>OX578285.1:34430074-35045455 GCA_951217055.1 Gerris lacustris | reverse complement strand
CCCTATAGTTTCCTTGTTTTATACAAGGAGGCAAAAGGATATATTACATTCGAGATACACTACATTTTCCTTTGTATAATTATAGCTAGAAATCAGAGGATTTATTAAATTCCGCTCTAGGTATTTCATTAAAGGTTATTTTGAGCAGTTATACAGAAATTTCAATTTAATTTGTAAGACTCCTTTAGTGGTATCGTTCAATCTATTTTTTGCCTCATATTTTATTTTAAAAAATGTATGCTTATATTGTCTATCCCTTCTGTTTAGAATGTATGGCTTTATTAACTTTCAAAAAAATAGTATTATTACTATTTTTATTTATTTTTTTTTTAAGTATTTTATTAAAAAACATTGTAAAGAGAGGATTATACCGATAACCAACTATAAATTTTTCAAATAAAAATTATTGATTTATAAGTATGAACCTGTAAAAGTATATTATATTTGTACAGCACACAATAATATTCAAATGATGTGTAAAGTTAAATATTTATCTATTTTTCTTCAGTTGATCCCTTATGATTTTTAATTAAATTTTCTTTTTCTTTTAGTTCTTTAAGGGATGATTTAAAAAAACAAAAAAAATAAAAAAAAACAAAACAATATTTTCCTTTTTATTCTCAAATTGGCTATACTTCGCCCATACCTGGGTATCTGCATTGCATACCTTGAATTTAAAATCGAGATTTTCAATTCAAGGCCTGCTGTTTTTTGGAGTAAAATCTGGAAACACTTGGAGTATTGTCACATATTTATTCACTTTCTACTGTTCTCTTTATTGTTAACGGGTTAATAATAGAGAGTGAATAATAGACGACAGTTACTCCAATAGTGTTTTCAGATTTTACTCCATAAACCAATGTAAGTCTCAATTTTTAATTCAAGGCCCCCAGGTATGGGAGAAATATCGCCAATTTGTAAATTAAAAGGGAAATATTGTGAAAAAACAAAAAACAAAACAAAAAACAAAAAAACCTGGCATCCCTAAAGATCTAAAAGAAAAAGAACAATTTGCATCCATAAAGATCTAAAAGAAAAAGAACAATTTGCATCCCTAAAGATCTAAAAGAAAAAGAAGATCTAATTAATTATTTATTAAAAATAAATTAGTAAAGTAAATTAGTGCTTATACTCTTTCATTGTTCACCTTAATACTAAACTTGGTATGTAAACCTTAATAATACCATGACTATGGATTTACTTAAGATGTTAAATTAATACGGAGTTGATTTAACTTCTTAATGCTATAACTGGTTAAGTCGAAGAATCTGAAATTGGATGGTGAATAAACTATGTTCAAGAAACATTAGATTTTAATAAGCGATCATTAAATTTTAATAAGCGATTTCTAGATGTAACAGAGTTTTCAGAATCCCTCTACCCATATTTCTATGCTACCTTCCTCTTAGATAAAATTATTTGCCATAATCCCTTATTGACTAGGAGAACGGCGTATTCAAGTAGTTACAAGAATGTTAAATTATTAATTACTTCCCAACAATTTGAAGCATACCCTTGCTTGGATTTGAGTGCCACTGTTGTATGAAATAGAAAATCGATTTGGAATCAGATATCACGTTCCACGTGCCATGTACTGCGTTCTTAGATAGTGTTAGGATCTGTTTTGGTTTTAGAACCTTTAAACTATGAACGAAGGGAACCTGACAAAATATCTCGTCGCAAGATGGTTCTTTCGTTTACACAATTGTTGTATAGTTTTGAATATCATTACAAAATTAGAAATCCCTTGATAACCCCGGGTAATTGGATTTTTAATATACCTTGTATTTTTTTATAATACCCTGTTACAATTATGTATTGCTGGCTAATACCACCTTTTAACGTCAATTCTTTTGATGTTGCTCCCATAATAAATATAAGAAAAATAAGGGGAGTAACAGTCTTTAGACTGTTACTCTAAAGAAGAACATTTTAGAACATTTTTTTTTAGCAATCTAAGAACATTTTGTACACCCTCTTTAGAACGTACGCCTTCTAAAGAGGGTGTACGAAATGTTCTTCTTTACATTGCCACTCCCCTTATAAAAACATAAATGTGATATTCTTTTGTCCCAATGTACATTGGACTAAACATAGGGTTACCATAATTTATGAAGGCCAGATCCGGACAATGGGACCTCCGGGGGGGGGGGGGGGGGGGGGGGTCTGGAGGGAAAATTGAAAAAAAATATATATACATATTATATACCTATATAATTTTTTTTTTTTGTGAAATTAGGAAAAGAAATAAGTTACAAATATATAATTATTACGTTATGTATTTATTAATATAATATTTATTTATTAATATCATATTCAACTTTTCTTAGCCTCTGCTGGGTCCAGGGATGGGTTCTTCATTAGTTCTTGCTTCATATACTTTTCAGATGAACTAATTTTCCTTAGAAAGGGCTTGTCATTTTTTATTTTGTCGAGGAATTCTGAACATATCATAATAGAATTTGCTTTAATATTAAGAAGCTCTTTTACAACTGACAGAGATAATCTTCCTTATTCAGGCGTCCAAATAGACCCCATAATCGCTTTTGCTGCGTTTTCCGTTCATCTTAGTTAAATCCGGACATGTCTCAAATCCGGACGCTAAACCCGACTGATGTTTCAAATCTGGACTGTCCGGACGAAATCCGGACGTATGGTGACCCTAATAAAACATCCCTTTGTCTTAATCGTTGGTAGTTATTTAGTCGAAGTCATTTATATTTTTTAAAAAAGGTATAAATGACTTTGACTAATAAATATAAAGACAAAGGGTTGTTTAGTCCAATGTACTTTGGGACAAAGGAATACCACACTTTTGTTTTTATAAGGGGAGTAACTATCTAAAGAAGAACATTCCGTACACCTTCTTTTGATTGTTACTCCCCTTTGTTTTGTTTATAAGGGGAGTAACCATCTAAAGAAGTACCAAAAAAAATATAAGGGGAGTAACAATCTAAAGAAGTACCCTTTGAGCTGTTGTAGAAGGGAAGCTGACTCATGTGACGTTGGAGGACTAGGAACACTTGGACAGTAATAATGGAGTAGCCTTGTGGAGGACTGACTGGCCGATGTACGTCATGACAGAGTAGGGAGCGGAGTAGAGGTGGCCGGTGTCCTACCATCACATTGTTCAGTCCGTCTCTATATTTCGCCCAGCCACACTAAAACAACCGACAATAAATCATTTGATGTTACGTCCGCGGGTTGCTTACTAATCACAGACCTGTCAACACAACTAACTTCCCTCGTTGTCATTTCCTTCACACCTCAATTCTCTTGGCCCCTAGCCTTTCTCACATATACAAACAAATTACAAAATCCGTATTTCATTATCACTTGACAAAAATATAAAATACCAACCAAATTCATTTTTTTGTGGTAAGTCCATTTATATTTTTATTATTATTATTTAATTTTAAATATTATTTCGTAAAAAAAAATCATATTCCAAGTGCATTCAGCTACTTATTATAACATTTTATTTTCCGTTTATTTATTTCATCTGTATTTTTTTTTTTTTAATAATTTAGTTAAATTACTATATTAAATTTAATATTTCATGAATTTAAAATTAAAATATTTTAATATTATTATTACTGATTTTATTTATTCAATTTTCATTTTCATTTTTTTTTTTTTTTTTTTTTTTTTTTTTTTTTTTTTCATATTATTTTAATTGATTGAATCTATTTAATTTATTTCGTCCTTTTATGGTCATATTTGACTAATAAATATTAATATGTATTTATTTATTTTAATCTGTTATATTTATTTCTAACTAGAGAATCTTCAGGTCTGTAACAATGATTATGTCCCCATTTAAATATTCAAAATCTATCATTAATATTGTTGTTATTGGCTCGTATATTTTTTTATTGCAGCTGATCCCTTCTACTTTCAATTACTTTTTATTCTTTGATCTTAAGAGAATAAATTTTAGAATAATAATTTTTTTTTTAACTGTTATATTATTCATACCTGGCATTCTCCAGACCTATAACAATAATACTTTTATAAAAAAATATTATTCATTTTTTTTTATAGTTACTGTTTTATCTATAAACTAAAATAAAAAAATAAATGTAAATTTCGTTTCATTCTTATATTTCAATTATTATCCTTTATTTAATCGAGAGTTTGAATTATTTTTTAATTTACATTAATAAATAAAATGTTTAAATCTATCACAATTTTAAAATCGAATTTTCGCGGCATTACGCAATACTTTCTCTCTACATATAACTACGTATATTAGAAATTAAAAGAAAACAAATGTATGCATACATTGTATACAGAAATATATATTCTGTACATAAAATATACAATATCTGTATTAATGTTTGTTTATAAATGATAAATTTATTAATACAAGAAAAATATATATTATTATTATATTATAAAAAGTCAGTCCGAGACAACTCAGACAAACTTTCTCATATACAATTTTATAATTACTAAGCCCAGTGTTTTCCATTTATTAGTTTTTCAATTCTCGTAGGTACATATAACTGTTATCAAAATGTATCTTAAAAATAACAATTTATCATAAAATTAACATCTCCTTGGTGGAGAAGTGAACCCGGCTTCTCTCCGTCTGCGTTTAAAGCTGTTTTCTCAGGAACTAGATTTTTCCCGGGAAAGCGTCTTATATTGTTAGATTCGTATTTAAATGGACTGCATTTTAGAATTTTTTTTATTAAAATCGTCACAACCATTTATGATATTTTTTTTAGGTTCTTTTCAGAGTTTTTTTTGGGGGGGGGGATAGTGCCCCCGAATTTGGAGCTAAAATTCATTTCTCGATTTCCCCTCAGGGTATGTTTTTTCTGAACATGTATGCTAATTTTTGTCAAAATCGGTCCAAAACGCGTCAGCACTTAGACATTTTTTAAGAACCACATTTTTAGACTCAGGGGACCTCAAAACGTGTAAATTCATCAAATCAAATTTTCGCGCCATCACAATACTTTCTCTTTATATGAGAAAGTAATAAATGTGGCATGACCATATCATCTGAACCTGTTGCACAAGAACCTTGAAATTTCAATATTTCCTTCAACAGGCAACATTTTAGCAAATGGGATTCCCTAAAGACAATTGTGATTTTTAAAAAAACATCACATTTTGGACTCAAGGGACCTCAAAACGTGTAAATCCATCAAAATCACAAAATCAAATTTTCACGCCATCGCAATACTTCCTCTTTATATGAGAAAGTAATAAAAGTGACATGACGATATCTTCGGAACCAGTTGCACAAGAACCTTGAAATTTAAATATTACCTTCTATTTATGACAGAAACCATTTTAGCATATGGGATGACAATTATGACGGCCTTATATGCTTTCGTAACCAAGCCCATTCACGTACATATTATCACTAATGCATAGGAATGTTGAAATACAATTGTTGTATTTGGTATGATAATTTGTATAATAATGTTGATATCAGCCAAAAAGGTATTTTCTAAAATTAAATCCCTAAATAGGGTAATAGGGGGAAAGTCAAAAAACAAAGGGGCATTAAGGCTCTACCGCCCTTAAATGGTAAAAAAACAGTAAGAGCTTCTTTAAAGATTCTTTCATTATAACTGTATTATTTTTTTTTTACTTAATAGGTTTGTAAACTACCGTGAAAAATTAAAATTAATTCGCAAAGCCGGAATAGTTAAGGTGATTGCATCCAGAAGAGAAACCTTTCCCATGTAGCATCATCTTGCTTTCTTTAGGCCAGTCTCGGCTTAAGGCTCTACCAAACTTACAAGTTAAAAAAATCATTAAAATGAAAATTTTATTGGTTCTAAGCAAGATATCAAAAATATAAGTACAGGCTTCATTTCCAAATTTAATAATGAGCTCTATTTCAACTTCCTATGATAAACAGTACAGGTGCCATTTCAATACAACGATAAAATTCGTTGTATTGAAATAGGTGTAGTATTTATTGTAGTAGGGAGTTGAAATAGGGCTCAAATTGCGCAGAATTAAAATTAGGAATATAGCCTGCACTTAGATTTTTGATATCTTGCTCAGAACCAAAATTTTTTTTCATTATAATGTTTTTTTAACTTTTAAGTGTGGTAGAGCCTTAAGCCGAGACTGGCCTACAGAAAGCCAGATGATGATACTTGGGAAAGGTTTCTCTTCAGGATGTAAACACCTTAGTTATTCCGGCTTTGCGAATTAATTTTTATTCACGGTTGTTTTCAAACCTATTAAGTAAAAAAAATAATACAGTTATAATGAAAGACTCTTTAAAGAAGCACTGGGGAATCCAGCAAGTAATTAAATGTAATTATAACACGCAAAAGTAAAATAATATAATATGTATATGTATATACGAGATTGCAATTACTGGAACTATAATTATATATCTTCTTTTATTTATTCAATAGAATATATAAGTCACAACGGAACAAACTTTGTTATGTATTATACTTTTTAAATTTCTGAGAATATTTTTCTATTAATAGGTATCGTATTTATTAAGACAATGTATTTTTTTTTTTATTATTTAATCCCACACAACTGACTTTATTTTTGACGAATGACATTATATTTCATTTATAACACTTCAAATCTTAACACTGTGTGAGCACTGTACGTGCATGTTAGGTTTATCGATTCCTTTAGAGACAACATTCTATTTTCATTCTTTATTGCCATTTTATTTTTATCAATTCAACATTCGATACATTTAAATAAACTTATCATTTTAAACATGTCTCATTATTAAGTAGTAACTTAATAATATATATATATATATATATATATATATATATATATATATATATATATATATATATATATATATATATATGTATATATATATATATACATACATACATATATATTTACTATATATATATTTGGGGGGGGGGGACTAAAGTTCATTAATTTTTTGCTTTACATTATTACATTGTATTGACAATTATAAACAATGATGCTTGTGGTAAATTAAGTATCCTAAAATCTGAATTACATCCTGTATAGTTTACTACTGTTAGTGTTTCATTAAATATCTGTTAAAATTATGTATTTTTATTTTTAGGCACTTCTTTAGATTGTTACTCATCTTTAAAAAAAAAAATAAGGGGAGTAACAATCTAAAGAAGGCGCAAGGAATGCTCTTCTTTAGACTGTTACTCCTCTTATCAAAACAGAAGTGGGATATTCCTTTGTCCCAAAGTACATTGGACTAAACATCCCTTTTTCTTAATTGTTATTTAGTCAAACTCATTTTTATTCGAAAACAACTTAGGGGAGTAACAATCTAAAGAAGTACCTATTCTTAATGTCAATTTATTGTTCAAAGTAAATTTTTTAAATTGTTAATAGTTCTATGTTTTATTAAAAAGTTATCTCCCATAGAGATAGAATAAATATTTATAATTTACCTCAGTGATATCATCATTATTAACAATTGAAATAACATGATAACATGATTGAAAATTACCTACCTTATAAAAGGGTCGAAACGTCTCATAATAGGAAAAATCTAATTGTTTATTTCATTACCACACCTTTACCATCCATCAAGTTAAAAAAGAATAATAATAAAAAAAATATTGCAAGTATTACTTGCTTACTTGATTAAGTTAAGAATATAAAAGAAATATGTGTCCAACTTGGACTCGCTCTTAGAACTTGTTGAATCTAATAATAATGAAGACTATACAAATTAAAAAAAAAAAAAAATTACAGATACTTTGTACAGGGATAATAGTTTAAAGGAGGAATACAAATCGGACCATAATTTATCAGATACATACTATGTACAGTACATTGTCTATAATAACCTTGACTTTCAGCTATTGGTAGCTAGAGGGGATAAAACTATTTACATTAGCATTTAAAGAAAATAAAAGTATAATATTTAAAAAAAAAATAAAAAAAATAATAATAAAAGTTAATAATTCATGAGAAGGTTGTCCTAGTAAGTTAATTGCTTGCATTACTCTTGAGTTTAAGCTATTACTTACTAGATTTACATTGGAATTAATGTAAATCCAATTTATTTTTTAATAAAACTACATATTTTTTTTACTTTCCTCACTACCTATGGTAGGAAAAGTATTGTTTTCAACCAAACAATTCTTTTCGAGATTTCAACGGAATTATTCGTTTTGGGTGTTTTTAAGACCTCCTGAGTGGTTTTCAGCATAACGTCTGTATGTATGTATGTGTGTATGTTATCATCGTAGAGCCCAAGGTATTTAACCTAGAGACTTGAAACTTAGCAGAAAAATTAGTCCTTACAGGTAGTGGTGCCGCCCGGAAAATCAAATTTTTCCGCCATCTTGAACCCAGTTTTCTGAGTCAGCAAAAATTAAACAATATCGTAAAAAATCGAAAATGGTCCTGATTGAGTTGAAATTTGGCACGAATGTACCTCTCTGTATTGCGAACAAGCCCACCAAATTTAATTTTTATATTGGCCGCCATTTTGAAGTTATAAATTTATTAATTTTGAAACTTTGACGGTTAATAATACTGAAAGTATAAATACGTTTTTAACGCATAGCATATCATTGGAACTGGAAAAAATTAAGGAACAAATATATAAAAACCCCGATGAAATTCCATTAATTAGTTTAAAAGTTATAAGTGAATATAATTATTTATTAGTGCGATAATTTTGATGACGTCAAAGTTTGTTTACATACCTGTCAAAATACTGCCAAAATTCAAATAATTCAATAAATGAAATATAATATAAATAAAAATAATGTATCTTTTTTTTTGAAAAATGATAATTAAAACATCGGTTAGTTCAAAACGGACACCCATCCAAGTACTGACCACGTCAAATGCAGCTTCCTCCTGATTCAGGCCACTTCTTTAGTGGCCTCCGAAGTGTGGAAAAGTTCCGAGGTACCCCGTACCCGATTTTTTTTTAATATAAATTATTACATCATTAATTTGGGGGAATGGGGTTTGTTTACTTAAATACCACCTGCAACATAGGAACAAACATCGACATTGTCGCACCACCGCTTAAGACTTAACACGGATAAAATTCTTTCGGCTTAAGACAGTTTTATGAGCTCTTTTTATAAATAGTCTATTCGATACAATTCGCACTAAACTTTGCCATGTAGGAATACATAATTCCTTGGTCAGGTGTTTTTGATTGTATTAGTAGTTGTGTATTTATTTATTTCGAGTTTTCGTATATTGAGCATTCTATCAATATTTACCATAAAAATAACTCCTCCTCGGCGGGGAATCGTACCTGGCCTATCTTCATTCGAGTTTATAGATATTTTCTCAGGAGCTAGATTTTTCGGGAAAATGACTTATATTATGGCGATTTTTGATTTTTTTTTTTTTTTTTTTTTTTAATCAAAATCTTTGGAACCATGTCCGAGAAATGATTTTGTAATTTTTCATAAATGTCAGCCAATTAGTTTAGGCTCCACGAATTTGCACAGACGACAGGCTTTGAACAACAGACTACAGGCTTCAACCAACAGACTACAGGTCTCAAACAACAGACTACAGGCTTCAACCAACAGACTACAGGCTTCAACCAACAGACTACAGGTCTCAAACAACAGACTACAGAAAGTTTTTATAAAAACCACTTTTTTGCCACAGGGAAAGTTAACGAAAGTTAATCTACTAACGCAATAATAATGGAAATTTTTTGACCATGACTTCTTACAAACTAAGTATTTAGATATTGGGCAATTTGTCTATAAATATATCTATAAAGAAATTAATTAAATATATCCCTTGACTGTAATATAAAATGTATTCATGAGATGGCGAAATTTAGATGAATCATGCGTGACTCTGACGTAAAACTTAGAATATAACTATATAGAGGTAATAATAATGCAGTTTAATAGATGTAGGATGGATTAAGGTTTAATCATACATAGAGGTAGATTACTAAGTACCATTTAACTAATTAAAACAATAATGATTTGCTTTTAACACATAAATACACTTCTCAAAAGAGTCAAAGAAACTGTTGTTTGTTTATATCCGAGAACATGACTAAAAAACGACATTGGTTTACTTTTTTTTATTTTACCCTTGTAAATACCGGATATTCACAAATGAATCGTCAACTTGAAACTAAACTAAAATTTAATAGATACAGTATATATAAATTTGAATTAATCCTGTAGCAGTAGAATTATACATTTTATCGTTGATAATAAATTGATTTGATTGGGAAACAAATACGGTCAGGTGATAAGGAGCTAGCCGGTTTGTTTACATTACGTAAACAAACTGGTTCACGTCTTAGTAAGATAGTCATTTTTTCTTGGGTTATAAGGCGTTAGCTGGGTAAAGCAGAATAATATTTGGGAGAGTTCCTTAATGGTGACAAAGTGTAAAGGTAGTTGTGACTGGATGATTTAATTTTGGTCCAGTGGAAACGCAACATAACAACAGGTTAAAAAATATTTGTAGGTACTTTTTAGACCTAAAATCTTAGACCTCAAATTATATTCGCATTAAAAGCCCCGCTAAATCCATATTTATTTATTTAATCAATTACCCAAAGTGGACCAAAAACTGGGCACCACTAATATACCGGTTCGTCTCTACTCTTAAAGTACAAATACTAGGCATCGCCGTGGCTGCCTATCATTGAAGCGAGCGTATTGCAATAAAATACTAAATATTAAAAAATATATTAATCATGATGAATGTCATAGTTGAAGATAAGTGGAAGAGGGTAGTGTGTGGTAGAGTAGGGGTAGAGTAGGGGTACTTGGTATAAAGCTTACCTTCCTAGATAAAGCTATATGTATAATACAGTCCTATAAGAATCTTAAATAAATGTATCACTTCACTACTCAAAAACCTTCTATCATTAAAATTTTACATGGTTGTTTCAATTATACTTTAGACGATGTATATGAAGTTTTATTAAAATCATTACGTTAGAACTTAAGATATCGGTCAAAACGTTGTTTTCCCTATTTTAAACGTTTAGGTCCGCTTTAAGGCTTTAATAGTTTTAGCGATATTTAACACTTCATAGCAGTGTCGCTGTTAGTTTAACTAAACAATTTTATTTGAAAAAATGTTTGTCTCGTCGAATAGATAAAGTTAGAATTTTTTCCCGCCATAAAATTCCAATTTTAATTTTGAAGCGCACATTAACGCGAGCGTTGTGCGCGAACGCTTGGGCAGACAACGTTGTCCAACGATCTCGTCCTGAGCATCGGCCGACTTTTACTCAAGTTATCGTCGAACGTTTCAGACACACGTACACACAGATTCTGAGCATATTTCGTTGAATGTAGGAAGCTCGCTTCAATAAAGTTAGATTTCAAATTAACAAACACTGATTATGAATCAAAGGATTGAACAATTTTATTTCATTAATGAATAATTTACATTATTTTAATAATTTACAACATTATTTTTAAGGGAATGGCGTGGCCGCGTGGTGCTTGAACTAGAGTTCAAAAACCGACTGTGTCCAATGTGTCCAATGTGTTCGAACATTAGAAATCTGAAAGGGTTTCATTCTGATTATTATCTCATTGATATGTAAAATGGCTGATTTGTCATATAATTATAAATTGCTGTACTGAAACAGCAAATAAGTAGTCTTTTATTCGCCGTTGCTTCTTATCTAGATCTTTAGATGCTCAACAGGAAATATTTTTTTATGAAGGACAAATAATTTTCCTTTTTGCTCTTCAGATATGAATTACATAATTTAAAACTTTATTCACTTCTTATTTAAAACTTATCTCCAAGGTTATACTTGTTAGAGGAAAATTATTTCAAACTTATTTATATATTTTCAAAAATAATAACTAAATTAATTGTTAAATATTATTAGTGACTTTTCTTTTATAATCATATCCATTGTTTTTCTATTTCAATTTTAAAAAAAATCTTAGAGGAAATATATTTTTGACCTTTAAGAATTTGAATATAATTTTACAGTAAAATATTTATATTAAAAGGTAAATATTTTTTTACAACAACATTACCGGCAATTACATTTCTTTAACCCTTCATAAACAATTATTGCTTAGTTAAAAATCACAGGGAAGTATTTAAAATTTTTAAATATATATATATATATATATACGTAACCTACACTTCAGCAGCTTTCATTTGATACCCCCCTCAAAAATATTAGTCAAGTTTACCAAATTTGAGCTAATTGAGCATGCGTATATTTAAGTTGCGCCAGTTTTTCAAATTTTAACTCTACTGCTTAAACGGACCGGGAGATATGAACCAATGAGCAACGGACGGACAGACAAATCCCCCTCGGCATAAGGGTTTCATGGAGGATCCTACGAAACCCTAATAAAATGATGCCACAAAAAATAATTTATATATTATATAAAATACAGTTTACTGACCGACTGACAATGTAGGTTAGAACCATTTGACTTATAACCACCAACATTTTGTTTGTAGACTTTTCTCAGCCTGTTGGTGCTCGGTAATTAATATGATTACTATTCGCCATTTTGAAACAAGATAATGGCTATTTATATGCAAAAATTTACATGACGTCATCACAGGGACCAATTGCACTAGAACCTTAAAGTTTTAAAATAGCTTTCTCTTTTATGACATTAACAGCTGTTAAAATAGGGGTTTCCTATCGGAAGAAATTACCCCCCCCCCCCAACCATCCTTAATGGCTAGTCCCCCCGGGGGATCGAACCAGGGACCTTTATTACTTTCATATAAAGCGTGGTGGGAAAAAAAAAGAAAGAAAGTTATTTCATTTTAAGATGACGTATATGCTTCATTACCCATGAAACCCAAAAATAGTCGTTGTGATTGTTTAGTTCTTTACCTGGGCACACCACACAAAACTTAAACGACAAGACTGCAACAGACGCTACAGAATTTTACACAGACTTTTACACCATACATCAAAACTCAGGCCACATAACAAATTACTCATTTATAACACCATAATTAAGCCCATATGGTCATACGGCATCGAACTCTGGGGTTCCACCAAGCGTTCCAACTCCTATCGAATCCAGTCCCTACAGTCCAAAATCCTAAGAAGAATAGTCCACGCTCCTTTCTACGTTTCTAACTTTACCCTTCACAACGACCTTAAAGTCCCCTTCGTCCATGAACTAGCCAAATCTCGTTACAAATCCTTCCATGACTCCATATCCCAACACCCTAATCCATTAATCCACAACCTATCATTACCATTCATTCCCGGAAATCCTCCTCGACGTCTAAAGAGGCAGTGGCTACGTGTTTTATTAAGCGATGTATAACTTCTAAATATATGTAATAATTCATGCTAGTATCTGTGAGTACTGTTAATAGACAGTTCCTCACTTCAAGTCAACATCATGTCATTCTAAAAACATACATAATTATTGCTTATAACATGTAATTATGTAGTTGCAATATTCTAATAAAAATAAAAAATAAATAAAAAAATTGTTTAGCTCTTAAACTAATTTATACTTATTTCCAAAAATGACGTATTATTGATAAATCGGCATCGATTCTAATCTCTCACAAACTTTAATAATATATAATATGTGATTAGTGTTGAAATGAGTTATTGTTATAAATTACGTATTACTTTAGGCACTAAACTAACCAATGAAATATCTTGTTTACTTATATATTAATTCAGGTACATTATTTATTAAGGAAGTGAATAATAATGCATATTCTAGAAATCTATTTTCTTTTAGTGAAACAGGATAAAACAACATAGTAGGTAGAACTAGAAAGATTGTTTTATTCTAATTAATCGCTTGGCAATGAATGTCTCAAGAGATGTTATGTTCCAACTGTACTTTCATGTCCTCTTGCAAAACATATTAAAAGCATTTCATTATCTATTTATAATGATTTCGTAACGGCCGTCTGATTCCTTTTCTTTTGCTATTTAACCGGACGTATCAACATCGAATGTAAACATCGTGTCTATAACAAATTAATGGTCTTGCAACACGGACTAAAAACTATACTTAAACAGGGTTTGTTTACGGTGAAGACTTCATTATACTGTCTTATGCTGGCCAAATGCTTAAGTTTCTATCTTCAGCGGACGAAGGATGATGTAGGAAAAGAGGAAATTACGAAGAGAAGAAGAAGAAGAAACAGGGTATCGAGTGATTTCGTTCGAACTTGACTTCACTGGACGAAGGCCAAGTTGAAAATACCTCGACCTCTTGCGATCCAATATGAGAATCATATGAGTAGAAGAATCGTATATTTATACGTATTTTTTAGACAAGGAATTTTCTTGTTTGATTACAATAAATACTGCGAAGCCAAAATACCATTTCTTGGTTTATAAGACTTATCGCAAGCTGTAATTTCTACTTTCTCATATAAAGAGAAAGTATTGTGATGGCCCAAAAATTCGATTTTGAGATTTTGATGGATTTACACGTATTGAGGTACCCTGAGTCTAATAAAGTGGTTTTATTAAAAAAGGTCTGTCTGTGCAGAAGCCTAGAGTCTAAACTACTGGGATGATTTTGACGAAATTTGGCATACATATCCAGGAAAATCATACTCCGAGGCGAAATCGTGAAATGTTTTAACTCCAAATTTTGGGATGCTACCCCCAAACAACTCTGAAAAATCGTGTGTTAAATTATTTCTCGCAAACTGATCCGACGTTTTTGATTAAAAAATTCTAAAAGATTAGTTAATAAAAGACTGAGTTATAAAAATGGAAACGAATTAGTAGGTTTTGGCTGAGGGAGCCTGATAGTCGATGATCGTGAGAATATATATTTAATTATATACCGCTTTGAAAATAACTTGAATAGTTTCTTTAGTATGGTCGTTAGACATACTCGTCTGATTTTTTTTTTTTCCGGAGGGTTTAAAACCCAGAGGCATAGACCACGTGGTGGGTTTATTGTGCAAACCCGGGGTAGTGAAGCCTTTACAATCTTAGTTAGAATGCAAGTCATTGGAGATACACCATTAGTGGAGCAGAAGAGGGAACCACCAGTAATCCCTAGTCCACACACTTGTCCTTTATTAGGATAGGGCTCTTGAATAAGCCATAAAGCATTAAGCTCAGCCATCCGTTTGCAGTAAACAGAGGTAGCTGATATATCGTGCTTCAAATTGGGCTATAGAATTAATAATGGCCGTATACCTGATAAAATTAATAATAGCATAGAGAAATAGCTCATATATCCCAGAACAGAATAAGCATTGCAGACGTTTTTCATTTTACAAACAAGTCTTAAATACTTCAATAGATCAATTAATTATTTTAAAATATCACCTGATCGTGATTATAGTGGTTTTGACCACTTCCATTAGTCTATTGGTGCAAGGGTAAATATAGGTTGCCTACTATACATAAAGAATTCTAAACGTTTCATTTAGGAATTTATAGGTGAGTTCACATGAGGCTTATTTCGGAGATTACCTTCTACAGCACTTTATTACTTAAAGTCCTACAGCTTACTAATACGTTATTACTATTTTCTTGGTGCAAGAGCCCGTGGAGGAGTTAGGTTTGCTAAATGGCTTATAACTATACGTACACATGTAATGGATGACACGGGATTGCCGTGTCACTTCCGTTAACCATATATAATATATACTTTCTAACACACACACACACACACACATATATATATATATATATATATATATATATATATATATATATATATATATATATATATATATATATATATATATATATATATATATATATATATATATACATATTTATATATATATATATATTTTTTTTTTTCAAACGCCCATTGCCAAGCTCTGTCCCGCAGACGAACTTAGCCGACCACATGTTCTTAAAAGGCGCTAAAATATTGAATTGTATACAAAATTCTAGCTTGATGTTAGTCACACAATTTATTGCACCCTATCTCCTAGACTATAACGTTTCACGCAGATAAAAGTTTGTATCTGGCTTAGCTTAGTTGGTAGAGACTGGAAATGTTACATGACCAAAGTGGTAATCAAAAAAATGTATATATATTGAAACATGTATCAACAGTATCTACGTGTTATTTGGAATTTTAAGATTTAAAAGCTGTAAGGGTTATGTTAATAAGGTATAACGTGAACTATTGAACTGAATGTGAGTTAGGTGAAAGAATTAAACGTAACATTGTATAAATGGTTAGATATGTACAGAGATATTCTGGTTTACTTATTTATTAGTAAATGGAATTTCGGCATTTTTAAATTGCTTTTTATATTTTAAATGCTGTGCAATACTTAAAGTAGATGATTTTTCTAATCTAATTTTCCTGTGGTACCTTTAATTTCTAACCTGTTTGTTCTACAAAGCCCTAATTTGACCCACTTCCCGACTAACTAAAAAGCTGAAATTTGAATAAATTATGTATTTCTGTTTTTAATACAGTAATCAGTCATTAGTTTTACCAAATTATCAGTATATTTATCGAATAGTTGTATCGTCAAATTTCTGAGAAACAAATACGACCAGTCGCTTTTAACAGACGTTATTTCTGTTAAAAACATTTACTTTTATAAGACAAAGATTTCGCTATAGAGAGGAGATAATCAGTTGCTAGTTTTTTGGTTTGCATTAGCCGATAAATTAATATATTTCCGTAGCTATAATGGAGAAAAATAAAAAAAATAATAATTTCAAGAATTTAACGACGACGACAACTGGCAGCTATGATTATATTTTTTAATGTGACTAAAACTAAAAAGTAGAAAATAATATTATATTAAAAAAAAAAAAAAAAAATACAGTTTTAAATAATTAGGTAATATTTAAGAGACCGCTTTTATCCGTCGGTAGTATTTATGTTGTGATAATATGTTCGTAATTGTGACAGATTTTATAGGAGTCAGGTATAATGACGACATTTTATGTCTAGACCGGGTTTTACTATATCAATTTTAAATTATTCGTCTGAATAGTAATCCTTAAAGTGTACCAAATATAGACAAAGTAATTATATTATACCATGCCAATTTGCTGGACCAATAATTATATCAATGCAGTTTAATAGGACAACCCTCAGGGCACTATATCCGTATATTCATGCTCTAAATATTAATATCAATCAATATGTCTGAGACCTAAGGCTTTCCCTTTATACCCTGAAGTGCATACATCAACAATAATAAAGGCTTGATTCCTGGTGACGTTAAACATTCTGACCCAGATAATCTCAGCTATTAGTTGAGCCATCCATGTTGAAACAACCTTTTGAGGAATTTTGTGCGTAAGGGTGTCTGGCCAAAACATTCAAAGAGAACAATAAAATAGTTTATTGACAAAAACTACCATGTTGAATTCAAATCTGTTTCAACCACTTTACCTGGTCGTCAATAACGATCGTACAATGATTATCTCTTGTAATTTTATTATAATAATAATGTTGATTTGAAACTTTTGAATTTTGTCATACATTTGTTTATAAAAATAATTTTGTAGCCTTATTTAGCTTTTATAGATATATATAAAAGGATTATAAACATTTGTAAACACATAAATACATAATTAAGTAAAACGGCGCTGGTTGAATATAACTAAGAGCGAATATTATTTAAGGTAGTTATATTTAACAACATTTTCGTTGGTGAAGTGAGGCGTGATCTAAAGTGGTGATCAAGAGTGGTGATCAAGAGGGTTGATCTATCCACTCCGGGATAGATGCTCATCCTTTTGAGTTACAATTAAATCGAGTTGGTTGTCTTGAAACCGATTGAACCAGTGTTATGAGAAACTCTCGATGCGCACTTTAACTTTCGTCTTGATAAAACCATTTAATGTATTTGCAAATTATTTTCACTCGGGCCAAAAGTTAGCGGGCACCGTGAACACTTTTTCCCGGGAAAATGTCTAAATTCAAACAACCTTTAGTAATAAACGCATTCTCAGATTATTATAACCACTTTAAACACAAAACCAAACTAACTAAAAGTTAAAAGGAGACTAGAGGAAACCAAATAAGTGAACAAAGTCCTTAGGCTCTCCAATTAAATCGTCAACAAAAGAACACATCAAATCATTTGACGAAAAAAAAATAAACTATTGAGGAAGAACAGGGGTCCGAACAGTTTTCTAATATTTTTATTTTAATTTTTATTTTATGACACTTATTCGTTTAGTAAGGCTATTTCATCTAAAAGTATATTTAAGGTCATTTGAAGTGAAGGGACCCTGTAATTCTAAAATATTAAAAGATATTTTTTCAGATTTTTTTTTTTTAACTTTTCGGGAAAGATTCAAATATTTATGTAGCGTCTTCAAGATTAATGATTTCATAATATTTGAGTGTCAGGGCTTTTTAATCTATAATCTTAATCTATAATTATGGTGGGTTTTTCCTTTTTTTCTTTTCTCCTATAATAATTTCAGGTTTTATGCGCCTTAATAGACCTGTAAAACAAGTAAATTATGCTAAGCTAGTCATTCAAACCGATAATATGTGGTAATTATAATACGTTAATAAAATAGACCTGGATCATAAAACAAGTTTTTTCATATCATCAACATATTGTATATTATCAACATTTGCATATCTCTTGGGATCCATTATTATAGATCTACAGTTCCAAAAAATTCAAGAAATAACATTTACAGAGAAATTACACTGTAAACAGAAATCAAAATCCTTATGATATAGTGCTGCTAAGTGACGTGGCATGTTTTGTTTATAATTCTATATTATTTATATAATAAAATATTTACTCAAGTAATGATCCTGGTCTTATATCCAGTCATTAATTTCTTAGCTAGGATTTTAAGTGTAAAGGTAATGAAAATCTACAAGATAGCACTTTTAATTTCGTGGCTGATAAAAAAAAAACAAACAGAATGAGTAATGTCCTTTCTGAATCTGAAGTCAAAATTTCTTCTATACGTAAGTTTTTCCGGAAAATGCGCCTAAGTAAGTATTGTGTTTTTCGCCCAAAATAGTTTCGTAATAAAAAAATATATATTCGGCGTTTGATTAACCACAGACCATGTATAACACGAATCTAAAGGAAAAAAAATTTGCTTACTTTTTTAAGAAAAGTGGAAAATTAATAAATCAATTTTTCCTCTTATTGGGTCTTTGCATTTCTATTGATTTTTCAGTTATATAACATGTGAAGCCAAGGCAGGTAATTTACTTAGTAATTTACCTAATGAATTACACGAGGCAGAAATGTTTCCTTTGCTGCCTTGTTACATATAATATTTTATCTACATGCGAAAATGAAACTGCTAAATTACCATCTTATTATATTTATTAACTATGTATAATCTTTAACCTAGAAAAAGACAAAACTTCGAACTGGGATCTCACTTAAACCGTGCCATCGATATGCCCACGTGTAGGGGACGGTGAGAGAAGAAAAATGAGCCCAATATTAAGGGAGTTGTTAAAGTTTTTGCCTTGGTCGTATATAAGAAGTGCAAATGCAGAAAAATAACCGGTTACCTATAAGATAAACAAAAACACGGGACGGTTGACTCAGAGTAAAGCCTTGTTTGCACGGGTCGTGTATTTTAGTAGAGTAGTTTAGTAATTTAGTACTCGACTCGTTTGGACACTTTGTTTTTTACTAAATTTATATACTCGACATCGACTAAATTACTCGACCTTAGCTACTAATACCAAATTACTCGACTCGTGCAAACTAGGCAAAGCCTAGTTTGCACGAGTCGAGTAATTTAGTATTAAGCCTCAGTCGAGTAATTTTATCAGTGTCGAGTATATAAATTTAGTATAAGTGTCCAAACGAGTCGAGTACTAAATTAGTAAACTACTCTACTAACATACTCGGCCCGTGCAAACAAGGCTTTAAGAAAGCACATTGTTTGTTTACATGTCATAATCAAAAAGTGACAGCTTTCAATACACAACAAATCAAAAATATAATGTTAATAATTAATGTTTAGTTTTGATAAAATTGTCGGCTACTATTTTGATAAGTTATTACATCTATTTGAAGACCAACAAATCAAAACAAACCTTTATATTTAGGGTTTCGCAGATACTTCTAGAAACCCTTATGCCGAGGGTGATGTCAAATTTGAAACACTGACGCAACTTTTTAACCAAACCACAGGAAAAATATACAGACGTTTAAAATTAAATATGCGCATGCGCAATTCGCAAAAATCTGGTAAACTCAAAATGTTATATATTTTTTTAATTTTCGAGTGGGATATCAAATGAAAGCTGCTGAAGAGAAGGATACAAATATATATATATATATATATATATATATATATATATATATATATATATATATATATATAAATATATATATATATATATATATATATATATATATATATATATATATATATATATATATATATATATATTATGCCTTTTAAAAATGTTGCATTCTTTATTGGTATAATAAGTTAAAATATACACAAACCCCCCCCCCCCCCCCACTTTCGACCACTAAGTAACGGCTGGTCCTAAAATTTTGAAATAATTCATAAAATCTATCTAGAACAAATTATTTTTACAGAAATAATTCATGCTAATACCTTATTGTGAGGTGATGAAAATTTCCTGAAAAAATGTAATTTACCTTGTCGTTATTACCGATAAACCCCTGGAGGATCGAACGAGGGACCTCCGAGGTCGAAAAAAAAAGAAGATAATTATATAAGGGATATGCTTAATCATCTACGAAACCCTAAAAAGTACTTGGACGCAAGCACTTTCCTGTGATTTTTTTAAAATAAATTTTTAGAATAATGTGGTTGCCTTATCAATAACAAATCATTACGAAAGTAATGATAATTACGAAGTAATGGTGCCGTCGTCACCGGGACACTGCTTGCATTGTCTATAATAATATTTAAAAACCCATATTGTTCACAAGATGTGGTTGGGGGATTGTTTCAACGTTTCAACTTAGGTTGACAAATAACAATCCAATTACGTAAGTACTAAATAAGTATGTTGGACATCTTTTCAATGGTTCAAGATAAAAATCATTTTTTAATCATGATAAACATTTTTAGGGTCCGTAGGCAAAACCAAGGACCCTTATATTTTCCTGCGTGTGTCTGTCCGTCTGTCCTCTCGCGTGCTCTCACGGCTACACCTTTCGTCCGATCACTTTGAAATTTGGCATGTATGTGTCTTGTACCTACCCACATATTTTAAAAATATAGTGACTTAAAAAAAATATTTAAAAAAAAATAGGGTAAAAAAACTTAAGGGTTAAAATGTTTTTATTTTTTTTCGACTGACATTCTTCGACCAAAAGTAAAGATACCACTTTTTGGAAATTTCGAAAAAAATATTATTTTATTTTTTATTGAAAAAATACGTTTTTTTCGATATATTTATAAGGTTGTAGTCCGGTTCAGTGGCAAAAAAATACTTTATCAGAGTGCGTTTTGAGAATATCAGACCCTTAGAATGGTTCAAAGTATGCTTTTTAGCATTTAAAAAAAACACTGTTTATACACTTTACAGTTAAACACTAGTGCGTGGCCTACGGACCCTCGCTGTGTGCTGAGTAGCACACACTTGACCTGTTTTTATTATAAATAAGGGTGTGTACTAAAAGTTTGCTTAATTCTGATTTAAAATTAGTTGGTAGAGATATTTTTAGGTCTAAATGTTGGTTCTGATTTGAAACACTGAAGATTAAAGATAAAAGATGAAATATTTGGTGGTGATCTTCTTGAAGGGTATGCTGGTTTTGAATTTGATGATGTAGATTATGATGAAATTATCGATGAAAATGAATTTATTTATGGAAGAAAAATTAATTATTTTTGTTTTTGCTTATTTTCATTAAATAAAATTTAATTGAATTTCTTATTAAATGGATATGCTTTAGGTGTAATAAAAACAAAATTTATTTTCTTTTCTTTACATGAGACGTTTCGACCCTTACAAGGTCATCTTCAGTCATAGATCATTTATTAATTAATGGTGTATAATATCTATCTCCATAGGAGAGGGTCTTGAACAAGTACGGTTAAGTTAAAAAAATTTAATTATAATAATTAACATCTTTAAAATTAAACAATGGACATGTTACTAAAACAAAACAAATATAATACTTAATTATAATTTAAAATATTTAGTGATGTAAAAACATCATGTTTCAGGGTCGAAACGTCTCATGTAAAGAAAAGAAAATAAATTTTGTTTTTATTACACCTAAAGCATATCCATTTAATAAGAAATTCAATTAAATTTTATTTAATTTGTTTCTTTCTAATTGAAGACCTACTATTCTTTTAACTTATTAAATAGGATTAGTGTATATATAAACAAATTATTATATAAATAAAAAGGTTATTAATGAAAGTTGACTTATCAAACTATAATAAGTACTAGTATATTATAGAGGATAAAGATAAAATATAAACTGTTATTGCCAACTTATAGCTGTATACATTTTGCTACCTAGGCGGTAAAATGTTTCTGATTTTACTGGCTAGGCAGTAAAATTTCATATCCCAGCCCAAAATAAGTTCAATAATGCCTTATTTTGCTGCCTTGAGTTGATAAAATAGATTTAAAACCGAAATCCTCAACATGCTACCAAATGTAACAACATCGGTCCGAGACAACTCAGACAAACTTTCTCATATACGAGTTCATAATTACATAGCCCAGTATTACCCATTTATTAGTTTTTATAGTTTTTTGTTGATACATTTAATTATTATTTAACAATAAATGTAAATTTGTCATGAAATTAACATTTTATCATAAAAAAATAACTTCTCCTCGGCGGGGAATCGAACGCGGCCTCTCTCCCTCTTTTAAAGATATTTTCTAAGGAACTATTTTTAAAAACGGCTTATCGTTCATTCGTTTATTCATATTGAAATGAACTTCATTTTAGAATTTTCAAATCGAAATCGTCGTAACGTTTTCGTGATGTAATTTATCACGTTTTTCAGAGTTTTGGGGGGTAGAGCCCTTATATTTAGTGCTAGAATTAATGCTTCGAGTTCACCTCGGGGTATGATTTTTCTGAACATGTATGCCACATTTTGTCAAAATTGGCCCAGTAGTTAAGGCTCCACGCGTTTGTATAGACAACCAACGACAGACATTTTTAGGGTTTCATTGGTAAAACCAAAAAAATAAAACCTTATAGTTTCGTTCCTGTGTCTGTTTGTCACTCTGTACGGTTCCAATAACTTTTGAATCAAAAGAGATAAAAACATGAAACTTTCCAGTATAAAAGGTCGTTTTGACGCACACACAGAAAAAATATAGCGAAATCAAAATGATCAGCTGTTCAAATTCAAAATGGCGGATAATTCACGTCATGCGATTTTTTTTTTTTTAATTTTGAGTGGTTATCAAATAAAAGGTATTGGAGAGTATAATACAAAAATATATAACACTTGTGGATAGTATTTAATTTTTCGCGCCATTTTGTCAAAAAAAACATCATCATTTTGCGTATCCCCCCCCCCCCTCTCCCCTGAAACTGTATTTCTGCTATTACTAAAAATATGCAAAGTGTGCGGTCTGCTAGGCCAAAGAAAAAATAACAATACCAAAATGGTGGCCAAAATGTAGAATCCAAAATGGCGGCTAATACCTGTCACGGGGAAAATAATATTTTTTTAAATTTTGAGTGGGTATCAAATAATGAGAGATGTTGAAGAGTAGATTACAAAAATATATAACACTTGTGGTTTGAGTTTAATTTTCCACGCCATTTGGTCAAAAAACATAAAAACTCCCCCCCCCCCCCCCTATACCAATTTCGTGTTCACAATACCAACGTAATCCTTTTTACGCCTAAAGACTTCATGCCTAACCAATTTATTTAAGAGACCTTAAAACGTGTAAATCCATCAAAATCTCAAAATCGAATTTTCGCGCAATCACAATACTTTCTTTATATATTATGATAAAGTAAAATCAACAAACAATTTTGGACAACAATAAATAATGTTAAAAAAAAGAAAAATAAAGATATCCCATTAAGAACAATGGGAAGCGAAGAGTTTAAGCTTAGTTAAACACATAATATAAACATACCAGAAATCATTGACACCGACCTTGATCGAGATAGAAAGGAGTATGAAGTAACTACAACAATACACTCATCGATAAGCGGAATATCACCGTGTTCAGATTTAATTAACAAAAAGTATTATAAACATTTACCAAACACAGCTGAATCTTGCATAACAGAATTTTTCGATAAAATTTTAAAAACGGGAGAAACGCCTTCTGATTTGTCGGAGGAAATAACTATATTATTACGTATATAAGAAATCACAGGGAAGAACTTGTATATCCAAATAGATTTTAGGGTTTCGTAGATTATTAAGTATATACGTTATTATGAATATATGTTATGAAATAACATTTTTCTATTTCTCCATCCTGTGCCCCCCCCCCCTCCTTTCAAAAAAAAAATAAATAAAAGGGTCATTGGTTCGATCCCCCGGAGGGTCACAATGTTATTTATCGGTTATGATAACAAGGTAAATTTAATTTTTTCCGAGCAATTTTCATCGATAAGGTATTTGCATTATTTTAAAATTTTAGGACAATATTGTGGCTGTGTACATGTCTATTTTAACCATAAAGGCTATTTTAACAATGAAAAAATCCCATCTGGTAGGTAATAGTCAATTTAAATCAAATTATAATTATTATTTACAACGGGAAACAGACAGTGAAAAATACACTCCCGCTCCGGGAGTGTAGTATGGAAACTACCAAAAACTTAAAAATTGAATTGGTAATAGTCAATTAAAATGGTCAATGGTCAATACTGATCAGTAATAGTACTCAATTAATAAATTAATCAAGTTTATTCGGCTGATTACGTATTATTTCATCTCTTTCGGAAAAAAAGCTTACTTTATTGTTTACCTATAATGACGTGATATTGAAAGTTAAAATACATTTTTCGTCAATATTTAATTTGTATTCTAGTCAATTACATAATATATACTCATTGAGAAACGCTTTTAACTGTTTGGAGTTCAGGACAAATATTGAACTGTTAAAAGTTAAGTCATAACTATGGGAGAGTAAATGAGAATTATCGCAACAAGTTACTTTAGTCAGCAAAGAATTATTTAAAGATTCTAGATTTAATATGTTAACCTCGTTGAATATATATATATATATATATATATATATATATATATATATATATATATATATATATATATATATATATATGTGTGTGTGTGTGTGTATATGTATATATATATATATATATATATATATATATATATATATATATATATATATATATATATATATATATATATATATATATATAAATATATATAATATATATACCGATTGTGTACCTGCAATACCTCGTAACCCTCAAAATCTAGATTTTTTGTTTATTGCATTTTTTTTTATAGATATTATTAATATCTACCTATATGCAAAACCTGGTAAGCCTTAAGCAATTATTTTTTATTGAAATTATTTTAATTCTTCGTATCCGTCATTTAACTAAAGTGTGCAAAAAAGCTCGTATACTACAAGCTTTCAAAACCTCGTAAAGCCCCAAAGTCTTTAACTAGTTGTGGGATACGTTTAAGTGTTTTAGTGAAATTAATTAAAATCAAAATTAATATTAAAAAAATATAAAAATAAACAAAAAATCTTTCAATTTTTTCAAAAACAAAACTTCTTTGCTTCTCCTGAAAAGTTTATTTTTTGGGGTTACGAGGTATTGCAGGTACATAGTAGATATATATATATATATGTATGTGTGTGTGTATATGTATATATATATATATATATATATATATATATATATATATATATATATATATATATATATATATATATATATATATATACATTTTTCAATTTCAATTTATATACAGGGTGGTCCAAAAGTCTCCCCCCCCCTCTTAACTTTTGAACGGTTTGAGATAAATTAATGAAACTTGGGGGATCTCTACCATGCAAAGGGAAGTTTGTTTTCATGCAATCACCCACTAGGGGCAACCACCCACTTTGCCCCCAGGCCACCCAACTTTAAAATTTCAAAGTGGAGCGTATATTTTTGGTAGCATATTTGGATTCTACGGTGAAAAATAATAAACTTTTACTTGAAACTATTTTTTCTATCTCCATTATTTTGCCCCCTACAGGGGTGCAAAGATGGCAAAATAACGCTTCCGAAATAGTAAAAAATAACACTTAGATCGTTATAAAATCTAAACGGTTTGAAATATAGTCATGGAACTTGGGGCATCTGTACCATGTAAAGAGAAGTATTTAATCAACCACTCGCGTACTAAGGGCAACCTCCATTTTGCCCCCAGGCGCTGAAATCTACGATTTTTATACCTTTGCCCCCCTATAGGGGGCAAAATATTGGAGGTAGAAAAAAAAGTTTCAAGTAAAATATTTTTATTTTTTGCCGTAGAATCTAAATCTGCTATCAAAAATATACATTCTAGGACAAAATTTTGAAGTTAGGTGGTCTGGGGGCAAAATGGGAGGTTGCCCCTACAGCGCGGTTGCATGAAAACAAACTTCCGTTTACATGGTACGGATCCCCTAAGTTTCATTAATTTATCTCTAACCGTTTAAATTTTACAACGTATTATCGGTAGGGTAATTTTGCTATCTTTGCCCACATATAGGGGGCAAAATATTGGGAATAGAAAAAAAGTTTCAAGTAAAAGTTTATTATTTTTCACTGTAGAATCCAAATATGCTATCAAGAATATACACTTCAATTTGAAATTTTGATGTTGGGTGGCCTGGGGGCAAAGTGGGTGGTTGCCCCTAGTGGGTGATCGCATGAAAACAAACTTCCCTTTGTATGGTAGAGATCCCCCAAGTTTCATCAATTTATCTCAAACCGTTCAAAAGTTAAGAGGGGGGTGGAGACTTTTGGACCACCCTGTATATATATATTTATATAGGGTACAGCTATTTTTCATCACCCATTAATCTTTTGAAATTTGAAGATTTAAATTTATGAAAATAAAGTTATCGAGAATCGTAGCAGTAGGAAAAACATTTTTTGATTACTTGAATAAAACTTCCCTACTATTTTTCGCTTCCTTCATTTAAGGTTATTTTCAAAAATCCATAAATCCGTCACGTTTTAACCGATTTCACAAAGAATTTAAAAACTATGTTCACGCTCAAGTTTAAAATAAGGAAGTTGAAGTAGGATGAATAAAATGTTCCCATCATAATTAAAAACTACGACAAATAAATTACACAAGTTGTAATTTATAGTTATTCTTATCTTTAAAGATAAATCAGTGGTACCCAATAGCTGAGAAACGCTCTATATTATACATGGTTCTTTTTGCACGAAGCGAGCAATTATTTTGAGGTTTCATGGAAGAATTAGGCTCAAAACCCATCAAAAACCAAAACATTACTTCTACTATATCTTATACAGTATTGACACTGATTTCTGTTTATTTAAACTTAGACTTATATTTAACTACACATTTCTAAAAATATTTTCTTCTATATAAAATTTTATTCTAAGCTTCTACAAATTTAGAAGACAAAAATAGCTCTTGTTGCTAAAAACAATTATAAACATATTCCTTCATAATCTGTGGTGTCAAACACAGCGTTCGGATTTACAAAGGATAAAAATATTCTTCCGCCCTCAAGCTAAGATATTAATAGCTAACTAGGATCGCAAGTAAAATACTTTTGCTATTCTTAGCCTATCTGTCAGCCATTTTAATAATAAACTTGATAAAATGTTTAGTAAAACTTTTTTTGTAATTTCATCCATCCCCCCTATGATTTTGATTTAACCTTGGATCTAACAGTAATACTGTGTCAAGATTACACAGCACACTAAAGTCATCTAGATCAGGAGTTCCCAAATTTTTTTGGTGGCGTACCACATAATATGTTTTGGCATTTTCATGTACCACTGATGTTAATAAAGGAACAACCAGGGCGTTTTTACAGAGGAAAGGGGGTCCGAGGGCCTTCCCCGGTTACATTTTGAGTTTTAAAGGTTCAAAAACGTAGGGCTATTTATTAATACAAAAAGGGAAGCCATAGGTATTACATTTTTTTTTAATGCAATAACTTTTTTAAATTTAAGTTGTACCAGACCAGAGTACTGTATCATTATTTTTTTTACCTTCACTCCCCTGGATAGAGAGTAGGTGTTTGAGGATGATTGGTAAATTAAAATGGACTAATTAAAAATTGTATTTTTGAAAAAAAAAAAAAAAACATTCATGAAAGAACATAATGAAAGAATACGTCCGAATAAACAATGTGGTTAGGCAGGTTAGTGGGATGGATGTGCTTGAAATAATTGGCTCAAACTAACAATGTCTGGCGTGATGGGGCTGAGTTTAAACCGCAAATCGTTCTGTCGTCCAACGTAGTCACAGTCTGTTTCTATACTTGATTTTGAGGTATATAAGGGATGAATACACTCTGAACAACCGCAAATATTTATGCTGCGCGTACCACTGGACACGATCCCGCGTACCACAGTTTGGGAACCCCTGATCTAGACGAGAAAAATCAATAGCTCTGCTAATCAATTACAGCGCGCACTTTAGTTCTGATGAAAGTCATTTGACTCTTTTCGTCTTTAGATTTCCACCTGTTAAAAATTATCATACAATTCTCGTTATAAAGCTTCACCGATTTTTTTTCCTCTATAATTATTCTTTCTATCTCGAGTTTTTCTTTTTTCTAGTAATGCTAGCTATAAGACTGCGTTCACTTCAGAACAGCCTTATCATCGTTTGTAAATTACTGATCCTATAAAAATGCCTTGATACATCTGAAATATGTACATAATAATTACGGATCCCGTAATCTATTCTTAGTTTAAAAGACTTATGAAAGAATAAAGCTTGATATATCTGTAATAGGGGTAAGTATGGCTGTATTGCAAAGAAGAATAAGATAAAATAGTTTAGGTAACATATTAAGATGGTGAAAAGTTATGGATAATGCCAATATGCTTCGTAAATTAGTTGCTTTATATATAATGAAAGGCCAGTTAATAGATGACAAGTGGAATCTATTTCTTCGATGGATAATTCTATAAGAATGTAATGAAGAACAAGTGCAGATCTCCGTGGCCTTGTTTCAATAGTTTTCCTATCTGTAAAAACCGCATCGATGAAAGTGAAATTCAACTTTGTGCTGTGCATCCATGTCTGGAAGCTCAGTTGTGTTTGATGCTATTAAGATGTTCACAATTTTCAAAGATGGATCTAGTCTTGTGTGCGATATTTTACTTTATACAATATAAATCTAGACTATACGCATCTAGATAGATTTGAATTAGTCCTTAAATTTAAGTCAGGTTACTTGAATTATGTTTGTATGAATGTTCTTTGTGTTCGGAATCAATGAGCAGGTCAACCGAGAAGTAACCGGTGTACCTATTGGGAAAAAGTTACCTTCTGTGGCGCTTAATGTAAATGTTAAAAACATTGTTCATTTGACTTGTCTCCGTAACTTGCCCTCCTTCATCATACATTTTGTGATTTATACATTTTGTTTTTTATTTGCTGATACTTAAAACTTTAAACGATTAAAAATAATACAGTTTGTAAACGTGAGCACTTGAACTAGTTTCACACTCGAACCAAACCATTTTGAGTTTATTATCCACTTTCTTCAACTGGACCCAAGAATAATAGAAGCTGCCATGACACTAACCATAATAATCCGTTGGTCCAGGGGTTTGTCGACGTGGTTAGTCCTTTCAAGCAAACTTTAATTATGTTAACAGAGGAATTCTATAAATTGTTTCAACAGCCTCTGCTAAATATAATTATTTTTATGTTTCAGATGTGCTGAGACCGAATCAAAATTAAGATGTCGGTTGGATTGGGAAAATGGTTTCGGTTAATGGGCTTGGCTGCGAGATTGCTCATCTTACTGGCTGCTATTACAGTAACCGTGTCACAAGTCAGTCCTTACCCACCTCTTACCGAGTCCATGTTCATGTTTTTAATGGACGGCATCAACCACGGTTTCCAAGAACCTCGAGACCAGCAGACTATTCTACCTGAATACGATTTCATCATAGTTGGCGCAGGATCTGCTGGATGTGTCCTTGCAAATAGGCTGACTGAGGTAATTTATAAATGGGCCAAAACATTACGAACAATTAGTTTATTCAAAGTTATTTATACAACTGATAAATAATTTTAAGAATACGTTTTAACAAACAGGTTTACCGACTATTTAAGCTTCGTCAATACTAATCTGTTAATTCGATTCTATCCATGATAATATTGTTTGTATTGGGAAACTGTTTAAGTTTATTCTCGTTTAAAATACGATTGGAACTTTTAAAAAGATGGCAGTTGTCCGTTGTCAAAAACAAAAGTCCTATTTCTTTAAAACTTAACTGTTTAGGCGGATTAAATTTTCCGTATAATTTAATATTTCCTATCTTTAGTATTTACTCTACTAGGGGTATTTATACAGATTTCTGTAAGGTTACAGTTACGAACTAATGTTGGTAATAGAGAGAAAGAAAGCTAGCGGAAGTGCCTACCGTCAATTATACACATTATATAACTATTGACAGCTAATCTATAAATAATGGGTGTTCATTAGTGTTAATAGTACACAATGCATAATTCTATATTCTAAAAGTGATTTTGTCACAATAAATTATTGATTAGCCGTTGTCCTCTTCCAATTTTTCTAAGCGCTTTATGTTACAGGTCATCTAGCCAATATGTCTAGACCTTTTCTTTTGGCCTTTTGCCTTCAGATCTTTCGCCTTCAAATATTTCGCCTTCAGATCTTTCTTGAAATATTTGTATTAACATGGCTATGTTTTAGCTTTAGTGTACAGAAGAAATTTACGTCACGCAAAAAACGACATGAAAAATGTAACGCTTTTTATTATCGTAACAGGAAGTTAGGATTTCACAGGAGGTACATTGGTTTTCACTTGTATTGTAATACTATAATTCGCCGATAGAAGTAATACATTTTATATAAAATGACATCAGAGCTCTGGAAGACCAAACGGTAATCAAATCGGATTAATGTTTCATAATTTCACACCATCTAGTATATCATTTAGACAAATATATACTGGTTTTCTCCATTTCATGGAGAAGCATTGAAATGTCGATATGGGGTTTCGATACCCAAAATCTATCCATGATTCAATGTTGGTCCATAAAATAGAGGAAATGAGTATTTTTTTTTAATTGAAAGCACTTATCCACTCTGGCGTCAGATTTAAGTCACTTAATTTTAATCAACCTGTCACTTTATGATTCACTATTATTTGCAAACTAAAAGGACGTATATGTTATGACGAAAGTAGAAGAAACAGGAACGCAATTCCGCTCTTAACGTTACTTGTGAAATGCAGTTTAAATGACGGCTTACTTGGAAAGTGTAAGTGTCACTACTAACAGGCATCGACCTTGACCGGATACTTGGAGAAAACAAGTATAGATTCACCGCCTCTCATTGATATTTGGATAGTATAAGTTCATTGTCAATGATAACTGTTTTACGACAATTTATTTAGAAGAATCCGACATCCGCTGTCTCCAGTAAAAACTATTACTGACAATATACATAGATATATATTTTTATCTTCTGAGTATAGCATTTTATATCCTATTGATTTGTTTTTATAACTCAATATAATATATTGAGTTAATATATATATATATATATATATATATATATATATATATATATATATATATATATATATATATAAATAAATAAATAAATAATTAAAAATTTGCATGTCTGATAGTCCATTGAATGTAAGTTAGTTTATGATTATTGTAATTAAATTTACATGGAATAATTAAGAAGGAAAAACTAACCCGTCAGGGTTCCACGGCTATGTGCCGATTTGTAAAAAAAAAAAAAAAAAAAAGAGAGAGAGATAGAACCCTCAATTTGTTTATTATAATGTTATTGTTAGGTTATTAATCAGTATCATCACATTTCATATATTTTTTTTTTCCCCAAGACCATTATTTTTTTTTTTTGTCAATTATTTCGATCGTGATTTCATAGATTTTATTATATATTTTCATAAAATTAAAATTTAGACCAGTTCCCTCTTGTACAATTTTAAAAAATCGTAATTTTTGGGAACAGGTTACATGGAACCTAATTTTGAGTGCGATAAATCTTCATTTGAAGACATGCAGGAGGGATGAGGGATGAAATTTTTAGGTCACTTCACGTATCGTCAAGTCGATCCTGGAACATACTGTATATATATATATATATATATATATATATATATATATATATATATATATATATATATATATATATATAATATATATATATATATACAATATAAAGGGTGTCCAAGCTAATTGGAATAGCGAAATTTCTCCGGAACCATGATAGATAGAAAGATGTGGTTTTCAGGGTTCGATAATGGCTACAAATGCGCTTCCAGCAAAAATGCAGAACATTTTCTGTGTTCAATAAAAGTGTGTGCATTTTACAAAATTAAAAAAAGTGAATACTAAGCTCTATTTTTTTTGACTAGATTTGGATTCTATGGCGGAAAATAATAATTCTTTACTCTCGGAAATGTTTTGCTCCGAGCATTAGTTTCCTGCTTGGAGAGCTGAGAACCTGCTAAAATTGAAGCTTCAACTCCATTTTACAGCTAAACTAATTGATTTAGGAAAAAAATTCAATTTCCAAAAGTTGTTATTTTTAGTCATTGAATCCAAATCCAGTTTAAAATACATACCTTATTTGTATCTTTCTTGCAAAAAAAAGGTGTTCAGCAAGGCTCAAAACGTGGAAAAAATTTACTTACACGTTTCTAAGAATGGATTTTGATTTTGCGGCAAAAAAAAATAAGAACTTTTTGTATCTTGCATTTTCTTCCTAAACCCATTAGTTTAGCTGTAAAATGGAGTTAAAGCTTCAATTTTTGCAGGTTCAGGGCTCTCCAGACGGTAAACTAATGCTCGGAGCGAAAAAATTATCATTTTTAACCATAAAATCCAAATCTAGTCTAAAAAATATAGCTTGTATTCATTTTTTTAATTATGTAAACTGCACACACTTTTGCTGAACACAGAGAATGTTCAGCATTTTTTTTCTAGAAGCGCATTTATAGCCATTATCGAACCCTGAAAACCGTATCTTTTTTATCTATCATGGTACCGGAGATATTTCGCTGTTCCATATTAGCTGGGACACCCTTTATGTGTGTGTGTGTGTGTGTGTGTAGTGTGCATGTGTATTCTTATTCTGTTAATAATTTGACACAAGTGTAACAGATATATTTCTACAGAAAAATGTACCAGACACTATTGTTAACAGATTCTCAAATTAAAAATTTAAATTCGCAGTAATCTATGCCTAGAGAAGCACACAAATAATATAGCTATAAAAGATTAAGAGAGAAATATGTGTTGGGACAGGGAAGAAACATTTCCCTGTGTAAATGTTATAGAATTTTGTTGGGACAGGGATGAATCATTTCCCGGTTTAAAAATTAAAGAATTGTGTAGGGTTATGGGAGAGAAAAAAATGTGTTGGACAGGGGGGAAACATTTCCCTGAGTAAAAATTAGAGAATTTCTTTGGGTCAGGGGAATACGCTCTAATTAGTCAATATAAAATTTTCGGTGATGAGAAGGTTTTGTTTTACTATTTTATCTCCTTTATAATTTTTAATAATCCTATTAATCACTAGCCTTAACCCCACACGGGACTCATGCTAGTGTAACGGGGAAGCCAAGTCTAGAATATTTTAGGAAAGCAGTGTAGACCTTAGGCTAGCAAAGGCTTGAATTTCTGTCTAGTGGTGCTTTCCCCCACCAGGAATCTATCAGACTAGCACAGAGACACACGGGGAGTCCGATCTTAGCTCTGGAGGTGTACACATCTTACAAACAATCACACATACACATTCATATACAAATAAATATATATATCAAACATTTATTTTCTACTTTATTCCACTCACCAAATCCCCGTTACATTGGTGGCAGCGGTGGGATGCCATGGTTGTTTAGGGTCCTAGTACTTCCTTCTGTGCCACAATGGAGGATAATTGAAATTAGTTTGTCTGTTGAATTATATAAGGTCTTGCTCTACTCGCTTGAGATAAGGAACAATTTTTGGCTTAATAAACCTCCGGGAGCAGCTATTGGCGGTGTTTTGTGTTAGGATCTCAAAAAAAAAACAGTTAGGCTCTGAGTCATGATAAAGTGTCGGTTCAATGAAGCAGTATGTGTGGCCTGGTTTGTGTTGACAATTGGAGTAAATACTCTTTTTTAGGAGAAGGTACCTTTCCTTGTCCTTTGACAGCAGAATTATGTCCTGCCGGTCTGCAATGGTTATCCATGTTTGCAATGACGGTAAATAGATGGGATATGTGTGAGGTAAAACAGCTTGAAATGTATTTTGAGGGGAATGGATTTCAAAAGTAACATATATTTTTAGATTTTGTTCCTGGACTTGGGCTCTGACTTTGGCTATGTTGTAGTATAAATACACATTAGCCATGTTTGGGGCCATTGGTAAAGTGTAGCCCGGTGGAAGTTATTTCCCGATTTCAGTTAGTATTTTTATGAGAGTATTTGGAGGCAATAAAAGTGGAGACAAATGTCCTTGTGATATCGATGATATAAGTGTTTGTAATTTTAGAAGGTGACCCTTGTTTTCGTTTAGATTTTCTGTCACTATGGCTAAATGTTGCGAGACATCTTCGGCGTGCCGTTGTGCTAGGTTGGCTTTGTGTTGTTGGTCAACCGTTTTGTTTATAAGCTTTTCCATTTTAAGGGTAAAATTGGAAATAGTTGATAGTGTTGCAGTGAGCTCTTTTGTATTCGAATTAACCTGTTGCTCAATGTGTTTTATTATTGTAAGTTGATCTCGGGCATTGTGGACTATGTCATTTGAATCACTTAATTGCTCTTCGAGGGCTGACTGTACCGTGTCCACCCTGTCATCAGTAGCCACTCCAAATCAGAAATTCGAGCCTTTGCTAGCCTAAAGTCTACACTGCTTTCCTAGAATATTCTAGACTTGGCTTCCCCGTTACACTAACAGTGGCTACAACTCCTAGTCAGTCTGTTCAGATAATTTTAGATGATACCATGCTTCCAAAATTAGTTACACCCCGTTGAATATCTAATATTGTTTGTGTACACACCTGTAATAAAAATTAATAGGTTTCAATGAGCCAGTTTTGCGCTTATAAAGTTAAAAGAGGGCCGAGGCAGTATAGAGAGACGGACAGGAAAATAGTTTTTGCCGATTTTGATTTTCGTAATGTATGAAATAAAAAAGTTGCAACTACGCAAAAATGTTGCAATTACGATCAATGCACAGACAAAACTTAAATTTTATAATTGATTAATAACTTACATGAAAATAATTAAATAAAAACAATTTCAATTAATAAAGCGGCATTGAAAACTTAAAACGCTTTCACCTTCTTCACACACCATCTCTAACAAACCGCTTTGTCGAGCCTATTTAACAGAACGGGTATTTGTTTATGTTAAATATCGTATTAAAAATTAGGCGTGGCAGAACATAGTGCAGGTCCTAGTTTTGTGGCACGTGTAAGATTAGGAGGAATTATATAATGTTATGAATAGGAAACATTATTTAGTTTATGTAAAGAAGCCAACAAGGATTACATATTACATTTCCTCTATTGTCTTCTATTAGTCATTAGTCAAATTTCTCTGGACTAAACAGCACTGATAAGAACCTGCTGTGCTGCATTATAATTTGAGTTCATTCACATCGTATCACAATAATTATTCTATGACTTTTGTTCACAATGACTATGATGCACAACGTTTTGGTAAAAACTGCGAATTCTATATTTTGTCTTTTCAAAAAAAACTATTTTAAATCATAGTGCTTTACTAACAAAAGTATCAGAAAAACAAAATGTACCAGAGAATGAAAATGACTCGTGTTTCTAATTTGAATTTTAAAAATGATTTAATTTAAAAATTTAATGATATATAAACGGAATTGATTCTTTGATGATATGTTTAAACTAATATATATATATTAATTGATTTAAGTTATAGCATTAAGTGAATAGTGGACACAAAGGTAATTTCAACCCCGAATCCAGGATATAAAACAAATACCTTCCTTATTAAAATTGCTTTATGAGGAATTGAAAAATTCATAAAATTAAATAAAATGTTCAAGTACATATATTCTAGTTTAGATTCGTTTAAAAGTGTTTTATATACGACCAAAATAAATGCGGTGTGTACATAACTACAAAGTCACAGGTGAGCCGTCAGCCGGAGGCGATTGCTCAACGTGCTCTAATAAGTCAATATAAAATTGCTGCCATATTACGTTCGGGTGACACGTGGGATGATATTTTTTTAATTAACTTTATAAAAGGAAGAGGTCAAGGTTTAGCCCAGTGGCCAGGTCGTGATAAAGAGGAATTGGATTATTATGTTGTTTGAACCTAGGCTCTAAATTAAAAATCACAGAGAAGTATCCCCATCCAAGTACTTTTAAGGGTTTCGCAAATTATTTAACGTATGTTATTAAATTAAGATTTTTTTTATTTTTATTCCTGGTTATGAAAATAAAAAATATAAACAAATTACGAGGAAGGCCTCATAAAATTAAAGAGTCCCTGGTTCGATACCCCGGCACGACACAATGTTTTTTATCGGTAATGACAGCAAGGAAAATTGCATCGCCCTACAATTAGGTATTTGCATGAATTAATTCAAAATATTCGGACGCTGTTACACGGTGGTTAGGGGGGGGGGGGGAGGAGGTTTTTAGGGTAAATATTAACTCATGAAACCAATAAGGAATGCAAAATTTCAATATATATATATATATATATATATATATATATATATATATATATATATATATATATATATATATATATATATATTTGTAACCTACTCTTCAGGAGCTTTTATTTGACACCCCATTCAAAATTTTTTTAAAAAATGGGTTTTACTATTATTAAGGTCAAAAATTGTCTTATATTTTTAGGTCTTACTTTTATACAGGGTGTCCCACATAAGGTGTAACACAGAAAAACCTGATGTTCTACATCACATTTCTGACAAAAAATGTTATATAACATAATGGTTGATCTACCTTCGTTTTCGAGATATATCGATTTTTCAATTATATCATTTTCTGGTTACTTTTTCCCATTAAAAACGTTATAGCGTAAAATCTAAAAAAGATATAAAGTCGGGGGTTTCACCATTCAAAAGGTGAGGAAATTTGCTTTAAAAATGGCATGCTGCATGCCCATAATACCCTTATTATATTAATTTTATATACTTCAAAATACAATGTTTTGGTTAATAAGAAATTTGTGGTCAACGTTCTTGGTAGCATAACTTTTTAATTTGTACGGTTAATGAATAAATTTGACCTCATGTGAAACTGGCCCGTTTAATAAGCTTTAAAATGATATAACTTGTTAATAAGTTTGCTTCAAGTTTTCAAACTTATTTGGATGAAAATGAGGTAATAAATGACAAATTTATCAGTTTCCATGACTTTAAATGACCTTAAAACTTAGTGGAAAATAGAAAGGGTAACAAAAAATAAAAAAATATCACTCCTTGTATTAACAAAATGAAAAATTGAATAATATAGTATAGAAAAGTGTACATAATTGTTTACAAAAATTCAAAGTAACCCCCCCCCCCCCTTCTCCACGTTGCCTTTTTTCGAATTGCAGTGTCCTCGACTAGGTTATGTGAGTTTAGCTAGAAATTATGAAGAGGCTGTCGACCTATTTGAGGTATTTTCTTTGCAAGAGTCACGGAGGCAACCTTGCGCCTGGACTATTAACAATAAAAACCAATTTATCCCAATGACGGTTTCAAAATGGAATTTTGCAAGTAGAATTAAATCAGAAATAGCTCTATAATTAATCAAATGCTCGATTCAATCTAGGTCTTACTATTATTATAAGATTTAATCTGAACTTGAAATTTATAACATAGATCCCAAAAATAACATCCAACCACACTCGAAGTAAATACCGAGTTAATTGATTTGTAGGCATTTAGAATCCATGAAATAGATTCGTAATTAAATCCCTTTGAGAAATTGAGTAAATATCACTTCAAGATGATACCAAGTCTAAACGGAATTCAATCCGTACTAAACCCCCTGTAAGTACACCCTCTATTTACCATGTGTCTATTTCCAATGATGCAGCAAGCTTAGAACAAACATTGTTAAGTCAATAATTACACTTGGATGAAAATTTATAGTGTAATGGTTTGCCAGTCACGATGTTAGTTACTTAAGGTTTAACTTTTTTAAAAAATAACACAGTTCTGCAAAATTTAACGAACTTTCGGGCCCCAGGAAATTATTATCTGAACTTTATGTTTTCGAGGTTGCAGTATCCGAATCGGAAGTCAAAATTTATCCTACACGTACAGTTTACCCGGAAAATGTGCCTAAATTTCGGAAAAATTGTGTTTTTTGAGGTTTTTGACCCAATTTTTCGTCTAAGCAAATTTCGTTAAAAGAAATATTGGGCGTTTGAATATCTTCAAACTATGAAGAACACGAATCAAAAGTAAAAAAAAAAAAAAAAAACTGCTGACCTTACTTTTTTAAGAAAAAATAAAAATAAGAAAAATAAAATTGATTTTTCCTCATATTGAGTCTTTGTATTTCTATTACTTTTTCACTGGTATAAAAAATGATTTGTGACTTTTTTCTGACATCATTCTACAGAATTACAATATATGTGACCGAAGAGGAGGGGTCAAGAAAAATTGGGGGATACTAATATAAATTGGGCAAAACCACAACTTTTATGTACTTTTTTTAGTCCCCCCCCCCCCATTTTTCTGTAATCATTCTACTCTACATGATAGGTTTAATAAAATAGTCTGTAATCATTCTACTCTAGATGATAGGTTTAATAAAATAGTCTGTAATCATTCTACTCTAGATGATAGGTTTAATAAAATAGTCTGTAATCATTCTACTCTAGATGATAGGTTTAATAAAATAGTCTGTAATCATTCTACTCTAGATGATAGGTTTAATAAAATAGTCTGTAATCATTCTACTCTAGATGATAGGTTTAATAAAATAGTCTGTAATCATTCTACTCTAGATGATAGGTTTAATAAAATAGTCTGTAATCATTCTACTCTAGATGATAGGTTTAATAAAATAGTCTGTAATCATTCTACTCTAGATGATAGGTTTAATAAAATAGTCTGTAATCATTCTACTCTAGATGATAGGTGTAATAAAATAGTCTGTAATCATTCTACTCTAGATGATAGGTTTAATAAAATAGTCTGTAATCATTCTACTCTAGATGATAGGTTTAATAAAATAGTCTGTAATCATTCTACTCTAGATGATAGGTTTAATAAAATAGTCTGTAATCATTCTACTCTAGATGATAGGTTTAATAAAATAGTCTGTATTAAAATGATAAACTCAAAGTTTAAGAACACCTTGTTATTATATGATGAGTTAAGAAGTGATAGACATTATAAGGTGTTAATAAATTCACAGTTTAATTCATGTTCCTGAAACGTTTCGACCCTAAAAGGTCCTCTTCAGTCAGTTTAATAACTAGAAAAAATCGTAAAACAAATCTTACAAAAACCATCGTTGTTCAAACCAACCATAAGAGTAACTTATCTAGTTATTAAACTGACTGCAGATGACCTTTTTGGGTCGATACGTTAATTTATTAAACTGTTAATTTATTCACACCTTATAATGTCTATCACTTCTCAAATCATAAATAGTCTGTTAAAATTCTGCTTTAGATGATAGGTTGAATAAAAAAGACTGAGATTATTACGTATATTTATTCTGAGCTTTCACTCTGGAATTTTATGCTTCATCAGTGATCTAAAAATTATATTTTTTCACTTTTAGACCACTGATGATACTTTGAAAAATCTGAATTCTATTTCAAACCTGACTTAAATTGTACGTCTTTGGATTGTTATTCCCCTATGTTCTTTTTTTTAGGATATAAATGACTAACTAAATGAATATTAAGAGGAAGGGATGTTTAGTTCAATCCACTTTGGGACAAAGGAATATCACACTTCTGTTTTTATAAGGGGAGTAAAAGTCTAAAGAAGAGCGTTCCGTACACCTTCTTTAGATTGTTACTCCCCTATGTTGTTTTATAAGGGGAGTAACATTCTAAAGAAATGCCTCTTAAATAATTGGTAACGTAATTTTTTCATTATATACCTATATAATGTCCACGGATAGAGTTGCCTATGTATGTAAATTCCAAAAATTTAAATTTTCGAAGAAAAGCCACTCTTCATAAAATCTCCTGCTTTCTCTTAAATGAAGATTTATAGTATTACTTTTTGTTCAAAATATACCCTGTACATAAAATTACAATTTCCTAAAATCCTACAAGAGAAAACCGGTCCAAATTTCGACTATTCAAGAAAAAAGTAAAATTTTTAATTTATTTTAGATACTATTCCAAATTTATTTTTCGCATAAAAATGTCAATAATCTTATTTTAAAATCCCCCCCCCCCCTCCTTACCATTTATAAAAAGGAAAATTTGTCTGATTCTAATACATGAGGGGTCAATTTAAAGGTCTCATTGAGTGCATTAAAAGTTGAGGTATTGCTTTTTTAAAAAAAAAAAAACAACATAAAAGCTATTAAAGGGGGATATTAATTAGGGGAATAAATTCATGTTTCAATTTTTTTATTAAATAAATAAATAATATTTAAATAATAAATTCGATTTTCTCAATAAATGCTTTCATGTTGTTTTTATCAAAAAAGCAATACCTCAACTTTTAATGCACTCAATGAGACCTTTAAATCGACTCCTAATGTATTTGAATCAGACAAATTTTACATTTTATAAATTGTAGGGGGGGGGGGGAGGATTCTTTAAGTTGGATTATCAACATTTTTATGCGAAAAATAAATTTGTAATAGTATCTAAACGAAATTATGAAGAATACATTTTTCTTGAATAGTCGAAATTTGAACCGGTTTTCTCATGTACGATTTTAGGAAATTGTACTTTCTGGGTACAGGGTACATTTTGAACATAAAATAATACTATAAATTTAAATAATATTATTTTCAAATTTAAATTTATAATTATTATTATCAGTATTGGTTGTTAAATTAATTTATAATGATTTTGTTATTGTTTAGATAATAAAACTGACTGAGGATGACTCTAAATGAGTCGAAACGTATCGAAATGAAGTAGAAAAGTCTGCGTACATTATTACACCTAAAAAATCCATTTATTTAAGTATAGAATTAATAGGGTGTACTCTCAAATTAGTAATAATTTATATCGTTATTATTAAATTACTCCCCTGGGTACTCTTTTTTTTGAGATAATCGGAATTTAAACCCACCTTATATTTTAGTTTCTACGAATAAATCTTCGTATATTAAATTTTTATTATATTATTTATTCGTAAAATAAATGTTTACTTCCGAATGTCTTCTTACATTATGTTGTCTCCTACCATTACGCTCGATTAGTACTACCTTTACTTGCCTTGCACGTTTTTTATTTTTTTCTAAGCTACAACATTATTTGCATAGAATGCCTGTCATAAAATAATTGACAGGACGGTATTTCTTGTTTCACCTTGTATTAGGCTTAATTTCTTATTCTGTCACAATGCCATTAACAGATTTAACGGCACAGATAATGGGCTGTTAGAGAAGACTTTTCGATTGTTGTTCAAGGCTACGCATTTCATTTTTCTTCTCTCTCTGTCTCAAAAAAAAGTAAAGTTAAAGAAGTTGACAAATTGTAAAGAGACGAACTATTTTGTGCAACTCGTCTAGTTGCGCAAAGCGGCTGGGCTCTGCGGTTATGTTAAATTGACGCTTGAAAGAAGGAAAGAAGTCATGGTCGAACTCTTAAGACTGTACTTTCGGGATTTAGGTTAACGTCCCTCCATTTAGTTATGAATGCAATGCAGGCACAAGTGGTTTCATAATGGTTAAGATAAAAAATCCACAATAAATATGAATAAATGACGCTTATGGGACGGAAATTGCCGATATTTTAAAATCTCGGAGCTTTAAATAACTGCTATATACTTAAAAGCACCTGATTCACAAAATACTTATTTCCTACTATTATTATAATAGTTAATGGCTTCAAATAACTATTCACTTTAACCAAATTAAATATAATAGAAGTTAAACTTTTTTCAATATAATCGTTTAACAATCCAGTTGAACTTTCAAAAATGACGGCAGATAAAATAATCTATAAATTTAAAAAATCACGGGAAATAAAATAATCTATAAATTTAAAAAAAGCACGGCAGATAAAATACTCTATAAATTTAAAAAATCACGGTAGATAAAATAATTTATAAATTTAAAAAAAATCACGGCAGATAATACTCTATAAATTTAAAAAATCACGGCAGATAAAATAACCGAAGTAAATCCTAATTGCAGTCTGCACTAGATATATTTTTGTGAATATATATATATATATATATATATATATATATATATATATATATATATATATATATATATATATACTGTATGTCCACGGATAGAGTTGAATATGCGTGTAAATTCCAAAAATTTTAATTTTTGAAGAAAAGTCACTCTTCATAAAATCTCCTGCTTGCTCTTAAATGAACATAAAGTAATACTATAAATCTTCATTCACTTTATGTTCATTTAAGAGCAAGCAGGAGATTTTATGAAGAGTGACTTTTCTTCAAAAATTAAAATTTTTGGAATTTACACGCATATTCAACTCTATCCGTGGACATACAGTATATATATATATATATATATATATATATATATATATATATATATATATATATATATATATATATATATATATATATATATATATTGTGGTGGTACAATTTTTTAAAGAGCCAATTTTTAACTAGTCGGACCTCAGAAAAATCTTTCTTATTTATTAACGATTCGATCCATGCTCATAGCAACACCTATTCGCTAGATGAAATGTTTAATTAATTTCGCCAGAAATTTTTTTGTTGTTATTCTTGACGTTTTAAAATCAAAACTTAAACTACCAATAATAAGAGATAAGATAAATGAACCTGGAATTCTTTGTTTGATTGTTAGGAATTGATGAAATTTTTGTTGAATGAAATGAATGTCTGCATGTTCAGAATTACTAAATACACATTATTACATGAGTTATTGTTCATTTACAGCAAAATAATATTAAGTATATCAATTATAGTATTAAAATAAACTTACTTTCTTAAAAGAAAAACAATCAATGAATTAAAGGATGGCTAAAAAAATTGCTTCCGAGCTTACCGAAGGTAACGGAAGCATTGTGTTCACTTTTAAGGTCGAAAAAATGTCTCCGATTTTAAAAATTCAATGACAAGAAATCCTTTTCAGACATCAGGGAACATTTTTGGTCTCGTGTGTGTCTGTGTCCACGACCCCCTGTCTAAACGTGTGACGATAACTTGAGTAAAAGTAGACCGATTTTGAAGAAATTTGGTAGACATGTTCATTTTACCAATGCCCAGAACGAGTTCGTTGGAAAACGTTACCCACCCAAGCGTTCGTGCGCAAACGTTAACTTCAAATTAAAAATTGGGATTTTTGGTCAGGGAAAAAATCTAACTTCATCTATTCAATGAGACGAACATTTATTTACAAAAAAAACTTTTTAGTAAAACCAACAGTTACACCGCTATGAAGAGTTAAAAATCGCTAAAACTATTAATAGTTTTTATTATGGAGAGAACGCAGTGAGGGAGATAGACGAGGGTAATAGGAGGTGGCTTGGTTCCCCCACCTCTCTATTTGACCTACCTCTTCAATAGCACAGCGAGCCTAGGGACCTCGAGACCAAGCGACCAGGCTTCATTCGCTATCTGTACACTGTTGTATTCACATCTGTGCACACGTTATCGAACTGCTCTCAAACTATAAACCTACTCTCACTCCTACCGACTTTTGCTTTACCAATTTGAACACTTTGAATATTGCCACTGCTCTTTCCTTTCTTTTTATTTATTTTACATACCCTCATCAACATTATTTAAAATAATGTTGATATAATAGAACAATAAAGTAATAAAACAATAATGTTAATATAACAAGAAAGTACATGATAGGATGCGAGGAAGCTATGTGCCACACTAATTGGCAGTATATTGTTTTTCTTAAAAATAAGATTAGTACAATAATTGTTCCTAGTGTTGAACTCTTATTTAATTATTTATTCTATAGAAAACTGTATTGATATATATATTTTCATTTGGTCTTTTTAAGACTTAAAAATAAATAAATATCTTTCTTCTCCTTTCGCTTTTCAAAAAGCAGCTATATTTCGCTCTTCCTTACAGCTTCATCATCTGGTAACATTCTTTATAACATTGCCTAATTTAGAAAACGGTTTAATCAGTTTCATTTTTGTTTTAATAAAAGTAATAAAAAACAAAAACTTAATCACATTAAAAAGTTTTATCACTCAAACAGTATTTCCATACTTGAATTTGTAGCATGTACAAATACAAATCGCATTTGTTCCACATCCGTATTTGTTGCATGTTCAATACTAATGTTTGAACTGCCACCTACCATCTTAATCATGTATTGACATTTAGAAATTTAAGTGTTATTTAGAAGCCTTTTTTATATATTATACGGTTATATTTATGGCCGTATTCACAAAAATATATCTAGTGCAGACTGCAATTAGGATTTACTTCGGTTATTTTATCTGCCGTGATTTTTTAAATTTATAGAGTATTATCTGCCGTGATTTTTTTTAAATTTATAAATTATTTTATCTACCGTGATTTTTTAAATTTATAGAGTATTTTATCTGCCGTGCTTTTTTTAAATTTATAGATTATTTTATTTCCCGTGATTTTTTAAATTTATAGATTATTTTATCTGCCGTCATTTTTGAAAGTTCAACTGGATTGTTAAACGATTATATTGAAAAAAGTTTAACTTCTATTATATTTAATTTGGTTAAAGTGAATAGTTATTTGAAGCCATTAACTATTATAATAATAGTAGGAAATAAGTATTTTGTGAATCAGGTGCTTTTAAGTATATAGCAGTTATTTAAAGCTCCGAGATTTTAAAATATCGGCAATTTCCGTCCCATAAGCGTCATTTATTCATATTTATTGTGGATTTTTTATCTTAACCATTATGAAACCACTTGTGCCTGCATTGCATTCATAACTAAATGGAGGGACGTTAACCTAAATCCCGAAAGTACAGTCTTAAGAGTTCGACCATGACTTCTTTCCTTCTTTCAAGCGTCAATTTAACATAACCGCAGAGCCCAGCCGCTTTGCGCAACTAGACGAGTTGCACAAAATAGTTCGTCTCTTTACAATTTGTCAACTTCTTTAACTTTACTTTTTTTTGAGACAGAGAGAGAAGAAAAATGAAATGCGTAGCCTTGAACAACAATCGAAAAGTCTTCTCTAACAGCCCATTATCTGTGCCGTTAAATCTGTTAATGGCATTGTGACAGAATAAGAAATTAAGCCAAATACAAGGTGAAACAAGAAATACCGTCCTGTCAATTATTTTATGACAGGCATTCTATGCAAATAATGTTGTAGCTTAGAAATAAATAAAAAACGTGCAAGGCAAGTAAAGGTAGTACTAATCGAGCGTAATGGTAGGAGACAACATAATGTAAGAAGACATTCGGAAGTAAACATTTATTTTACGAATAAATAATATAATAAAAATTTAATATACGAAGATTTATTCGTAGAAACTAAAATACAAGGTGGGTTTAAATTCCGATTATCTCAAAAAAAAGAGTACCCAGGAGAGTAATTTAATAATAACGATATAAATTATTACTAATTTGAGAGTACACCCTATTAATTCTATACTTAAATAAATGGATTTTTTAGGTGTAATAATGTACGCAGACTTTTCTACTTCATTTCGATACGTTTCGACTCATTTAGAGTCATCCTCAGCCAGTTTTATTATCTAAACAATAACAAAATCATTATAAATTAATTTAACAACCAATACTGATAGTCCACAGGCCACCATAAGAAGTGAGTCGCTGATTGATAAAGTTTTCTTACCTTATGGAATCGCTTATTTATGCCTTGTCCACCGATGAATTGGGTATATGACAACTGGGCGCTGGGCCATTTCTTTTTGGTTGACATGCCAAACTTGCCCTTGTGCGGGAACATTGAAAAGAGATAGATAAAATTTTGATTTTCACAGGATCGATTAATTAAATTATTTAAAAAAACAGTGGTAAAGGTGGCCACCGATAAGAGTGGGCCGTTTGGGGTGTCCACCGACCCAAACATATCGCTCTGCGGGGACGTTGAAAAGAAAACGGCCCACTCGTAAGGGTGGCCACCTTTACCACTGTTTTTTAAATAATTTAATTAATCGATCCTGTGAAAATCAAAATTTTATCTATCTCTTTTCAATGTTCCCGCACAAGGGCAAGTTTGGCATGTCAACAAAAAAGAAATGGCCCAGCGCCCAGTTGCCATATACCCAATTCATCGGTGGACACGACATAAATAACCGATTCCATAAGGTAAGAAAACTTTATCAATCAGCGACTCACTTCTTATGGTGGCCTGTGGACTATGATAATAATAATTATAAATTTAAATTTGAAAATAATATCTAACTTAATTTAGGATGGATTATTTAAATTAACATTAATATATAATATAATAACCAAAATTGATAAATAATAAGTTTTTACTACGTTTTTATTAGCTTGCATTCTGGTTTGTTTGTTTGTCCGGTACAAATCTGGCAATCTATTTCTAACTAACTTCCCGAATAGCTAGACATTTGAAACTTTTAGCATAGCTCAGAACACGATGACAATGCATTATTTTAATACTTTTAGCCATCTTTCAGCAACATTTAATTAGTTTTCAGCAAATTTTGCTGTGCGGAAAGTTAGTTCGGAAAAAATCCGCAAGTTATTTTATTTGTTTTGCCATATCCAATATTTACGCAATCTTCATATTGACGGGTCTCAAATTTGTGATAGATAAACATTGAATGACAGCAAAACAGGAAATATCGATTATATTATTTATCGATTATATTATTTCAAATATATAGATGGCATGCTTTAGATTTGGTGTTGGGGAGATCCGTTGTACAAAGATTTATCCTTTTATAGGTTTAAGATCAGCTCTCTGGATGGTTGTCATTTATGTGAAGTAAATAAATGCGGAACTATTTTTTTTTTCACTAACATTATATATTATATAACGATAACAATTATATTATCAACATTACATACGATTCAACAGATAATTTAAAAACGTAGTATATAAAAAGTTATTTTTATCTTGAAATTATTAAACATATAATTCATCCTAAATTAAGTTAGATATTATTTTCAAATTTAAATGTATAATTATTAATTTATAATGATGTTGATATTGATTAGATAATAAAACTGACTGAGGATGACTCTAAATGAGTCGAGACGTTTCGAAATTAAGTAGAAATGTCTGAGTAAATTATTACACCTAAAAAATCCATTTATTTTCTTGAGTATAAAGTGATTTAATTATTTCTGATAAGCGTCGTGTCAGTAAAACAAAAAGAAAGGATTGAGAGGAAGAAAGAAATAACGTAAACAAGAGAAACTTGTACATTTTTCATGGCCACACAGCAAGGAAACAAAGAGAGAACAGGGAAAACCAGAAAGAAAAGAGAGAGGTACAATAACAGAATGAAATAAAAATAAATCAAATTATAATTATTATTAACACTGGGAGACAGACAGAGAAAAATAGACTCCAGCGCCGGGACTTGAACCACGGGCCTCTACATGGGAAATGTAGGGGCCCGTGGTTCAAGTCCCGGCACTGGAGTCTATTTTTCTCTGTCTGTCTTCCAGTGTTAATAATAATTATAATTTGATTTAAATTAAAATTTAAACTTTCAGTGGTATGAATACTACCAAAAACTTCAAAAGGAGAAAGAAATAATTTCGACATAATGGAATCTAATGGCCAAAAAATTAAATTTAGAAAATATTTCAGTAAAATTCATATTTAGAAAAAAATGTATGTTCAGAAATGTTGATTTGACAAATAAACAGTAATGGCCTAAATGCAACTAAATAATTCAGCAACCCACAAAATTCATCAAATGAAATATTCTCGACATAAAAAATAGGTGGATACTTGTTCAGTAATAAGTAATATGGGGGCCTCATCCCATTTCACTCCTAAAAGTTTTTATTAATTGATTGCTGAATCGTTTTGTTTTTTTATTATTTATTTACCAGGATTTCTGCGGTTGTTTCAGAATCCAAGATGGAAAGTGCTGCTGATAGAAGCAGGAGATGCTGAAAGCTATCTCATGGATATCCCTATCCTGGCAAATATGCTACAGTTTACTAATGCTAACTGGAAGTACAAATCAACGCCAAACAACAGGTCTTGTCTTGGTAAGTTTTTATTCATTTGTCATTAACAAAACTGAAATCTAGGTTCTCTTTTAGTATGTACTTCTCAAAATATTCCTCTAAATTCCTGTATGCGTAAAATATGTACTCACTTAAATAAAGTGTATAAAATAAAATAATTAAGTCTGAAATTAGTTATATATGTACCCTCAATAACTAGTATAACTCGAGGTGGATCCTTCAGGGTATATAGAAAAACACAGGTTTATTCCATTTTGTTTTCGGCAAAGTTTCGGCCTACCCAGCCATTTTCAAGCCTAAACAACATAATTTATTTAATAAATAAATATTTAATAAAATACATTCAACACTTAGAGGACAATGATAGAGTATAAGAAGAAATACCTAGTAATATACACTTAAGGAAGTGTTTTCATATCAGTTGTAAATATAATTATGCAGGAACTATACGGTTCCGTCGTCTAATAACTACCGATCTACCATCTATTACGATCTTATTAAATTAAGAAAAGGTAACATAATACGTAAAACAATGGTAACATTGAACAATAACATTTAAATTAAAAAAATGACAGGATATCACAGAGAATTAATTTAACATAAATAAAAATGGTAATCACATATTATACCAGGGAGTGATAACTGTAACATCTCTAATCATATTTTTACCATTGTTTTACGTGTTATGTTGTGCTACCTTTTCTTAATTTAATAAGATCGTAATAGATGATGGATTGGTAGTTATTAGACGACGGAACCGTATAGTTCCTACATAATTATATTTACAACTGATATGACAACACTTCCTTAAGTGTATATTACTATGTATTTCTTCTTATACTCTATCATTGTCCTCTAAGTGTTGAATTTAATTTTTATGTAACGATGACACTATTAAATAAATTATGTTGTTTAGGCTTGAAAATGGCTGGGTAGGCCGAAACGTTGCCGATAACAAAATGGAATAAACCTGTTTTTCTATATACCCTAAAGGATCCACCTCTACAGTTAAAAAATAATTATGTTCGAATCGTGTTGTCGATAATGAGAGGAACAACTAATTAAACAAATAAAAACCATCAAAGGTAGTTGGATTGACAATAATGAGATAAAATGTAGTTTAAGGCAAGGTTATGTTAAATAGGGAAAGTGGAAAAAGGGGGGTTGGAATATATGGTGAGATGCTTTATTAAAGTATCCTGTAGGGAAAGGCTGAGTTACATAAGGAAAGTTACGTCCTAGAATCAATGTATTCGCACATCTACGCCGAATCCACATTGGATCGATTTCAAATTTAGTATTCGAACTGGTAGCTACTGAACTGGTCGAATCTGACACAATCACAGCCTGCAATAGCCATAGTTATCTATATCTCAAGAAATAGCAATAGTTGATTTCAAAAATAGAACGCATAAACTATTTTTGCTTGTATTATACATAGTAATGATTACTTCCCTGTCAGATAATTTTTCATTTATTAAACAGTGAAATATATCACATGAACAAAATCAGTTAACCGTGAACAATACGTAGTTTTTTAACGTCTAAAACAAATTGCATTGCTTTTGACACTCCAGAAAATATAAAGACCCAAAAATCGTGACCAAAAAAAAAGTGCTGAAGTTACTTGAGCGCTGGAATAAAAACAAGTAAGTGATCATACGCACAAAACGAACAAAGAGGAGCTATGCGGAATCTGATTTCTAGATAGTAACTAATGAACTACGTCTTATCTATCCTACGTTATCAGAACGACTAATATCCTTTATATGAGGTCATGAGTCATTATTTCTTGTCTTCTGACATGAGACAAAAGATCGTCAACTAAAATTACTTTTTGAGGAACAACTGATCTTATCACGATATAAGATACACTTACAAATTCATTCACATTAAATTATTTTTCTCAAATAATTATTGCTTAGATAATTAACTTTTGATCATTCATTAGGAATTGTGACTAGGCAACATTACGTTCTATTACGTTACACTCATAATTTTTAACTCAAACAGTAAATATGATGTTATACATACTTATCTAATATACTACTGGGGTTCCTTCGCTCGACATCCCCTTGAAGTAACATCTTCTCTGCTTTGAGAAAGGCTACTTTCTCTGGGGGGGGGGGGGGGGGGGGGTTGCGCTCAAAAACTTTCTAATTTTTTTCCATTACTTTTTAATCTATTACCTTAATCTAAATAGTGAGCCACTGAAATTTAAAACCATTTTAATTTTAAAACAATTTTATTGAGGTCAGCCAGTTGTATTACTTACTGTATTAAGTAAGAGTTCAATGGAATAATAAAATTTTGTAAATCGAATTAAATTTACAAAAATTAGGAGTTTTTTGTATAAAACTTTTTGATCAGCTCCAGCCAATCGAATTCAAACTTATAGCCTGTCGCAGGTTCGGACTGGGAAGAAATTTCGGCCCGGGAGTTTCTCCATCAGACCGGCCCTCAATCTTTGAGTTAGCCAAGGAACCGGCCCATTTTAAGCCTTAACTATACCGGCCCACCGGGAAAACTCCCGAACTCCCTTATAGCCAGTCCGACCCTGGCCTGTCGCATTGCTAAGTGCACATGCTATTGAGCTAAAGACAACTGTTTTATACAGGGGATTTGTAATTTATAAAACTTTTTATTTTATTTTTTACCGAAAACAATATCATGTGTAGTGGGTAGTAAACCCCTCAAATACCCTTTTTGACCCAGACGACTAAAATAATAAATTCAAATGCCGGCATGTTGACGTAATATGGTAATAGGTTGTTGGAAGAAAAAAAATGGATAAATGGTATGTTACAATTTAGTTTAGTGCTCATTTCAGGTAGATTAACAATATGTAAATTTTCCCCCAAAAATATGTCTTGGTCTACGCGAGTTCTTTATAATATGCCACTAGTATAATTAAGTAATAAGTTTTTGTGGTTGTCTTAATGTACTTAGTATAATGAGGTATAAATAAAATCAGTACAAGAAGGTGTCCATAGTGGTTGAGCCACTTTCCTAGTGGTTCGTTTCTTCATGCACCTGAATGATTCCGATCCCAGAGAAGTGAGCCAATTTGTATACTAATATTCATTCAGCCTTATCTTCTTTGTTCAGGAAATTTTTTTGACTTAGCCATCAGCTCTGTAAAAATCGTTTAAACTGGCAATACTTGTATGGGTTGCGGGTTTAGACCAATTTTTAATGAGCTGTTGTGTTAAAACAAAACCATTTCCCGCAACCCATAAAAGTATTTACGGTGAGATTTCTACTTACTTTTGGATTTTTGGATTCCTTTTTTGGGACATTGGGATTCCACTTTTTAGCAATTGCCCCGAATTCATAAGTTCAAAGGTCCTTCCATTCCATCTCCCTACAGAAGCGCCTTCCTTCGCTCATTCTCCTGACATGTTCATATTAACGAAGTGCATGTCAGCCTCTCTATTTGCTGGACAAAATTTTTTTCCATGCCACAAAGAATGTAATTTGTGTAGTTTCTATCGAACCAGGAAACGCGCATAGCTTTTCTGAGACCATACATTCAACCTTATAAAGATAACTTTATATTTTTATATATATTTTTTTTTTTTGGGGGGGGGGGGGGGCGGGGCGTTTCAATGTTTTTACATAAAGTTAAGATAATCTGTATACATTTGTTCAATTGATACAGTAGATGGATCTTATGGTGTGAAATTATGAAGCATTAATCCATTTTAATAAACATTTGGTCCGCTAAAAGCACTTATATAATGTTATTCAAAATTTAGAACTTCGAAATATAATACTACAATGGATGCAAATAATAACCAATTTACTTCCTATAACATTCCAATTTCTTGAAATTCGTTTATTGAAACTTCAGCCCATCTATCGTCAAAATATTGTTCTATAAATGAAAACCTTACGACCTCCCGTTAAATTCTAACTTCCTGGCCCGATATTTAAACCGTAACATTTCTCATATAGTTTTTTGCGTTACGAAAATTTCCTCTGTACCACAGAGCTAAAACATATCCATGTTCTAGTATTGTGTTTTAACACGATACTAGAACACCAGAGTGTTCTCTGACATGATGATAAATAACAATTTTTTTTTTCAAGATTGAATTTAATATCACAACGATGTTAATTGTGAGTATAGAAATATATTCTTAATCTACGCCTCAAGAACTTCCATCTTTAATATAATACGAGTAAAAAAACACAAACGTATATGAAATCAAATTAATTTCTTAAAGAAGAAATACCCATGAAAAGGTAGGTAAACAATGTACATATGAAGACATTAACCATGCAAACAGCAAGTAATAAAAAATAAGATAAATATAATAAGATACTGGGGAGGATGTTAGGGAGATAAAGAAGGAAAATATCTCTGGTTATTCCTTAAAGTACACATATAAAAATGCTTCTCCAGTGGTCGGATTAAATTACCAATAAGGGATTTTTAACAAATTAGATTCGATCAACGGGAAAGGGGTATACAATTAATGGGAGAGAAATGTAAACAATCTTTGGCATATAGATATCCTCAGTTAGTAAAATAACTTTCATTTATTTTCATGGCAATTTATAAAACCATCAAATTTAATATAGAAACAAATCCCGTAGTGAGAGTATCCCATAGTACCTCAAGATCTATCTCACTTCCAAATTATATTTGACTTATCACCTAAAATCTCGTATAGCCACCGAAAAATTTTGTATCAACAATTTTTAAAAGAAATAGTGGGCTATGTGACATTTAAACCAATCATGGCGTATTGCTTGGAAACATACAATTTAAGGAAAGTGCAGGAAGAAATTTAAGAGTGGCCCAAATACACCCGGAAATATTTATGGTTATAACATAACATTAAAAAATAAACTGGTTAAGTGTGTGCTAGTCAGCCCACAGCGAGTGTCCGTAGCCCACACTGTATTGTTTAAGTAGTACCCTATTGATGGTGTTTTTTAAAATGCTAAAAAGCTTACTTTGAACAATCCTATGAGTCTGTTATTCTAAAAACACATAAACAAACTTCTGATAAAGTACTTTTTGGCCACTGAACTGGACTACAATCATATAAATAACATCGAAAAGACCATAATTATAAAAAAAAGTATTTTGTCAATAAAAAATAAAATAATCTTTTTCCAAAAAAGTGGTATCTCCACTTTTGGTCGAAGAGTGTTCAGGAATTTTTTCAGATTTTTAGCACTTCACATAGGTGAGATAGAGGGGGGGGGGCACTTTTCCCACCCACTTCCAACTCGTCTACGCTCGCCCTATCCAAGCTTATAACCAAAAATTATATATTTTTGTAATCAGCTCGACGTTCCCTTTCATATTATACCCCACACGGTGTCGAAAAAAAAATATGTTAACCCTTAAGTTATTTTACCCTATTGTTTTTGGAAAATATTTTTTTTACGTCGATATATTTTTAAAATGTGTGGGTAGGTACAAGACACATATATGCCAAATTTCAAAGTGATCGGACGAAAGGTGTAGCCGTGAGAGCAGGCGAAAGATGGACGGACGGACAGATAGACACACGCAGGAAAATATAAGGGTCCTTGGTTTTGCTGACGGACCCTAAAATGATAGATTTAGCATTGAATGAATTTGAGAGCAGTAGACACTAGATTATAATATAGTCAGAACAATTTTAGAAATAAATGGGAATTGGGATGGTCATATTGCCAGAACAACAAACAATAGGTGAACAAAAAAGGCATTCTATTGAGTGTAAAAGAGGAAAAGGAAGACCTGATTTAGAGCGGGGCGAGGAGAGGAAAAGACCAGGTAGAGAAACAACCTGGCTGATAGTAGCAAGAACAGATAATGTAGAATGAGGTCGGTAGATTCTGATTTGTAACAATAAAACAACTGACATTATAATATAGGATAATTTACTTTTGATCGTTAAAATAAGCATTAATTACATGGGGGAATTTTATTTTAGTAATGCAGAGTTGTAATAGTTAAATACTTATTGAGTATATTTAGAATATATATTATAAGAAATATATAATTTATTGATCAAATCCTTCTCATGATTATTTTCTTTCTGGTGAGCAGTAAGCAGTTTGTGTCTTTGTTTATAATATACCCCACATTTGGTACATATATATATATATATATATATATATATATATATATATATATATATATATATATATATATATATATATATATTATTATTATTATTATTATTATTTTATATTTTTCAGGTCTAGAAAACAAGCAGTGCAATTTGCCCAGAGGGAAGGTGATGGGAGGTAGCAGCGTCCTAAACTATATGATTATGACTCGTGGAAACAAGAAGGACTATGACGCTTGGGAAGCAGCTGGCAACAAAGGATGGGGCTACGACAATGTCCTTAAGTACTTCAAGAAGATGGAAGATATCGATATAGACGAATTAAAACGCGACAAGAAGTACCATTCGACTGGGGGTTATATGACCATCTCTCATCCTCCTACAAGAACACCCGTCGGAGAGGCATTTGTTCAAGGTATGGCTATGTGTGGAAGGTTAGAATTTATTGAGTAACATTTATGCAAGTAGGGTGAAAATCCGCCTTGTGGTATAAGGTGCCTAAATAAAAGTTAGCACCGTTAATGGAGATCAAACTTTATTTATCTTGTGAAAAGGTATAACAACAGCAGGGTTCATAATTCATCCTCATATGCTGCAGATGCACTGACTGAGTCACGATGTACCTTATGGTTTTAAAAGACAAGTTTCGTCTTATTGTCCTCTTATTAATTTTGGTGTAAGACAATAGTGAACAAGCTCTCAAGAGATTTTAATTTGAAACCCTATTAAAGAAGCGTCCCAGATTAACATTTTCGTCTAGGATCCATACACGTGCCTTGGTTCCGTCGTATATTTAGGTAACCTTGGTTCTTCCATCGATTATCCTGATAAGTTATGACCAGACAAGTTTTAGACTAAATAAATGACTATTCACCGTTTATTTGAAACGTGTCATTGCATTAATTGAATAATATAGTTTGAGGATACAGGATAAAGAACTAATCCTTCAGAAAGTTCAACTCTGCATCATCTGTTTAAACTGCATATTCATGAGGAAATGTAGCATACATTGCCTACATTAAAAGCCCTTACTGAATAAAATGAAAACCTTTCTCTCATCTGTACAAAATAACAAGAAATCAGAAAAAAAGAAAGATTGGGATATCACCCTACCTTTAATTACAAATGACGGTCTGCTAATGACTATAATTATTGTGAGTAACTTTTTTTGCCGGCGCCCCCCTTAATAAATTAAAAAAACCGTGTGATGTCGCGGGACAGCCGCTAGGAAAAAAGTTCCTTTCGCTTTTCATTGTTAATATAAATCATAAAATCACACTGCTAAGTATACGATGCTTACTACATATATATGGCGGAGTTACCTATTTGTACTTACCGTAGTTAAGGAATAATTAAAAGAAAAGCTTTTTTTTATCATTGAAGCGAGTATTTTGCAATAAATACCTGTATTGAATATTATGAAAATAGTTTATCAGAACGATTGTAGTAAAGAGCCAAGTAGCGAGGGAACAGAACTATTCCCTAACCCTCATGCCTACTCCATAAATAATATATCACTTCACTACACAAAAACTCTGCTTTAGGTTGAAATTATACATGCCTGTTTAAATTGTACTTTAGACGATGTGTATGAAGTTATATTAAAAACGTTACATTTGGTAAGATATCGGTAAAATCCTTTTTTTCTCTGTTTTAAATTGTTTTAAAGTTTAGGTCCACTTTCATAAATTTAACGATCTTTAACACTTCATAGTGGTGTCAGTGTAGGTTTTACTAAAAAGCTTTAAATAAGTTGTTTGTTCCATTACAAGTAGATGAAGTTAGAAATGTTCCCCGTCCTAAAAAAACAATTTTACATTTAAAGTTTACGTTTACTTGAGCGTAGCGCGCGAACGCTTGGGCGGATGACGTTGTCCAACGATATCGTCCTAGGCATTGGTAAAATGAACATATGTACCAAATTTCAACAAAATTGGTCATCACTTAATCAAGTTATCGTCATCGGTCGATTTCGTGACGGTTGGTTATTTCGGATTTTCGTTCCAAAAACAATAATAATAACTAACCAAGGATAATCTATAATCTATACGCTTTATAGTGATATTTACTATTAGTCACATAACCATTCATGGGCGTAACATAAAATCCACGAATATAATTTAAGAATGTGTGGAATTTTCAGAACGAAGTTCCTTATGGCACGTTACAGCCAGCGTCTGGAGACCGGGAGTGAATTCGAAACAAACGACCGTCACGAAATCCACCGATGACTACTTGAGTAAAAGTTGACCGATTTAGTTGAAATTTAGTATACATGTTCATTATACCAATGCTTAGGATGCGTTCGTTGGACAACGTTATCCGCCGAAGCGTTCACGAGCAACCCTCGCGTAAACATAAGCTTCAAAAGACGGGAAAAAGTGTTATTAAGGAAGCCTGTTACTGGACTTGTTTTGATTATTTTTGTTCTATATGTATGTCAAAAATGTCACTTTGTTTTGTAAATAAATAAAATATAATCATGTAAAATTTCACCCTGATACAAGCAGAAGCTGTAGAGTAGGGAAGAGATATATTTTATAATATTTTAAATTAATTGGCCGGGTAGGTAGAAAACAGTCCTATTTTAATCCAAACTAGAAAACACTCCTATTTCAATCCAAACTCCTTTAAAAAACATACTCTTTCACTATAAACTCATCATGATAAACTTTTTTCTTATATTCAATATATATTTATAGTAAGACACTTGCTTAAATTATACAAATAATGATTTTCTTTTAATTTTGCCTTAACTCTGCTAGGTACATACAGTTCGTTACTTTTAATTTTGTCTCTTTTCTAACTCCGCCATGTATAAGTAGTTAGCAATGTATACGCAGTGTGATTTTATAATTTATATTTAATGAAAAATGTAAGGAACTTCGTTCCTACCGGGTGTCCCGCGACACCACACGTATTTTTTTATACATTATGATTATCTATATGAATTTCAAGTAATTTAATTATTTTTAACTTTAGGTGGAGTAGAGATGGGATATAAAGACGTCGACTACAACGGAGAGAATCAAGTCGGATTCTCATTCCATCAGGTACTGTAAAAGATTTAATGCTAATTGCAATTTTCTTAAATAATTTTCTGAAACGCAAGGTAGCGAGGAAAAAACACAAACAATTATAGCTTACTTATAAAAAGGAGCTTAGTTATAATTATGAAAAAATAAAATATATATATGATTTCTTCTGTGTCTCTGGACACGGCTAAATGCTTCTATTTGTTATTTTACATTAATATTTATGATAAGCAAGTTCGTGATAGTGGTTGCGAATGAAGATAGAGACCCCGCGAGGTAAATAAAACTTTATTTCATACAACTAAGACATGATTAAATTAATAGTTATCCACGCAAGAGAGTCCATATCAAATCGTAATTATGAGAGATGTAAAAATATATCCCAGCGCCAGGAATTGAACCTACTTATTTTTAGTTCAGAGAAGTTACTGATTGAGGTACGACTCACACGAATTTCAATTATTAGCAATATATATTTCAATAATATCTAGAAGACCTCTAGAGTAATGACAATTAAAAATTTAATTAGAGTATTCAACTAGAGTGGTACACAATTTTTGTTGACGTGTCTGTATCGAATTCGATACAGGATGCTTTCTTATAGTATACCCTGGATTTGTCCGTTACACTAAATTAAAAATCTTTGCACATTTAATTTATTGCTCCATTTATTAGACAGCCTTAGTGGGATGTTTAGTTAGTCTCGTTAAGAAAGTTTAAAAGTTATCTTTAGCGTCTGGTTATTTATTTTAAACCTTAGAATCGAACAAATCGTTTCTATCAATTAAATAAATCGAGCTAAACTCTATTCTTAACTGTTTTTACTATTGATTTTAACTATTATTCCCATTACTTATTTATCTTGTATAATAATTTTTACTGTTTTTTTGTCTTCAGGCGAGCATGAAAAATGGAACGAGATGGAGTACTTCCAGAGCGTACTTGCATCCTATCAAAGCAAGAAGGAATCTTCACGTGAAGAAGTCGAGTCAAGTGACAAGGATATTGATTGAACCCAAATCTAAGCGGGCTTACGGTGTCGAATTCGTTCAACGGAGACGCAAGTACATCGTCAAAGCAAGGATGGAAGTAATACTTTCAGCTGGAGCCATCAATTCGCCCCAGCTGCTTATGCTTTCAGGGATTGGACCCGAAGAGCATCTAAATAAGTTTAAAATTCCCGTAGTACAGGATCTGCAAGTTGGGTATAACTTGCAGGATCATGTAGCCCTGGGTGGTTTTACTTTTATGATCAACGATTCCGTCTCTATAAACGTAGACCGGATCGTCGGTGACCCGGTGGCTTTAAACAACTTCGCGAGGTACCACACGGGGTTCGCATCTATCCCTGGAGGTACCGAAGCACTCGCCTTCTTCGATACAAACGACCTAAAGAATCACGCTGGGTGGCCGGATTTAGAACTTTTGTTCATAGCGGGAACGCTCACTTCGGAACCAACCCTGAGAAAGAATTTCGGTTTAACTGACGAGGTGTACAACGCCGTATATAAACCCATGGAAGGAAAAGACGGGTACATGATATTCGTGATGATAATGCGTCCGAAAAGTCGAGGAAGAGTAATGCTTAGGTCGGCCAACCCTTTTAAGAGTCCACTCATAGACATGGGCTACTTTTCCGATCCATCGGATTTAGATGTCGCGGTCAAAGGAGTCGAGCTCAGCATGCAACTCTCAAATACACCAGCCATGAGAAAATTGAACAGTCAACCTAATCCCAACAAAATACCGGGTTGTCGCCAGTTCGATATTTCATCGGCGGACTATTGGAAATGTCACGCTAGACACTTGTCATTTACCATATACCACCAGAGTGGTACTTGTAAAATGGGTCCTGACTCGGACCCGACGGCCGTGTTGGACGACCGTCTTAGGGTCAAAGGTATCAAAGGCCTTAGGGTAATCGACGCGTCTATAATGCCAACGATTCCTGCCGCGCACACCAATTACCCTACGATTATGATCGGTGAAAAAGGAAGCGATCTGATCAAGGAAGATTATTCCTTTATATAGCCAACCTACAGTGAATCGCCTTTGAAAAAGTTTATTTTAACTTCGCTATCGAAATTCTAAAGAATAGTGAAATATATTTCACCTCAGTTAGAATCCGAACACAAATCTAATGGTTCATTAGTTTGGACTTAAACAAGTTTTATGGATCCAACGGAAAGCTAATTATAATAATAAAAAGGAAATGTTTCATTACAATAATCAATTACAAATCTCCAACGAGGATTTATCGGTTGAAGGGTTAGCTCGTGGAGAGGATTCCTGCTTCAATGTGATTCGGAGCTGTGATGCCTGCATTGAAATAACTTGCCTTGCCAAACAAACCTTAATAACATTCATTCAGCTCTAATCAAAAATCAGATCATGAGGCATTCATATTGACTCTTCCAGAGTGTCACCGAAACCTTGCAAAACAAATATATCATCGCATTCCATCAGTTATTTGTTTATTCCTATTAGATAATATATAGTATAATTTTTATTTATTTATTTACATTAATTTCCCGTTGTTTTGTTTAAATACATGTTCAATAAGTACCGTTGATGACATCTGTGATAACATATATAACATTAATGTTTAGAATTAGGGGTATTTTTATTTTTTTTGTTTTTTGTTTTAGGTCTTTCATACATGTGTAATTTTTATTTAATATAGACAGGTGGAAGATATTATGTTTATAAATAAGATTATGTGTTAAAATAAAATATTGTTAATTTTTATCACCTTTCATTTATAAAATCCCATGCAGTTTAATAACTCAGTTGTAGTTCCCTCACTATATAGTTCCTTTGACCTGTCACTTATCTACGTTCTGACTTAAAACGGTGTGTTGTAACTCAGGGCTCTTATTAATAATTAATCTTAATCGAAACGATTATAATATTTGAATTGGTTTATGGTAAACCCATACAGAGTAACAATAAAAATAAATATAATATGTATGGGATAAATTCAGAATTACACAAACATGGGGAGGAATATACTCGTACATCCACCTTGTTATGTCTTATTCTGATCTATATCCTGCTATTAAGAGATTTTTTTTAGGAGTAGAAAATAAAGGTGAAAAAAACACTACAACAAATCTTCTTTTTTTTATTGTTTGAAAATTCTTGGTCTTTAGAGACAGCATACTCTCTTCTTTCCCTGCTACGGCTCCATTTATTAACGATAAAATTAGAATGAGATGTATTTAGTAAATGATAAATTAGGCAACTCAATGCTTAATGCTTATTGATAGCTGCAATAATTCTTACTTGACGAAAAGTATCTTGGTTATAGTTGTCGAACGCCCAAAAAACTTTTTTTGAAGGGTAGGGTTTCGTGTTCGTGGGCGAGCAAGAATAGAAGGGATGATTCGGAAGATGATCGATTATTATCCAGGACGGCGAGTTCCGTCACTAGACTTGCGACTTTGTTTTTATTGCTTGACTAAACTTCTTTCACGTGTTCTAACAAGTTGACTCCCGTCGCCCCTTATTAGATAAGTGAGACAGTAGAAGAAACCCCGACCCCATCGACTTTTTATTTCGACTACGTAACGTTAAATATGGAGAAACAGAAAAGAGTTTTGAATACCGTAGGATCATTACTATTAGGGTCGTTTTGGGAGGTTAACGAGCGACGTCTTGGAGAAAACTTGGAAACATCATGATAAGTACTTGTTGCGACTAACGAAGATCGATGACACTAAAAACTGGGTCAAGACAAACGTTTAATCGTCAAGCCCAACTCGAGGCACGATAGGCACTACCATGAACCAATATTATAAAACCAAATCAAATAACTTATATATTAAGTTAGTCCTGATTGATTTTCGGTCTTGTGGACGGGAAGCGACCTTGGTTCCTGTAGCGTTAGCGTGACGTTCTCTTGGTGACAGCCTAACTTCCACTGTCAAATACCGAGGCAACGTTAAGATCAATTGAGAATAAACCTTTTACATTTGCAACATTGTTGCTGGAACATTGGATGTTTTCCAACTCAAAAATGCTTCCAATTTCTTCTCCTAAAGGTATTCCTCGACCCTTCTAGTCCACCTAGTATAAACAAATAGTTAGTTGCTTGTAAAAAAAAAACAGTATATTATCCTGCCACATGTGAAAAAAGTAACAAATAGTATTAGGGATCTTCTGGAACTACCTGCATAGCCTGCAATCATATATTTTCATCCGATCTATCTAACTGAGAACTAGATATCAATATTCGTCTTGTGGATACAACACACGAGTGTAAGCAAACCATTTTTTCCAATTTAATAATTTATATAAAGAAGCATGCAAAAAAGCGCACTTCATTGAAAACACAGAACAAAATTAATGATTGTTTTCATTAATATCTATTAGTTTCTGAACTGTTAACCCCCCTAACCCCAGTCGAAATTAGATCGGATTAACGAGGTTCTACTTTATAAGTGAAACAGTTTACGTACTTAAAAGTCGGTGGTCACCAGTTTGGCTGTGATCTTGAAAGTGTTGCTTCAATCCAGCAGCACTAATTACCTGAGACTGTATATGAACTTTGACGGTTGCTCGGACTTGTCAAACATTGCAGATGAGCATTACGAAACTCTGCGGAAACACAACAAATTCTCTGCAGTTTAGCTAATACGTGAAAGAGAAACGATAAAACTAAAATCAACTAGACCGTTGAAAGTTAAATAATAATAATTATTTATTAAAAAAAATATTATTTATTGTACAAAAAGTATAAAAACATTTGTTTAAGTAAAACTATTTTTGCTAAGTTGAAGTCAGACATTGCAAATTCAAATTTACTTGTTCATCCCTCTGAAAACATACCCTCCATTTTAATCATGGATGCAACAATCATAGCTATGAGAGCCTTACTGCGACAAAATTTGACGCTCTCTCATTAATAATGAAATTAATTTTAATTCCTATAAACAATAAACACTAAAGATATCACTAATTAATAAAGCAGACTGAAGATGACCTTAGGAGGGGTCGAAACGTTTCAGGGTTAACATGGCCAAAAGCGTTATTTCGTCGAACACCTTTAAAATACCTATCATTAATCAACTTATCAAATTATTCCGATCCATGACTCAATATTTTTGAATTACCTAGATTCCTACCTTTATCTTCGTAACCCTTTTACTGACTAGAAGCTAAATACCACGAAACTTTTTGTGCCGGAAGGTTATAGTCATATTATAATTGAACTGAACAACAACAGGTTAAGTATAATAATAGTTTTTATTTACCGTATCAGTTTTAAGAATTTGTTTCTTTTTCTTTAGCAAATTTTCATTGGAATAATTTACTAGTGAGCCTAGTGCCGTATTTTTATTTATTTTTTATTTATTTTTTTTTTTTTAATAAAAAGAAATATTGTTTTGATCACAATTTTTTCACGCCCTTTCACGAAAATAGTGAGAGAGAGAGCTCGTACTTCATTAATTTTTGAGTTTGCAAAAAGACGTAAAAACACTAAAAACGTTAGTGTCAACACTGTAACACAGACACCTCGAAAAAGAAAAAAATTACTTTCTTTAGTTAGAATTCAGTATTAAATTGTGAATATAATATATATACATACATATTATTATATTTCTAAAGAATTTCATTCATGTAAAAGAGTACTGTAATTCATGTTAAAAAATCAAAACAATTTTGATTGATGTAAAAAACGGGAAACAATTAAATAAATTTACATAGCGGTCTATTTTTATTTATTATATTTTTTTTTATAACAAATAAAGGGAATAATGCAGTTTTCATGAAATTTAGGTTTGCGGTTTTGTTGATTTCAAAGTTTTTTAATTTTATACTCCGGGGTATTGAGTAGTATATTTTAAAAGTAATGAGTCGTATTTTTCTTAAAGAAATATAATAAATTATCAGTCCTATTGAATATTGATGCTTATTCAGCTAAATTAAACTATCAAAATACTTTATTCAAACAGAGAACAGTCTTCTTATAAAATTATTCTAGTGTTCTTTATTATAAATTATAAGTCTTGGCCAAGCAAAGTTCAAAATTGTTTTAAGAAAAATGTAATATATTCCAGATTGATTCCTGTTATTTAGGTTTCTGGCTGTAAATATTTCTGTTTCGCAAGTTTAGGTTGTATACAAATTAAAATAATTAATATTAACTCCACTCTTCAGTTCCAAGTTTTTGGAAATGGAACAAGTAGTTCCCTTTTCTTGTTACATACCTACAATTACTTAAAAACACTTAAATGTTACCTTTATACAGAAAAAAAAAAAAATTCTAAACAGTAACGCATACAGTTAAAAGTTAAAAGTTATAACCTTCTTTTGTTGATGAGGTTCAATTGAAACCTTCCGGCGCAAAAATGTTCGTGGTATTTAGCTTCTACTTTTACAGTTCCTTTGTGTTACCTTAGAGATAATCTGTAGTTCAAACAACTTAACCTGCTCCCACCACATTCTACTGTCCATCTATTTTCAATTAAATTATTTTTAGGTTAACTCATTACACCTCTAGCCCTAGAAAGTAAGTTAAGTTTAATTATCAGCAACTTCTAAATGTAATGTATTATTCAAGCTTTACAACTATACAGAGTTATTACAAATGATGTTCCTGATTTCGATTGAAAATATTACTGGATTAATATGTTTTAAGACCACTTCAGTTGGTACCACTGGAAAGAAAATCTCATAAAGTTTTGTTTACATTGGTTTTGGTACGATCACCTGTTTGTTACGTCAATTATTGTCAGTGTTGTGTGAATGGCTGAATTTGTATGATAAACATTTGTGTAAGCTTGAAATCATGAATATCATTTGTAATAACCCTGTCCTTAATTGATGAAACCTTTGATGATGGTATATTATATTTTCAAGGATCGTAAATTTTTTCAATACTCAATTTCAATGTAATAACAGCGCTACCTTGTTAATATTTAATATGTTTGTTTTAATAATTTTGTTTAATATATTTTGTTTTTAATATTTTTACTGATGATATTACAAAGCATCTCTGAGTGAAAGCTCTTTTTAATAATCCACAAATTTAATTTATTTCCAACCTAACCGGCAGAATACAGAATAGCGAATGATCGAATGCAATTTACCAAATTATACCAAATGTATTTTATTAAAAATACCTACTGACACTGGGGGAGGGGGGAGGGGGGATGAGACAAAGTCGATCTCTATATTATATACCCTCGGTCTGGTCAGTGATTGGGTACATGCCTTTAATTTTGCACTTGGAGCACTACTTTTTTTTTAACGTGTAGGTTAATAAATTCTGAAGTTCTAGTATCTAAATTTTATTTTATAAGTTAAAACGTTTAATACTAAAACAGTTTAAAAATGAGATTTATGTTTTAAAATCTAAACCTTTACAAATATGTACACATTATTAATATATGTAATTTGTTTTATTTTTTTTATGTATTTATTAACGTTTTATTTTACTTCTTATTTGTGTATTATCGTTATCAATTTATTTATTTATTTATTTTTTAATAATTGTCATTTAATATAAAGTAAGTTACGAAGTACTGATCTTTTTTAGATCTAAAATGAATGTAGCTAAAGGCGATGTATGTTAATTTTTCTAAACCGTTTTTAATCTCTTGCATTTATCAAGGAAATACTTCTTGTTTAAATACTTAACCCTAAAAATATCTGGGTACCTGCAATATCTCGTAACCCTCGAAATCGAGATTCTTTTTTTATTGCATATTTTGATAGATATTATTAATATCTACCTATGTGCAAAAGCTAGTAAGCCTTAAATATAGCAATTATTTTTTATTGAAATTATTGTAATATCTCGTATCCATATTATTTAACTAAAGTGTACACAAAACCTCGTAACCCACACAAAGAAAATACATTTATATAAATTAAAATGAGATAATTCATGCCATAAAAGTAAATCACACATCAAAATTATCGTCTAATAAATAATTATACTCGCTTATAACTTTAAAACTAATTAATAGAATTTCATCGGGTTTTTTTTTTTATATTTGTTCCTTAATTTTTTCCGGATCCAACGATATGCTATAATATATCAATAACCTATTTATACTTTCGGTATTATTAACCATCAAAGTTTAAAAATTCAAAAATTGATAACGTCAAAATGGCGGCCAATATAAATTGAAATTTGGTGGGCTTGTTTTTCATACAGAGAGGTACATTCATGCCAAATTTCAACTCGATCAGGACCATTTCCGATTTATTACGATTTTTTTTTAATTTTTGCTGATTCAGAAAACTTGGTTCAAGACAGCGGAAAAAGTTGATTTTCCGGGCGGCACCACTACAAGTAAGGACTGATTTTTCTGCCAAGTTTTAACTCTCTAGGTTAAATACTTTGGGCACTACGATGATAACACACATACATACAGACGTCATGCTAAAAACCACTCAGGAGGTCTTAAGAACACCTAATAAGGATAGTTCCGTTGAAATCTCGGAAAAACATTTTTTTGTGGAAACAATATGTTTCCTTCTATAGGTAGGTTTTTCCTTCTTCGGTTCTAGGGGAGGAAAGGTAATAATAGATTTGATAAAAATTAATAAAATAGTTAGTTTTATGAAATTGTGCCAAAAACGTGGCATTTTTTTTTCAAGTTATTACTGGAAATATTTTTTAAATATATTTTTAATTCTAAGGAAAAAATATACTGTATCATGAAAATATATTAAATTCCACTTGATGAACTTCGTCTCTTGGATTTGAAAGCAAATTAAAATACTTGGAATTTAAATAAAAATTGATTTAATAAATAAAAGAATATACTAATAAACTTTAAAACGTAGATAAAATCATAGAATATTAAAATTGTAATTTAAATGGATGCTCAGCAGTTTTATATTATTCTTCGCAGCAGTTTCATTATTTATATTATAATATTAAAAATCTAAATATCATTATCTGACTCAAATTACCACTGGTCCTGTGACAATAAATTTTTTTAGATATGTTCCTCGTGGGAGCTAAAAGCTCGTTTTTACAGGTCAAAATGTATTGAGTCTGACAATGACGTAATAATACAACTTAAACTTTAATATAAATAATAATAAATCATTAGTTGGAAAGTTAAATTGGAAGGCGAAGCTCGACGTTTCCCAATAGTGCGTTGCCCTTCGGGAGATAAATGTGCAATGAGACAGACGAATGAGGCAAGTCAAGGACAAAAAAGGCCTATGATGTCATGGTCAAAGTCAGTGGCTCTATTAGTGGCCTTGTATGGACAAGGCCTTCTTTATTTGTATCTTATGCCACCTCTAGCAACTCAAACACATTGGCACATTACATAACTTAATCCTGCCCCTCAATACTCACCTGCTTTGGACACTTTTACACGGCACTCATCCCGCACATTCCATTATTGATTTAGTTTAGGAAATTAACTAATCAAATCTCTTGCATGTCATTTTTTATCGTAAAAACAATATGCCCAATATCTAATCACAAAGGTTGCATCAAGTAATATTTAATTTAGTAATTTTACTACGTTTTTATTAGCTTGCTTTCTTGTTGTTACAATCTTCATTTTGACGGGTTTCAAATTTGTAATTTTTTATTAACATTGAATTTTTAGATATAACATTGAATTTTTTTAGATAAACATTGAATGACAGCGAAAAAGGAAAAGTAAACAATGAAATTAATTAATTGACGTGTGACAACCAGGTTTGTTTACACTTGTGTCCTAGGTATCGGTTTAAATTTTCTGCATCTTTACTTCTTTATTTGTACACATTTTTCTTCTCTTAATGTCCCTGCACGGGGGCATATCAATGGCACGGTTTAGATTCGGTGTTGGCGAGATCCGTTGTACAAAGATTTGTCCTTTTAAAGGTTTAAGATCAGCTCTCTAGATGGTTGTCATTTATATGAAGAAAATAAATTCGGAACTATATTTTTTTTTTTTCTAACATTATATATAACAATGACAATTATATTATCAACATTAAATATGATTCAACAGAAAATTTAAAAACGTAGTATATAAAAAGTTCTTTTTATCTTGTGATTATAAGTATTTACAGTTTTTTAAAAGATGGCTATAAGCTAAAAAAAAAATATAAATAAATGGAGTTTAAATCATATCTATAAATAACTGTATGTTAAATAAATACGATTTTATTAATTGATCATTAAAAAATAAAACTGATTTATTTAACATAAACGTGTATGAAAAGATTAAATTTAACTTTAAGTTCGTATTACTTTTTTATAAGGATATCTTGTAATATTTCACAACTGCGTAAAGTTATAATAAGAATCATTAAATTATTATCACCTCCAACTGGGTTTTATATTTTAACAATTTAACTGTAAAAAATTACGCTTCGCTTTATTGCTGAAATTTTTGAATCGATAGCATTAATAAATTGCAATAAAACTTTCGAGAAAAAGTCGACACTCAATTCAATCACCCATTAAGAGATCAGCTACAAACTTCCTAAATTATTTTTTTTTAACAGTTATTAAACTCAAATATACGCTTGAAAACACACGAACTCCACGAGCAAAAAGTATTTTTACATTAAGAGAAGCAGAGGTAACAAGCAGGAAAGCCTGCAACAGAAAAAACCAGTCATCTTAATTAACGCAAAGTTAGACCCCACGTGGACTCCTTTATTGCGTCGTCCAATCGAGCTATAGCCAATATTAAACACAATTAGTTGGATGTGAAAATCACTTCACGATTTTTTACAGCTCGATTTTTTTGAAACGCAGGTCTAAAGTTTATTTTAACCCTAGAACGACACTCATATTTTTTTTTACGTAAACTCCACACAGGGGTCAGTGAGACCCCAATTAATTATGGGGATAAATTAATTAATTAAACATTTTCTTTTTTAGGGTTTCGTTGGTAAAACCAAAATAAATTTTTTAGGCGTGAAGTCTCACGTAAAAAGGGTTTCGTTGGTATCGTGACCATGACAATAGTATAAGGGGGGGGGGGGGAAATGTTGATGTTTTTTCACGAAATGGCATGAAAAATTAAATATTTTCCAGAAGAGTTATATATTTTTGTAATCTACTCTTCAATACCTTTCATTTGATACCCCCACTCAAAATTTAAAAAAAAAAAAATTTCCCCGTGACAGGAATATTCCGCCATTTTGGATTCCCATTTAATCGGATCAAATTGCTATTCTTATGTTTTCTTTGGCCCCTCAGACCGCACATTTGCATATTTTTTTTTTTTTTAGTAACAACAGTAATATAGTTCAGGGGGGGGGGGACGGAAAATGTTTAAATACCTTTCATTTGATACCCCACTCGCAAAAACTATAAGGGTTTCTTTTTTTGGTTTTACCAACGAAACCCTAAAAAGAAACCCTTATAGTTTCGTTCATGTGTCTGTCTGTCTGTCACTCTGTACGGTTTCAATAACTTTTAAATAAAAAGAGATAGAAACATGAAACTTTTCAATATTAAAGATCGTTTTGACGCGCACACAGGAAAAATATAGCGAACTCAAAATTATCAGCTGTTCAAATCCAAAATAGTGGATAACTCACGTCACGCTAAAAAAAAATTTTTTAAATTTTGAGCGGAGTATCAAATGAAAGGTATTGAAGAGTAGATTACAAAAATATATACCACTTAGGGAAAGTGTTCGATTTTCGGCGCCATTTTGTCAAAAAAACATCGACATTTTGCGTGTCCCCCCCCCCCCCTAAAATCGTATTTCCACTCATACTCAAAATATAGATATGATATTATAGGTATAAATACAGCTGATGTCGAAGTGACACACCATCCCCGTACCATCCATTATACATTTAGTTTATAGTTCTTTGTACCACACATTACAATATTTTATTTTATTATATTTTAGCTTTACATTTCACTTCATGTAAATATTTAATTGTACCTGTGCCATGTTACATTAAGACGAAATTATGCATTTCAGTAAAGAGAGTATGTATGAGACATTATAATATGTATATATGCACAATGCACATACAGTCGTATAACTTATCATAACTGGGATAAAAAATTGGTCCGAGACAACTCAGACAAACTTTCTCATATACGAGATCATAATTATTTGGCCTAGTGTTTTCCTTATTATTTATTAGTTTTCATATGTACATTTAATTATTATTGAACATTTCATCAAAATTTATCATAAAAATAACATCTCCTGGGCGGGGAATCAAACCCGGGCTCAAAAGCTCTCTCCGTCCGCGTTTTAAGCTTTTCTCTCAGGAACTAGATTTTTCCCGGGAAAACGGCTTATATCGTTAGATTCGTATTTAAATGGGCTACATTATAGAATTTTTTAATCAAAATCGTCGGAACCGTTTTCCAAAAATAATTTTTATTCATGTTTTTTCAGAGTTTTTGGGGGGTAGCGCCCCCAAATTTGGAGCTAAAATTCGTTTCTCGATTTTGCTTGGGGGTATGATTTTTCTGAACATTTATGGCAAATTTCGTCAAAATCTGCCCAGTAGTTAAGGCTCCAGGCGTCTGCACAGACTACAGACAGACAGAAAGTTTTTTAAAACCACTTTTTTGGACTCAGGGGACCTCAAAACGTGTAAATCCATCAAAATCTCAAAATCGAATTTTCGCGCCACCGCAATACTTTCTCTTTATATGAGAAAAATGTGGTACATAGGCTAAACCCGCAATGGAGTAAAGTGTTGCAAATGAATTTATTACTTGGTGATCAATAAAATGGACGTGTTTGGTTTTCAGAAACCTTCAATAATTCGGAAGAAGTCAAAATTATCTACACAATACATGTATATTTGGGTTATTTATATATTTAACAGGCATTATTATAAAGGAAACTACATAATCTTACAATATTACATAATCTATACGTCAAAGAAAATTTTCATAGGTTTTTAACATTCATGAAAACGTAACACTTTTTTTATCACTAAGCTTATTTTATTTGATCACTTGTTTTTTTTATCTGATTAATTTATTTTCTGGGTGGTAGCTTTGAGATGTAATGAGGTTTCGGATGTTAACAGCGATTTAAGTTCCTGATCTGAAGTCTGAGCTGTGGCTACGCCCTCTTAATTAATTATTTGGGGTACCGCTATCGTCTCTATACATGATAGTGCATCAGTGACCGTATTGTCCTTGCCCGAAATATGGCGAATATCGCTGGTAAACTGAGCTATGTAGTCAAGTTGCCGAGCTTGCCTAGGGGAAGCTCTATCTGCTTTTTGATTAAACGCAAACGATAACGGCTTATGAGCTGAAAAAATTGTAAATTGTCTGCCCTCTACCATATGCCTGAAGTGCTTTATCGCAGAAAACACTGTGAGCAGCTCCCTATCATATGCACTATATCGTTTTTCCGTGTCGCTAAGCCTCCTTGAAAAAAATCCGAGGGGTTGAGCTGTACCACTTACTTCCTGTTGGAGCGCAGCTCCTAAGGCTACATCGGAGGCATCTACTAGTAGTGAAAGTTTGGCATCTGATTTTGGATGCGCTAGCAACGTTTTGGTCGCTAATGCATTTTTGCATCTCTCAAACGCTGCGCTAGTCTCTTCGGTTCATTCTATTTTTCTGCGGTCCAGTTTTTTGCTCCCCTTTAGATATTTCAATAATGGTACTTGTAATTTTGCAATACTATGTAAAAAGCGCCTGTAAAAGTTAAGCATTGCGAGAAAACGTCTCAGTTCGACCGTTACAGGCTTTTTAAATTTAGTTATTGATTCTACCTTGTCAGGCAATGGCTCGATGCCGTCTTTCGAGAGTAAGTGGCCTAGAAACTTTACCTTATCCTTACCAAAAATACTTTTTTCATGGTTAATCACCATTCCATATTTCCTAAATCGCTCGAACAAACGCTCTAGGGGCCTAAGATGTTCTCCCTCGTCTTCTGATGCAACTAATACATCATCTAGGTATGCAAAACAAAAGTCCAACCCTCTAGTAATTTCGTGTATAAAACGATGGAACGTTTGAGCAGCGTTACAAAGACCGAAACTCATATATGGGAACTCGAATAATCCGACGGGGGTAGTGATAGCGGTTTCCGCTACATCTTCCTCTTCCATCGGTATTTGATGATATGCTTTCACCAGGTCTATGGTCGAGAACACCTTTTTCCCCTCTAATAACTGAGATAAGTCCTGTATATGGGGTAATGGATATTTATCTGGAGTAGTTATCGCATTAAGTCGCCTGTAGTCACCACAGAGACGCCACTCTCCATTCTTTTTTGGAACCATGTGTAGAGGGCTAGCCCAATCACTACTAGATGGCCTGCAAATCCCATTTTTTAACATTAAGTCGAACTCTTGTTTAGTGACCCTAAATTTTGCTGGATCTAATCAGCGGGGTTTGTCAAATACTGGTGGTCCTTTGGTAATTATATGGTGTCTTACTGACACCAATAGAACCTGGGACCAATGGCCGTGTGGTTGTCAAGTCTTTATACTTTGACAAGAGATTTGAATATGGTGATTTTGATGGTACTACTTCAGTGGCATTTGATAAATTCACAGCTTTTATGTCAACTATCTGCCTTTCTTTTGCCTTGATTAACCTAGCATAGGTCTACTGATAATTGAAAATGTTTTAGAATATATATATATATATATATATATATATATATATATATATATATATATATATGATTTGTACAACGTTACATTAAAAAGAAATTATGCAATGCAGGATAGAGAGATTATATATGGAGACTTTACACTTACACTCGTATAACTTATCATAACTGAGATAAAATAATGAACATGTACTAAGCCCGCAATGGAGTAAAGTGTTGCATATAATTTTATAACTTGGTGATTGATAAAATGAACGTGTTTGGTTTTCAGAAACCGGTAGTAATACAGAAGGTGGTCGAAATTAACTACACAATACATGTATATATGGGTTATTTATCTATTTAACAGGTATTATTTTAAAGAAAAATACATAACCTTACAATATTATATAAACTATATTTATAGGTCAACGAACATTCTTCAATTCAATGAAAGGTTTTTCATGAAAACTTAACACTTCTCTATCACTAAGCAAAAGACTCGTGATATGACGCGTAGTATCCAAGTAACTAGGTGTGCAATGCTTGCAATATTGAGCTGAGCGTGCATTCTAACCATATTCATTTATATATTTTCTATTTTACCAATATTTAACCCTCATAAATGAAAATATGACAAAGTTAACATAACAACAATAACTGTACTCTTAAAGAGCTTTCCAACGAAATGCATCTTGAAGGGCATATATACTATTATAACATTTTTACCCCGTACCCCCGTGTACCAAATTGGACCATTTCAGATTTATACCTTCTTGGTCACTATGACCGTGCCGAATTTTGTGCGGATCGGCTCAGCCGTTCAAGAGAAAACTTTTGTACTTCGTACCCCTGTGTACCGATTTGGACCATTTCAGATTTATATCTTCCTGTGGTTGGTCACTATGACCGCGCTGAATTTTGAGTGGATCGGCTCAGCAGTTCAGGAGAAAACTTTTGTACTCCGTACCCCGTACCCCTGTGTACCAATTTGGACAATTTCAGATGTATACCTTCCTGTGGTTGGTCACTATGACCGTGCTGAATTTTGTGCGGATTGGTTCAGCCGTTCAGGAGAAAACTTTTGTACTTCGTACCCCGTACCCCTGTGTACCAATTTAGACCATTTCAGATTTATACCTTCCTCTGGTTGGTCACTATGACCGTGCCGAATTTTGTGCGGATAGGCTCTGCCGTTAAGGAGGAGTATGCATCAGTAAAAAATGCAAAGTGTAGTATAAGAGCTTCGCTTCGCTCAGCTCAATTAGCAGTAGGAATTAAAAGGAAAAATATTATACACAATGTAAATTAATTGGTAAAATGTGTGCTAAATTTAATTAAATTCAGTTCAGCAGATTTAGCTCCACGCACGTCAATTACTGTAAGAAAAACAATTTGATTAGAACACGTTTTTATACTAGTGTTTTTAGTGTTTCACACACAAATATATAAAGAGAAAGTATTGAGTATGTAGGATGCAAGCATTGTAACATGGCTTTGATTAAAAAAAGTTTATCTTGTAGTCCATTTAAATACGAAGAAGTCGATTTCCCAGGAAATATATCGATAAAAATAATTCTGAAAATGGAAAACGAAATGTGATCGATCATCAGCTGCGTACTTTTTAAATATGTCTAACAATAAATAAATTTAATTTAGTTATTGTAGGGTTTAAATTCTGTATCAATTTCTATATAGGCGGGGATGCACTAGAGTATTCGCCACGTTTTGCTTAGATGTGGCTTATTGCTTATTCAGGGCAAGTGTATTCTCGCCTTAAGAGATAGTTTGGGTTTTAAATCACCTCATTATTTATTGATAAATACTTGGGTCAAAATAACAAAAAACGAGAAAAAATAACAAATTAACATGTTTAAAAATTGACTAGAGATAACCAGAAGTAAACCTTCCGTCTTATCAACTTACGGAAAAAAGAAGAGATTTAAAATACATTTAATTTTAAATTTTTAAAAAAGGGGGTTCTTTGGTTTAGATTTATTACTAAAAATATTATAAATTCACCCCCCCCCCCTCGATTTCAATTCGAAAAATATAACAAACGATTTCTAGCGTAAATATTTTAGTTTTTCCACTATAAAATAATAACCACTCGTATTATTAACTTGATTATTTTTTTAGTTCTATTTCCCATATAACAACAACCTTAATAAGAAACCTTAAAAAACTGAACCTTAACGGAAAGACTACTCGAGTGTGACTCTTGGGTTACTGAATGACATAACAGCTGGAAACCTAAAACAAAATATGATAGCTTTCCTGCTGCTAATTTGAATGACCTAGTAATATTAAAACAGAAACTTAAAATAACGGTAAAAGTGACCAATACCGTAATAATTCATTGATAATTTAGTAATGTGTTGATTATTAAATATATGTTTAGTTTAACGAAAATGCTCTATATAATTATAGAATTTAATTGACTCTTTCTGACTAAACGGTTGCTATAATTAGGTTTTGGATAAACGATTAACGTTAAACAACATAATATATAAATCAGGGACGGATAGGGGCACCGGTAAGACAGAAAATTTCCCGAAGTGCATCTAAGCCGATTATTAAAAATAAAAATTGGTCCGACAAATCGAATATAATTTTTTCATATCAATGAGCTATTTCATCAGTGTGGTGCCAGTGGTACAATTGCACAATTTCACTTCTTAAAAAAATGTGTAAGCTACGTTAAAGACAGCAATAGATGGGTCATAAAGACAATAAAGTAACAAGCGTCTTTATGCCGTGATTGACGCTACTTCTGCCTCTCTTACTGTATCAAGAGCGCCGAGAGGAATATCAAATAATAGTTGTGAGAGAGTTAGTGAGGTACAGTCTAAAAAAACAACTTATTAACCAACTATTTTCGTAAAATATATTTACATCATCAGGGTAACATTTTATGAACACAATACAAGACTATAATGTAAGTTTTATGGTAAAGTTTGGAATGTGAATAAGTGAGATTGGATTAGTTAGAGGAACACAAGGGTGGGGAACAAAATGGAGATGAGAGGATTAACAGTAAGTGATCAGGTAAAGGTTGCAAATTAAGGTAAGGGTAAAAAGGTGGTGGGTTGCCTTAACTTAAAGATATTACAACAAACACTTAATATTGTACAGTAGGTTAACTATAAATAAGACTCTTTTAACAATTAAAGGCAAGACTAGAAAGGAGAAGAGAGGTGAATATACAAATTAAAAATTAGATATAATGTTATGATAACAGATACTGAGGTTATTGGTGTCAGTTCTAAAATTAACGGTGTTATTAGTTTTGGATATATGGTACATTTCAAGGACATTTCTTCTATAAAAATTAGGTTCTTGAGCAAGGACTAGGGGATTCGAGAAATCAAATACGTGGTTAGTGGAATAGAAGTGATTAGTAAGGGCGGTGGGGTTGGGGCAGTTGGGTTTGAGGCTGTATTCGTACTGGTATAAATATATTTTACGAAACTAGTTGGTAAAAAAGTTTTTTCTTTAGACCGTACCTCACTAACTCACATCTACACTTTACGGTTGCTAACTTCATTTTAATCAAATAATAGTGAGAAACACAATTTATTTATTAAAAGAACATTTGTGGGGCTGCTCATTTATAATGAGTTGCTATAATGCCATAATTAAAACTCATTAGATAATATGACGCCGGTTGTTATATTTTCCAGTGCCGGATGCTACCTCCCTAATTTATTCGCCCCTAATAAATTATTTATTTTTCTCTGCCATGATTTAATATATGTAGCCAAATTTAAAGTTTGAATTATTACAGTATTATATAAAACAAATATATTTAAAATTAAATCTTATATTTATTGGAACTGAAGAAAGAAGATGGTGATCGGTGTGTATTTTACAATGCGTTGAGCAGTCTGTTTAGAAGGGATTATTTCAAAATCTATATAATATCGTAGCCTATTATCCCACTTCTATTTCTATTTTATAACGGGTCAAGGTCAAAAAGAGGTTAAGACAGTTTTTTTATCTTATTGTTTGTCATCGAGCAAAACGGCAAATGGATTCGACTGGAGAGGAAAAAGCAGTTCGACATCGAATAAAGTTATTGAGGAAATGTATCTAGTCACGTATATTTGGCCTAGGCTTGCTCCATAATATCAACTCACATGCTATTTACTATTTTCAACTTACCCCTCTCCTTTAAGAAACCAGAAGAGCACCGGCTATACTTGATAAAACGGGAGGGACGAAGTAAATAAGGTTTTACACCTTTGTCTTTTATCGGGATTAGAAAAGACTAAAAGAGACATGAAAAAGATATGTGAGAACTCTGTTATTTCACTCTAAGTAAACTAAACCCGCAAAGACTACCCTTCTCATCTTATTTCACCTTTCGACAAAATATAACAGGGATTGAATTCAAACCTAGTTCGACTATTCTTCCCCCCCCCCCCTCCCAAGAAAACTTATTTAGAGAAAATTGCAAGCAATAAAAAAGGGAAACTTTTTTTAACTTGATTTAACCAGACATAATAATAGTTACCCTGTTTAGAAGCAGTTATAACAAATGGTAATACTCTAACAGAAAGGATTATATGTTTTTTTTATTTTTCTTTTATAGCGATTGGATACTTTGTTGTTTTAATGTCAGCAATTTAAATAAAAAGTTAACATTTCATTTTATATATTTCGTATTGTTATTGAGTAGAAAATGAGTGTTCTGTTTCATTGGGTTGATTTTTGTCCTTTTTACTATTTCATATTATACTAGTTGTATACTATGAGAGAAAGTATCACGATAGCACAACAATTATTTTCCCGATATAAGTAAAAACAAATAGGTCCGACAAAATCGATTAATACTATCGGGTCTTTTCTGTTATCCCTCCTATCCCATTCCTACCGGGCGCTTTTTCGCATATACAGGATTGCATCCTTCACTTTTTATGGGGCATTCGTATTTCCCACAACTGTCACCTCATTATTTATTGATATATACCTATGCAAAAATACTTTTTTGAACTTGTCCAAAACTATCTCATTAGATTTTAAAGGAAAAATAATCAGTCTCCTAGGTATAAGTATAATAGATGTTAGTTTGGCTAAAGTGAATTGTACGGTGCCATCGAATTTTGTTCTTCCATTTGGACCTCTACCTGGTCTATATGCAGCAAGCTTGTTTTTCATCAGAAAATGAGCCGTTGAAAATTCTAGGGCAAAAAAATTAATTATGTACTTCGATTTTGTAAACAGCACCGTACAATTAACTTTTACCGTTAGTTTAATGCAACCAAGAAAAAAAAAAGAAAAGAAAATTTCAAGATAAAAAGAACTTTTTATATACTAGGTTTTTAAATTTTCTGTTGAATCGTATGTAATGTTATAATATAATTGTTATTGTTATATAATATATAATGTTAGTGAAAAAAAAATAGTTCCGAATTTATTTACTTCACATAAATGACAACAATCTAGAGAGCTGATTATGTTAAACCTATAAAAGGACAAATTTTTGTACAACTGATCTCCCCAACACCAAATCTAAACCGTGCCATCGATATATTTGGAATAATATAAATCATATAATCGATATATTTCCTGTCATTCAATGTTTATCTCTTATTTATTTATAAAAATCACAAATTTGAAACCCGTCAAAATGAAGATTGCATAAATATGGGACATGGCAAAACAAATAAAATAACTTGCGGATTTTTTCGAACTAACTTTCCATACAGAAAAATTTGCTGAAACCCAATTAAATTCTGCTGAAAGATGGCTGAAAGTATTAAAATAATGCATTGTCATCGAGTTCTGAGCTATGCTAAAAGTTTCAAATGTCTAGCTATTCGGGAAGTTAGTTAGAAATCAATTGCCAGATTTGTACCGGACAAACAAACAAGAAAGCAAGCTAATAAAAACGTAGTAAAATACAATCAAGAAAACAAAATCTTTTTAAAAAATTGAAGCATTCTTTAGGAATAATAATATTAGCTTGGTCAAAACAACTGATAAAAAAATATACCTTCATGATAAAATTACCCAAAACAAGAATGACCTCTGACTCTATAATATAAATTGTCACGGTTTAGGAGCATTAAACTATCTTGAGATATCAATAAACTAAACTCCTTGTTTATATATATCTTTTTTATAACGAAATGAACTTCTACTGTTGATTAACAATACAATAATAATTTATAGATAACTTCTCATTAAAAATAAAAAAATAAAATAATATAAATAAATTCAACTTCTAATTATATATTTTATGACTTTACTAATTCTCACCATTCCTATCAGAGGGTTTTATTTTGGATCTACGACGCAAGATTCGTGGAGATACGGATTTACTTTCCGTAGAAAGGGGTGATGTTGGATGTGTTTTAGATATTTTATCAGCTGGTTTAGGGACGTGCCAGGTTCGGCTATGGTTAGATTTTCTGAACTGTTGTCATTACATAAACGGAATGGTTACAGTGGGTTTTACATGTTGACTAGGATGTAATTGGTCAATATGATGCTTGCATTGCACTCCCTGAGCTATTTCGATTACATAACATTGAGACCCTAAGGTCTTTAATACCACTCCTTCCTTCCAATGAGGGAAATTGGGACGAAAATCTCGTGCTAGGACCCTGTCTCCTACTGCAAATTTCAACGTTCTACTACCCTTAAAAGTTTTTACTTGTTTGTTTTTAACCAGATATGTTTAACCAGAGAAAATTGTTTTTCAATTGAATCGGCCATAATTAAATTAAGACGTGGATAAGCAGGAAGTTAAATTAAGAAAATAGAAGTTAAGTTCCAAAAGAAAACAAACGGTGAAGTGTCTGAAAAATTGTGGTAAATTCCTTTAACTCAAAGAATAACGAGGATTTAATAAAAAATAATTAAAACCTATTTAGTCTAAGATTTAAGATAAAGGCATCCAGTAAATAAATTAAATTATCGAATACAAATCAATAAATAAAATATTACGTGAAACAAGGATAATTTCTAAATTAAATTGCGAAGGAATTTGATGAAAAACATTATATAGAAATTATGAAAAATATAATAATATTTGATATGATATACTGATTACTGATAATATCCAAAAATAATAATTAAAGGTGAAGATTATCCATAAATAGATTCCGCATAAAACGGTAAACGAAAATTTTAAAGATTAAGTTTTATCAAATTAACTCAATAAAAAAAAGAAGTAAGAAAAAAAAAAAAAAAAAAAAAAAAAAAATCTTGTTATTAGATTAAATAATGATAATTAAAATTTTAAAAGTTCAAAGTACTAAAAAATGATGATTAAACAAAAAAAAAATTAACTTTGTTTATAAGATTTTAAAGATGAGAATATATTTAATTATAAATACGTTATCAGTTAAATAAATTAAATATGAGTTATCAAATGAATCAAAAGATAATTAATAGATTGTACACAGATATTAGAGGAAAAAAAATACGGCAAATAACAATCATTACACAATTTTGTTTGAATAAACTTAAGTTTATATCTCCAAAAAAACTGAATAAATATGATAGTATAAAAGACAAATTCTGTGAAAAAAAGTAATTTTATTGCAAAACAATAAATAAGAAAAGTTTAAAATTAAAATGACCAATAATGTTTTATAAAATAAAAATATCTAGGACTCATAGGACCAACTCTTCTCCAATGATAAAATATAGGGCTGGTTTGATTTAAATTTGATAATTTTGGACTGTAATTATAGGTAATAATAGGTAGTAAAAAAGAATAAACATTAAATCAAGGGTTAAAAAAAAAGAAATGACTTAATTTTATTGGTCATAAAAAAAAGGAGATATAAAAAATAAAATTCTTCATAGAAAGAGAAGAATTCTGTGAAAAAAGGTAATTATATTGCAAAACAATAAATAAGAATTTCATATTTTACGATTTTGGTAGTATTCATACTACGGAAAGATTAAATTTTAATTTAAATCAAATTATAATTATTAACAACTACGGGAAACAACCAGAGAAAAATACACTCCAGCGCTGGAGTGTATCACTGGTTTTATTATTTTCAATTTTTGGAAATAATATCACTAGAAATAGTACACTTTGGAAATAGTATCACTGGTTTTATTATTTTCAATTTTTGGAAATAATATCACTGGAAATAGTACACTTTGGAAATAGTATCACTGGTTTTATTATTTTCAATTTTTGGAAGATGTAGCATAGTGTGGTGGAGGCCGTTACAACGTGCACATAAAAATTCTAAAGTGCAATTAGTCGTTTTTATGACCTGGGTGGGTGTAAACAGTTGCTGCACCCTTGCCAAGATTTAAAAAAAATCGACCCGTTGTCGTGGATCCATATATTAAAAATTTCGTGCAATTGTTTAGTATATGATGCCCTTTACAAATAAAACACGTCAGAGAATCTGGTTTGTTGACAAAAGTTGACGATTTCAAATTATTTGGTGGATATTTAATAAAAGATGATTTAGGTTTAGAATTAGCTATCAGGACTATTAATGAGATTTCTTAGGTTGACATTTATTTGGTGAAGGTACAATGATAGATTTTAAAGTTGTTTTTGGTGGTGGTGTTTGTTCAGCGTTTGATCCGTGCATCATCGTTAAGGCTAGATACCTACCTTCTAAAAATGTCTTGGGCCGCTCCCTGACTTGTCGGTACGGTATCGGTAAGTTAGTATGCCGATGCGGTAAGATTCTTTACCGAGCGCCTATATCTTAATGAGTCCACCCTGAGTACTTTACCGCTTCTGTTTTTACTGCTTCTTCTTACCGACTCTCGGTATACCGATTCCTTACCGCCCGGTAAAGAATCTGTACCGAATCGGTACCGAGCGAGAGCTTACCGATACCGCACCTGTACCGTACCGACAAGTGAGGGAGCGGAGTGACTAATGCGCATACGTGGGAGCGGGATGGTAAGAAATAGGTATACCGAGAGTCGGTAAGAACAAGCAGTAAAAACAGAAGCTGTAAAAAGTACTAGCATAATAAACTCCTATCATTCTATCTTTGAGCGTGGTCGAGGTGCCATCGCAAAATGGCAACGGAGAGAAATATTCATGTTATTTTGGTCTCAGAAATTGAGAAATATCCATCGTTGTACAATTATAAATTATCGGAATATGCTAGAAAGGACCTGAGGAAGAAAGCTTGGTCGGAAATTTCAAACAAAACAATAATTTTAGGTATTTACTGTTTATATTTATTATTTCTAAAGTTATAAATTATAATATTAAATATTAAATTATATATTACAGGATATCGCCATTACTTCTTTCATTTTCTACGCAATCGCAAATAAACGTAACACGCTATAATAGTATCTTCTTCTGACGACGACATAATAACGCCCGTGACTGCAAGATTCTACCGAAAGTATACCGATATGTGGGGAGATGAAGGCGGTATCGGTAAGCTGTCGGTAAAGCAGAAAATACCGCATACCGATACCGTACCGACAAGTCAGGGAGCGGCCTTAAGTGAATCGAAGGAAGGAAAATCTACATTACGGTTAGCGATCTCGTATGCTCCCCTGGTTGTTTTATCTAAGTTACGGATCGCAAGCTCAAATAAAGTAAAATCAGCTTAATTAGGTATATTTATGTTATTAAAGGCCGTTACATTTTCAGATATATTCAATAAGAACTCTTGAAGTATCTCTGATTTAGTTTGCTTGTTGGAAGAGGTTAAAGTCTAAAAGCTTGTTTATATATGAAGAGGCTAATTTCAAAATTTTATTATCAAAATATTTTTTAAGAAGATTCCATGCCTGGTCATAATTATCTTCGCTTACTTGAATATATTTGATAAGAATCAGGACAGTACCTGAAAGAGAGCGGGTTAAGCGTGAAACTTTTCTATTATGCTAAAGTCTTCGTCGTGAACGAGACATTCATATCATATGTGTCCCTGAAGAGAGGCCAGTCGGACAGGTTTACGCCGTCGAAAGAAGGTAATGATATTTTAGGAAAATGTATTTTATTTTTAAATGGCCGAGATGCGTTAAAAAATGATGAATTTGCAGCCGTAGTACAGACAACGGCAGCGGTGACCGCGGCCGTTGTCGCTTCCTTGAGAGCAGAGTTAAAAACAACGGCAGACAAGCCTTAAACGACTGAACTAGTCTTTAACGTCTCTCCTTTCCCTGCGATATACTAATAATTCTGTTGAATTGTATCTATTAATTTAGTATCCTCCGCTGTAGGAAAATGATCGGTCTTATCGGCTATTACACAAAGTTCTCTAAGGTTATCCTTAAAAGAATTAAAACACGAAAATATCTCTTCGAGCTGTAATAGCATTCCTTTGAATCATCAGCAATGTTGATATAATCAGCGTTATCAAGGGACATTGATTAAGAGAAGTTATATATTTTCTTGATGTTGGTGGCATTGTTGTCAAATTTATATTTAACCAGAGAAAATTGTTTTTCAAATGAATCGGCCATAATTAAATTAAGACGTGGATAGGAAGTTAAATTAAGAAAATAGAAGTTAAGTCCCAAAAGAAAACAAACGGTGAAGTGCCTAAAAAATTGTGGTAAATTCCTTTAACTCAAAGAATAACGAGGATTTAATAAAAAATAATTAAAACCTTTTAAGTCTAAGATTTAAGATAAAGACACCCAGTAAATAAATTAAATTATCGAATACATATCAATAAATAAAATATTCCGTGAAACAAGGTTAATTTCTAAATTAAATTGCGAAGGAATTTGATGATAAACATATATAAAAATGATTAAAGATATAATAATATTTGATATGATATAATGATTACTGATAACATCCAAAAATAATAATTTAAGGTGAAGATTATCTATAAATAGATTCCGCATAAAACGGTATATGAAAATTTTAAAGATTAAGTTTTATCAAATTAACTCATTAAAAAATAAGTAAAACAAAAAAAAAATATTTCCTTGTTATTGTTGTTGTTGTTGTTTCCTTGTTTTTGTTGTTAATTTTAAATAATGATAATTAAAATTTTTAAAGTACAAAGTACTAAAAAAAAATGTAACTTTAAGTTTATAAGATTTCAAAGATGAGAATATAATATTTAATTATAAATACGTTATCAATTAAATAAATTAAATATGAGTTATCAAATGAATAAAAAGATAATTAATAGATTGTACAAAGATAATAAAGGAAAAAAAAAATATTATAACATATAAAGATGTAGATTGTTATAAAAATAAATGTTTGTGAAGAAATAATAAAAGATAACTAGGCACATCGGTTCCCGTCGGCCGACGGCAAATAACAATCACTACATATTTTTGTTTGAATAAACTTAAGTTTATATCTCCAAAAAAACAATAATAATGATAGTATAAAAGACAAATTCTGTGAAAAAATGTAATTTTATTGCAAAACAATAAATAAGAAAAGTTTAAAATTAAAATGACCAATAATGTTTTATAAAATAAAAATATCTAGGACTCATAGGACCAACTCTTCTCCAATGATAAAATATAGGGCTGGTTTGATTAAAATTTGATAATTTTGGACTGTAATTATAGGTAATAATAGGTAATAAACATTCAATCAAGGGTTTAAAAAAAAAGAAATGACTTAATTTTATTGGTCATAAAATTATTGAGATAAAAAATAAAATTCTTGACAGAAAGAAATAGAAATAAAATCGAGATTTTAAATAAAAATAAAAATTATATCGGTGACTTTAATAAAAATAATATTTAAAGTAATAAAGATTAATTATAAAAAAAAGATTAATTAAAATAAAAGATTAATTAGAATAATAAAAATTATACAAGTAATTAAGTAGTAATAAGAATAATTATTAAATAGAAGTTAAATTAAATAAAATACATAATAAAAAAGAAATCTACATTAAAATAAGCTGAGAAAAGTGAAAGGAGATAAGATGGTTAATTCAATGAGTCGCCTCGACTCATTGAAGGCTGGGCGTGCGCCTAGAGCACCTCAGCCACTCTGGCTCTGTATAATTCAGTTAATAATATTATTTCAAATTTAGAAAACAACGGTTTTACCAATATCTTAAATTCTAACGTATCGGTTTTAAAAATAATCTAAAAAACTATCTCAGTAGGCTTTTGTTATTTCAAGCTGAAGTTTTTGTGTGATGAAGTGATACGAAATTTGTAAATAATACCATAATATAATGGGCAGCGGGTGGTTTAATTTGTTTTAGGAGTATTGTTATAGGGTAATGTAACCCGGCAACCCTACTCTACTTACCTACCCTCTCCCCTTCAGTCACGGCAGCGTAAAACTCTCAGAAAAATAATAAGTCTAAGAAAATAATTTTAGTGTGTCTTTTTAAAGCCAGGAGTGCCATATTCTTTTATTAGCTGATCAAATAATTGACTATAAAGATTATAGTTAATGGTACGGCCTAAATGGTAATCCAACATGTTAGCAATAGGACGTAGCCACTGATTCCTAGCATGAACTCAGCGTGAAACAGGGATTAAACTTTTATTTTATTTGTTGCTAAATAATAATTTAAATAAATATGAATTTTATACTTATTTAAAATGCATTATTATAATATTTATTTAAATAAATATAAATTTATCCCCAACATTAATGGTAGAGATATTTATTTCTTTGACATTCTAAGAAATTTCAAATTAAATCTACCTAACTTTACATCGCTGTAATATAAAGTTACGTTTTTTCTGTCAATGTGGCAACTTTTGTCGTCCCATCAATGCGCCATGCTTGCGGCAGAGCGTTAACGGGTTAGAGTGAGGAGAGGTTGCGGATCCACTCCATGTAGACGGTATATGTAGGCGGTGGTGGGGGCCTTTTTCCCGTACAATAATGATGGGACAAGAAATAATAAAGGTTTAGAAAGGAGAGGAGAGGGGCGATGTCTTGACCTTAAACCGAACAGTAGCAAGACTTACCTCTCTAGTGGACCTTCTGATAACCTATTGAAAACATTTTCATTCTTACACCCATTACTCTTTGATGATTCCCCCTCTGCGACATCAACATGCAAAAAATGATTTAGTTATTTTTACCATCAAAATCCGTCCTCGTCCATAAGCCCCAGTCTTGTGTCATTTCTCCTCTTACATGGTGGGGTTATTTGGCAAGAAACTGCTTGAACCTGATTCTGCCACCATCAAAGGAGTTCACTATATTCTGTAAAATGGGTAAAAGGGGTCTTAAAATATAATAAGTAAAGATGCACAAGCTAAATTTACAAAATAATAATTCACAAAACCTTCTAGGTAATGTATCTTGTAACTGCTTGATAATAAAAACGTATAATAATAATCATGAAAGAAGTGTAATGCAATAGCCAAACAACGTCTTCACACAAAAATTGTAATTTGAACAATTGACCGGTTTTGTCTGTTCTAAAGCAGCATAATAATAACTTAATTAATGAGAAAACTTGCTTGCAATCGCTCAATTATTGAGCGAATGATTGAGATTGTAATTTAACAAGCTAGTGTGTGAGGCTACATCCTCTTTAACATAGCATGTTGTTATTAGGTTTAAAGTAACAGATTTCGTTTTGCTAGATTTTTTTATCGTTTTACTCCAAATATATTATGAAGATCTACAAACCCTGGCCCCAGGAAACCGGGGGCCATTGAATTTATCTGTTGATCAAGATATCCATTTCCAATAAATAGTAAGCTTTTCGGGTGCCTAGAACCAAGCAGGGATGATGTTACGCTGAGTAGCCTATATCCGGTTCTTACATATTTCACTTGAATTTAGAATCAAATAAAGGGGTAAAGACCAACTTTATATTCAAGATAATCAGAGATACACAGCGTTGGAAGAAAATTACGAATAAATTGAAAAATGGTTATTATGCGAAGAGCGAGTTATTAGGATCGCACACATTAAAACATTCAGTTTTAGCCAAATGAAGCCAAACTCGGATCGAAACCCTCTGGTACGGAGAAACAGGACTGTGGTTCAACGAGATTTAAAGGTGGCCTATTTTAGCAGATGGGATTTGGAAAAGCTGTAAGGAGATTAATAAGGAAACGCAGGGCCTAAAGTGGAGGCAGGCTGACATGAGCTAAAGTATGTAAGGTGCAAGTGCCGTCGGTGTCCCAACGAAAGAAATCCCAGTGTTACAATTTCTTTAGGTTATAATAAAATGTACTTAGTGGACTGAGTCGATCGAGGAGGTGGCAGTTTGTAGTTTAACGATTCTACAGACAAAATTAAAAAAAAAAACATGACAAACTAAGTGACGGTCTATTAATTTAATACTATAGGGTAACGTAATTTTTGAAGATAAAGTTTCAGGTATCTACGTCCATCGATGTAAGCCAATATTAAACAATATGATTTTTTCATTATTTTAAAATGAATTCATAATATGCACAATTTGTGTTAGTGAGAGACACCAAGGGATGTGCATCGTATGGGGCCCGACGATGCCCACCTGATGAGTCGGACGTGACGAAACGATGCAGGACATGGTATAATGCCGAGCCAACATCTATTTGACATAATGTCTGATGTTGGAGCAGTTCCTATGTGTCACGCTTGCATGGCACATCCCTTGGTGTCTTTCACTAACATAATTGCAGTGTAAAAAAACACGGTATCACATTGTTGATGAATTCATAAATTATAACATTTTTAATTTTCTTGAATAAGAATCGCATTTAAAGAGAATCTGCATAAATTTGTGCAAATATTCGTTGATATACTACACATTTATGAAGTTTCATATACACACATGAAAAACAAAATATTCTAAAGGGAAAATATCTAGAGGAAATTTAAATTATTTGCCACATGTCTATTAAACACAATTAGAAAATTTAGATCTGCTTTCACTTTCTCCTTCTCAAGCTTAGTGTAACAGTACAAAAGTTAATTTATTTCTCCTAGAAACGTTATTTCAACACCTATTTTTTATTATTAATAAAATATTTATATATCTTAAACGGATTTAATAGTTTGACTTTTATTTAAATGAGTGGATATTAACAGTTTGTCGGACTTAAATTAAGATTTTTATAATTATATTTTTAAATATAATCAAAACACCAAGATATTTGCAGTCGAATTAATATATTATGCTTAAATATTAAAATCAGGGTTGCCAATTTAACTTCAAGGATGACGGTAGACCTCTATACTTTTAATCGAGGTTTTAAAGAAAATTATTTTTAAAAAATACATAATTTAGACGAAAAAGAAATAAGTTTTGAAAATACTCACTTTAATTAACACCTGAAATATAACCAGTCATGGTGTAGACATGATGATGACATTGATAACCTCACACATCTTTAGAGAGAAGAACACAGTACATATCCAATAAAATTTGTATTGTGAGGAGGAGGGAAGGTCGAGAGTGGAGGAGGGGGAGGAGAAAAGAGGAGGAGAAGGAGAAAAGAGGAAGAGGGGGAGAAGGGAGGAGGAGGGAAGAAATGAGGAGGAGGAGAGAAATGAGGAGGAGGAGGGGTAAAAATGAGAAGGAGGGGGAGAAATGAGGAGTGGGGAAGGGAGTTTAGCTGTTGCCTAGTAACAGTGGGCGGACAAACTGGGAGGGGAAGAGGGGATAAATAGGCAGCGGCAAAGCAATTTGAGTGCAGTTTTGAGGCAGCAAGCGAAAGAGACGAACAGAAGAGTGGATAGGAGGAACTCTCTGACTAACCACCTGTTCTTGACTGATTTCGTATCTTCACGGTCAATTTCGGTCTACTCTTTATCTTGACAACCTCAACACTTCATTAAATTTACCCGTTTTCTTTGTTTCATTCGTTTAATATTTACCTAAAAGTACATTTTCTCAATATCAAATTTATTTTTACTCAAATAAATTCATTTTAAGTTTACTTTAAACAATTTTAATTTAATTTTTTTTTAACTTAAAAATATTTTAATTTTTTTTAACTTAAAAATATTTTAATTTTTAACTTTAATTTTTTGTTGATTACATCGGCATTATATTTTATATAAGATATCCTTGAGTTTTCAATTTTTCATTTTTTTGCTGATTTAGCAGTTGTCTAACTTTAAATTATCGACAGTTTAAAGGAGTCTTTCTGATAAATTGCATCTGACCAGGTAATTTTTAAGTAATAAACCAACCTCATTGAAATAAAATTAAAATTTAGCCTTTCATATTAGAAGAACACTTAACTCAATAAAAAGAAAAATAGTTTTTAAAATTACATAAAGCACTAGCTTAAAAACTTTTAGTTTCACAAAAAAAAAAAAATAAAAATGTAATATTTAAAATTCCCCTATTATAGCTAGTAAATTAAAAGAATTTTGCATCACACATTAGCTTAGCTTTTGTCATCGACAGTTTCAGGTCCTTGAAGCTTTGAAGATTTAGAACCACCGTTAGAAGCTTTTGTGAACACCATTGTGAAGAATCATGGTAATTTTGCTTTTTTTACCTGCATGTTTATTTTATTTATTTGATACAATGTTTTATTTTAATTATTTATCAACCTCCTTAATAATAATTACTTTTTTTTTTTTTTTTTTTTTTTTATTAATAAAAACTTATTAATAAAATACTTATTAACTTTATTAATAAAAAATAATAAAAATTGCATGCTTTGATATATTAATTAGTTTATGCATGATTTTAAGTGATATATTATATAATGACTATGTTCGCCTTATAAGTACAAAAAAATGTTTTATTATTGTTATTTATTTATATTTTTATAGAAAAAAGTGTATTACATACTATGATTCTTTTATTATTTAATAATGGTGATTCTTGTTTATTATTATTTTTTGTTATAAATGAAGATGGTGAACAAAATTAAAGAAAGGAAAACAGAGATTTAAAATACAAAGTAAAATCAAATGATAACTCAGATCAGATAATAAGTTGATAACTAAACCAACTGATATTAATTTTATATTATTTGATTGTAAAGAAAAAATAAATTAAAAGCACAATTCCAAGTATAATAATAAAAAGTAAAAAAAATGGCGATTAAAAATAATAATATAATAATTGACTCAAATAATTTATTAATTAATTAAAATTATTATTATTATTAATTCGAATAATATTAAACTAACTATAATGAGAATAGCCTTATATTACATACTACAATGTTTTAATTACGATATAATTATAATTTCTAAATGACTTTTTTACTTATTAATAAAACATCAATTATTAAAGTTATATTTTTAATTCATTAATATTACAATTAAGTACTAAGCAATACAAATAATATTATTTGACGTAGCGATTGCAAACAATTTAATTTCTCTTAAATCAAGTAACGATAGAAAAACAAAACAAGACCAATTATCAAATTGAAAAATATTTATAAAAGAAGAAGAAAAAAATATTAATATTTAATTCACCTGTAGAGCCACTATTTAATTACATTATTGAGGAAAGTTTGGGAATTAATTCCTATAATCAATAAGTATTCTATAAAAATGATATACTTTACTATAATAAAATTATTTGATCTTTAATCAAATTATTATAATATATATATATATATATATATATATATATATATATATATATATATATATATATATATATATATATATATATATATATATATATATATATATACATATATATATATATATATATATATATATATATATATATATATATATATATATATATATATATATATATATATATATATATATATATATATATATATATATTTTTTTTTTTGTTTTTTTTTTTTTTTTGTTTACTTAATAAATATTACTCAAAAAGGCTGGTATAAATATTTATTAATAATTTATATATTTTATTATTTAAAGTATAATGTATTATTTTTTATTAGAAGATAATTTAAATTAATACATTATGTACATAAGATTATATATATATATATATTTTTATTTTTTATTTATGATAATATGAATATAACCATCATATTTATGCAAACATTATTTATACTTACATTGTAATATAAGGTGCGTTTACATCTGACACTTCTCTTCGGAAATATGTGTCAAGTGTCAGACAGAAATAGCTTTGAGTGTTTACATACTGGTAGAAATTGCTAGAGATTTATGTCGTGGATATGTGTATGACAGTTCTCGTAATGCTTAAATTTGCAATAAATGTACGACCCGTTTACATACATCCAAATGTTTCTTTTGTCGTACATATCTTTCATTAAACTTACACATAGTTTATTTTAGGTTGCCGTGATGAGTTTATCGAAACGTAAAATCGCGGCCTGTGTAATTATTTTAAAGATGTCAAAAAATGAAGAAATTCTGGTTTGCACGCTAAGCTTCCTTTTAGAAATAACAGCAAAGAATAGTACGGCAATTTTGATACATATACAAGTCATCAGTGCCCTGCATTCACTGTTAAATTGATTACTTAAGTTATGTATTTTTCTCTCAATCTACTGTCGTACTACATTATATTGCCGTTTCCGTTAACGCATCATGTTTTTTGACTGTCTTTATAAATTTTGCATGTAACGTCCTATAGTTCAGGTTTACTGTAGTACATATTAAATAATTCTTCATAATTCAAGCATGATATGAAGATAGTAAAATGTTTTTGTGCCACTACTCCCGGTTGACGATCGGCGGTCCCTGAATCATAGCCACGTTGATACTGATATGTACAATCAATTTTGTACTGTCTTAGATAGTAAAATCACGTAATTAATAATTCTTCATAATTCATGCATGATTTAAAGGTGGTAAAACGTTTTTGTGCCACCACTCCCGGTTGACGGTCGACAGTCCCTGAATCATAGCCACGTTGATGCTGATATATATGTACATACAATTATGTATTATCTTAGATAATAAAATGACATAATTAATTAATTAAATAATTCTTCATAATTCAAGCATGATTTGAAGATAGTAAAACGTTTTTGTGCCACTACTCCCGGTTGACGGTCGACGGTCCCTGAACCATAGCCACGTTGATGCTGATATATATGTACAATCAATGATGTATTACCTTAGATAATAAAATCACGTAATTAATTAATTAAATAATTCTTGAACTTCAAGTTTTAACCGTTCTTTTTTATTACCCATATTTACTCCACACTTATTGGGCAATAAAAAAAAGTAGACAAGCAGTCAACTTCCACGATATCTGTCAGAGGAGTTTGAATTTGCAAATAATCAGAGTTTACATTTCTTGGTATAGAAGTGTCGACACATTTGCTAATAGTAGAAATATATATCTCAGACATACATTTTTTAATGTTTACATTGTTGCGATTTCTGTCTCATAAATATCATGCAATAACAGTCAGATGTAAACGCATCTTATACAGGGTGGTCCAAAAGTCTCTCCCCCCCCCCCCCCCCCCTCTTAACTTTTGAACGGTTTGAGATAAATTAATGAAACTTGGGGGATCTCTACCATGCAAAGGGAAGTTTGTTTTCATGCGATCACCCACTAGGGGCAACCACCCACTTTGCCCCCAGGCCACCCAATTCAAAATTTCAAATTGGAGTGTATATTTTTGATAGAATATTTGGATTCTGCAGTGAAAAATAATAAACTTTTACTTGAAACTTTTTTTCTATTTCCAATATTTTGCCCCCTAGAGGGGGGCAAATATAGCAAAATAACCCTTACTATCATACGTTGTAAAATATAAACGGTTAGAGATAAATTAATGAAACTTAGGGGATCCGTACCATGTAAATGGAAGTTTGTTTTCATGCAATCGCGCAGTAGGGGCAACCTCCCATTTTGCCCCCAGAACACCTAACATCAAAATTTTAACCTTGAATGTATATTTTTGATAGCAGATTTAGATTCTACGGCAAAAAAATAAAAATATTTTACTTCAAACGTTTTTTTCTATCTCCAATATTTTGCCCCCTATAGGGGGGCAAAGGTATAAAAAGGGTACATTTCAGCGCCTGGGGGCAAAATGGTGGTTGCCCCTAGTACGCAAGTGGATAATTTCACACTTCCCTTTACATGGTACAGATCCCCCAAGTTTTATTTCTTTATTTCAAACCGTTTAGATTTCATAACGATCTTAGTGTTATTTTTTTACTATTTCGGAAGTGTTATTTTGCTATCTTTGCCCCCCTGTAGGGGGCAAAATATTGGAGATAGAAAAAATAGTTTCAAGTAAAAGTTTATTATTTTTCACCGTAGAATCCAAATCTGCTATCAAAAATATACACTCCAATTTGAAATTTTGAAGTTGGGTGGCCTGGGGGCAAAGTGGGTGGTTGCCCCTAGTGGGTGATCGCATGAAAACAAACTTCCCTTTGCATGGTAGAGATCCCCCAAGTTTCATTAATTTATCTCAAACCGTTCAAAAGTTAAGAGGGGGGGAGGGAGACTTTTGGACCACCCTGTATATACATTATAATATAATTATTATATATTATATTATTATATATTATATATTATATTATATATATATATATATATATATATATATATATATATATATATATATATATATATATATATATTATATTATATTATATTATATTATTACATATTATTATTATATATATTATATATAATATATATACATATATTTATTTATTTATAGAAGTAATTTAAATGGATTAATAAATTTAAGTTGTCTTTGTAATACAACAGTTACCTATTCATTGAGTAAATAAATCTAACTTTTTGAAATTATTTTTAACTTTCTTTTTTTAAGATAAACAATATTACAATAATTTCGCTATTAAATCTGTTCAAATTACTAATTAATCTATACAAATATTGTCAAGAATTTAAAAGAGTAATAAACATTAAAACAACAAGATATGAAATGAAGATATGAAGGTATTTTCTTTATTTTTTTAAAAAATTAATGCTAATTTAAATTAAAGATAAAGATTGTTTCATAAAAGTTAACGCCATTCAACAAATTAGAAGTTAATATTTAATGCCAACTATCTGCCTCTTGCCCATCTTTAGGGTTTTCAATAAATATGTTATTAAATATCGGTCAGTAGCCCGTGTAGCCCAGTGTTTTCCATTTATTAGTTTTTGAGTTTTCGTAGGTACTGTACGGTTCTCGCCCAAAATTCCCCCTGCTATATTTTTTCCTTCCTTCCTTTTCGTCATACCGGCGCGGCGCGACCTAACGTGTAAATGGACCAAGCTCCCGTAGGGCCAACCCACCCACCGGTGTCTTATCTACCACCGCGGCCGGACACCTGCGAGAGGAAAACGAGAAGTCAGTCACCGGCTAGACTCGATTGAGACGAGCGTCAGTATTTCACCAAACCGTGAGTGCCAGTTGGCTTCCCCTTTTTTATTATTCCAATTTTCTCTTCTGATTTATTTCCCTTCAAGATACAGTCCAAAACTTCCCAGAGGAACGTACATTGTGGTCTTTGGGCCTAGCGGAACCTCAATTTGGTTTAATTAAATTTTATTAATTTCTTTTTACGTGATATATGATCAGTTTAGGTGGCCTTGGCCTTGTACAAGTAGCTCCTAATGCATGCCATCTTATATCACTAGCGAGAGTAAACCGTATACTAGGACAGTGTTCTGTTATACGCTGTTTACAATCATCAGGCTTTATATATCATATATTTATTAAGATCATTGTTCAATGTCTTATTTACGTATTTAATACTATTGTAAAGCATATTTATTTGCAAATTCTTATAAATATATTTACCTCCAGCAGGGAGAAAAAGTGAACTTTCCTCGCGAGTTTACAGGGCGGGAAGTTACTCATTGCACCCGGTCGGGTTAAAAAGGGATTAAAGAAAAATAAGGGAATCATGAACTTTCATGATTCCCTCCAGTGTTGCCCTAGATCAGCAGTTCTCAACCTGTGGTACGCGTACCCCTTGGGGATACGCGAAAATGTTTAAGGGGTTCGCGGTGAATTAAAAAAAGGTTTTTTGTTTATTTTTTCAGTCTAATAAATAAACACTTTTTAGTAAAATGTCAATTAGAAAATCTTGTTTGTAATTGCTTAACTAATGTTATTTATTTAGATCATAAAATTATATTTTTTCCTGTGGTTTCTAAATCCACTTTTATTTTTTAATTTGTTTCTTAACATATTAACTTCCATAATTTATATTATAATATTCCTAAAATTTTATTCTGCTGGACAATTAAAGCAGTATATTAATTAATTTTTATTTTATTTTACGAATTTCTCGTGTATTTTATTTATATCCATTTTATTGAAATTTCCTCCTTCTTCTTTCCCTTTTAAAGAACTAAAAACTTGCTTCAACACTCTTTATTTTTTGTTTAGTTTCTCTTTGAAAAACTTTTTGTTTTGTATTTTTTGTTTGTTTGTGCTGAGATATCTCCTCTAAAGAGAAGGAACGTAAGGTGATGAGTACCCGACGAGCTAATTTGTTTGAAAAAGTACAAATATTATATGATATCGGCAAACAGCTGCCTAAAGATAAAAATATGTTGGCAAGTTTTCAAATACGTTTCGGTGATTTGTTCGATATTCATGCTAAATATGAGGAGTATTGTGACCGAATCTCAATACTTCAACTCGAGATGAACCCTGACTATGTCGTAGAGTGTCAACAGTAAAAGGCATTCGAGCAGGGGCGGATACAAGAGGGGGGTCATGGGGGTCATGACCCCCCCCCCCCCCCAAACCCTTTTTTAAAGGTACCAAAATTATATTTTTAAAAAACAAACAATACAAAAGGGCATTAATTAACTAATAAATAAATATAAATGAACAAAATTATAAATCGGAACAAAATGTTTAAAAAATAAACAAATAAAATAGCTTTAATGTACATATCAAGGCCTTTCAAATAACATACAACACAATATTAAAAACCAAAAAAGAAGGTCCCAAAAATGGGGGTTTCGATTATATCTCGGAAACGGTGGACTCTAGAAAAATAGGTTCAGATGAAAATTAAAGCTTATTAAATTTCCTATAAAATTGTATCTATACATATCTGTCGAAATTCCAACGGTTTCCGAGATATACGTAATTGAAAATCGATCATTTTGGAAAAATATAATTTTTACCTCAGGGGGGCTCTTAAAGATCACTTTTTCTCGTTTTTCTTGAATAACTCGAAAACCGGGGACTCTAGCTAAAAAGAGTTTACCAAATTAAACTACATAAAATTTCCTACAAAAAAGGTATTATTAATATTTTCTCTAAAAGGAATAGTTTACGAGATGCAAGGGATGGAAAAAGCCTTAAATATTAAAAATAGTGTTTTAATGGATATAAAATTAATGTTTAATGCTAATTAAAGTGGGTTCAGACCGAATATTTAATTTCTTTACAACATCTAAGTGCAGAAATATACTTTTTTGAGGGATAAATTGTGTACTAGGTACATTTGAGGAGGAGGAAGGGAGGCAGAGGCGTGAGAGAATGCGGGACCTTCTTGTCCACTAAATGAGTGCTCAAAAGAGTAGAGTGCATGAAATATGTGACGTATTTGACCTAATTTCTTTGTTAGGAAGTCAATATTCTATTTAGTCCCCGCCTCTGGGAGGTTGAGCATGGGGCAGTGTTGCCACTAATTTAATTTATTTATGATTATTTTAAGACCTTCCATTTTTTTGTAATATTATTATTTATTTTTTATATTTCTACTCCATTCAATTTTATAAATATAATCTATTGTAGACTTTGGGCGTGGATTAGCCTGGAGAAATCCTCAGCAAAATACAATTTTGCTGCTTATTAAAAAATTAAACGTTCATGCCCAAAAGCTCGTTCTCGCAACGTTCTACATTGACCATTCCCCTCTACGCATCAGAATAAGAAATTTAATAAGCTTTAATTTATCTGTAACATATTTTTCTAGAGCCCACTGTTTCCGAGATATAATTGAAAACCCCAATTTTGGGACCTTCTACTAGAATTATCCGTTTTAGGTTTTTTAAGACCTCCTGAGTGGTTTTCAGCGTGACGTATGTATGTATCTGTATGTGTGTCATAGTAACACCTGTTGAAACTTGGCAGAAAAATCAGTCGTTACTTTTAGCTGTGCCGCCCGGAAAGTCAATATTTTACGCCATCTTGAACCCAGTTTGCTGAGTCAGCAAACATTTAAAAAAATCTTACAAAATCAAAAAGTAGACCGATCGAGTTGAAATTTGGCTCGAATGTACCTGGACAAATGTATGATAAACAAATCTACTAAATTTAATTTAGATATTGGCCGCCATATTGAAGTTATCGATGTTTGAATTTTGAAACTTTGACGGTTAATAATACTGAAAGTATAAATACGTTTTTGACTTATAGCGTATCGTTGGAAGCGGTAAAAAATAAGGAACAAAAATGTAACAAAAAACGAAGAAATTCCATTAATTAGTTTAAAAGATATAAGTGAACATAATTATTAATAATTAGTGCGATGCTTTTGATAAACGTCAAAGTTTGTTTAAATCTGTCAAAATACCGCCAAAATTCAAATAATTAAATAAAAATAATGTATACATTTGTTTTTGAAAAATGATAAAAAAAATCAGTTAGTTCAAAACGGTCACCCATGCAAGTCCAATGCTGCTTCCTCCTGAGAGTGTTTTCTTTCTAACTTTTCCTCAACTGAGGAACAATTCCGAAAACCCCTCAAAAAACGACCCACAAGTTGGGAACCACTGGTTAGCTGCAATAAGCCCCCAAAACAGCTTAAACATCAAGTCGGCAATTTTTATTTTTTTTAAGGGGAAAGAAGGGGGAAAAGTGAACTTTGAATAATTATTTTGGTTCACAATATGGACGTTGCGCGTCGGATGGAGCAAACCGCAAGTCTCTAGCTCTTAGTAGGTTAACATTAATGTCAGTCAGTGAGTCAGTTAGCCATGCGATTTTATAGTATATAGACATATTAATTTAGCACGATTTGAAGTGCGCAGACGGTTGAAATTTGGCTGGTGCTGTCTGCAGACTACTTTCGACATACCATACAAATTTCATAAAAATCAGATGATTACTTTAAAGATATAGCTGTAAATAAATGTATGTGAGCATGTGGAAGATAAACAAATAAGCGCAGAAGGTTGAAACTTATATGGGTCCAACAATGAGCTAATTATGACCTACTAACTAAATTTCATAAACATCGGACAAGTTGTTTTTAAGATATGGTGGTTCGCAAAAATTGAGCGATAGACTGACAGGTAGACAAGGGACCAAAAATGTTCCCTGATGTCTGTAACGGATTTCTGTCTTAGAATTTTTGAAATAAGATATATATAATTTTTTCGTTCTTCAGAACGATCACATAGCTTCCTTAACCTTCGGTAAGCTCGGAAGCAAAATAATAAACATATAAAATATAAATACTGTAAAAAATATTTATTTTCAACAAAACCATTTGAAATTTTAAATTTTTGCTTGGAAGTTTACAAATATTTTTCAGTTTTTATACAACAATGTAAGAAACTCTTGCTCTTTCAAAACAATATTTATGGCCAAAAAATGCATTAAAACGCTATATCACAGGGTATATTTTTAAAAATTTTCCCCAGGGGGGGGGGGGGGGTGCCCCCGGACCCCCCGTTTGGCTGGGGGGTATTCCATACCCCCCAGACCCCCCAGTACTGTTGTCTTCAACTACTTATGAGCCCCCCCCCTCCCAAAAAAAAATCCTGTATCCGCCCCTGCATTCGAGGACATATTATTTGAAATTAGAATAATTCCCGCGGCCTACATTCAACTGAAATTACCCTCGTCCCATGCTCCGGTTAGAGATAACTCCGTAAACAATAAGGGTGCTAAGCCACGTTTACCCAGGATAGATTTACCTACTTGGAATTCAGTATTACAAGACTGGGTGACATTCTACGACAAATTCAGAGCGTTGGTACATGCAACAACCAAGATATCGGGCCCGTAGAAAAGTACCATTACCATATGACGTCTCTTACGGGACCAGCTTTAGTTAAATTCTTCCTCTTACAGTGGCAAATTACACGATCGTATGGGAACTTCTTATTAAAAAATATCATAATAAGAGAGTATTAGGTGCGGATATTTTAGAGCGGATAATAAACTGCCCAGTCTCTACCACTGGCGGCCGTTTCCGCCAGTTTAAATACTTTTATTCAGACGATTAATTGGTGAAGGTGTTTCAGCGCTTAAAGCTTTGGAGATACCGGCCCTTGACGATTTTATACTATTACACTTTGCTCTTCAAAAACTTCCTTTTACCACAAGGAAAACTTTTGAAAATCAGCACCTAGACGAGCAAATACCTACTTTTCGACAACTTTCCGATTTAGTAGAAAATAAGGCCAACATTTTAGAAATATCTAAACCGTCTGATACCACTCGCTCTTCACAAATTAAAACTAATTCCGATCGATCTGTTTTTAATGTACGAGATAAGCGTACACCCAACTCTTCTTTTAATAAATACAATTCTTCTTCTTCGCCCCTGGTGCGTAAATCTTTCATGACTTCAACTAATTCCCTTTCACCTTGCCCCGTTTGTAACTTAACCCATTCGATTTACAGATGCCCGACCTTTTCTACTTTAAACCCTGGGCAACGTAGGGCGCGCGTTCGAGCTCTTAAATATTGTTTTAATTGTCTGAAGGGTACACTTATGCTGGACAAGTAGCAGGTCGGCAAGAAGAGGGTTATAATTAAAAAAAAAAAAAAAAAAAAAAAAAAAAAAAAAAAAAATTAAATTTGAGTTATACATATCGTTGGATTCAGGAGGACGAGCTCTATCGTCCTAGAAAATGGTTATAAGTATATTTTAAATTTTGTCAACGGGAGGCGCTAGTAACCATTTTCTTTTGTGGTGGATACAAGCCTCTCGCTGCGGGAAGACAGTTATATCTTAGTTAGTGTCAAGGTCGCAGTCATCCCCGGTGGGATTTAGGCAGGAAGAGGGTTGCTTTTTGACTTGTAACCTTCTTCTTGAACCAAGGTAAGCATTGCATTACTTATTATAAATGATTTGTAACTATATTCCTACAATATATATGTACCTATATACTTCATTGCTGCTTTTTTTTTGCTTTTCAAATGTAACTGCTATTTAAATGGAATAATTACATAAAATGTTTAATAATCTCAAAAGCACTCAAAAAATTTTTTAAAAATACTGTGAGGGCTCTTAACAAATTAGCTCTTCTAGGTCTACTAAGAACCCACGAAATAATTATTTATATTTATTTCTTTTACAGATGTCACTCTACACTGGAAGAGGAAAGAAAGTACTTGCTTAGTTATAATTTTGGATACTTCTCCTTACATTAAAACAACTAGCCAATACTTTTTACTGACGGAGACATGTGGCCTCCTGAGATGGAGTTGGAATACCGTACCGACATATATTACATCTGTTGACGACAAAACTATTAGTTCACAATAGTGATTTGGATTTGTATAACAACCTAAGAGTCAATTATAATTATACAATTTTATTTTAACTATTCTGTGATTGTCAACTATTCTTAGTTTTTATTTCTGAGGCTGTGATCCTCAAAATTATAGATGGAATTTTAAGCTTAGTTCTCAATCAAAAATACTTTTATTTTTAATAAAACATAAAAATTGTACATAAAAAGAAAAAAAAGTATACAAGCATAGCTTAAAGCTGTCTGCCGGAAACTGTTGTCATTGAAAGATGCAATAAGAAAATGTGTAGGCTCAAAACTAGAATTTACAAAAAATATATTATATATTTTTTTTCTTTTTAAAAAACATTTCAAATTAAACAATAAAATAAACTACTTTTTTGGAAAGACGATAAATTTACCCCACTTAAATAAAAAACACGCTTCTTTTTTTAAAATCAAAGATAACAATTAATATTGTTTATATTATTTTTTTTCTTTGTATTAATATTATTTCTTATTAAAATAAAAAATATTCAAAATAATCATATAGTAAATAATCCTATAATAAATTGCTAAAAATATTAAATTTTTAAATAATAAAATAATGATTATCAGAGATACTATACAAACAAAGGAAATAAAAAAAATAAAATAAAATAAATAAATTGAATTATAATTAAATTAATAAACTGAAAAGTTAACTTATAAGAATTGTCCCAAAAAATAATATAATTAACCAACAAAATATAACATAACTGAAATAATAAACCATATTTTTTACACACGAACTTCTGTTCCTATAGGTAATAATAACTTAATGATTTAAAAATAATAAAAAATGAATAAATAAATAAATAAAAAATAAAAAATCCTCGAAATAATCCATTTTATATATTAAAATATAAATATATGATATCCCCTTTCTTATAATTATTTATAAAATCTTTGTGTCCAAAGGGGTAAAAAAACTCTTTTATAATTTGTTAGGTAATATTTCGTTCCTCCATTTGGAACCTTTTCTAACCTGAAAATGTTTATATTTTTCAACAATTATCTTTTTAATACATTATTAAATACACATAATAAATAGTTTAATAATAAGTGTGGATAGTATGCAAATTAATTAATCAGTAAAAATAAAAAATATAAACATTTTTAACTATATTAATGGTGACTATAAAATTCAATTAAAAATAAAAATAAATATTAAAAATATTTACCTTGTTGTCTAAGGAGTTAAAAATCATTAGAAATTTAAATCGTCAATAAAATTGAAAAATAACAGTGTTGAGTCATGAGGAGTTGTCTATTTGACGCCTGATCAATGACTAACTCTAATTCTATTTAATGAGATAAAATTATCAATGTTTCTGATTAATAAAAGCCTTATCATCACCATCGTTACTTTACATATATATTAAAAAGAAAACAAACAACATATATAATTATTTAACTACATCTTTACTTACACATAACAATTATCTGTATAGTATTTTATTTTATTCATTTATTTATTTATTTTGTAAAACCAATACAATTTCTATTGATTAGGACACAACAACACAATAACAAACATTTAATTCTAGCAACAATTAAAATAAAACATAAATAGTTTGAGATTTATAACAATGGTATTTTATAAATAAGTATAATATACAATAATACTGTGGACTATTGCTTACAATTTGTTTAACATTTTTTTAATAAATTAAAATAATTAATTACTACATCTATATGGTTCACAAAAATTTTATAGTTATAACAACTTCACTGTCATTTAAATAAATAGTTACAATTTCAACTAAGCAATTTAATTTGTATACAGAAATTCAATTTATTTTCATTTATATGTTTAGAAATTTATTATTTTTACTATTTAAGTTAAAAATACCCGCATAAAATTTATTTAAATCTTTTGTGTCTGTTTTAAAGTTCATATTTTGTGGGCAGTTCGAAATATATGCTGACTCCAAAAGCTTTCTTTTAAAATTGTTTGTTTCTTTGTCTATAATTTTAGCTTGACTAAAATCTACCATATGATTATTTTCAAGGCAATGAGAAACCAACGCTGCCTTATTATTTTTGTTCTTAACATCTCCCTCATGCTGTTTCATTCGATTTAGGAAAGTTTGCGGCAAACATGCCGCAACAAGAATGCATTAATTATTTCTTCATTAGTAGTAATGATTATGGTTTGTCATCAATGGTTATATATCTCTTCGGTAATGTCTCTTCTTTATTAATAAATGAAAACAAAATTATAAAGTTGATAAATAATGGTTATTCCCGGAATACTTCTTTAAAGTTGAACAAAATCAAACAAAAGTTGTAAGTTGTAAATAAACAAAAACAAAAGTTGGAAATAAACAATTAAATGTTTAACTTTTCAGACCCTCTATACCTATTCATCCACTTCTAACGGATAAATTTTATTAATAGGTCTAGTTAGGTTATTGGTCGATTTTACAACGACCGACCTGATCGCTCCATCGCGACTAGTATTAACTGATAATATGCGCCCAACTTTCCATCTTTGTGGGGGCAATTTATCTTCGATTAAAACCACTTCTCCCACTTGTGGTATATTTCGACGTGATCTTATCTTTTCTGACCTGGAAGATCTTTCTCGCAAACTAAGGAGATACTCTTTCTTCCAGACTTCCCAAAATTGGTTTAAAAGATTGCAACCTTTCTTCCAACTGTCTAAAAGTTCGCCTTGAGTTTTGTTAAACATAGTCTCCTCTCTATAATTGTCAGCCTCTAACGTGTCAGTTGTTCTTAGATGACATACATGGGTGGGGGTTAATATCTCCTCGGCTTCGGGACCCACATAAACTAGCGGTCGGGAATTCAGAACCGACTCTACTTCCACAAGTATCGTACTAAGTTGGGCCAAATTCAACAATTTTTTGGTCAGTCCAACGAGTCTCCCATAAGCACCTACTATCCATGATGAAAATTATGGGACCCATTTCCACGCGATTCCTTTCTCTGAGAAAAAATAATGAACTATCTCGTTTATGGTTTGAATTTTCTTAGTGTGAACCTTGTCCTAAATTATTAATTTAGTAATATGATTTTTTCCCGGTAATAATATCGGATATTACTTATCTGTTTCTAATTCAGAGTTCTCAAATCTCCCTTTATAGCTAAGAATTTTGTTCTGATCTAGATACAGACCTAGTTGCTTAATTAAGAAATTGAAATGTTTTAGCTCTAAATCCTTAATTACTGCCTCATAACATTTACTCTGGACATAACTTTCCCATTTACTTAAAGCATACTTTAATTCTTTTTCACTTAAGAGTTTGTTGAGCTTACTATAGTTTTCTTCGTATAAGGTGATGGAGATTTTATTTGGTCTTCTAATACAACTAAATTGATTTCTTTATTGACTAGTCGCTCTAACTCAACTTCTTCTAAGTCCTCCTCTTAGCTCTTGATGTCTTCCGGCCAAGTTTCCTCTTCTTCTTCCAGCCAAGCTGGACCTTCCCACCAACATTTCATACTTAAAAGCTCTTGCACTGTACAACCTTTGGTGGCAACATTCGCGATGTTATCACTGCCTGGCACGTTCTTTATGCTTACTTCTTTAAACCCCCTGATCTCATTGTTGTGTCCCTAGACACATATATTATTCTGGTTGCTAGGCGAGGGAGTTTATTTATATCATTATTAATGTCAGCCTATTGGACATATTGTTCTTGTTATTGTATTATGTTAATGCGGCTAAATATAATTATTATGTATTACGTTTGTGCAGTTATTATAGTGTAAAATGCGAACGAAACATGGTGGCAGCGGTAAAACTTTAAACGTGAGTGTGAATTTGTTGTTTTATTGTTAATAATTTGTTTTTGTTGAGTTTGTTTTGATTTTGAGTGTCAAAAAAAAAAAGAAGTAAACAATGAGTAATGCCGAAGAAAAACCGAATGTTAAATTTGAAGAAAAAAAGGAGGTATGTTCTAACTCGACGAGTTATTCGGGTAATTCGGTATCTCCACCAGAGCAATTCACGTTTCGAAGTGAAGACTGGCCTCGCTGGCTTAAACGATTCGAACGATATCGAATATGTTCGGGACTGTCGGAGCAGTCCGAGGGGCGGCAAGTCAACACGTTCTTATACGTTATGGGTGGTGGAGTAGATGACGTGTTAGAAGCTATAAAACCAACCGAGGAGGAGTTAAATTAGTTCAGTTCTTTGGTAGTACGCTTTAATAACTATTACGTAAGTAAGAAGAACGTAATCTACGAACGCGCTAAATTCAACCGCCGAGTACAGGCGCCCGAGGAACCAGCGGAGTGTTTTATTCAGGAGTTGCACCGATTAACATCAACTTGCGAGTATGGGGCGTTGCGTGAAGAACTGATCCGTGACCGCATTGTGGTCGGTATTCGGGACAGCAAGTTGTCTGAAGTATTGCAAATGGACGCGGACCTGACCCTTGCTAAGGCGGAGCGAAAAGTCCGGCAAGCTGAAGACGTAAAACGCCAACAAGCGGTTGTTCGGGGCAATCACTCTGAGTTAGGCGAGGTAGATCGAATCAAAGATTCGCGGAACCAACCTCAAGACATGAACACACGAGACCAAACGTGTGAACATAAGTGTACCTCGTGCGGACGCACGCATGCCCCTAGACGCTGTCCTGCGTGGAAGTCCCGGTGTAGCCGATGCCAGTTAAGAGGTCATTGGGCAAAATGCTGTCGCGGGAGAAGCAAGAAGGTCGACTACGCCTACGGACAACATTCGGACAGCGAGGAAGGTTCGGATGCCAGTCACTATCTAGGAGCGGTCGGGGCATCGGGAGCTGATCCGTGGAAAGCCAAGATTAAACTACTGGGACAACAAGCAGAGTTTAAACTTGACACAGGGGCTGATGTCACAGTGATAGGGGTTAAACTGTATCACCGTCTAGGGTCACCTACATTAAAACCGGCGGATAAAGTGTTGCACGGACCGACCGGAATGAGGATAGAGGTGAGAGGAAGGTTTTGTTGCTCTCTAAAGTGGAAGAAGGCTCGTATAGAAACGATGTTGTACGTAGTTAAGGAACCACAAGAACCACTTCTTGGTAGAGGGGATATAACTTCCTTAGGTATGTTAGCGTGGCTAAACGCGTTGAAACAAGTCTCACCAGAAGAGGAAAAGAAATCCCTATTTGAAGGATTGGGCAAACTGGATGGCGAGTACCAGATTAAGCTAAAGGAGGGATACAGGCCGTATTCGATCAAGGTCCCAAGGCGTGTAGCTTTTCCCCTTCTACAAAAAACCAAGGAAGAACTACTTCGATTAGAGAAAGAGGGAGTCATATCGCGAATAGAAAGACCCACAGAGTGGTGTGCGGGACTCGTCGTCGTTCCTAAACCGGATGGGTCGGTTAGAATATGCGTAGACTATACTGAACTAAATAGAGCAGTGATGAGAGAGCGTCATATACTACCATCAGTCGAACAATGTGTGGTCCTGCGGAAGGTGTAGCAGAGGGTATAGTAGCTGCACAGTCATCGCCAGAATCTTCAGGTTCGGGTTCATATTCCAAATCTCGTGAGGATTCAGGTCGATTGGGAGCAGGAATCAACTGCGCTCGGTTGCGTCGAATGATCCCCCGATCCGTTTCTATAATCCAGCTCCGTGGTTCTCCCGACTCTTTTCTGAATTCTGGGGCGACTGCATGCGGGTCATCTAGGAATTGTGAAGTGTCGTGGTCGAGCCAGGGAATCAGTATGGTGGCCAGGCCTTTCGAGTCAGCTCAAGAATTTGGTGGAAAACTGTGAAGCGTGCATTGAAAAAAGAAACACACCAGTTGAACCGTTGACTCCTACGGATCTTCCCGAGAACCCTTGGATGATGGTTGGGATAGATTTGGCTACAATTCGAGGAAAGGAGTATTTGGTGGTGGTGGATTATTTCTCGCGATACCCCGAAGTGTTCGCGTTGACGTCAACTAACAGTCAACAGGTAATTGGTCGTCTGAAAAATTTGTTTGGACGTTTAGGTGTTCCAAATATTGTCCGATCGGACAATGGTCCGCAGTTCCGGTCCGAGGAATTTAAGGAATTTGCGAAAACCTACGGATTCAGACACATTACCAGTAGTCCTTTATTTGCCCAGAGCAATGGACAAGTTGAGGCAGCAGTCAAGGCCGTGAAGAATGTGCTGTTAAAGGAGGGAGATCCTAACTTAGGTCTACTGGCATATCGTAGTGCACCCAGTGATGGCCGTCCAAGTCCAGCGGAGCTACTCATGGGAAGAAAACTGAGAACAACAGTCCCAATGTTGACCAAGAACTTACAACCTAAAACCGTAAAGCTTAAGTCTTTCAGAGAGAATGAAGAAAGGAGAAGGTGTCAATACAAAACTAGATTTGACGAACGACATCGAGTAAGGAACTTACCACCATTGGCAATTGGGCAAAGGGTTTGGATACCGGACCAGCAGCGCTATGGCCGAGTGGTAAAAGAGTCGGGAGAACCACGGAGCTGGATTATAGAAACGGATCGGGGGACCATTCGACGCAACCGAGCGCAGTTGATTCCTGCTCCCAATCGACCTGAATCCTCACGAGATTTGGAATATGAACCCGAACCTGAAGATTCTGGCGATGACTGTGCAGCTACTATACCCTCTGCTACACCTTCCGCAGGACCACAAATCGACCGGAATCCCGTCTTCGTTCCTCCAGGAGCCACCCGGATGCGTTATGGACGTTTATCGGTGCCTCCCAAGAGATACTGTCCCACACCCTAGAAAAGGGAAGATGTTGTGTCCCTAGACACATATATTATTCTGGTTGCTAGGCGAGGGAGTTTATTTATATCATTATTAATGTCAGCCTATTGGACATATTGTTCTTGTTATTGTATTATGTTAATGCGGCTAAATATAATTATTATGTATTACGTTTGTGCAGTTATTATAGTGTAAAATGCGAACGAAACACTCATCAACTCTTCTCTCCACAAACACTGGTAAAGGCTTTCTTTGCTTTGTCCATGATATAACAAATTTTGAATTGGTCCAAATTATTATTTCTGTTATTTTTAATTCAAATTCTTTTTCAATTAATTTTAAACAGCGACATCCAATAATTGTAACTCCTAATAGTTCTAATCTCGGTATTTTTATCTCTTTTGCTGGTGTTAAAAATATTAATTTTGTTTTCTTTCTTTCTGAACTTTTTAAATAAACTACCGCAGCGTATGCTAATAACTTTGATGCATCCCATAAACAATGCAACTCGAATTCTTCTCCTACTAAATTAAAGTTTCTTTCCAGTTTTATAGTTGGATTATCTCTCAAGTTATTTTGTATCTCTTGCCACTCTCTCTGTACATCCACTTTTATACTTTCATCCCATCCCAATTTATTTTGCCTCAAAATTTTTAAAACATTTTTCCTTTAATAGATACTCGACAACTGAAACCTAGCGGATCAAAAATGGAACTAACAATTCCTTTGTCTCCTCCGATACGTCGATATAATGATCTTAACCTCCCTAGGGCTAACTTGTAATTATCAGCTAAATTTGATTGAGGGTATTGACGCCAAGGCCAAGACACCGAATACCTTTCACCTTGCATTTTAATATTTTTCTCAAATTGATCTAAAGAAAAAGTCCAGTCATTCTCGCTTTCCTCAAGCCCGCTTTCTTTAATCTCTCTTGTTTCTAAGTTCCAAAAGTGTTTTAAATCTAATTCATTTTCTTTAAGAAGTAAAAGGTTATCTTCTTGCATATACATATCAATGTCCGTTCCTTGATTAATACAAGTCAACATACTAATTAGGCAAGGACTGTTATCATTTTCCTCACTTCTCCCACTAATGATCCACCCAACTTTCGAACTTAACATATATAAGCCTTGTTGTAACTCAATTTTTTCTAAGGTTATTATATCATAGTAATAACCATTTCCTATCAAAACTTGAATATCTGTACTATTGTTTACTAGTTTTGGTTTATCTGCGAAGTTTAAATTTGGAAACTTATTTTTTGCTTCTTCTAAATGTTTGTTGTACTCTATCTTGTTTCTTAAAATAAAGGGAACGACGTTTGCTACTATGCACATAAATGAACCATCAGAAATTTTAATGTTTACTTCAACTGTATAGGAATCTATAATGATGGGTTTTGCAGTTCCGAAAATGTTAATTGTAAGTTTTTCTTCTTGTATAGGCACTAATTTAAGCTGTTTAGCTAACTTCTCTACTATGTATGACCTGTGGCTCCCTGTATCTAGAATTACTCTACCGTACACTCCTGTAAAATTTTCTTTGTTGCATATTTCTACTGTAGCAGTTTGCATGGATCCTAGCGGTGCCCATGCCATCATTTGAGCATCACCCTTTTTGTTATCATAATTAGTTTTAGTTTTTTCTTAATCTTCATTTTTATTTCCAAACTTTTTAGGACACAAACTTCGGTGGTGGGACCTGCTTTTACAGTAGTAGCAGACCTTTGTTACAGGACAATTTTTCGATGTATGCCAAGATTTCTTTAAACACTTATAACAACAACCCTTTAACTGTTCTTTCCTAGAATCTATGGTAAGGAACTTGTGACATTCATCAGTCCAGTGAGCTTCACTGCTGTACCTACATCTTAATGATTGACCTGCCAATAGCATCCCTGTGGTGCTTTGACCCTTATTCCATTCCTTACCTGAATAATTTTTTGTGTAATAACTATTATCATACCTATTATTATTTCCTTCATTTTTTGTTAAAGTCGCTATTTTTTCTTTATTACTAATTAATAAGTCTAACTGCTTTCTTAACTTTTTTGTATCCTGTAATTCTGACACTGACCCTGCAAACATCCTAAGTTCTTCTAACTGCAATAGTATTTCTGGGGGAAATTTTGACTTTATTAACGAAAACGTATTAGAATTTTCAATACTTTTTCCTAATCCTTCTAGTGACCTGCAGAAATTTTCAATTTGATCTAAAGAGGACCTTAACCGTACCGTAATATTGTTACATTGGGGCAACATTCTAAATTTTGAATAAATATCATCAATAATTAAACTTTTATTTGAAAACCTAGATTTCAATATATCTACAGCAGCATCGTAATTTACATTTGTTAATGATAACCCCGCTATGGCTTGAGCGGCGTCACCAGATAGTTGTTGTTTTAATAAATTAAATTTGTCCACTTTGCTTATATGAGTTTTGCAATCAACTGAAGTATAAAATCTTTCCCAAAATTCAAACCATTTTAACCTGTTTCCGCTAAAAGTGGGCAGTATTAGTTTTGGAAGTTTAGCTGATACTTCCCCCACATCCTTTATAGTCGCGTTACCTAATCCACCTACACAAACCTTATCTTTTATTCTATTGTGGAGTAAGACCTTAACATCTTCCGCATCTAGTATAATATTGGTAAACCCATCAACATCAGCTTCAAACCTAGTTGCCTCCTCAGGTCTTGCTGAAACAGTACCTAATTTGGCCACCAATTCATTATATTTTTCTAAATATCTGTCAAGTTTACCAGCTAAATCTACCCCCTTCTTCCTATCTATTTGACCGTTATCTGCGTTGTCAACCCAACCTTGAATCTCAACTGTAATGTCCGTCAATCGTTTCCGAGCCGGACCTAAAGTACTTATAACTGAATTAGCAGTGGAAGGTATCGTTCTGAAGTCCCAACCGTTAGCAAACGTGAGACCTTAACCTAAGAGATATTACCTACGTGTATTTCTTTCTTCTTATGAACGCCTCTCCTTCTTTGAATACCTCTTCTTCTTCTTTTCTTTTTTCAGTTAGTAACCACGCTCTCTGCGACCATTTAGTGAATTCTTGATTGGGTTTTCGTATTGGTTCTTATTATTACTATAATAGCTAAGTATAAGGAAAAGATTCTTTTTCTTTCGTTTTGGTCTTAAATCTGATTGACAACTTCATTCATAGACACATTCAAAAACATTTTTACAAGTCAAAATAAAAAAAACATTTAAAAATATATCGCTCTCGCGACAAGATGCGTAGAAAGTGATTATTTACGTACTTGTATTCATTGCGCATGCGCGTCGCATAGTTCTGAATAATTCCTCTTCTTTACCACGCTAGCGCGGTAAAGAAGAGGAATTCTTCAGCTTTACGCACGATTAGCGAGTTTGTTTACATTTAACAAAACTAATTTGCTGTTCTTTTATTAAAGTAACTGTTTTAATATCGAGTTTTTAGTGAAAAACAATGAGTGAATCAAGTGACTTTGACGAAAATGTAGAGAATAATACTCCTCTAGAAATAATTAATTTGGCAAAAAATACAACTAATGAATAAATGCCATCTTTATCAAGAGAGAGATACAAACTTACATACAGCAAGTTTTTATTTTTTTCCGTATTTAGTATTTAAATCTAACAATCGTAGATAAAGTACGGTACGCAACTCGTGCGAAAACGGCATTTTGCATTGCTCGTGTGGTTTTACTACCCTCGCTGTCGCTCGGTTTCAAACTCCACACTCGCATGCAAAATGCTACTTTCCGCACTCGACGCGTAATGTACTATAACGACGTTTATGATGCTTATCTCGGCTTGTATCCAGATGAACTGTGCCCCACAAGACTTATTTTTAAGTTGTCTTGTTAAATAATGTGATTTAGTTAAAAGTATATTAGATTTAAGTAAATTTGTATTTATTTCTGTCTTGTCTACCTTACCTAAGTGAGGGCCTCTCTTCATCTTTTAAAATTGCAACAAACATAATTTCTTTTTTACTACGTTTTTATTACCTTGCTTTCTTGTTTGTTTGTCCAGTACAAATCTTGCAATCGATTTTAACTAACTTCCCGAGTATAGCAAACATTTGAAACTTTTAGAATGACACAAAATACATTCTAAAAGTTGCCATTTTGGTATTTTAGCAGTACAAAGTAATTCGCCAAATGATACTTCACCTGAATGGGTTAATGTTTCTGCGATATGGCAGATTGATACAGAAATTGATAGTGGTATTAATACTGAATACTGCTATCCTTTTCATGCTGTAGCAAGCAACATGGAACAATTGTGGGGACAAGAACCCACTCCACGTTTGCAATGTATATCAGAGACCATAAATGGGTTTGCACCAAAACAGTATCAGCGGGATAGTGTATCAACATAGAAAGAACACACATGTATTTGTTTTATGTATTTATTAAAATTGTAAAATTGTAATACATATTATAAACAATAAAAAAAGTAAAAAAAAATTATATTACATGTTTTCTTTTATTAAACCATATTCTTTAAACAAATCATATATAGCTAAAGGATATATATATATATATATATTTTTTTTTTGTAAAATTAGATAACATTGGACATTCATACCAAACATATTTATTCATTCTACAATTGAAAGTTTCATTATTTGGAAATACATATTTATTAGTTGTTATAAGTATTGGCGTTCTATCGATCTGAACATGACTCTGATATTTTATATTTGCCATAGTTGGTGTTCCAGCCAATAACATTTTAATGTATCAAAATGTGCAGGTTCTACATTTGGTTCATCAAAAACATGACAATGCATTATTTATATTATTTTATACTTTTAGACATCTTTCAGCAGAATTTAATTAGTTTTCAGCAAATTTTGCTGTATGGAAACTTAGTTCGGAATAAATCCGGAAGTCATTTTATTTGTTTTGACATATCCCATAGTATTTACAATCTTCATTTTGACGGGTTTCAAATTTGTGATTTTTTAAGAGGTAAACATTGAATGACAGCGAAAAAGGAAAAGGAAACAAAGAAATAAATTAATTGACGTGTGACAACCAGGTTTGTTTACACTTGTGTCCTAGAGGTTTAATTTTTCTGCATCTGTACTTCTTTACTTGTACACATTTTTCTTCTCTTACTGTCCCTACACAGGGGCATAGTTGGTGAGATCCGTTGTACAAAGATTTGTCCTATTATAGGTTTAAGATCAGCTCTCTAGATGGTTGTCATTATTATGTGAAGTAAATAAATTCGGAACTATGTATTTTTTTTTCACTAACTTTATATATAACAATGACAATTATATCAACATTACATATATGATTCAACACAAAATTTAAAAACATAGTATATAAAAAGTTATTTTTATCTTGTAATTATTTATTATTATGTAAATTCTTGGTTTCAGTTCCAATGGTTTGTGTTACTTAGGATTAAATTTTAAAAAATTCTAACTTTCTATAAGGTTTCTATTATTTTTTAGGTACGAGTGTTTTAGATAACTTTTTTTCTCGGTTACTATACGCTTTTGAAACTGTACTTATTGGAACGTTTGTGAAAATTATTACTTCCATCCGGAGGCTATGTTGCTTTTTTATGTTATTTAGTTGAGAGAATATTAGATTTAAGTAAATTATATTTCTTTAGTCAATTAAGTATCAAATTATCTTTAAAAACTGTACTTTCTTGTGCTTTTTATTATGTTAATTCTAGGTTTTCATTTCCGATGGGTTGTTTCTAAATATTGCATTTTAAAAGTGTTAATTTTTTTAAGTTTCAATTAGTTATAAGTCTTGTATAAGATGTTTATTACATTTTTGTTACGACTATTTTAGATAACATTGTTTCTTGGTTGTACTATACGTTTTTTGAAACTATACATTTTTGTGCCATATATGAAGCCATTGTGCCATTTACAAGAAACTTGTACCCAGCGGCTGAGTTCAAAGACTAAATTTCATAGTCCAGTCTAAATAATTTAATTTTCACTAGAGTATTCAAAGTTTCTACATTCTGTAATAATATGTTTCATGAATTATACTGTGTGTAAATTGCTCTTTTATTCTGTAAGTTGTAATCATTTCTTTTATAATAAATATTTTAAAACATATTTCCAATTATTTACTAACCTCTAATATCAACTTTAGGTTTTAAGTGCTAATAAAAGTATTTTCTTAAATACATAACTAAATATAATTTCATTCAGGGCACATAGGAAAACAGTTATAATTATTTTGAAACAAAGGTTGTTGAAGTCTAATTTGGCAAGAAGAAGGTTACATATCAGACTAACATTAATCATTATCTATCAATTGCTATAATTTTGAACAATAAAAATAATAATACTTGAAATAATAAACCTGAGAAGTGACAAGTCATGTTGATGTGCAGAAAATTGAGATTAATTCATTATTACTGGTTTTTTATAAAGGTGGGAAAATTCAACTGTGATTTCCCAAAAACAATGGTTTTTGATTTGTAACCCTCTTCTTGCCGACGTGCGAAGTGTCCATCTAAGACTAGATGTCTTACTTGTTCCTTAGAACATCATAGTCTGTTGTGTCCCTCTGTTAATACGAAAGTAGGAGAGCCCCAGACTTCGTATTGTGTAGCTTCTACCACGGGCGTAAGTATAGTAGAGGGAGAATCACTCTACATTCTTAATATTCCACCTATACTAACAATCAACTTTTAAAAATTGTAAAATATATCACGTCACTGTAAAAAAACTGCTGCTTGTATCAGGTTGAAATTTTACATGCCTGTTTCAATTGTACTTTAGACGATGTGTATGAAGTTTTACTAAAATTGTTACGTTAGAACGTAAGATATCGGTAAAAACTTTGTTTTCTTTATTTAAAAAAAAAAAATTATAAAAGTTGTTTGTCTCATTAAATAGATGAAGTTAGAATTTTTTTCCCGTCCTAATATTCCAATTTTAAATTTGAAGCTTACGTTTACAGCAGCGTTGCGCGTGAACGCATGGGCGAATAACGTTGTCAAATGAACCTCTTCTGGGCATTGGTAAAATGAACATGTGTACCAAATTTCAAATTCAACAATATTATCTTTTGTCACCGGTTTTTTGATATCCTTTAACCACATGAATCTAGTGACATCCCTATCTCTATGATGCAATTAAATTTGAAGAAAGGCCTTTTCTATGTCTCCTACCAGAGCTATTTTGCCTGTTCTAAATCTTATTAGGAGTGAGCAGAGATCTTCCATCAGTATTCTACCTCTCATTAAACATTCATTTAAGCTTTTATCTGACCTCTTGCATTTTGCTGACGCATCATAGACAATCCGGCACTTAGTTGTGGTCTTTAGAGGCGTAATCACGGGATGATGCGGCAAATAATGTTTAATATCACCGGTTATAGTTGTTTCATCTATTATTTCTATAATTCCCTTTGCTAACTGTTCTTGAATAATATCATTGCATCTATCAATTACAGTTCGATCTTGCCTTCTACTTAAAGATCTTAGTCTCCCAAATGCTAGTTTATAATTTTCTGGTAGGTCCGGTGGATATTCTCTCCACGGCCATGATACCCTATACCGATTATTAACTAATTTAATGCTATTGTCAAAGACTTTAAGTGCTAAATCATCCTCATCTTCGAGAGGACTCTCTTTAATACCTATACTATCTAAGCTCCATAGTTTAGCTAGGTTAATGGAACTATCGTCTACAAGTGTATGGTCCGGTCTGTCAAAGTACTTAAAATTATAGTCGCAATCTTTAGTGAAAGTAGTAAAACATAAGGTATCCCTTGCAATATGCATTTCCTCCTTTTTACACCTACCACTTAGTATCCATCCAAGTTTCGAGCTAACCAAATGTAATCCCTTTCTAATTTCTATTTTTTCCGATTGAATTATGTCAAAATAATACCCATTACCTATAAGTAAGTACACCTCTTGATTAGAAAAGATATTTACCTCTTCAGCTAATTTCAAATTTGGGAACCTTTCCCCTACTACCTTTATCATGGTGTCAACTTCAAATTTTTTAACTATTGTTGGAACTAAATTGGCCCTTATATCAAGGGTTGTGTCGTCAGACAAGTTTATCTTAAACTCTACTCACGAAGAAGATATTATCTTCTTCGGAACATTGCTACCAAATACATAGATTGATTTTCATCACTTTCTAATATGTTTAAACCTAGCTTTTTGACTAATTTCTCTGTCACACATGTGCGTTGGCTACCACTGTCCATTAATGCTCCAAATTTTTCTTTATCCGAATCACATATTTTCACTACTGCAGTCTGCAAATTTCCTACTCCTTTATTTTCATCAAGACCGAAAAATGTTTTGTTAATTTGAATTTTACTATATCTGAACCAACTAATGATGAAATTTCGCGTTTGTTTTCATTACCCGTTCCAAATCTTTTTGGACACAAACTCCTATGATGATTTTTAATTTGTTTACAGTGGTAACACGGTATATTGCCGGGACATTCTCTGTACGTATGTGTCCTTGAGAGACATATGTAGCATACTCCTTTTATTGCTGCTTTTCTATCTTCTATTGTTTTATATTTATCGCATTGATCAGTAAAGTAATTATTTTTACAAAATCTACAGGTCCTTAACTCACTTAAGTTTAATGTTCCAGTAGTGCTAAATGATTTTTTAGAGCCTGAGGCTCCCCTAAATTCTACAGCTTCTTCCTTAACACTGTATTTTTTACACCCAAATCTAATGTCTAAGTTCTCTCTTGCCTTTATCAATTTAACTATAAACTCCCTCAACTCATTAGGTTCAATGGAAGCCGAACATGTGCTTTCTTCTAATTTCAAGATTACGCTAGGAGGAAACTTAGACATAATTAAAGGAACCAAAAAAGGATGGTTAACATTATCCCCTAAGGCCACCAATGATCTAAGAGATGTCTCTATTTTATCTAACGTTCTGCGAAGATTCTTTGAAAAATCTTTAGCAGGTTCTAGAGTCCTAAGTTCGTCATAATGTTTACACTTTATGACAGCTGTGTTGCCATATCTGTCCTTCAATAGGGAAACAGCAATGTTATAATTTTTACTAGTTAATGCCAAACCTGAAATACTATTAAAGGCATCACCTTTAAGGAATGTCTTTAAATAGTTTAGTTTATCAACATCGCTCAGAGTTCTATTACTATCAATAGCTGATTTAAACGAGTCCCAGAATTCAGTCCACTTTGTTATGTCCCCATAAAAATTTTGTAAGGTTAATTTTGGAAGTTTTACAGACGTATTACGATAACTAGTGATAGATTAAGTTAGCTGATTTTGGTCAGTTACATTTTGAGAAATATATTTTTCTCTGACAACTTCAAATTCACTAATCAATAAGTCCACGTCAAAACTGAGTTCCGTATTAATTTCTAATTCCATACCTATTGTCGTGTCGTCTGAATTATTTAATAAGTCTTTCAGTTCGTTGTTTAATTTTTTAAAAGTGTCAAAATATTTTGTCAATGCTTTATAATTTATGTCTATGTCATCAATGTCAATGTCATCCATGTCAGTAACTTTTTGTAAACGTATATTGTCAAGTAATGAGCGAGTGGTTGACATGGTCTCAAGCAATCGTTTTTTAGCAGGTCCTAAAGTACGTCTTACCCCACAGCCGAGTGACATCTTGTTTTTTTCTTTTTTTGGTTCTATGATGTTTTGTCCGCTTCTATGATCTATTGTCCGCTTCTATGATCTATTGTCCGCTTCTATGATCTTCTAATCTCTGCTACCATGTGTTCGGACCACTTCTATAGGTTCTGAGTCTATTCTAGAAAGAAAACAATTTTTTCCCTTTTCTCGTCTCACGAACGACTGAACATATTTATTTTTCCATTTTAAATTATTAATTCTATAAACAAGTCGAACAAGTTCAAATAAAATAAATACTAGAAATTTAGGATATAAAAAACCGAAATTGTCCCTGACAACAATTATTGTTAAATTCTATCTAAATATTTATATTAGTTTTTCTCTTGTTATATTTGTATTGTATGTATTTATTCGCTATTTTTATTATTAGTTATGATTATCTATTATTTATATATGGTTTTATGATCAATTTTATCTCAGTCACTTTGCTTATCCATTTGAATTGCTGGTTTTATATCTTGTAAGATTGACATCAAATTTATAAAAATCTTTTGTATCAATCTTAAACTTCATAGACTTATCCTCCAAAGTAATAGGTACTGCCTCTAAGTATTGTCCTTTAAATGTACATATTTGTTTCTTTGTTCAGGATAACTGAATTTTCGAAATTCATTCTATGTCCATTACGTTTTACATGTTCAACTAATGCCGTACAATTATTATTTTTGGGAGTTTCTGTTCCCTCTGCATTATTTCACTAGTTGTCTCAAATGCACTAGGTAGACATTTAATAAAATCCATCATGAACTTTAAAACCGGATATAAAAACAATAAATTAGTACTTGGGAGTATAGATAACCAAATTCTCAAAGACTTGGGTAAATTGAAGAAATTCTAGTTAGATAACCCTAACATCATCATTACTAAAGCGGATTAAAGCAATTAGCTTTCATTATAACAAAAGACCAATTTATGTACTATAAGAAAAATGAAAAAACACCTAAATAACAACCAAGTATGTAGGGAAAATAAGAACAAAAGATGAAGAGAAGCTCAAAGAGATAAAGAAAGAGTACAACAACATAACGAGTAAACTAGAGAAAATGAACAGGTCAAGTGTGTGCTAGTCACCACACAGCGAGGGTCCGTAGGCCACACTGTATAGTTTAAGTAGTACCCTATTGATGGTGTTTTTTAAAATGCTAAAAAGCTTACTTTGAACTATCCTATGGGTCTGATATTCTCAAAACACATAAACAAACTTCTGATAAAGTATTTTTTTGCCACAGAACCGGACTACAACCATAAAAATACATCGAAAAGACCAAAGTTATAAAAATCGTATTTTGTCAATAAAAAATAAAATAATATTTTTTTCGAAATTTCCAAAAAGTGGTATCTTTACTTTTGGTCGAAGAATGTTCAGGAATTTTTCAGATTTATTGCACTTCACATAAGCGAGATAGAGGGGGGGGGGGGGGGCACGTTTCACACCCACTTCAAACTTGCCTATACGCTCGCCCTATCAAAGTTATCACCAAAGAATTATATATGTTTGTAATCAGCTCGACGTACCCTTTCATATGATACCTCACGGTGTCAAAAAAAAAACAAAAAAAATGTAACCCTTAAGTTTTTAAGGGAGACACACGCAGGAAAATATAAGGGTCCTTGGTTTTGCCTACGGACCCTAATGAAGTTATATAAATAAACAAGAAACAACAGATTTAAATATAAAAAGTTGCAGGTTTGCAAGAATGTATGGTTTTTTAAAGACACATAAACTAGACACGCCCATTAGACCGATAGTAAATAATATTTACTCTCCAACCGAAAAATGTTAACTTCATCGTTCAATCTCTTTAATAATAACAATAAAAATGACATAAAAAATGCAGAAGTTTTAAATAATAGATTAGAAACAACTAAACTGGAATCAGACGAAATATTAGTTTGGTTTGAAGTACAAGCTCTGTTTACAAGTATACCATTACTAGAAGTATAAAAACTGGGAAAAAATATTACCGCACACTTATATCAAATGCAGACAAATCATTTTGGAAGTTTTTAAATTTTACTGCAATAATTCATACTTTCTGTATGATAATAAATTGTACAGGCAAATAAGAGGAATGCAAATGGGAAACTGTTTATCAGTTAACATTAGTGGAATATTTATGAATCACTTGTTAGATTCAAACCTCAATAAAATATCACATAAACAAAAATGTATAGTAAAATATATTGACTATCTATTTTATAAAACAATCAGAATTACATACAGTACTGAAAGAATTCCACATAAATTGGAAATAGATGGACAACTGAACTATTTCAATATGAATATTATAAAGTGTAATGAAGGTAATATAAAGACAAAATGGTATGAAAAAAGTATTAAAAATAACAAATTATTAAATTTCCATTCTAACCACGCTTACTATCAAAATCCAATTCGGCAGCAAACTTAATTCAAACAGCAAGAAAACTGAACCATCCCACTTTTTTTACCTGAAATTAAAAAGTTGTATTAAAAAAATTACGTTTTAACTTTTACCCACTAACACTAATTAAATCGCTGTGGTATAAACAATTGAATTTCAAAACAAATAATAGACCAGAAAACCAAGTAGAAGAAACAACCCCAAATAAATACTAGAAATCGTTAACATAATTTATACATAAATTAAGTTAAATAATCAAACTGACTTTTAGAGATTTTGACTGCAACGAAATATGTTTTGGAATGAAACCTGTAAATAAAATGCAAGAAAAATTTTACACTAGCACTAAAGACAAAATTCAAAAGAACGATCAAATCCCATCATGTTTTTTTTCAGGAAACACTTATTCCCTGCGTCTCTCGGACACAACTATCCTACTAGGAGAAATCTTGGTGAGATACTGGCAGAGCCAGTATCGGGCCTCAACTATACAATCAGCTCCCTCAATCCATCAAGTCTGCACTATCTTATCCATATATATTCAAGGCTTATCCTACTTTCAGAAAAAGGTTGATTCAGCAAATTGAAATTTGATGAGACTACCGACCTTACCTTATATTTCTAGTAATATCATCACTAAATTGAAATATAAATCGGTTTGGTTAATAAATTATAAATTTAATGGGATTATGTATAAATAATGTAACTTGATTCTTTTATTTTATTTATTTTTTTATTATTATTTTTTTTTTTTGTTTTCTTCTTCTTCTTCTCTGTTACTACATTTTTTATAGCCAAAGTCACCCCCTACCTCAAGCTTTGCTTACTTGGGGGTGCATCATAAGATTAGCTTATATTTTGTATGTTGTCGGTTTTTAGGGTTTCGTTGGTAAAACCAAAAAAAGAAACCCTTATAGTTTCGTTCATGTGTCTGTCTGTCTGTCTGTCTGTCTGTCTGTCTGTCTGTCACTCTGTACGGTTCCAATAACTTTTGAATAAAAAGAGATAAAAACCTGAAACTTTCCAATAGTAAAGATCGTTTTGACGCGCACACAAGAAAAATATAGCGATTTCAAAATTATCAGTTGTTCAAATCCAAAATGGCGGATAATTCACGTCATGCGAAAAAAATATTTTTTTAAAATTTTAAGTGGGGTATCAAATGAAAGGTATTAAAGAGTAGATTACAAATATATATATCACTTAGGGAAAGTGTTCAATTTTCGGCGCCATTTTGTCAAAAAACATCGAAATTTTGCGTGTCCCCCCCCCCTAAAATCGTATTTCCGCTCATACTAAAAATATAGAAAAATATGCAAAATGTGTGGTCTGGTGGGCCATAGAAAAAATAAGATTAGCAATTTGATCTGATTTACTGGGAATCCAAGATGGCGGATAATTCATGTCACACGAAAATCAATATTTTTTTTAAATTTTGGGTGGGGTATCAAATGAAAGGTATTGAAGAGTAGATTACAAATATATATATCACTTAGGGAAAGTGTTCAATTTTCGGCGCCGTTTTGTCATAAAAGATCGAAATTTTGCGTGTCCCCCCCCCCCCCCTAAAATCGTATTTCCGCTCATACTAAAAATATAGAAAAATATGCAAAATGTGCAGTCTGATGGGCCAAAGAAAAAATAAGAATAGCAACTTGGTCGGATTAACTGGGAATCCAAGATGGCGGCTAATTGCTGTCACGGGGGAAAAAATATTTTTTCAAAATTTTGAGTGGGGTATCAAGTGAAAGGTATTGAAGAGTAGATTACAAAAATATATAACACTTGTGGAAAGCGTTAATTTTCTACGCCATTTTGTCAAAAACATCAAGAGTTGGGTGGGCATCGTCGGGCCCCTGATGAGTCGGACGCGACGAAACGATGCAGGACATAGCGTAATGCCGAGCCAACATCTTGATGACGTAAGTCTGATGTTGGAACAGTTCCTATGTGCCATTTTCGAGTGGCACATCCCTTGGTGTCTCTCACTATCACAAATTGTGTATATATATATATATATATATATATATATATATATATATATATATATATATATATATATATATATCTTTATATATATAGAAAACTAGTAAAATGAAACTTGACATAGGGAATCGAATATATATAGAATATTAATATCACACAAACATTTGCCTGATAAACGAAAGTAAAATATTAATTAAAATCAAACATGTTCTATTAAATGTTTTTGAAAAATAAAACGTTATCAACTCGATTATATAACTTATATTATATAGAAATACCACGAACTTATATTTATATAGGAGACTAGTGAAAAAAATTTTTGACAAGTACTCGAATTGATTTGGAACATTCGGTTAGCCAAAAAAAGTTCTTGTAGCTCCTTTTCTTTTCCTAAAACGTTGGCAAGTGGCTGACGAAGATCTTTTGAAATTCGTGAATTGTGAATTCTTTTTTCCATAAAATGGTTGACTAATGCCCAAGTGAGATTTTTTAGGAATGTGGCCCTCGCATTTATGGAGAAGGAGTCTTGTTTTGCATTACATTTGAATGAAACGAACTATTCACAGCTTCGATGCCTAGGAATCAACAAGCATTTTGTCACCTTGCTACATGAACTTTGTTGATCCAGCTCGAGCTGATAACAACAAAGAAGAAATTCATATTTTACCATTTTGGTAGTATTCATACTACAGAAAGATTAAATTTTAATTTAAATCAAATTATAATTATTATTAACTACGGGAAACAGACAGAGAAAAATACACTCCAGCGCCGGGATTTGAACCACGGGCCTCTATATTTCCAGTATAGCTCTCTACCAACTAAGCTACGCAGGAGAATGAGTTTCTCTGACGTTAATGATACCTTGTCCCGAATTTAAGCTTTCAATTTTCCACATAAGTCTTAGAAGTCAACATTAATGACATAGAACTAGACCGAGAAATAACGCTTACAATTATAAAGTACCCAATTAGTACCTGTACCTAGTACAATCAATTAGAAATTCATATTTTACCATTTTGGTAGTATTCATACTACAGAAAGATTAAATTTTAATTTAAATCAAATAATAATTATTATTAACTACGGGAAACAGACAGAGAAAAATACACTCCAGCGCCGGGATTTGAACCACGGGCCTCTATCTATATAGAGGCCCGTGGTTCAAATCCCGGCGCTGGAGTGTATTTTTCTGTGTCTGTTTCCCGTAGTTAATAATAATTATAATTTGATTTAAATTAAAACAAAGAAGAAGATCTCAGAGAATGCATACTATCTCTCGCTTATTTTACGTAGTGCACCTACCAACGTAGCTTTTTCTTAGATAGCTCCTCTGCCAACTCATACGAAGTAAACCAACTGTCGCAGGTCACATTTCGATTGTTTCCAGCAACTGATTGAGCCTTAGAACATTCTGAGTCGGAAAGGATAAATCACCTTTCTCTTTTATTTGCTCTTTGCCATCATGTGGGAGTCCTGAAACGAAATAAAATGTCATGACATCACATCGAGACCGTACTTGTCAGGGTTTGACGGCATTAACATCTTGAAGGGGCATCGACCTCGGACACTAGCTAGGGTTTCATTCACTGTCAAATATTCTGAAGGAGTATAATACTTCAAACGATGGCTAACGAAAGTATTCCATATTTCTCTAAACGCAACAAATGTATCTTTAGCCTTTCTCGACTTCCTAGTATACTTATCATCGAATGTCAAGTTCTGAAGAAGGTATTAAAATCTCTTTTGTGGCAAAGTACAACGGAAAATAGGTGTTTTCTTAAATCTCTGAAAATATATCACTTTGGCACAAACCAGAATCTATGGGTCACCATAATTGACCTTTTAGCGCTTTTTTTCATAATTGGCGAAACGAAAAATTTTTCCTACCATTTCATCAGTAATAAAAAATGAAAATAAATGTTCTTCGTCTTTTATCCCTCGTGCATCCCCTTTAGGCCCTGGCAAGTGAATAACCACATTTAAGAAGAAGTTCGTGCGTACTTTGAGCGTTATGGCTTATTTGTCCATACATTTTTCTTTATCTTTCCCCAACTTAAAATCTTTATCATCTATCGTATCTTCATCATTCAGATCGTCACAATTAGAGTTCTCATCTTACTCATCAAAGTCAAAAACGTCTTCAACATCGCTATTCAGCATAATTTCATCCTCCGATTCCGAAGCATACACTTCAATGCCAGGGTCGTCGCCCTCCTCTTTATTGTCTGAAGCAGCCAGTTGACGAAGGAACTTAGCTAGAATTTCTTCTGTAGTGCAATATAATTTTTCTGTTGCATTTTTTTAGTTCTTAAAAGTAAAACAAAATAAAGTAAATATAAGTGAATAAAGTAGTAAAGTATTAAAGCAGATAAAATCCGTAACGTTAACAGTACGGTCGGGTCAGATGCGACCCGAAACGAATTATTTTTGCGGTACCGGTATATGAAGCCAAGGTCACTCTCTGTTTTTAATAAGACTGCACCAACACCTTCAGAAGGACTGGCAGGTAGGGTTCCTTGGTGGCCCTAACTCCTGATAAGAGATATGGGGGGGGGGGGGGAGAGATGGGGGAGATGGGCTCTCGGGTTGGATCCGACCCTTTTTTTTTCTTCCGGGGGGCTTTTACACCCGAAGACTCAGGCCACATCGAAGGTGGGCCCATCGAACAAACCCTGGTTAGGGACCGAAATCTTCACACTTTTGTGACGATGAGGTCGGTAACCATGACCTCCTGGTTGTATAACAACCAGGAGTGTCATCAATGTCATCATCATGGTTTCCAGGCCGAAGCCTGGTGGCGCCACTCTTTCGAGGAGCTTCCCATTTATTTAAACAATGCTGGGTTGACCCTGCTCGAGGCTGCTTAACTTGCGTTATAATACAGCAAGCGCGCTAGCCTCTGAGCCACCCAGGCCCCCCCTAAATATTAAGGGTTAATAGTTGCTAAGAGGATGATAATATACTTACTCTGAAGAGCTGTTAGACAAAGCAGCATAATTCTTTCTCATTCTCATTATATAAGTTGAAACATCCCTTATCTTAGCAGTCAATTAGATTAACAGTCAAGTTAAAAATATGAGAATATTTTTTTTTTTTTAAATATTTCTCTTTTAATCCTAAACTAATTGATATCCCTTGAAGCCAATGTTTTGATCTGGGTTACGATCTATCTAACTGCTAGAATTTATTTAAATCAGTATTTAAAAATATAATTCTACCTGTTTAGAACACAGATGCGTACTATATAAACTTTAAATTAATGTGTATATTTACATTAGTTCTGTTTTATGTAGTTGGATAATATTTAATATAATCATAATGAAAATTTTTGTTTTACATACATACAAACAGGCATACATAGTTAATACACTTATAAGGGCACTTTAAACCCCTAAAAAGTATAATCATATGTTTGATTATTTTCTCCTTTTTGAATTTTACGTAAATTTAAAAGAGCTTTTATTATTATTTATAAAGACATTTGTTTAATTTTTAATGAAAAGATATAGTTTTAAAACTTATTAAACCCCCCTATTCAGCGCCGGGATCTTTCCTCATTCGGTATCAAACTGTAACAGATACCCTCTCCTAGTTTTATATATTTCACTGTGAATAAAGTCAATGATTTAGCAATTGAACTTGACGAAGCTGTTCCAAATCATCAGCCACTGCCATCCTTCGACAATCTATGTGGAGCAGCTTTAATAGCTAAGGAGAAACTCACTGCTCCCTAGCCCACTATTCCGCCAAGCCCCAGTCGAATTCAGGCCACTGGAGTCCAGACACAGTTACCCCTATTCAGATATATTATGTAATTCTTTACAGGGAAAATCACTGATTGGCCATTATTCGGGATATATTTAAAGCAGTTATATTTTTAAACAATCTGCTCCAAGTTACACAGAAATACCATTATTTACGAGTACGTAACTATTTAGAACCCGAAGCCCTTAAAATTATAAGTAGCATCTCTCTGTCAGCCGAGCATTTTTTCTCAGTCTGGAATATTCTGGAGAGAGGTTCGAAAATAAAAGACATCTTGCCCCGCACTTCTTTGTTGAGCTCTTGTCAGATTGTGAGATTTCAACGGAATTATCCGTTTTGGATGTGTTTAAGACCTCCTGAGTGGTTTTCAGCATGACTTCTGTATGTATGTGTGTGTGTGTGTATGTTATCGTAGCACCCAAGGTATTTAACCCAGAGAATTGAAACTTGGCAGATAAATCAGTCCTTACCTGTAGTGGTGTCGCCCGGAAAATCAACTTTTTCCGCCATCTTGAACCCAGTTTGTTGAGCCAGGAAATTTTTTTAAAAAAATCGAATGAAATTTGGCACGAATGTACCTCTCTGTATGACAAAGAAGCCCACCAAATTTCATTTTGATATTGGCCGCCATTTTGAAGTTATTTTTGAATTTTGAAACTTTGACGGTTAATAATACCGAAGTATAAATACGTTTTTGACATATAGCATATCGTTGGAACCACCAAAATTAAGGAACAAATACAAAATAAAACTCGATGAAATTCCATTAATTAGTTTAAAAGTTATAAAAAAGTTTGTTACATACCTGTCAAAATGCCGCCAAAATTAAAATAGTTGAATAAATGAAATAAAATAAATAAAAATAATGTATAAACATTATTTAAAGAGGCCACTTTAGTGGCCTCCAAAGTGAGGAAAAATTCCGAGGTACCCCGTACCCGATTTTTTTTCATTTTTTTATTTTTAAAAAAATGGCTCAGAACAGACTCCTGACTTTTTGTGAGTCTGTCAGTCTGCTCAGACTATAGAAGAATCAGGGAGAGAATTCTTCACCTACTCCGGGTTTGCTCAATGGTCTGGGTCATTGGATTTTAAACCCCCCGAAAAAAAGTCGTATGTGGACCCAAGATACAAACCCGGTTTAATAATCCATCTTATAGCACTCTATCTTCTAAGCAAGCTGACAGACCCACAGAGAGTGAGTACCTTGTTTAGGGAAAGTAACATTAGTTCTTCAAGAGGCAGGATGGCAAAGCCAATGATTTTCCACCTCAGGCGTGTTAATGCAGGAAAGCTGCAAATAAGGTGAGAAGGAGTTTCATCCTCTTCCTCGCACAGCCTGCACACTGGGCTTTCTGCTAGGCCAAGCAGATGTAGAAGTCGATTTAGTCTACAGTGACCAGTAAGAATGACTGTCAAAAGATGAAAGGATTGTTTTTTGAGAGAGAGCAGCGATCTGGTAAGATGCTGAGATGGTTCCCGGATCATCATTTTAGATTGTCGCATACCTGAAGCACTGTTCTAAATTCTGCTGATATCGAACCTCATGAAAGTCCTTATGGAATGTTTCACACCACAACTGGTTCTGGTGTAATTGGGGTCGAAATGGAACCTGTTTTTGCTAACTGGTCAGCAATCTCATTTCCCTCAATGCCACACTGTCCAGGAACCCATATAATTTTAGGAACCCATATAGCTTTTGCTCTCAGCAACCAGCCTAAATGTAGACCTTGGTGCAACCAGTGCTTTGATCGCGTCTGGCTGTCAGAGTAGATTCTGATTTGTCTGTTAGAGATTTTCTTACTCAGGATAATTTGAGAATGGGCCAAAATTGCATATATCTCTGCCTGAAATACAGTGGCATATTTTCTCTTAAGCTCACACTAGGCTCATATTGGGGTTCTGCACAGAAAACCCCAGCCCCTGATCAGGCCCGCCCAAACGAATTCCGGGCCCCTAGGCAAATATTTTGTGAGGGCCCCTTTCGGTCTCAACAATACCCCCCCCCCCCCCTCCCCGTCAATCCCAAATAGTGAGTGTTTGACTTAACCATATCACCTTCTTTTGAGTGTTTTTTTTTACTTTAAATCTATTTACATGAATATACAAGAAGACTGCTGTCGTTAAACATATACAGTGTGTCCCAAGATAGAGTATCCGAAAGGAAATTTAAATCGCTCTTGTTTTGACTCTGAGCTACTGTTCTGAGGGTCATGCATATTCTTTATATCAGAAGTCTCTTCGTGAAAACGTTTTCTTGTCGTCTTCCTATTCTCAGAAAACTCCTATGCCAACAAAAACTTTGTTTTTGTTGGCATTTGGCTAGCCAACGCGTTGGCTACAAGTTTAGCTTCTTCAATTATGGAAATAAATTTGTTTCTTTAACTAATCATTTCTTCCATGAATCAATATTAGAAACTTCCTTGTCTACAGTATTCTCACAACTAGAATTAGTGCGTTGACAGCGCGGGAAATTGAGTGACACACAGATTGGCCAACCTCTCTGGGGAAAAAAATAAAGCCACTACGAAGCCTTCTTATACGGTTATCCAGAGGGCCTCTCCCTTCCACTAGAGACATTTATCTTTGCCTAGTTGGCCCGACCTTTTGTCCGGGAAAATCTCGAGCTCTCATTGGCTCGTCACCCCATTTGCTAGTTTTTCCCGCGCTCTCAACGCACTAATTCCAGTTGTGAGAATACTGTAGAGTCACTTCTCTTACTTGCAATACTTTGTTACGGTGGCCTGAGTTTTTGGCCTGAGCCGGGCCCCCGAGGGGCCCGGGCCCCTGGGCATTTGCCCCCCTTGCCCCCCCCCCCCCCCCCCCCCCTCTGGGCGGGCCTGCCCCTGATAATTCTTCGATTCGGGACACGTCGGTGAACCACATTTGAGGATCATCTCCAGGTTTCCAATCTTGTCTTGAAGGAAGTAGATACTCCCAGCTAATGTCAAAATCCTACTGTGGTATCATAGAGTCCTGTAACATAACACTGTATTTCCGGGCAGATTTTTGTGATAGAATTCTATATTACACTATGCCCTATACTGTCATAACCTATCCATAAACCAGCACAGTGCAGGCGATATGAAGCTAGAATAGCTTCATACTTTAGGTATATCTCTAAAGGTAGTAAGCATAGCATAGCCTCAAGTGCCAGGGTGTAGTTTCAATGCTCCCAGTATACCAACACAAGCCGTTCTTTGAAGGTGCTGAAGTGATTTCTTTGATGACACAAAGACACGCGAGTGATTCTTGACTACACCAAGATATTTTACTGAGTCTGCGAGGTTAAGCTTATTACCACTTTGCATCAGTTCTGTACTTTCATCCAATTTTCTTTCTCTTGTAAATAGTATCACCACTGTTTTTTTCGGGATTAACTTCAAGGCGTGGGGGGATTATAACACTATATTTCAATAGCGTAAAGAGCTCTTAGTGCCAGCTCAAATACTGTGGTAGTGAACTTGCCCTGAACTAGAACTGCTACATCATCTTCATAAGCTTGAATGCAAATCCCTTCATTCAGAATAAGCTTTATGAGATTATCCACCACAAGGCACCAAAGTAACAGTGAAAGAACTTCACCCTGTGGACAGCCTCACCTTATTGCAACTTTTATACAGTGTCCATTTCTCTCAACTTTAGCTAGTCTAAGAGATAGCATTAATCTGATACATGCCACTTAGCAGGTTAGCTGATAGATTCAACAGAGACACAATTAAAAGCCACTTCGATGTCCACGAAGAGTCCCAGCATCAGCTGTTGCTTGTTTAGGGAACTTTCGATTTTGTAAACTAATTGGCGAAGAGCTGCCTCACAAGATTTTCCTGCCTGATATGCATACTGCTGCTTGCTTAATGGTATGGCCATGTTGTTCTTAATCCACCTATCCACCAGCCTTTCCAAGGTCTTTAAAAAGAACGAAGTAACACTGATGGGTCTGTAAGATTTAAGAAGAGTAAAATCAGGCTTGCCTATAGGAGCTAGGGAGAGTTCCTTGAGAAAGGAAGGTTCGGTAGATCTTAACTAAATCGTCAATACGATCATAGTTTATTTTAAATTTCTTTGTTTACAGGGTTCCATCATGAGCTGCTGCAAAAAGAAATCATCTGAAAGAGAAAGACAACATGAGGTAACACTTCGACAGATGGAGAGAGAGAGAATAATAAGAGAACGACAAAGAAAAGTGCGATTGCGGGAGCAAAGGAAAATTGAGGCCGAACGCCTTGAAAGAGAAAGATGGACAGAGGCAGCCCTAGAGGATTGTAGGTATATAAGTCGATCTAAAGCATCAACACTGCAGGCCGCGAGGTAACTCAGCTTAAACATTTCTTAACTTATTATCCAATCTAAACATCCTTATTATCAGATCCAAACAATAAACATAAAAAAATTATAATATAAAATTTGAGGGAATTCAGAGATTGTAGAAAACTGAAATTTTCCATTTATATAGCGTTATATAACATTTGACTTAGAAGAGAACTGAGACCCCCTATCTGGATTATGATAGTAGTAATTTTAGCGGAAGAAAATAATATAATAATAGTCCTCTGGCTATAAACTAGTATCATAGATATTACTGTAAACAAAAAATTGTAAATATTGTATTTTAAATATTTAGTACATAAAAGGACAAATCTCTATACAAAGATATGCCCCTGTGTAAGGGACACACAATTCACGCCTTTCCTCTCAAGGTCCCCTGCTCCTTCGCTACCTGTCCGCAATGTTGGATTTTTTGAAATCTTAATTTTCAAATATAGCATTACTTCCTTGCGAGTCCTTTTTCGAATGGCCTAGATCATATTAACTCAGTAAACAATTCTGAGGCTTAGCAGAGAATCAAACCCCAACCAGCCGGATGAGAGCCATTCAGCTACCAAGTCAGTTCCTAGAGATCTATTGTTGTTGTTGAGATTGATTGCTGATGTTTTTCTTTCCGACGATTATATATATATATATATATATATATATATATATATATATATATATATATATATATATATATATATATATATATATATATATATATATATATTATTTCTATTCATATTTTACGAATTTGGTAGTATTCATACTACGGAAAGATTAAATTTTAATTTAAATCAAATTATAATTATTAGTAACTACGGGAAACAGACAGAGAATAATACACTCCAGCGCCGGGATTTGAACCACGGCCCTCTATATTTTCAGTATAGCGTTCTACCAACTAAGCTACGCAGGAGAATGAGGTTCTCTGACGTTAATGATACCTTGTCCCGAATTTAAGCTTTTCAATTTTCCACATGCCTTAGAAGTCAACATTAATGACATAGAACTAGACCCTAGACCGAGAAATAGCGCTTATTTTTTTTTATTTTTTTATTTTTTTTTTTTATATAACAACATAATATATTTTTATGAGAATAATAACATAATAACATAAAATATATAATAGTACAATACAGTAATACAAAAGGAAGAACTTCTAAATTAGTTGTTGTTTACTCCTCTACTAGGTCGCCCGAGCGTAGAAGTGGAGTCTGTTTACTATAGTTATCTATGTTTTGTTTTTATTCCTATAGATTAACTGTCTCTGTTTCTTTATTTTATTTATTTATTATTTTATGATTGGAAAATATTCTATTTTTAGTAAATGCTAACATCGTACTATATATCATTCGTGCTTATAGTATTTCTTAAGGTGTGCTTTATATTTATTGTATTGCTGTATTTCTCTTATTTTGCGGGCAGTTTATTGAAAAGTGTAGGTGCTACTCGTGTCCAGTGTTGTTTACCAGTAGTTGTCCTAGATTTCTGTATTGTGAGTAAGTTTTGTGTTTGTCTCCTTGTACTGTAGTTATGTGATATAGGTGTGAATTGGGGGTAGTATTTTTTAACCATTAGCTGGGTTAAGTATATGAATAAGTCTCTAATATTGAGGATGTTCAGTTGCTTTTATATTTTTTCAGCAGATTCGTACTTAGGTGTTTTTGTAATTATCTTTAATATTACGTTTTGAGTGGACTGAAGACGTGACATAGTTGATGGGTAGGCAGCTCCCCAAGCTATTAGGCAGTATTGCAGGTGCGACTGTACTAAAGCAATGTATACCTTTTTTAACACGTTCAGCTCACATACATTACGTAACGTTAAAAAAATATAAATCGTTTTCCTTAGCTTAGCGTTAATATGGTTTATATGATCGGTCCATTTGATCCTGTTATCTATTTTAATACCGAGATAACTAGTGCTGTTTACTCTTTGCATTGACATACACTCACAAGGTTTATTGAAAGAGAGGCAATCGGTTTTGTGTATTGTTAAGCTTGAATCAATTGGTTGACTTGTCTTATTTAAGGAAAAGGTTATATATTGAGATTTAGCAATATTTAGGGAAAGATTATTTTTTTCGCAGCCACTCAAACATCAGCTTTAATCCGAGGGTCGCTTTCTCATGGGCTTGGTTCCAAGTTTCACCCCTAAACAATACGACTGTATCATCTGCGAATGAATATATCGAGCCTCCATCAAGTTTTAATTTACACAACTCAGTCACGTAAATTGAGAATAATATCGGTCCTAGAACTGTTCCTTGGGGTATAGAAAATAATGATGTTTCTTCCTCACTTATTACGTCATTACTTTTTGTAGATTGGGGCCTATTGTTTAGGTATGACGAGAACCAATGTACATTTCCTTTGATTCCGATATTTTTTAAAGCGATTAATAATGCTAAGTGGGGGACAAGGTCAAACGCTTTAGCGATATCCAAGAATACCGCTAAAGTTCTTTTACTACTGTCCAATTCCTGGTATATTTCCATAGTTATATCGGAGACCGCATCTTGAGTACTCACCCCCGTCTTAAACCCGTATTGATTTCTCGGTATGATTTTATTTGCTTCTAAATATTTCACTAGCTGCTTTTTAATTGTTTTTTCAATTATCTTTGCTATATTTGAAATCATGGAAATAGGACGATAATTCCCCATGTCGGCTTTGTCTCCTTTCTTATAAAGGGGAGTAATTATTGATTTTTTTAAAATATCAGGGAACACCCTCGCTGAGTACTTAAATTAACTAAGTGGGTAATAGGCTCGATTAAATACTTTGTATTTCTTTTTATAAAATCTACAGGGATTCCTTCCCATCCTGGACCGGAACCTCCTCGCAGTTCAGATATACTACCTTCCACTTCCTTTTTCGATACGGACATAAAATACGAGAAATCATTTTTGTTTGGTTTGTTTATATTTAGATTATTGAATTCATCTATTTTGTAATTCAATGTTTTAGGCTAGGTTTTTTCCCACTGTAGAGAAATTATAATTATAATTATAAAGTACTTTATAATTATTAAGTACCCAATTAGTACCTGTACCTAATACAATCAATTAGAAATTCATATTTTACGATTTTGGTAGTATTCATACTACGAAAAGATTATTAAATCAAATTATAGTTATTAGTAACTACGGGAAACAGCCAGAGAAAAATACACTCCAGCGCCGGGATTTGAACCACGGCCCTCTATATTTTCAGTGTAGCGCTCTACCAACTAATCTACGCAGGAAAACGAGGTTCTCTGACGTTTGATACCTTGTCCCGAATTTAAGCTTTTCAATTTTCCACAAGTCTTAGAAGTCAACATTAATGACATAGAACTAGACCGAGAAATAACGCTTATTTTTTTTTTTTTTTTATTTTTTTATTTTTTTTTTTTTTATATAACAACATAATATATTTTTATGAGAATAATAACATAATAACATAAAATATATAATAGTACAATATAGTAATACATAATACAATATAGTAATACAAAAGGAAGAACTTCTAAATTAGTTGTTGTTTACTCCTCTACTAGGTCGCCCGAGCGTAGAGGTGGAGTCTGTTTACTATAGTTATCTATGTTTTGTTTTTATTCCTATAGATTAACTGTCTCTGTTTCTTTATTTTATTTATTTATTATTTTATGATTGGAAAAGATTCTATTTTTAGTAAATGCTAACATCGTACTATATATCATTCGTGCTTATAGTATTTCTTAAGGTGTGCTTTATATTTATTGTATTGCTGTATTTCTCTTATTTTGCGGGCAGTTTATTGAAAAGTGTAGGTGCTACTCGTGTCCAGTGTTGTTTACCAGTAGTTGTCCTAGATTTCTGTATTGTGAGTAAGTTTTGTGTTTGTCTCCTTGTACTGTAGTTATGTGATATAGGTGTGAATTGGGGGTAGTATTTTTTAACCATTAGCTGGGTTAAGTATATGAATAAGTCTCTAATATTGAGGATGTTCAGTTGCTTATATATTTTTTCAGCAGAACTCTACCAACTAAGCTACGCAGGTGAATGATGCCATATTGCCAGATGGGTCGAAACAAATATAAGTAGGTTAAACGGTTTAGTGGAAGAGGGAGAGTGGACTTAGAACATAATTGAATTGAACAATTGAAGATATGTGTTTATTCCATGTAGAACGGATGTATATTACAATTTTTAAATGTTGATGTCCGAAGTGTGGTGTTAGTAGTTAGTATAGGTGGAATATTAAGAATGTAGAGTGATTCCCCCTCTACTATACTTCGTTTGGTATCCTTTCGTGCGCAATCCCAACTCTTCTATCTTTCTATCTCCCTCTCACTATACTCTCACTCTCTTACTCCTTCTTGAGTAAAATATGACCGATTTAGTTGAAATTTAGTACACATGTTCATTTTACCAATGCCCAAAACTAGCTTGTTGGACAACGTTATCCGCCCAAGCGTTCGCTTTCAAAGCTCGCGTAAAAGTAAGCTTTTAATGTAAAATTGTAATTTTAAGACGGGAAAAAATTCTAACTTCGTCTATTTTATGAGACAAATTTTTGGAACATAGTTCCTTATGACACGTTCTGGAGCCCGGGAGTAAATCGGAAAAAACGACAAAAATCACCGTCACGCTAAAAGCGTCATGAAATCTACGGATGACGATAACTTGTGTAAAAGTTGACCGACTTAGTTGAAATTTGGTACACATGTTCATTTTACCAATGCCCAGGACAGGTTCGTTGGACAACGTTATCCGCCCAAGCGTTCACGCGCAACGCTCCTGTAAACGTAAGCTTCAAATTTAAAATTGGAATTTTAGGACGGGAAAAAATTCTAACTTCATCTATTTAATGAGACAAACAACTTTTATAATTTTTTTTTTTTTTTCTTAGTAAAACGAACACCGACTCCTCTATGAAGTGATAAAGATCGCTAAATTTATTAAAGCGGACCTAAACGTTATAAATAAAGGAAACAACGTTTTTACCGATATCTTACGTTCTAACGTAACGATTTTAATTAAACTTCATACACATCGTCTAAAGTAAAATTGAAACAGGTATTTAAAATTACAACCTGATACAAGCAGCAGTTTTTTTACAGTGACGTGATATATTTTACAATTTTTAAATGTTGATGTCCGAAGTGTGGTGTTAGTAGTTAGTATAGGTGGAATATTAAGAATGTAGAGTGATTCCCCCTCTGCTATACTTCGTTTGGTATCCTTTCGTGCTCAATCCCAACTCTTCTATCTTTCTATCTCTCTCTCACTATACTCTCTCTCTCTTACTCCTTCTTCCTGTGAAACTCGCTATTTACCCACAAAACAACGCTTTTTTTCAATTATGGTTTCTATCACTGAGAAAAGTATTTTCTCGTGTATTATATTACAGTAAAAATTTTCTAATTGAGTCAAAAATATTTATTGGAACGAGTAGTTAGCAACGTATTACTTAGCAGTGTGATTTTATATTTAATGAAATATGTAAGGAACTTCGTTCCTACCGGGTGTCCCGCGACACCACACGTATTTTTTTTTAAATAAATTAAACCGACACCGCTATGAAGTGTTAAAACAGGCCTATAAACGTTTAAAATAGAGAAAACAACGTTTATCTTACCAATATCTTACGTTCTAACGTAACGATTTTAATGAAACATTATTTACATCGTGTAAAGTACAATTGAAAATGGCAAGTAAAATTTCAACCTGATACAATCAGAAGTTTGTGTGTAGTGAAGTGACTTTAATTGCAGTAGGCTGGGACGTAAATAAGTTAGGGACTCGTTCTTCAAAATTTCCAAAAAGTCATTTACCAAAAGTCATATCATTACTTTTGGTCGAAGAATGTTCAGGATTTTTTTCAGAATGGTTGCACTTTACACAAGGGAGATAGAAGGGGGGGGGAGGGGGGATTCAGACCCACTTCAAACTCGCCTACGCTCGTCCTGTCAAAGCTTATAACCAAACAAGTAAGGCGCGCTTCACGTAAGTACGTGGGGGCGATAATCGCCGGTTTCTGTACATTAAAGTTAAAAGTATTAAGTGTAATATAATTACACTAATTTCAATAGTAATATTCCTTTTCTACTCTTCAAGACCTTTAAATTGATGTATAACATGTTATGGTAACAAAAATAATGTTTAGTCACCCACCATCTTGAAAATTTTAATAATTGCATATTCTTTTTCTACACTTCAAGACCTTTAAGTTGATGTATAACATGTCATAGTTACTAAAAACTTGTTTTTATTCACCCGCCATATTGGCCGCCATCTTGAAACTTTTAAGTGTAAAATTTTAATAATTGCATATTATTTTTCAGCACTTCCAGACCTTTAAATTGATGTATAACTTGTCATATTTACCAAAAACTTTTTTTAATCGCCCGCCATATTGGCCGCCATCTTGAAAATATTACGTGTGAAATTTTAATAGTTGCATATTCTTTTTCTTCATTTCAAGACCTTTAAATTGATATGTAACATGTCATGGTGACTAAATACTTTTTTTTAGTCGCCTGCCATATTGGCCGCCATCTTGAAAATATTAAGTGTGAAAAATCCAAAATGTGTCCAGTTGTCTGAAATGCCGAGCTGCACCTGTGTGCCGAATTTCATGTTCCTAGCTATAGTAGTTTATAAATTGAAACAAGCAACGGACAGACAGACAGACAGACAGAGCCGTTATAATATAAGGTTTCAATTTGTACTTTGTACAGAAACCTAAAATTATATAATTTTGTAAACAGCCTAACGTACCCTTTCATATTTGATACCCCACACAGTAAAAAAAAAAAAATAAAAAAAATAAAATAAAAATGTTAACCCTTTTTTTTACTCTAATTTTTTTTAATTTTTTTTTTAAGTCGCTTTATTATTAAAATGTGTGGGTAGGTACTATACTCATATATGCCAAATTTCAAAGTGATCGGACAAAAGGTGTAGCCGTGAGAGCAGGTGACAGACGGACAGACACACACAGGAAAATATAGTCCTTTGCTTTTGCCTACGGACCCTAAAAAATGATTTATCTCCAGTAGGGAAAAAAAGTTATGATTTTGAATTAGTTTAGAGGGACTAAAACAGGTCTTTTCATCCCTGAACTCAAAAAGTAGGGAGAAAAAGTAAAAGTAGGGCGAAAAAGTAAAGTAGGGCAAAAAAGTAAAGATTGCAACTTAATTATTTTATAAATAGTATAAAATGTATGGCTAATGTAATGAAGTTGTTGAAATCAGGTTGGCGGCACTGCGCTTTTTTGACCATGTTTATCTTTGTTTACAACATTATAACCTGCATCTAAGTAACCTTCTATTTCAGTTTAATTCCAATTCTTATATGTTTTTAATATTGAATCTCTTATATCTGCTATTAAAAGTGCTAATAATTATTGTTATTTATTAAAATAATAAATAAAAACTGTGCTATGGATGTAAATGTGTCTTTTCTTCCTACTGGAGATAAAATATTGTATGTACCTCGTGAGTAAAGTGCCATTATTCCCCTCGCGATAATTATCTCCCTCGGCTGCGCCTCGGGAGCTAATTGGAGTTATTCCCTCGGCTGCGCCTCGGGAGCTAATTGGAGTTATTCCCTCGGCTGCGCCTCGGGAATTAAAGAGTCTAATTCCCTCGGCTTCGCCTCGGGATTTAGGGACCATGGTTCCTTCGGCTTCGCCTCAAGAACCAACTTTTTTCGCTCAGGGAATAATGGCTTACTTTACTCCCTAGGTGCATAAATAACTATTTCTTTTAATTTTGCCTCTTTTCTAACTCAAAATTAGTTAGCATCGTATACTTAGCAGTTTGATTTTATAATTTATATTTAATGAAAAGCGTAAGGAACTTAGAAGGCGGTGTCCGGCGACACCACACGGATTTTTTTTTTATCTCTTTTGATTCAAAAGTTATTGGAACCCCGTACAGAGTTATTGACAGACAGACAGATACGACAGGAACGAAACTACAAGGGTTTATTTTTTTTTGGTTTTTCCAACAAAACCGAAAAAAAGTAGTGGCAAGAGAGAAAAAGGGACTGATAAAAATATTTCTAACTGATCTATAAGAGACTCGACCCCAGCGCTACCTATGAGCCGTTAGAAATACTACTAAGACCAAAATCATATTAGCTTTTACAATTCTTTAAATTTTAATGATTTTTATTTCAAGTTTTTTGTATTTAACAACAATTTAAGTTGTTCCCAGTTTCATAAGTAGATTAGAACATTAGTAAAAAAAGTTTGCTTTACATTAACGGCATTTGTTGTACCTTTAACGGCTCATAGGTAGAGCTAGGGTCGGATTCAGCTGCTTCTGTTTGGAATGATAATCTTATAATGTATTTTAAAAATAATGAAAATTGACATTAAACTAGCAGATAAATGGACAATAACAGAACAGTAATAACTAGAGTTCGGATCAATATATGCATTTGAAAATTTCGAAATATGCACATAATATATGCAACTTATCCCAAAAATATTTGCACTAAAATATGCACTTATCCCTAATATATGCACTCAAATTTGCACTTATCCCAAATATATGCACTCAAATATGCACTTATCCAAAATATATGCAGTTATTCCTAATATATTAACTTAAATATGCATTTATTCCTAATATATAAACTCCAATAGGCAGCTATAAATATTGAATAGTGCTAAGTAAATGCATTTAGAGGGTTTAAAATATACTTAAAAACCTGGCATTTGAAGATTAGGCAGTGGAATACACAAGAATAACCACCAAAAATAGAGTTATTGACTATATTTTAAAAACACTTAAAATGTACCATTATTTTACAATTAATTTTTTATAAATTATTTAAATTTAGGAAACAGTACGAAACTTTGTCTAAACTACTAAGACTTCCTCTAAATTTGTAATCTTAAAATTTCGTCTGCGGTAGTAAAGAACCATTTCTAAACGTAAAAACGGTCTCTCAACGTCGCACGACACTACTGGAACATATTTTAGGGCAGCGACGTCAGCTGGGGTCAGATTTTCTATTTCGTCCCTACACTCCGCCCCTTCCAGGATTCGGGTGACGTTCTCCACAGTGGTCCAGCCCGGATTACCGTAGAGAACTGCGTCCATTGTCTTTTGTCTAAGTCTTTCCCTAATCGGACCCAGTGTTTCAATTATATTTGGAAGGTCCCTGAAATGAGCTTTAATAAATGCCAATCTCGTTGTTATGGGCACTCTTTGCTTTTGGGATGGCCAAATTAGCCGAATCTTCGAAGCCCTCTATGACCTTAATGTAATACTCTAATGCACGTGTCGTGCATTCATTTGGTAAACAAAGTTATTTTAATCTGATAACGAGGGCAGCAGTCTATAAATCGTCAGCGGTAGCTTTGTCCGGAATTAAGTCGAAAAACAAGAAAACATGCCTTCTTAGGGTATCAACCAGTGGGGAGTGGTAAACCCCCTGTCCTGGCAGAAGCTTAGGACAGAGGGTACGGGTACGTGCACCGTTACACAGTGAATGACTTCTAATCCTCAAAAGGTTTTGGTACCTAGATAATAAATGTTTGACTAGAAACATCATATAAAATATTATGCACCTTAGTGGAAATTTCTCTAAGAAAGTAGAATATTTATGCGAAAATATGCAACAATATGCACTTATGCCGGAAATATACAATTATATGGAATAATACCCAAAATATGCAAAATATGCCATTTTAAATTTGAATTAAAAGTGGCCTAGTGCATTCCAAACATCATAATTCGTAAAGAAAAATCACTTGGGACAATAAAAAAAGATATTTATTTATCACAAGTGAGGCACTCTTGGTAAGGCGAAAATAACAATTTGTTACGTTAACATAATAATATAAATAATATAAGTAGTAACATTAAAAAAATAATAAAAGGTATGTACAAAAACAAAAGCTGTAATAGATAAAAAACGAAAACACAACAAAACTTATTAATTTAGTATGCCTAGGGTAGGATGGGATATGGGAGCGGAAAGAAAAGGTAGTATGGCGGAAAGACGGGAGAAACATTCAATATGACTACGAACACTATTAACAGGGATAGCTAACATATTAAAAGAATTAACACAGCGAACCAGAGGACTAGAAGTAGATAGATCTCGAATATATAGAGCACGGCCAATTCTACGGTCAGGGGGGAGGACTACAACCTGAGAGATTTCCCTACAGAAAAGTTTAAGCGACAAAGCTTTCGAAATAAAATTTATTTCATAAGCCGTTCGTCTTAAAGCTAGAGACTCCAAATCAAGGTGTTTACATAAGTGGTCATAAGAATAATAAATACGACGAAACAAATAACGATGGTAACATAAACGAATAAAATTGCGCTGAACAGATTCAATATTGGCTGATTTATACTGGGGTAAATTATTCCATATTGGGACTGCGTATTCTAACAAAGGACGGACAAGGGACTTGTATAAATGAATGAAGCACTCAAGTGAAAGGTCACGACAAATATTACTAATGAGACCAAGAGCACGGGACGCTCGACGCACTAATGATATCGACAAAATCGTGGAACTGGAGTTTGGAATTCAGAGTGACACCAAGGTCAACAACTGAGGAGAAGTATAAAAATTCATGCGGTTTCTAAGAGCCCACATTGAAAGATTTGTGATGTCATCCTGGAGGAGATTGCAAGATGTCTCGTCCTCGATAGTCCGAAATAGCTTAAGATCGTCAGCAAAAAGTACATAATTACTTGTGATCGAAGAACCTATGAATTTATAAACACTAAAAAAAGCAGGGGACCTAGGATCGACCCTTGATGGACTCCTGACTGAGAGTGGAAAGGAGCAGAATAGCTGGAAGATATCCGGACAGAACAATAGTGGAAGGAAAGATAGTTGGCAAACCATTGAACCAGTAAAGGACAGAGACCAAACTTCAAAAGTTTGGAAAGTAGGATGCCATGATCGACAAGATCGAATACTTTGCACATATCAAGGTAAACAGCGTCGACTTGACCTCGAGTGGAAACAGTTTGGTTTGTAAGAGAGACGAAGGAAGCAAGGTTGGTAATAGTAGATCGTTGAGATCGAAAGCCATGCTGGTTAGGGTAAAGGAGAGGCTCAACAAGAGAAGAGATATTAGTGTGTATGACTCGTTCGAAAACTTTGCAGAAACTGTTGCAGATAGATATCGGTCTATAGTTAGCAATCAGAGAATGATTACCTGACTTGAAAATAGGTATAACAATGGCTTGATTCCACACTGAAGGGAAGACACCTGTAGTAAGACTCTTATTAAATATACACACAAGCAAAGGAGCTAGAATTTCAGATAAACCTTTAACAAGAAAATGTGGAATTGTGTCAGAGCCAGCACTACGACTAGGTTTAAAAGATTTAATAGCAGCAGTGACCATGTCCAGAGTAACAGAGGGGCAAGGAATGCGAGGAGGATGGGTAGGTTGAGGTAAGTGAATAGGTGAAGAGGAGGGGACATACACAGATGAGAAATGGGAGGAAAACATGTTTGCAAGGCACTCATCGTTAGTAACTAACACATTATTATTTACAATAGGTGGTCTGGTGTCAACACCTCTTACAGATTTAATGTAAGCTCAGAAAGCTTTGGGTTTCTTAGTTAGTGAAAACTCTAGCCTGCACTTATGATTAAATTTATCCCGTTTAATTATTCTTTTCGCAATTCTTGTGTAAATACGGAACATATTAAAAAAAAACTGTCGCCCTGACTTCTTGTATTTACGGTGAAAATATGCAAAATATGCAAAATCCTAACTCTAGTAATAACATGTTACCGAAAAGTAACTGTTATTACCCACCCTCAAATAGACATACTTAATGTAAAAATCACTCGGTGAGTTATAGAATGGCGCGGGGCCGTTGGTGTTGGGCTTGGTGGATTAGTTGTGTGTGGACAGAAAAATCAACGAAAATATTATCAGTCTTCTTAATACTATTTGCATACATTTTGCCTGGAAGTTAGAAGCTAAGCCCAGACACCAGGGATTAACTATTTTTAGGGTTTCGATGTCGTCCTAGAAATTTATGCTTTTGGTAGGTCGTCCGTCCGTCCGTCCATCGTATCTTGGAGTATATCTCCCGACCTAAAGCTATAGACTTGAAATTTGGTATACAAGTTAAACTTTTTGCCCAAAAACAGAAAACTATTGTGGACTTATACACTCCAAATTTCTCCAATAATATTTCCAATAAATTTTAGAAATTTTAGGGGGCCGTTATTCCGGAGCCCCAACATTTTTTTGTTTTGAAAATTCGAAGTTGGGTGTCATTTGAAAGGTATTGAAATTTGGTTTACAAAAATATATCGTGTTTCCAAAATGGCGTCAATTTTACCCCTAAAAGTACCAAATAAGTGCATACCGAAGATACTAAAGGATTATATAAGACACCTTGTTTCTTAAAAGTGATACTATTTACACATAAAATCTTTTTTTAAAAAATAATAATAATATATTTATCAAATCTTATGACCGAAGACACCCTTATAGTAACTTGTATTGTACCGAAATACGGTATGCCAAAATATACCCCCAACTTTGTATATATTTCGCGTAAAAGTGACAAATAAGCCCGTTGCTGTGGTGTTCAAATATTTCTTTTAATGCAACATCAAGCAGTTTTTGTTATGAGCTGTGGTCTTAAGTCATCTTTGTCGTTTCTATTGTCTCAATCAGTTCAATCAGTTTGACTTCAGGTTATTGCAGGAATGAAGGATCGGGAATTTTACATATTGGTGCCAAATGTAAAACTTGTGTACCTTTCTAGCGTTTGAACGGCTGAAGAGCTTATTCGTTGATGACATATTACATCTGTAACTTAATTCTAACTCTACCAATGTCAAAACTTTTTAGTTTTATTAAAGCCCAAAGTTTAATTTTATAAACATGTATATTATAACTTTTTTTTTTTTTTTTTTTTTTTTTTTTTTTTTTTTTTTTTTTTTTTTTTTTTTTAGGGATAAATTAATCAAGGAGCTAGCTGCGTCTTTTAACAGATGTTTTTATCATAGTTGGGCTAAGATGAAAGATATAAAAGATTCCTTGATTGAAGTGGAAAATAAGGCAATAAAGATGTTTAAAGTGACAGAAAAACTACGGAATCAACTAGTAAGTTCTAATGTCATCAATAAATTTCAGGTTTTTATCTATGTCAATGAATATTAAGCAGTGGCGTAACTATGGGCCCGCACGGGCCCACATTGCGGATGGGGCCCCCACCGTCAGGGGGCCCCCAAATCAACGACGCCGGGGGCCCCCAGTTCATAAACGCAAGAGGTGTTTTTTTTTTTTTCTTTTGCTCATCAATTTTGTTTGGTTAGGGGCCCCCATAGTTATTTCGGGGGGGGGGGCAATTGTCTAGCTACTCCACTGAATTTAAGATTAATACGCTCATTGTTCAATGTGTTCTATCACCAAATTTAATAATATTTGGTGATCTTAATGAGTCTATGGACCTTAAATAAATTCCACAAAATCCTCAACCACGAGTATATTAGTTGTTTTATCTAGAATACAAGATTAACTATTGCCTTATTTTGTATGTTCGGCAAAGCCCAACAATTATTACTCGTATTTTACATTATTGAAGTGAAATTTAACTTTTACCCTTGACAAGGAACGTATTCTCTATAAAATATTAATCCCCAATAATCTGATTTGTAATTTCATAAAAATCGTGTATTCTATTGTTTCAGGACGCTTTATATGTAGTAAAATCTGGAAATGATAAATCAACGAAAAAAGTTAGATTTTCTGATGGTAACAGAAGCCATGAGTCAACTGATTATATAGTGCGATCTTCTCAAATTGAAAATACTGAGTGTCCGTCGTGCAGTAAACTTACAAACACACGTCAAGAAACCCGGCCGTCACAATCAACACAGACGGGTGAAAACTGTTTAGATAATACTTCGGAACTAGCTCACTGTAAGACCATTACGCCAAGTGGTTCTTTTACTGGTCGCATTGTCAACGTCAACGATTCGTTCACGACAATGGAAGACCCGTTTGAGTCATCTTCCGGCCGTTCTAGTCCGGAATACATTGGTACTGAAAGAAGATCACGTTCCTTGCGAAGGCCTAGCGTTAAAAGGGCTAATCATAAAGAGTATTCGATGTCGCCACATATTTATTTTAACAGCTCCCTTAATGAAAATAGAGAGGAAAGAAGGTTTGCTTTGCAAAGTCCGCCGTACCAATACCGCGTAACCTCTATAGATGCAACCCTAGGACGGCCTTATGCTCCTATGGTCTTGCCGGTCATTCACCCACCAAGATCTATCAGAGATCAGGATTCGAGTGAAGACTCTTCTCTGACTAGATATGATGCTAATTTTGAAAATTTTCGAAGAAGTAAAAATAATAAAGATCTTAAAACTAAGAAAACATTTAAGCGTGTCTCTAAAAATAAAGAATTTAATGATGTCCAGAGCAGTGGCGATGATACTGATAGCATCTTGGATCTCTGTAAGCAGTCTACCCTTAAAAATCGTTCGAGAGAACCAATGACTTTGCCACGTAAAAGTGAATCAAACGTTCTAAGTTCTTCTGCAGAAAAGGAATCTTCAGTTCAAAGAACCCGTGAACAAAACGACCCGGGATCGAGTAAGACCTCACAGAACTTTGAAGAAGACGTTCCTTCGTTTGGCGATGTGGCAATAATAACATCGATAGAAAATACATTAAATTATGTCGATTCAACAGTAGAGCAGATAAAGGAATTTGAAGCCGCATCTATTAGAGGAAGAAAGTACTTAAATCAATCGGTAGAACAGGAGCATAACCTAGATAAACGTCTTAAAGCCCGAAAAGATACGTCTGATATGACTATGTACACAGAAAATTTTCATAATTTTCCACCCGACGGCGTTCGTAGAGATAATGTATCAGCGGATACACAGTGTGATGAAGTGTTGGGAGTCATTAATACAAAAATATATCCTTCAAATACCCCACCTTCCGGCAAAGAAGCCTCACCATTGGATGGAAATACACATATAATCGATTCAAATCCAATAAAAATTTCAGAGAATGAATATTCTAATGATGAGTCTTCCCCCTCACTTGTCCTGGAGGAAATAAGGATTTCTTCCAAAGACACAGAACAGAGAAAAATATCAAATATTATTCAAAATGAAAAGAAATTATCTGAGTCTGTAGATACTGAGGAAAATAGTCAGTCAGAGGAAACTAAACCAAGTATGACACCGTCAAGTAGACCCCGTCCACCTAACACGCTTGATTTGAAAGTTGAGTCGAAGTCACTTCCTCCACAATGTTCCATTAATGAAGGTCCGAGTCAAGATTCTAGAGAATTAAACAATTATTATAAATCAAATATTGAAATAGTTGATATGTCCCCGAGGGACAAAATTCCTTACGTAGACCATAACGAGGAATTTTCAGTCAGCAATAAATACTCTGGTGATTCGGATAATAAGATATATAATCGATTATCTCAAAAATCTACGTCTGCTAAACTAGATGCTAATCATAGTTTTGATCAGGAAAGAGTAGAATTTGAAAATAAAAAAAACATTCTGTCAGAAAACCCTTCTGTCCCACGTTCTTCGAATGACGAACGTTTGATAATCACAGATTTAAATCCTACTAGCGACTCCACGACAACTTCGTTGGATTCTAGTATAAAGAATATCAAACTGATCGATGATAGTAGTACATTTAACACGAATTTGGATGTTCAGTATAATACTTACTCTAACGATTTGGAAGAGAACGTAGAACCTGAAATAGGGGTAAACATAGAAGATCAAAGTAACAGCAATCCAATTAGTAGTACAAAAGACGACTCCCCTGAAAAGGTCGAAGATTTTACAGAAAAAAATAATGACAGTATGATTGCTAATTCAACATCATGCATACAATTACATCCTGAACATTCAGCACATATCTCGAATGAAAAACAAGAAAATGCACATCAAGCTCCAGACGTTGATGGTAAATCACAAGAGTATAATTACCTGATTGGTAATACAAATATTAGTACAAAAGAAAATTCTGAAGAGGTCGACGAATTTACAGAAAAAAACGACTGTGTGCTTGCTAATTCTATATCAGAGGTGCAGTTAGTTCCTGATCCTACAGTGCAAATCTCGAATGAAAATCAAGAAAGTTCACATGAAGCTCCAGACGTAGATGGTAATTCACAAGACTATTATTACCCTAGTGGTAATGTAAATGACCAAGACCAGCAAGAACCCAACAATGATACAACTCAACACATTGATTTCAACCAATACCAGGAAGACATAACTCAAACTGGTTATACCTTCGACCAAACTAACTCCCAGCAGTACCCGAGTGAGTACCCAGAACACTATTTCTACCCTAATACCAACGAACAAGCATTTGATACTGGAATTAAAAATAACGTCAGTTACCCACAAGAACCCAACGAATATATTAGTAACGGGAATGATTTATTCGCCTATCAGACTGCTCAATACGGAATAGACCCTAATTACATGCACTCAACCCACCTCCAACCATACTACCCAAATTGGGAGCATCAAAATATGCAGTACTCCGAGGGCTATGAGCCTCCACAGGTAGACCAGAGGAAAGTAGACGGTATTAATCAAAAATATAACAATGACCAAGACAACTCAAATTACGATGTGAACAATCAAATATTCGAATACGGTACTGCAGAATCGGAGGTAAAGACAATTGAATCAGTGGTCTCTTCCTCCTCGACTGAAGAACCAAACTTGCAACCTGATGTCCCTAATACTGTAGAGATGACACAACCTAGGTTCAACAATCCAACTGATAAACAAGATGACGTGGAACATACGTCCAACTCTAAAGAGCTAGGCAAATCCAATAATGTAACTGCAGGTGAGACTGAAATGAATGCCAGTATGTCCGAAACTGGTGGACAGAAAGATGTGCTGGAGAATTTGACAAATGAGGTGGATTCCTCTGAAACTATTTTATCTGATCGGAAGGAGTCAGAAAATGAAATAACAATGAAACCACTTGATGAGCCGTCGACTAGTTCCATACTCAACCCTAACCATGTACCTGGAGACAGCAGTCCTAGCTCACGGCAGTCACCGACCGGTGGCTCCAAGATTCAAAATATTTTCGGTTCAATGGAATCAAACTATGATCAGCCGATGAGAACAGTAAACTCAAATGAAGAAAAGCCTAGTGAGACAACCAAGGTTGCCAAAATAGGTGGTAAACCTGGAAATGACAACCAAAAAGCTCTTAATCCGAAAAAAGGCTTATCGGAACCAAATACAAGGGACAACACTAAGTTAAAAGCTACTGTTAAGAAAGATCACGATGAAAAAAAAGGAGGTAGCCAAACACTAAAAAAATCTTCTTCGAGATATAAATAAATAACAGAGTCAACATTTGAAATAAAAAAAATAAACAATCGTAAAATCGTTTTTGGTAACGATTTTACTAAGATTTTTTTAACTAAAACTGAGTTATTAATGTATTAATAATTTCGTTGACGCATCAGATATTTTGTTTTTGTAAAGTTCGGTGTATTTCCAAGTTTTCTAACAAATCTAACATTTCTTTTTCTTTTTGGCAATTATAAACAATTAGAAATTGTCTATATTGAATAGATGGCTAGTTTCTATTACGAGTGTGGTTAATTTTCTTGAAGGTGTTTCCTTTGAATCTTGCCTACTTCTTCTGCTGATTTTTTTAACGTCTTAAACCATGTACATACCTCTAATTTTAATTAAGTTTATTTTGTATCCTGGTACCAGACCCCCAGTAATCCTTGAATATCCTCTAACTTCATCCAGGTCTAGTCTATCCCCACTCTCTTAAACCTTACACCTTCACATCCCCACCAACCCCTCCCTCTCTTAGTCTGTCAAAAAACATAAGCAGTGCAAAATAATCAGGCAAATGATGACGTTTTGTTATTTTAATCAAATCAAAATATATGTGAATTTATTATTATATTATAATCAAAAAAATTAAATACTTGTGTTTGTTTTTAAAATAATATAAAAGAACAACTACATATATGTTTAAGTATATTTTTTAAATATGTTATAGGTGTTAGTTTATTTCATTGTATAAGGTAGTCCAAAAGTCTCCCCACGCACTAGGGGCAATCACCCCACTTTGCCCCCAGGCTACCCAACTTCAAAATTTCAAATAGGAGTGTATATTTTTGATAGCATATTTGGATTCTACGGTAAAAAATAAGAATATTCCAGTTTCACTTTTTTCAATCTCCAATATTTTGCCCCCTATATGGTGGCAAAGTAAACAAATGGTATAGATTTCCGCGTCTGGGGGGAAAATGGGTGGTTGCCCCTAGTACGCGAGTGGATGAATACAAGCTTCCCTTTACATGGTACAGATCCCCCAAGTTCCATCAATTTATTTCAAACCGTTTAGATTTGATAACAATATACAATATACAGACCCATACAGTTTGTATGGGGTCTGTGGGACCCCAATAAGTCGTTTTAGGGTTAATAAATGCAATTCTTCTTCGCCCGTGGTGCGTAAATCTTTCATGACTTCACCTTGCATTTTGGACCACCCTGTATATTAATATGTTTATTAAAATACATGTTTAAAATATATTATGATTAATGTAATAGAGCTTATGGTTTAGATAATAATTCTAAATATATATTCATATTTGATAATAAATACTATATTAGATATATGTTTTAGACATATATTCTAATAGTAGTATATATATAGTATATTCTATATATATTTATATCTGTATTACTCTTTTCTTCATTAATAATAATTATGACTATTAAAAACAAAAACAAATTACTCTAGATGTTAAGTTAATTTTAATAAAACATAATTTATGAAAAAAAAAAAATGTATTTAGCTATAACCTATATTGCTATTTTTATCAAATAAAATAATTAAAAATATATTTTTTAATATATATGATAACAAAAAGAAATATTAATTACAATATTTTAAAGTGAATATAAAATAACCTACGAATTTCCCAGGTTACTAAAAAAAATATATATATATATATATATATTTAAAAAAAAAAAAAGTATATACATTATTATTATACAGGGTTTTCTGCACCCAGGTGTCAATACTCTAGGAGTTAATTATTACACCTATATAGCAGCCGAAAAATTTGTATAAACAATGTCTTTATTTCGTCCAGTTCTAGAGTTATAGCCTTAAATTGAATTTTCAGAAAAGTCTACTTTATCTATAAACACATTTTATTACATTAAAATTATTAAGTACAGCCTGCAGCATTGTAGTATGCACCGTTTTAAAGAACAAATTTTGTTGCTATAGAAATAAATACAGTTATATTTCATAGATTCTATTTTTATAAGTTGTTTATTTTGTGTATTTTATATACCTATATTACATATATATATATATATATATATATATATATATATATATATATATATATATATATATATATATATATATATATATATATATATTATTATTTATTTTTTTTTTTTTAAATTTTGAGTGAGTATCAAATTAGAGCTACTAATGAGAAGATTACAAACATCTGTGTATATATTTTTTTAATTTAATATTTTATTGGTTTCATAAGTTCCCTAACTACCCTATAACGACTAGTTCAATCATTTTTAAATAATTCATGCTAATACCTTATAATAGGGGGATGAAAATTTCCGGAAGAAATTCAATTTATCTTTTCGTAATTACCGATAAAAAGCAATGTGACCCCCCGTAGGATCGAATCAGGGACACTTTACTCTAATCCCATTTACTGTACTTCCCTAACTCTACTCGGTTTTTTTTTGTTTTTGGGACCTACCTTCTTAATTTGTTGATTTTTTTTTTGTTTACTTTCATTAAGATTGGGATGGGAAAATTAAAATGTTATTTTATAGTATAATAACGTAGGTATATGATTAATAATCTACGAAACCTAATACAAAAACTAATACTTTTTAAAACTAAATTTAAGGCTGTAACTCCTGAACGGTCAGGAAAAAGATATTATACCATTTTTTTGGCTGCTTTTTAGGTGTAGTATCACATCCTAAAGTATTGACATCTGGGTGCAGATAACTGTGAAATATTATTTTTATGTAATACAAATTTAATAATGTTATTATAACGGCCTAATTCCTAGTAAATTCTATTAGTTCCTCTTATGCAATGCATTATCCGCTTAACCACGTCAAGTAAGCTCTTTATTCTACAAGCTCCTCCTATGCAATGCATTATCAGCTTAACCACGTCAACTAAGCTCTATATTCTACTAGCTCCTTCTATGCAATGCATTATCAGCTTAACCACGTCAAGTAAGCTCTTTATTCTACTAGCTCCTTCTATGCAATGCACTATCCGCTTAACCACGTCAAGTAAGCTCAAAATATCAAATTATATTTCAGGACAACTCAAAATATGCTTAATGAATTAACTATGTCCGCACGTTTATCTGCAGAACACTTAAAAGCGGTATTAGAGTGAGAGACATTATGAGCTTATACGTGGTGAGAAGAAGCGGAACAACTAAAAAAGATATTAGAAACGACGTTAAAATATATTTCAACAGCCTTCCTGGAGGATATAGGTTTCTAATAAATAAAAGAGAAGAGAAAAAACTATACATCATACAAATCTGACTCTTCCAGAATCTTTAAGATGATCTGATAGATTAGACCAAGATAGAAGACGTTTAGCATATAAGGTGAACTAATGGCAAAAGTAGGGATAGCAATCTATTTTCAATCTTTAAGAAAATTAATTATTTTATTAAAAAAAAAACAAAATAAAAAGTTATTATTTATTTATATATAATTATTTAGTGATGTAGAAAATGAAATAATATTGGAAGTGACCGTAAGCCTCTTAAAATTACATGGAAATAAAGTAATACAAAATATTACATGGTTAAAAAAATTTGAGTCACACAGAGAGATAAATTATTTCATGTTTCATATTAATTAATAGATGCTTCTTTAGATTGTTACTCCCTTAGATTTTTTTTATAAAGGGAGTAAAAATCTTAAGAAGTGCCTATTTATGTGGTTACGAATATATATGTTCTTATACTTAAATATTTATGTACTTTGTATGTGTATTTTACAGGAATGAATTAATTTTACGTAACCATGTTACGTAAATATAATTATCTTAGATATATATTATCTTACATTATACAAGTTTGTATTAGAATAGTAATAATAATAATAATGATAATAAAATTATCCACTGGTGGCAGCAAAATGAGGAATTATTGAACTGATTTTGGACAGGGAAATGTAATTTTACTGCCTAGACTGTAAAATCAGATAATTTTACCACTTAAAATCAGGCACTTAATTTAATTAATTAATTTAATTACCACTTAAAAGGCAGCAACATTTTTACTGTTATAAGCAGTTTATATTTTATCTTTATCCCTCATAATATTATATACTAGTATTATATATATTATAGTTTAATGAGTTAACATTAATTAATAACCCTTTTAATTATTAAAAAAAAAGAATTGTTTACTGATGATTTTTAAAAAAGTGTCTTCATGGGAGTTTTAAATAAAAAACACTGTTTTTTTCAATTTTTCGTCCCTCTTTTGGGACATTTTCAAGCCTGAAAATTTTTAATTATAGTTTAGAAAATATCTTTACATATTAATTTTAAACATTTATCTTACATAATTATGATTTGTTAGAATTTAATGATTTATAATTTCTATAAAATTTGAAATAAATAAATAAAATTAAAAATAAAAGAATACATAGGTGGTACTGACAATATACTTGATATGGTTGATTGTATCAATATGAAAGAGTCTACATCAATTAGAGAAGTTTAATTTTTATAAAAATAAAAATAACATCCCACTTCATAACCTCGTCAATCTTAAAAAGAAATTAATAAAAACTTAAAAGTTATTATGGTCACATAATTTAAAATTGTTATTAATAAGTATATGTTAAAAATGTATTACAACATGTTTAAAAACTTACGGTAAATCCATAATATAAATTAGATAATTTATGTAAAAAAAAAAAAAAAATAAAAAATAAAAAATGAACCGTGAGTCATGGTTAGACACTGAACTATGACTAACAGGCTAGTATAAATGAATGTGGAAAGATAAATATAAGCAGAAACCCAGATTTAATTACATTGAATCCTTATGCATATTGTATGGTTTCTTAAATTTTTTTTTATACATTTAACACATTTTTTAAAACAGTTTTATTAAAAACATTAACAACAACAAAAATTTTGATTAACAATAAAATAAGTTATTTAAAATTAACAAGTTAAACATTAAAAGATGATAAGTTAATTATAACATAAAATATACAATAAATAATAAATTAATCAACAATTGTTTTTTTTTTTTTTTTTTTTTTTTTTTTTTTTACAATTTACTATTTACAATTAATGTTTGGAAAATTGCAGAATATACTTTATTTAATTCTTTTGTATCAGTTTTGTAATTAATACTGTTTGTGCAACCAGAAATAAATCCAGCCTCCAGAAGTTTTCTTTTAAAATTATGTTTTTCTCTGTCAACAATTTTTTGCATTCTCGAAATCAAACTGATGATGATTTTCTAAAGCATGTGAACTCAAAGCAGATTTATTAGTTTTGCATCTAACGTCTCCTTCATTTTGTCCCAAAAGAGGGACGAAATATTGCAAACAACATTGTGTTTTTTATTTAAAACCCTGAAGACCCTTTTTTAAAAATCATCAGTAGAATTTAAAGGGGACAGCAACAAAATATGAAAAATTGTTTTTATTTATTAATCCTGTTTAATAAGTTAAAAGAATAGTAGGTCTTCAATTAAAAAGAAAAAAATCAGCTGAGTAACTGGCAACCCTACAGCTTCAAGAGAACATTCATATTATTGAAATCATTCTATATTAGACCACCAGACTTTCTTAATTTATCCTAATTACATACTTCTTTCCTTAATCTAATCAACTTTTTGCAAGATATATTCTTAGTAAATAAATAGTTTAATTATTTTAAACTTAATTCATTCAAAAGTTTTTTTGTTATAGATGCGTGTTTTGTATTTTGTTGTTAATTCATATTGTTATATGTATTCAGTTTGGAATTCCCACTAATTGTTATTATTCCAAAACTTCTTATTTTGAATTAACAATTTCTTTTAGTTAATACGTTATCTTATTAATATACATAGTTAATAAATGTAATAAGATTGTATTTTAGCAGTTTCATTTTTCTGCCATCTGTAGATAAAATATTGTATGAAACAAGGCAAATGGAAACAATTCTGTCTACAATTATTATTATTAATATTATCATTATTACATCATAATAAATATTAATTATTAATTGTTTTTTCAAATATATGTTTTTTCGACAGATTAAATGTCAAAATAAATGTTTTTTTTAACTAGTGGTTTTATTTAATTCCTATGAATACTAAGTAAAACTTACTTTGATTAAAAGTTGCATTGACTTTATAAGACAAATATTTTTTTAGTACACTATTATTTTCAAAAGAAAACAGTTTTTTATAATGCTAGGAGTACCCTGTAGTAATTGTCTGATATAGTATGTGGATCCTTAAAGGGTATGATGAAGAAGAAAAACGCTACTTCATATCATTATCTACTCTCGTAACCCCCCTCCCAAGACTTTTTTTTGGAACATTTATTTTTTTTAGGTGTTATGAGTAGACCTTGATAAACTTTTCATCTTTTGTCTATATAGGTATACAAGAGGTGACATAGAATTTTTAATCCTAGGCTCAGTGGTGGTATCTGCTGAAAGATAATTCTCGTAATTTTTAACTTCAATACAGGTAAAAAATCAAAACAATTTTGTCAGATTTAAAAAAACGGGGTGAAAATGAAATAAATTGGATAATAATAAGTTTTACTAGCATAAAATCATTAAATTTTATGATTTAGGACATGAGGAAGCTATGTGCCACACTAATTGACAGAGTATATTATGAAATATTACAATATTAGTTTTAAAACATTATTCTTTCAACAAAATTTAATCATTATTTCCAGGATGTAAAATTTCCAATAATAATTAAACTTTTCTGGTGCTTCAAATTTAGAACCTGGGACCGAGCGCCCACGGCGCTCGAAAGGAAGAGCTATAATAATATGTAATTGGATCATTGAAGGTGAGTAAACATAACAAGTAGTTACTTTGAAATGTAGGTTATATTTCACCCATTACGGGCATCATCAGACCTGACTATGATAGTGTATAAAATATTACATATTTTTTCTTTTACAAATTTGAAATATTTATGATAAAAAAGTTAAAATAAAAACACATGATCATCTGATCATATGAGTCACACTACATCTACCACATTTAGAATACATATATGTATTCTAAATGTGGTAAATGTGATGATGCCCGTAATGGGTGAAATATAACCTACATTTCAAAGTAACTACTTGTTATGTTTACTCACCTTCAATGATCCAATTACATATTATCCATAAGTATCAAAGGTGCAAACTAGGAAGAATTATCTTCAACTGGAAGAGCTATTTTTTAAGAAAAAAAAAAAAAAATGCTGTGAAAATGAAAAAACAATTTCATTTTAGGCATATTATTTAAGGCATGATAAGTAGGGGTTGGTTATCCAATAAGTATAATACCAAAAGTTTGAAATTAAATTTTATTTAATAAGTATATAGTCCAGTTATTTTAGTCATAAATATGGCATCTGTTCCAAAGAAAGATCGCTTCATTTTGACGTTCTTTTAAAACCTAATGAAAATCGGCAACGAGATCGTGATCACGTTTTTATTTTATTTTATTTTTTTTTTACCGGGGGCTTTTACACCCGAAGTACGCAGGCCACGTAGGTGGGCCCATATAACAAACCCGGGTTGGGCCCATTGAACAAACTCTTCACATTGTGAGAAGTGTGTAAAAAAATAGAAATTTTGTTAGCATTAATTTTGATAACCACCTTGATTGCTGTCCGAGCCATAGGAAGCGATATATTCGCAAATAACCGAATTTGTCGACCTTTGCTCTTGAATGTCTATTAACACAACCACGATCTCATTGCCGATTGTCAATATGTTTTTCAGAACTTCAAAATAATGCGATAAACAAAACACTTAAGCTTCGATTTTTGGAACAGAAAACCTAAAATTGCTGGACTAATGAGCAAAAACAAAAAAAAAAAAAAAAAACTAATTATTCTTTCTTAAATAAATTTATTACGATTTCATCAAAATCTACTTCATCAAATTCAAAACCAGCATGCCCTTAAAATATGTCACCAAGATGTATTATTTTCATTTTGAATCATTTGAAAGTTGCCTAACATACTTATTTAGTACTTACGTAATTAGATTTTTATTAGTCAAGTTTAGTTGAAACATTCGCCAAACCACATCTTGATAACAATGTGGTTTTTAAATATCATATATATTTAAGTAATATAATTTAGCAGTGTCCTAACGACGACGGCACTGACTTACTTCGTAATTATTTGTTATTGGTAAGGTGACCACATTTATTCTAAAAAAAAGTAAGGTTTGTTTTGATACACGACCAAGGCAAAAACCTTATCAAATCCCCCTTGATATTGGGCTCATTTTTCTTCTCTCACCGTCCCTACACGTGGCCGTGGGCATATCGATGGCACGGTTTTGATTCGGTTTTAGCGAGATCCCAGTTACAGAGATTTGTCCTTTTATAAGTTAAAGATATTAGTAATCCATGGTTAGAACTGGTATTAGGCCTTGGTTGATCAGATCATGGTAACAATATACTTTTCAATTTGTAGTTTGCTACATTAATTTTATAACAAGTCAGCTACAGCTAATAAAGGCAGTACGTAATGAAGGGCAAAGGTTTTGAAAATGTTTAAACTGATGTTTTCTTAGTAATTCACAAAGTACAATACAATCACATAGCACAAAGGATAAGAGTAAAAAATATCTTAAACTAAGCTTAAAACGCGTTTTCAGTAATCAAATTTTAAAAATTTTCCCCCATATGATTAAGGGTATTCCATATCACCCCCCCCCCCCCCGGGATGGCCCCCTGAAAGTAAACTTTAGAGTTGCCCGTGTCTAGACTATCACTATATTTTTTATAGAACCCCTCCCCCCCCCCCCCCCCCCTGACCCTTTTCCAGAAGGTCTGAGTAAAATAAGATACTTGTCCCATACTTAATGAGTTGGAGACGTTTCCAATCTTAGTAAATATGTTATTTAACAAAGGTTTTGTCATCAACTGCGGGATATTTACTCATCATCATGTGAATCTCGATCATTCACTTCGATACCAATACAATGCCACTGTGAACAACTAATTTAGAATCTGAAGATGACTATTAAGTGATGCTGGTTATTTGTTATTGGTATTACAAATACTTTGTGTGAAGATCTATTGTTTTTTCTCCCATTTCAAAATGATAACGAATATGTTATTCCTTGTTAGGAGTAAATTTGCACTAGACTAGGGTGACCAACCGTCCCGTAAAAACGGGATTGTCCCGTTTTTTCACGAACATTCCCGATGTCCTGAAAAAGTCTCCCGGGACGCCTAAATGTCCCGTATTTTTGTTGCGCACTAACAACTCTCTGTTTGAGCATAATTTTTAAATTTTTTAAAGATGGGCCCATAATGGCAGTACTGATATAATATTTTCGCTTATAAACATTTAGTGGACAGACGAACAAAACAGAATGGGAGTGGAGACCCATTTTGCAATTCTTCGAGTACTATACAATTTCAAAATAGACTGTTGTAACTTTTACAACTTTGAATTTGTATTAGAAAAGAAGGATGTGATAGATGGGGCAACAACTAAGTACACTAGAACCTCACAATAACGGACCCTTCTATAGTGGACAGAAATAAGAAGACGTTTTCTGTGAAATGCCGCCTTAGCCAGGACCTGGGGTCCGGTTCTGTTTTGGTAGAAATTGTCAAAAATCGCTTATTAAACAACCTATGTTTATGTTCAAAGCTATCTTTTATTTGATGTATAAAAACACTTTTTATAGCTAACTACTGTATTTTTTTTATAGACGTACACTCCCTTTTGCATTATATTTTAAAATGCGGACAACCCTCAGCTCTTATTAGTCTAGTCCGTCCCGGACAACCCCCCCCCCCCCTCTCCTACATTGGGGGTATTCCATACACCCCAGACCCCCAGTACCCGGATTTGGTAATCAATGTGTGGTGTTCCGTTTTTCCTAGTTGACGATTTGGTCACCCTACACTAGACGCCCCTCCTATTTCTAAATGTCCGATTTACTTAGTTTCTTTTTAATGTTCCTATTAGGTTTCTGTACAAAGTACAAAAAGAAACCTTATATAACGGCTCTGTCTGTCTGTCCGTTGCTTGTTTCAATTCATAAACCACTATAGTTAGGAACATGAAATTCGGCACACAGGTGCATCTCAGCATATGTGACAACTGGACACCTTCGATTTTTCACACTTAATATTTTCAAGATGGCGGGTGACTAAAAAAAAATATTTTAGTCACCATGACATGATATACATCAAATTAAAGGTATTGAAGTGTAGAAAAAGAATATGCAACCATTACACTTAATAATTTTAACTTAATCGTACAGAAACCGGCGATTATCGCCTCACGTACTTATGTGAAGGTCGCCTTACTTGTTTACATTACTAAAACGATCTTGGCTGTAGCCTCTCGATGAATTCAATCTATTTTTTAAATCCTTTATATTAACTTTACTTTTGTAGGTGCCTGCCTGACCGTCGTACAACATTTTTGAAAGGCTAGTTAATCCCCTTCCAGTCATCCAATCGAGCTGAAACTTGGCACATAGACTCTCTACCAATACAAAAACATTGTAACAAAGAAATTAATTAAATTAATCAATTAATTAATTTTTAAATTTAATTGATTACCTTTTTAAAAATGAATGGATTAGTTAATTTTAAAAAGAAAAAATTAATAAAAATTTAATTAACTAATTGATTAATTGTTAGGTACATAAAATCTTTGGAGGGCGAGTTAACCCTCCTCCAGTCATCCAATCGAGCTGAAACTTGGCATATCGACTCTACCAATACAAAAACATTCTAACAAATTAATCAATTAATTAAATTTTACTGATTAATTAATGATATACCCTCACACAACCAAAATGCAAAAAATATAAATAAAAACTTGGTTTTTATGGGCTAGTATTATTAAAAACTATTTGTATCTTTAAATTTGGGGGAAAATTATAGAAGGTTATACCTAATATAATTATTTTAGGTTAAGGTTAGTACTTTTTGACCTAACCTAATCATAACCTTTCATTTTTACCCTGACACTTTATGCAGTTTTTTTCTATTTAAACTATTGGATTTATCGGGTTGACACAACCCGATAAATCCTGTAAAATATATAAATATATAAGTACAGATCCTGTAAAAATGGATCCAATAATAAAGGGCAAATCCTGTAAAAAGGAACAGTTTAAAATAAAAGTAAGTAAATCGGACAGTACGAAATAGGTGTGCCAAATAGTGCTGATTCACCAATTGATTTTGAAAGAGAAAACTTTATCTAAATAATGCATAGGTTTCTTTAAAATTCCCAAAATTTTCCTCTGCCCAGACACCTTCTTTTGTTTAAGGGCTGCAATATCTTGATCCCCTCCCCTATCTCCTTCTCCAATTCCTATGTCCCTTTTTGAACTAAACATTTCAAAGCCGCCCTATATATATACATATAATATGTCATGTGTCAGGGTGTCACTAGGAAGACCTCCTGACATAAAAGTATGGAAAACATTAGTTTCTTATTCTTATGTCTAACTAGTATTCACCCCGCGCTCCACGCGGGGCTCATGCTAGGTATTAGTGACTATGTTGCCTATTGTCATGTAGGCCTAGCAATTAAATGAAATGCCTAAATGGTTTTTTTCCAATGCCTTCTATCACTATTATCCAACTGCACCAATACCTCTGTCTCGTACGATTACACAAAGGACAACTTGATCTGGAGAGGGTAGACCATACACATCACACTAGACAAATGACACAGACTTTACAAGATACCTTTCAGCAGGACTTCAGCTGCGCAGAGACATTGGCATTATCAGGCAATCACTTACTATAACAAACTAAACAACTCACTAAAGACAGATTTTAATAAAAAATCCTTTCCCACTAGGCTGAAAAAACACCTATTACACACAAACACATAACTACTCATACAGGACCTGTCACTGTTTCTATCTATGCTCTCAATTACTGGTTATTAAATTAATTTTCGGTATTTATGAATATATACATATATGTACTCGTATTTTAAACTATTTATATATGTATTTATTTATTTTATTTTAGACAAAGAGAGACTGCAGAAAATGACACCCTTTCAGCTTTGGTGTGAGCTTGGCAGGGATACTTTTTCCCCCTCAATTTCTGTCAACTTCTTTAGATTGTTACTCCCCTAGATTTTTTTATAAGGGGAGTAAAAATCTAAAGAAGTGACTATTTATGTAATTACGAATATATATGTTCTTAATTCTTAATTCTTAAATATTTATGTACTTTGTATGTGTATTTTACAGGAATGAATTAATTTTACCTAACAATGTTACGTAAAATTAAATTATCTTAGATATATATTATAGACAAATATATATTATCTTAGATTATTTACGTTTGTATTAGAATAGTAATAATAATAATAATGATAATAAAATTATCCACTGGTGGCAGCAAAATGAGGCATTATTGAACTGATTTTGGACAGGGAAATGTAATTTTACTGCCTAGACTGTAAAATCAGAAAATTTTACCACTCAAAATCAGGCACTTAATTTAATTAATTAATTTAATTAACACTTAATAGGCAGCAACATTTTTACTGTTATAAGCAGTTTATATTTTATCTTTATCCCTCATAATATTATATACTAGTATTATATATATTATAGTTTAATGAGTTAACATTAATTCATAACCCTTTTAACTATAAAAAAAAATTAAAAATTGTTTACTGATCATTTTTAAAAAAGTGTTTTCAGGGGAGTTTTAAATAAAAAACACTATGTTTTTTTCAATATTTCGTCCCTCTTTTGGGACATTTTCAAGCCTGAAAATTTTTAATTATAGTTTAGAAAATGTCTTTACATATTAATTTTAAACATTTATCTTACATAATTATGATTTGTTAGAATTTAATGATTTATAATTTCTATAAAATTTGAAATAAATAAATAAAATTAAAAATAAAAGAATACATAGGTGGTACTGACAATATACTTGATATGGTTGATTATGAAAGAGTCTACATCAATTAGAGAAGTTTAATTTTTATAAAAATAAAAATAACATCCCACTTCTTAACCTCGTCAATCTTAAAAAGAAATTAATAAAAACTTAAAAGTTTTTACTTAAAAGTTTTTAGTTATAATGGTCACATAATTTAAAATTGTTATTTATAAGTATACGTTAAAAATGTATTACAACATGTTTAAAAACTTACGGTAAATCCATAATATAAATTAGATAATTTATATAAAAAAAAAAATAAATAAAAAATAAACTGTGAGTCATGGTCAGACACTGAACTATGACTAACAGGCTAGTATAAATGAATGTGGAAAGATAAATATAAGCAGAAACCCAGATTTAATTACATTGAATCCTTATGCATATTGTATGGTTTCTTAAATTTTTTTTTATACATTTAACACATTTTTTAAAACAGTTTTATTAAAAACATTAACAACAACAAAAATTTTGATTAACAATAAAATAAGTTATTTAAAATTAACAAGTTAAACATTAAAAGATGATAAGTCAATTATAACATAAAATATACAATAAATAATAAATTAATCAACAATTGTTTTTTTTTTTTTTTTTTTTTTTTTTACAATTTACTATTTAAAATTAATGTTTGGAAAATTGCAGAATATACTTTATTTAAGTCTTTTGTATCAGTTTTGTAATTAATACTGTTTGTGCAACCAGAAATAAATCCAGCCTCCAGAAGTTTTCTTTTAAAATTATGTTTTTCTCTGTCAACAATTTTTTGCATTCTCGAAATCAAACTGATGATGATTTTCTAAAGCATGTGAACTCAAAGCAGATTTATTAGTTTTGCATCTAACATCTCCTTCATTTTGTCCCAAAAGAGGGACGAAATATTGCAAACAACATTGTGTTTTTTATTTAAAACTCCCCTGAAGACCCTTTTTTAAAAATCATCAGTAGAATTTAAAGGGGACAGCAACAAAATATGAAAAATTGTTTTTATTTATTAATCCTGTTTAACCCTAGAACGCTAACCATAATTTTTAACCTCTTATGACTAACCTTGAGTCATATTGACTCCCTAATCTATTATACCCAGTTTTAATAAATATAAAGGCCTAATATGTATAATATTTTTTTAACACGTTTTAGTGCTAGTTGATGGGACACTTGGGTGCTTTGTTTGCCATAAAAAAACATTTTTTCCTTTTAATTCCGGTTTTTCAATCTGGGCTACTCCTACATATCCGGTATTGTTATCTACCGGAGTGGTTTTATTTACTTTTTTCTATGTAGCTTTTTTCTTTCCTTTCCTTTGGTTTTTCTATTTCGTAAATTGTTTCAATTAATTTATCATTTTCCTCATCATCGCTGATGGGATCAAAAAAGGCATGTTCTATTTTCAAATCAGGGTCCAAATCACAAGTGTCACCATTATTGTCGAATACGCTCTTTTTCATAATCGGTATCGGAATCGGTCATTTCCTTCATCAAGCGATAAATGTCGTTTGGATCATTGTATTTTTTCTCCATTATTTGACTATATTCATATTCTATTAACTTTATATAATTTAGACATAAAAAGACAAAAAAAAATATTACAATTTATACTTATAAATGAAAAAATTACAATGATATTACCTTTAATTTGTAATAATTATTCAATTAAAAGTTATATATTACCAAATTTATAAGATTTAAAATGGCCAAATAAACAATAACACTTATTAGATAAGGCTGTTAATACTATTCTGCGTCAAAATGACTCCGTGACTGCAGAAAAACAAACGATATGTCCTCTTTAGAATCTAAATGTGGAAATGATAGAAGTGTAGAAGGGCCATTCAAGGGTGGGAGATAGCATACCTGAGATGTGGGAGTTCTGTGTTTTACAGACACGGTGCATTCGTAGTTTAAAAAAAAATGGGAGTCATTTTGACTCCAGGTTAGCTTTCTAGGGTTAATAAGTTAAAAGAATAGTAGGTCTTCAATTAAAAAGAAAAAAATCAGCTGAGTAACTGGCAACCCTACAGCTTCAAGAGAACATTCATATTATTGAAATCATTCTATATTAGACCACCAGACTTTCTTAATTTATCCTAATTACATACTTCTTTCCTTAATCTAATCAACTTTTTGCAAGATATATTCTTAGTAAATAAATAGTTTAATTATTTTAAACTTAATTCATTCAAAAGTTTTTTTTGTTATAGATGCGTGTTTTGTATTTTGTTGTTAATTCATATTGTTATATGTATTCAGTTTGGAATTCCCACTAATTGTTATTATTCCAAAACTTCTTATTTTGAATTAACAATTTCTTTTAGTTAATACGTTATCTTATTAATATACATAGTTAATATATGTAATAAGATTGTATTTTAGCAGTTTCATTTTTCTGCCATCTGTAGATAAAATATTGTATGAAACAAGGCAAATGGAAACAATTCTGTCTACAATTATTATTATTAATATTATCATTATTACATCATAATAAATATTAATTATTAATTGTTTTTTCAAATATATGTTTTTTCGACAGATTAAATGTCAAAATAAATGTTTTTTTTAACTAGTGGTTTTATTAAATTCCTATGAATACTAAGTAAAACTTACTTTGATTAAAAGTTGCATTGACTTTATAAGACAAATATTTTTTTAGTACACTATTATTTTCAAAAGAAAACAGTTTTTTATAATGCTAGGAGTACCCTGTAGTAATTGTCTGATATAGTATGTGGACCCTTAAAGGGTATGATGAAGAAGAAAAACGCTACTTCATATCATTATCTACTCTCGTAACCCCCCTCCCAAGACTTTTTTTTGGAACATTTATTTTTTTTAGGTGTTATGAGTAGACCTTGATAAACTTTTCATCTTTTGTCTATATAGGTATACAAGAGGTAACATAGAATTTTTAATCCTAGGCTCAGTGGTGGTATCTGCTGAAAGATAATTCTCGTAATTTTTAACTTCAATACAGGTAAAAAATCAAAACAATTTTGTCAGATTTAAAAAAACGGGGTGAAAATGAAATAAATTGGATAATAATAAGTTTTACTAGCATAAAATCATTAAATTTTACGATTTAGGACATGGAAGCTATGTGCCACACTAATTGACAGAGTATTTTATGAAATATTACAATATTAGTTTTAAAACATTATTCTTTCAACAAAATTTAATAATTATTTCCAGGATGTAAAATTTCCAATAATAATTAAACTTTTCTGGTGCTTCAAATTTAGAACCTGGGACCGAGAGCCCACGGCGCTCGAAAGGAAGAGCTATTTTTGAAGAAAAAAGAATGCTGTGAAAATGAAGAAACAATTTCATTTTAGGCATATTATTTAAGGTATGATAATTAGGGGTTGGTTATCCAATAAGTATAATACCAAAGGTTTGAAATTAAATTTTATTTAATAAGTATATAGTCCAGTTATTTTAGTCATAAATATGACATCTGTTCCAAAGAAAGATCGCTTCATTTTGACGTTCTTTTAAAACCTAATGAAAATCGGCAACGAGATCGTGATCACGTTTTTGTTTTATTTTATTTATTTTTTACCGGGGGCTTTTACACCCGAAGTACGCAGGCCACGTAGGTGGGCTCATTGAACAAACCTGGATTGGGCCCATTGAACAAACTCTTTAAGGTATTAAAGTGTAGAAAAAGAATATGCAACTATTACACTTAATAATTTTAACTTAATCGTACAGAAACCGGCGATTATCGCCTCACGTACTTATGTGAAGCGCGCCTTACTTGTTTACATTACTAAAACGATCTTGGTTGTAGCCTCTCGATGAATTCAATCCATTTTTTAAATCCTTTATATTAACTTTACTTTTGTGGGTGCCTGGGTGAATGCCTGACCGTCGTACAACATTTTTGAAAGGCTAGTTAATCCCCTTCCAGTCATCCAATCGAGCTGAAACTTGGCACATAGACTCTCTACCAATACAAAAACATTCTAACAAAGTAATTAATTGAATAAGTTTAACTAATCAATTAATTAATTTTTAAATTTAATTGATTACCTTTTTAAAAATGAATGGATTAGTTAATTTAAAAAAGAAAAAATTAATAAAAATTTAATTAACTAATTGATTAATAGTTAGGTACATAAAATCTTTGGAGGGCGCGTTAACCCTCCTCCAGTCATCCACTCGAGCTGAAACTTGGCATATCGACTCTACCAATACAAAAACATTCTAACAAATTAATTAATTAATTAAATTTTACTAATTAATTAATTATTTACCCTCACACAACCAAAATGCAAAAATATAAAGGATTTACAATAAAAACTTGGTTTTTATGGGCTAGTATTATTAAAAACTGTTTGTATCTTTAAATTTGGGGGAAAATTATAGAAGGTTATACCTAATATAATTATTTTAGGTTAAGGTTAGTACTTTTTGACCTAACCTAATCATATCCTTTCATTTTTACCCTGACACTTTATGCAGTTATTTTCTTTTAAACTATTGGATTTATCGGGTTGACGCAACCCGATAAATCCTGTAAAATATATAAATATATAAGTACAGATTCTGTAAAAATGGATCCAATAATAAAGGACAAATCCTGTAAAAAGGAACAGTTTAAAATAAAAGTAAGTAAATCGGACAGTACGAAATAGGTGTGCCAAATAGTGCTGATTTACCAATTGATTTTGAAAAAGAAAACTTTATCTAAATAATGCATGTTTCTCTAAAATTCCCAAAATTTTCCTCTGCCCAGACACCTTCCTTTATCTAAGGGCTGCAATAGCTTGATCCCCTCCCCTCTCTCCTTCTCCAATTCCTATGTCCCTTTTTGAACTAAACATTTCAAAACCGCCCTACATATATATAATATGTCACGTGTCAGGGTGTCACTAGGAAGAGCTCCTGACATAAAAGTATAGAAAACATTAGTTTCTTATTCTTATGTCTAACTAGCCTTCACCCCGCGCTCCACGCGGGGCTCATGCTAGGTATTAGTGACTATGTTGCCTATTGTCATGTAGGCATAGCAATTAAATGAAATGCCTAAATGGTTTTTTTCCAATGCCTTCTATCACTACTGCACCTATACCTCTGTCTCGTACGATTACACAAAGGACAACATGTTCTAGAGAGGGTAGACCATACACATCACACTAGACAAATGACACAGACTTTACAAGATACCTTTCAGCAGGACTTCAGCTGCGCAGAGACATTGGCATTATCAGGCAATCACTTACTATAACAAACTAAACAACTCACTAAAGACAGATTTTAATAAAAAATCCTTTCCCACTAGGCTGAAAAAACACCTATTACACACAAACACATAACTACTCATACACGACCTGTCACTGTTTCTATCTATGCTCTCAATTACTGGTTATTAAATTAATTTTCGGTATTTATGAATATATACATATATGTACTCGTATTTTAAACTATTTATATATGTATTTATTTATTTTATTTTAGACAAAGAGAGACTGCAGTAAATGACACCCTCTCAGCTTTGGTGTGAGCTTGGCAGGGATACTTACTCAATTTTTTCTCACTTGTCATTCTCTGTTACCACTTATGCATGTTTATTAAATCGTAAAAATTTAACTAGGTGACAAAAATAGCCGATTCATGTAACCTCAAAACTTTGCCCACATGTGAGTTTACACAACCTAATGCTATCCTGCATTCATTAAGTAGAAGAAATAATAAATAAAGTCTTAGCTCTGAGAATTAAACGCGCCTCTATAGCCCCAATAACCAATTAATGGATTTTAAGTGTGGAGAGAAGTTGTGGCTTTAATTTCTAAACAAAAACCCCTCTCAAAAAATATTAAATTTATTTGTATATTTATAAATTAACTTACCTATATGTATATAATTTACTTCGCATGTATCAAGGTCGCATATATGAGGGATGGTATATATTGGTTCATTCGCATATTATATTGAATCCTCATAAAATAAATTCGCATATAACGAGGGACGACCGTATAGTAGAGGAAATAAGACGGACGAAGAAGAATAAATCAATATTGTTCTGTACATACCTGTTAGCAACAGCAAGGCTGGTACAACAGGTGCTATTCAACAGGTGGTATGGAATCCCTCATTTATGAATTTTCCCGAAGTAAGTGTGAGTGCAATTTATGATGTAGCTCCTCAAAGGACAAAACAGACATTCTGAAATAGTTGAAACATTTTTGACTATCCCCTCTCAATTCTTAAAACAATAAAGCGAATGCTCCAGCCGTATACTCTTGTACTCTAATATGGATTAATCCATAGCCTTCTATTTCTTCTCTGTAATTTTCTGCGTAAATACAGCAGATAAAGTAAATACCTCGATTTTCATCCATACTACTTGGCTGGTCTTCTGACACTGACTAGAGACCTCGTTCTAGATGCGGGTGCGAGCGTGGGCCCGCACCGTGTAAAAAGGCACTGCGGGCCCGCACCGTGTAAAAAGGCACTGTGGGCCAGCACCGTGTAAAAAGGCACTGCGGGCCCGCGCCCACGTGTTAGATGCGGGTGCGGGCCCGCACCCGCACCGTGTGAAAGAGGCATAAGTGAATCTCCTGAAGGTGGAGGTTATTATATGTTTTGTCTTGGAGGGGATGGACACCCCTGAACGCAAGCATTGCACACCAATATGTTATACTTCTAAAACTGCTTTGCTCCTTTTACAGGTAATGCTGTTGTTTGTGGTTTTTTTTAAATAAATTTGCTGAATAACGTCTAAAAATAAGTTCAATCGATTGTTTATTTATGACAAAGATCTCAGTTAAGGTGAAGTGACTATAGGTATCATTTAGGATTTTACCACCAACATTTGTAAAGCAAATCACAGCAGATTCCTTTGATTTCTCAACAATTGTCAAATCACTTTTGTCGTATTTGCGTATTTCTTTAACGGCGATTTCAACTGTCCTCACCTGAGAGTGATTTTTCTCCTCGACCAGATTCAATAACTCTGTGTGCCAAAATTTACAGTTCTCTTTGAGGTACGAGTAGAGAGATTTCCATCACCTTGTCAGTATTGCTTGAAAAAGGACCTAGTTTTTCTGTCCTAACCAAGTGACTAAGCATTTTATCACTTGTACGGTGGTACCAAGCATTAAGTGCGACCAAATCCGACTGTCCCCTACTCAATCGATCAACTATCTGTTGATCTCAGTCATCACCTCTTAGTGCCAACGCTGATGCAGATGTCATAATTCTCTCTTTCACCTCGAGCTTTGCTACCTTGTGGGTGTCGAACTTCATCATCTTGCTTCCTGGTAATCAGATTTCCTTTGCTGCCTTGCTCTTTAACAAAGTTTTTTCACCTCTCATTTTAACAATAGTCTTTTAACCCTCCTCTATAAACATACGGGTCGAATCCGACCCGAGTAACAAATAAATGTGAATTTCCCATCTTCCCTTTCCTTCAGGGCCACAGGGCTCTAGGTACCCTTCCAATCAGTCATAACGAAAGCTTGGACCAACCATCATCAAATTAGGTAAGTATCATCTGTGCTTAACTCGCCTCTTTAAGTCGCTCTTCCTCTAGTTGGGTCGGATATGACCCATTGTTTATTATAATGTTCCTAATTTATACAAAAACTCGAATTGTTTCCTAGTTTCATTTTCTGGAAACATGGTGTCCAGGAGTTCAAAATTTGTCTAGATGAAATATAGGTGGAATTTAGGCGGCAGCGAGAACAATCTGATGAAATATTTGACTACGAAATAAACAAGATAGACTTATCATTTGATGATGGTGTGCTGTCTAATAGTGATGAAGATTTATTTGAACTTGATCATACTAATGATTTAATTGTTTAAAACTCTCAGAATGATGACTATGTAACTCAAAATTTTTAAATTGGTAACGATGGGGAGACTATTTGGACAGATAAGCCCGTAATTTCACCATATTCACGAACGCCTACCTCAAATTCTTTGTCACACCTTTCTGGACCCAAGGGGAATGCACGGGGGGGTCAACGATGATGTGAAGTTGTTTTCGTCATTCATCACGCGAGATATTATTGAACAAATCGTGACTTATACTAATCAATCCATTAAACAGCTGGTGCACTATGCTATTATAGTCAAATTTGTTTCTTAAACTAGCAAGTAATAAGGTTTGGTTATAAATCCCCTAGATATATGTATATAAAATATGTCTGTTTTTTTTTTTGTTTTTTTTTAATTTCTTTTTTTAAGTTTAATAAATGTTAATAGTTGTGCATTATTGTTTCCCTGGCTCAATAGTTGCAATTATGAAGTACCGGTCAGATGCGACCCAACGTTTATGGTTGTGTGCCTAGTGTCGAACGTTTATAGAGGAGGGTTAAATAATTGTAACTTCACCTTCACTGAGATCGCGGTCACAAATAAGCAAACAATTAAATTTATTTAGACATTCTTCAGCAAATATATACGAAAAATCCACAAAAACAACAGCATTATCTCAAAAAGAAGCAAAGCAAGTATAACATTTTAGAAGTATAACATATTAGTACGCAATGCACGCGCACGCATTACAGGGGATGTCCCTTTAACTGGTGTTTAGGTCAATTTTAATTATCCTGTGCTTTACAATTCATTTACTTCAAATTACAGCACAACTATAGACCGAAAGCTACATCGAATAAATAAGGAATCACGCAAATAGGATTAGAATTGAAGCATACAAACATACTCACACACACACACACACAGATACAAAATCCATACACCTATGTGTTTGTGTGTATCCATACACCTATGTTTTTTTCTACTATTTTACGGAATGGTTTTAGAATGGTCTGAAACGGATTTGTATATTTGTTTGTTGTTATTTTCTCTCAGGTCTTTCTCAATGTTGGGCGGGTATTATCCAAACCTCCTACTCCTCCCCGTGGACCCCCTCTCCCAATTATAATAAATTTGACAGCAAAAGAATTAAGTGCGCATTACGCTACAATAATTGAATATTCGTTCCGTTACTTAGTTCACCCTCCCCTTTCACACCTCCCCCCTCCTCCCACCCCCCTCACGCCTTCCCCCTCCCCAAAACACTCCCTCGCTCTTACCTCACCTTTCTAAAAGTTATTTGGGACTTTTGGAGAAGTTTAAAAACCCTTGACAGAATTCAATACTTAAAACCTTAAAAATATGAGTTTATTTAGATTTTAGAAAATTTTATTGGTACGAAAAAGAAATTAAAAAAGGATTATTCCTAAATTACCATTCTAATCATCCTAATTACCAAATAAGAAACACCATACTAAACTTAATTAACAAATCATTATCTCTTACAGACGTACACAACATTTACCTATACTTAAATAAAATTATTTACAATAAATAAGAAAAAATAACTATCCCATAAAAATAATAAACATACATTTGTATACTGCATTAAATAAAACCATAGCAACAGGAAAATCAAATAAAAAAAATATTATAAATCCCTAACTTACATAAAAGGCTTAACTTAAAACTCACAAAAAACTTTTAACGATTTTAATTGCGACTATATAAAACTCTGTTTAAAAATATAATGTAGTATACAAAATAAATGGCAAAGATTGTAACAAAGTATACGTCAAGGAAACGATGTATACGTACATATGTATAACATACAAGCTAAAAATGGGAAAACTGCGATTGCCAATCATACTACTAACGAAAACTGCCAAATCGACAAACATAATGTTAAAATACTAGCTACAGATAAAAAATTAATCGAAAAGAAAATACCTAGAAGCAGTATTCATAGCCATGGCAGAAAATTCTGTCAATTACAAAACTGACGCTAAGATTTAAACAAGTATTATTCAGCCGTTTTAAATTTCAAATAGTATTTACAAATCAAATATCCCGCCAAATTTGTTATGCTCTTATCATTCCTCAGTAAAAATTCATATCAAAGTTATAAGAAACAGTAAAACTCTCTTAATTATTAAAATAAATATGTAAACAATACGTTTAGTAATATTTCTAAACCAAAGGCAAAGAACCCCATTTTTAAAATTAAAAAATTTAAATTTTATAAATCTCTTCCCTTCTTTTTCTTTTTCCGTAAATTGATAAGACGGAAGGATTACCTTAGGTTACCTCTAGTGGCTCTAGTGCATGGTTATAAAAATGTTAATTTGATAATTTTTATTTGTTTTTGTCTTTTTGTTAATTTTAATTTATATAACATTTAATTACTTGTTGACTATGATGATGTGTGACGAAACCACTATGTGGTCTATATATATTATCAAATTGTTAATACATTAAGTCTTAAGAAGTATGGATAGTTATGTTTTAACAATTTAATAAGAATATATATATATATATATATATATATATATATATATATATATATATATATATATATATATATATATATATATATATATATATATTATTATTATTATTTTTTTTTTGTAATATTTTTTGTATTTTAAGTCATGCAACAAGATATTTAAAGAACTAAATTCGTAATTAGATTTTTCGTAATTATAAATTTTTTTTTTTTAGATAATTTATTAAAATCTTCTCTTGGAATGGTACTCAAAGAGGCTCCCGGATCCAACTTCATGTTTCTATGGTGACCTTCTCTCTAAGTGATAGCATAGATTTATCACCTTTTGTCTGAAATTAAATTTAATTCATGTAGATCATCTTAATTTATAATATTATCTTGATTGTCTAACTGCTCCATTCTCTCTCTACGCCTTAAAACATCTGTACCTGAATTTCTGGGTGCCATTGTTTACCAGCGCCGGCACCACACTTTTCGCCACAGGCAAGATGGTATTTGGCCGCTCCACAGTGGCATAGAAATTTAATTTTGATTGGGGGTACGATAACTATTTTTATTTTTATTATCGGTAATATCTATAAGTTTAGACTTCTTAGGGTCCCTGAGCCACTGGGCTCCCTAATTAAAATGGCGGATAATTCACGTCACGCGAAAAAAATATTTTTTGGGTATCAAATGAAAGGTATTAAAGATTAGACTACAAAATTATACTAATAACACTAGTGGATAGTGTTTAATTTTTTGCGACATTTTGTCAAAAAACATCAACATTTTGCGTGCCCCCCCCCCCCCCCCTAAAACTTTATATCTGTTCTTACTATGCTGGGCCAAAGAAAAAATAAGATACAAGATACCAATTCGATCTGACCTATAACACTTGTGGTTAGTGTTTAATTTTCCACACCATTTTGTCAAAAAACATTAAAATCTGTTACCGCTGTCGCAATCTGCTTTTTGATAAATTACCGTTTAGCGCAATAAGCATTAAAAAACTTTGTGTCCGCATAAAAAAAAGTTGTGTCCGCCATCTTTAATATTTAGGAGGGGAAACATAAATAGGTTAACAGTAAGTTCAGATTTTTCCAGTCATTTTGGGCCAATTTCCGACCAAAGGCAATAAACCATAAGTCTGTAGACTCTACGTGGTCAAGAAGTACCCAAACATTTTGATTACCCAATCACCTGTAAAGGCACATTATATTAGTTATATAACTAATATTTATAATAAAAGTTATTTTTTGACTAAGCAATTTTGTTGACAAGTAGCAACATCTTGCGGCAAAGTAAGAAACTAAATCTAATTTTATTTCGTTCTTTAGTTCGCCACCAGAATTCTCTAGTGGTTCAAAAATAAGGACAGAACCTTATTTTTGACACTTTCTTTTAAGCGATTTAATTAGTGTTAACGTAACACAGAAAAAAATATATTCTCTATTTACTGGAGTGCATAAATCTATATTTAATATTTTGTTCTAGCTTTGTAATATAACTCCAGATTAGAATATATACGTTGTATAAGATTTATTCCAGAATAGTAGAATATCATACTTTTTGGAGACCAACAGTTGTTTATTTTATATTTTACCTTATTTTTTATACTGTATTATTTTCTTTTAATAATGACACTATTTAGGACAATTTTTTCAAATCTACACAACACTTTCATCACTTAAAAATATGTTCTGCTATGACATTCTTTTACAAGTAACGTAAGAAGATGGTCAACGGCATAACCTCGATGTAGCCACCTTCGATTTCGTCTTTAGTGGCGTAGGAACGGGGGGCTATCGGGCTTGAGCCCCCCCCCCCCCCCCCCCCCCCGTCAGACTTGAAGGGGCCATAAAATTGTAAATAAAATAAAAATTAGTTCATGGGTTTATGTCTAAAACTGCTTAAAATTATGTTTTTGTATTTTTATTTTCCAAAATTTTCCCCGGACCCCCCTCCTATAGCGGGGGGGGGGGGGCGGTAGACAGAGGGTAGGTTGTAGTCTGGCACCAATTTCTAGAAATCGAGCACTGATAAAGAGTATGTGTGAAACAATTTTGGTAAATTTGTATAAAATAACCGAAGGTAGCCTACTTACTAGTGGTATGTGCCACTTATAATATAATTTTTAGGGTTTTGTAGATACTTCTCAAAACCCTCATGCCAAAGGTGTGTCCGTCTGTCCGTCGCTCTTTGGTTCATAGGGCCCGAACCATTTAAGCTAAAGTGCTAAAATTTGAAACACTGGTGCAACTTTTTGACCCAACCACAGGAAAAATATAGAGAACTTAAAAATTAAATATGCGTATGTGCAATTAGCAAAAATGTGGTAAACTCAATGTATGTGGTAAAAATATTTTAAATTTTTGTAAATTTTGAGTGGGTTATCAAATGAAAGCTGCTGAAGAGTAAGATACAAATACATATACGTATATGCTTTATTAAAAGAAGGAAGAAGAGAAGGATACAAATATGTATATTTGCTTTTTTACATGTTGCATTCTTTATTGGTTTTATAAGTCAAAATGTACCCAAAAAAATCCCCCCCCCCCCCCCCCAACCACTATATAACGGCTGGTCCTAAAAATTCGAAATAATTCATGCTAATACCTTATTGTGGGGCGATGAAAATTTCCTAAAATATTGTAATTTATCTTGTCGTTATTACCGATAAAAATCATAGTGACCCCCTCCCCCCCGGGGGATCGAACCAGGGGCCCTTGAGGTTGAAGAAAAAAAAATCATAAATACATAACAGTTATGCTTAATCATCTAAGAAACCCTAAAAAGTTCTTGGACACAAGTACATCCCTGTGATTTTATTATCATATTATATGCTCGTTCATTAAAACTATCTAATTGTTCGTGTTCATTTATTTTTCCTTTTTTAAGGTGGTCCATTGGGTATAATTTATATTTTATATAACATTATTCATTCATTCTTTAGTAATATTTTTCTTAGATTCTCATATACGGTTTTAACCCTATGAGCCTAACAATTCTGGTAGTGACACCTAGTGCCAATCTCAAGAACTAAACCTTTTTCATTTGGTAATTTAGTTTCTAGTTAGGCCGTAAGAGTGTACTAGTGTACACTCATGTGTGTATGTGTAGTATTTCAACTAAAGACAAATCAATTCTTTGGAGTATGTATTTTACAACTTTATCTTAATTATTTATTAGAAAATGTCTTCGTTTGAACAATATTTATTTTTAAAAATATTAATATTTTAGAGGCCGCGTATAAATAAATAAATAAATAAATTAGTAATTTAAATCTATATACATATATATATATATATATATATATATATATATATATATATATATATATATATATATATATATATATATATATATACTCTAAAGCAGCGCCGGCACTACACTTTTCGCTGCCACAGGCAAGATGGTATTTGGCCGCTCTACAGTAGTATAGAAATTTAATTTTGATGGGGGTACGATAACTATTTTTATTTTTATTATCGGTAATATCTATAAGTTTAGACTTTTTAGGGAAGAAACCCTGTCCCTGAGCCACTGGGCCCCCTAATTATAAAAAATATAATTGTAAAAGGAGAGAATCTGAAATTGTCAAATAGATCGACTACTTACGAATAAATTCAATACACGACTAGAATATCAAATTAATGAAGATAAAAAAGTAGTTCATCTTAATTAGTCATGATTAAAAACAAATAAATACGATATTTTATGCACTATCACTAAATATAGTGAAAGCGTATTGAGTGAGCTAAAGAGGGGTTTTTACAAACCATAACAATTGACACAGTGCAACCATGAACCAACCCGAAATGATATAAAACTCTAAGCTCATCTTCTAAAATAAGCCTGATAAGGTGTAAGGTTATATCGAGTGGTTAGGCGTGTTATAACTAGGATTCCGTCTTAAAAGCGCTAGTTTAAAACAGCCGACAGCCGTTCTGAGTACTCCTAAGGGTTAACTCACCTACTACTGAATTGATTTTTAATCTTTCCTAGAGGCGGCATATTATCAAGATATCTATACTATACTATCTACTATATACATTTATTTATCAGATTACTGTTATTTATTGAATTGCTTATTCCACACAAGTTTATATTATTACACATTATCATTGTTTAACAACTACAACAAGGCTTTTGTTTTTAAATTCTAACAAAATATTCTGTGAAAGCAGTGTAGCCCGCCCCCTCAGTTTAGCCGGCGGTGTTGTTTACCTTTACTTTTTAACTAGTAGCATAACAATTAAAAATTATAGGTAATCCAAGAAACATGGAGCTGCAAGAAACAAAGAAAACGTGTAATAATGAGAATTTAGTCCTTGAGAAATGAATATCTATATTTGAAATTTTTTTTAAAAATCTATGCAAAAGTCTAGAATCTAGACTAGATCAATCATAGGTAGGTTCATTTATCATAGGTCCCTTTATCAAACAACACCGTTAAGAAAGCATGCGACACCTCACATATTATTTTATTTATCATTCTTTGAATCAGAGAAAAAATCAAGTTTACACCGAACATGAGATGCACATATCGAAAATAAGCAGCGAGAGCAGCTAAATATAATAAAGATGATTATTTGTTAAAAAGTAAATATGATGATATTTATTAAAATTTAAATTAGTTTGAACTTTATAAACACTACTTGTCACAAAGTAGGTGGTTAAAGGTGGTTAGAGGTGGTTAGACGTGGTGGTAGAGGCCATTTTCCTTTGTGATAGTTGAATTTTCATTTCATTCTCCGTTAGAAATTAACTCTAGAATTAAAACTTTAGTTTTACGAGAGTTTTTATAGTTTGTGATATGGTAGCAGAGCTGTATACACGGGATCTCTAGAAGTCTATAATAATTATTTGATCGATTACGAAGAACTTGAAACTAAGGAATTTGGTTTACAAGGTAAGTACCTCAATTATTTCTCTTTCGCAAATACCTATAGGCTTCTTGATATTGAGCATGGCTTCCACTACAGTAGGCACTACTAGAAAAGTGTTGGCACCAGTAAAAAAAAAAAAAAAAAAATCAAATTAAACAAGTCAAAACAAAACAAAAAATAAACTAAGTTTGTTTTCTTATCGCACATGTGCGACACTACTGTTTATAAAATTGCCGACCCGGCGAACTTCGTACCGCCTAATAAACATTAATAACTTAAGAAATGAGTAGCTGCTACCTTTGAAAACCCTCATAAATAGTTTATTTAGTTATATAATGTTGCCTTAGATGAAAAATGCATAGTAAAATTTGAAATATATACTTGTAGAATATACAATATTAGCAAAAGAGACGTACACTTTTATTTATATGTATAGATAGATTATAGAAATATTTTTCCAGTATTTTCTACTTTACCCCCCCCCCCCCCCCCCCCCGCCTAAATAAAAATAGGACAAAAATGTACATAACAACAATTTCAGTACTCTTAAAGAGCTTTTTAACAATATGCATCTTTAAAGGTTTTCATTACTTCAATATTTGTACCCCGTACTCCTGTATACCAAAATTTAATCATAGTTTAACTAACTCAGAAACCTTCCCGGGCGTGCGCCTAACCATTACTGTAAATGAGCTTTTCAACGATATGCATCCTTATGCATTGTATTTTCCATTTTACGCCTCCCTCAAAAATTACTCAAAGTTGTAGATGTTTTAATAGTACATTACGCGTCGAGTGCGGAATGTAGCATTTTGCATGCGAGTGTGGAGTTTGCACCCGAGCGACAGCGAGGGTAGTAAAACCACACGAGCAATGCAAAATGCCGTTTTCGCACAAGTTGCGTACCGTACTTTATCTACGATTGTTAGATTAAAATAATAAATACAGAAAAAAATAAACTTGCTGTATGTAAGTTCGTATCACTCCTTTGATAAAGATGGCATTATAATTCTTGAGTTGTATTTTTTGCCGAATTAATTATTTCTGGAGGATTATTATTCTCCACATTTTCGTCAAAGTCACTTGATTCACTCATTGTTTTTCACTAAAAACTCGATATAAACAGTTACTTTAATAAAAGAACACCAAATTAGTTTTGTTAAATGTAAACAAACTCGCTAATCGCTTCTGAAGAACACACTTCTGAAGAATTCCTCTTCTTTACCGCGCTAGCGTGGTAAAGAAGAGGAATTATTCAGAACTATGAGACGCGCATGCGCAATGAATACAAGTACGTAAATAATCACTTTGTACGCATCTAAACAAAGATATAATGTTTATATTTCGTATCAATCGTAGATAAAATCAGTTACCGCTGGTGCAATCTGCTTTCCGATATGAATTACCGTTTAGCGCTATAAGCATAAAAAAACTTTTAAGTTGTGTCCGCAAATCTCCCTCGCAAATCTTAAATATTTAAGAGGGGAAAAAATAAATAGTTAAACAGTAAGTTCAGATTTTTCCAGTCGGTTTGGGCCAATTTCCGACCAAAGGCAAAAAACCGCAAGTCTGTAAACTCTACGTGGTCAAGATGTACCCAAACATTTTGATTACCCAATCAGCTGTTAAGGCACATTATATTAGTTTTATATAACTAGCCGGATCGGCACACTTCGCGTGCCTTATCCGTCTAGAAGTTGGCGCTATGTGTGAAAAATAATTAAAACAATATACCTAATTAATATATCTTTATTATTACATCAGTGTATTCAGTGTGTCTCTTACTGTGGTAGTGTAAGGGTCAAACTCCATTGTTTATACTAAACTCTCTTATCAGTGATATATTGTTTTTTTTCTTTTTCTTCTAATTATTTCAATAGTGGCTTTGTGTTCAGTATAAATTATCTCTTAAAAGTGCTTAATTCATTTAAATTAATTAATTTTTTTTTCTCTTTATATTCCACATTTAAAAATGTATAATTGTTTTATATGTAAAAGTGATTTTAATGATGTTGATGCATTAAAGTGTGCTTCTTGCAAAATCATTTGCCATGCTGTCTGTCATGGGCTGAATGAAACAAATTTTCGTAAAATTAAAAGTTTGGATCGCAGAAACAGTTGGCATTGTGCAGAGTGTGAAAAGTTACTACACAATTCACCTATTCCTATTACACCTGTCAATGCAAAGCCTAGTGATGTAGTGACAGTTCAAGTGATGCAGCAAATGCTCACAAACCTACAAATTAATATATCTAACGATAGGTGTTAGAGACAGTATTGCTAATACAAATGAGCGTGTTAATGACATGCAAAGAAAGCTTGATACCTTAAAATTTGAAAATAGCTCTTTGAAAAAGGAAGTAAATTCTCTGCAAATGTATACAAGAAGAGAGAATAATCTTATACATGGAATACAAGAGACATCACGTGAGTCAGTAGCAAATATTATTCTCACTTTGTCTAAAGTAATAGGTGATGATATGTCTGTGAATGATATTAGTGCTGTACATCGTTTGCCAACAAGAAAATCAGATGCCATTAAACCTATAGTTGTTAGGTTTCAAAACCGTTTGAAGAGGGATAATTGGAAGAAATTATTCTGGGAAAAAGCCAACTCGGATAAAACCGAAAAAGGTCTTGCGGCCAATCTAATAAATAAGGACTTTACTGGAAGTGTTACCATTAGTGACCACTTGGCTCCTGCTGTGATGAAACTTCTTTCAAGTACTCGAGAGAAATTAAAGGACTATAAAGTCATTTTTGCGAATCAAAATGGTGAAATTATATGCAAGAAGTCGGAGAATTTTAAAAATAAAATTATAATTACTTCATCTCAAGATTTGGATAGAATTTAATTTTTTTTTTCTTACTTAACAAGGTTTTTATTTTTACATTTTTTATTTATTCTTTTTTTTTTTCTTTTTTTTGTATCTGTATCTATTTTATTTTATTATTATTATTTTTTTTTTTTTTTCTCTCTACCTCTCTTCAGTTTATTGCGAAAAAGAAAAATTTAATTATTAATTATGGAGTTAAATGATTTGTTAAGTGATATGGAGAATGAAGAGATGAAAACGTTTACTTTTGATAGTATCAGTAGTTGTAAATCATTTGTGACCAATATGGAGTCATTTACTGAAAAAGTTCTGCATCTCAATATTAGGAGCCTAAATAAAAATTTTCACGAATTTTGTGTATTTTTAGAAGCTATGGACGCAGAATTTGATGTACTAGTTCTCACAGAAACTTGGAAAAACGATTGTGATGGCTTTGATTTATCAGGCTATAGTAGAATAGATAAACACTGTAAACATAATAAGTGTGATGGAGTGTCTGTTTATCTTAATAACAGTACTGTGTCTGGTTCGGTTATAAATACTCCTTTACAAATAAATGCTGCAAATTCTATATTATTATCAGTTAAAATGCTTAAATCCGACACAGAATTTTTTTTAACTGCTCTATACAGATCTCCAAATTCTAGTGAGCTGAGTTTTCTGTTGGACTTGGAAGATTATTTAGAAAGTTTTAAACATTTATATAATCATATATTCATTGGCGATATTAATCTGCAGATTCTAGGTGATTTATTACCTGAAACTAGTCATAACTATTTAAACATGCTCAATGAATATGGGTTCAACAAATACTTACTTGGTTGTACTAGATATACAGAAAATAAGCAATCTTGTTTGGATCATTTTTTTTTAAAATGTCCCAAACAGTGGATTCTTGAGACAGCAGTTTGTCAAACAGTAATAACTGATCATTTTGTTATTTTAGGGTTAATATCTGGTCCGAACCATAATCAAGTTGGAAGTAAACAGGCATTGTCTGCACCAATTTGGAAAAAATTAAATGAAGAGAGTCTTGCTGAGAAATTAGCGTTAGAATCCTGGGCTGATTGTTTACAGAACCCTGAAGCTTCTGGAGCTTATTCCTCCTTTCACAGTAGATTACTGGATTTAGTTAACTCTTGCTACGATGTCCTTAAGGTGTCGGCTAGAAGAAGGAGGATAAAGCCCTGGATAACTCGGGGTTTGGTAAAAAGTATTAGAAATAGAGATTCCTTGGCTAAAAAACTAAGAAAACAACCTTTCAATCCTACTCTTAAAGTCAAGTACACATCCTATAGAAATAGATTTTCTAAGCTTCTTCGTATTGCTAAGACTAGTTACTACAATAATTTATTTGTAGAATATAAAAATAATATAAGTAAGTTCTGGGGGACTGTTAATGAGGCGACTGGTTCTAATAAGTCTGACAAGTCCAACATTGCTGAAATTCAAACTCTGGATACCAGTGGGACTTTAACTGAACCCGGTGCTATAGCTAATGAGTTTAATCATTACTTTAGCACTGTAGGAAGTAAACTAGCTGAGTCTGTGGGAGGTGGTGTAGAAGATGCAGATATAATTTTGAACAAACTAACACTTCATCTAATTTATTTTTACTTAAACCAGTTACTTCAGATGAGATTGAGAAGATAGTTTCTCAGCTAGGAGCATCATCCCCAGGATTAGACAACCTGTCATCTTCTATTATTAAAAATGTTTTACCTTATATAATTTTACCTTTAGTTCATACTTTTAATTTGAGCTTTCAACAGGGTGTCTTTCCTGATGAACTTAAAATAGCTGTAGTAATACCACTGTATAAAGCAGGTAGTAGGTGTGAGCTGGGAAATTATCGACCTATCTCAGTGTTACCAATATTTAGTAAAATTTTAGAAAAATGCATTAAAGAGAGGCTGGTTGGTTTCTTAGAACAAGCTAAAATTCTGTCGTCTAATCAGTTTGGTTTTAGGACTGGGCTTGGGACGGAGGATGCCATGTATAGTGCTACAAGTTACATAATACAAAATCTTGATTCTGGCAAGAAAGTAATAAGTTTATTTCTGGACCTAAAGAAGGCATTTGACCTAGTTAACCACAAACTTCTTTTGAGAAAAATGTTCCTTTTAGGGATTCGAGGTGTTACATTAAAATTGTTTGAACATTATCTTTCAAAAAGAAAACAGAGGGTTAGAGTCAGAGGTATCTTAAGTAATGAACGTGAAATAGATATAGGTGTGCCGCAGGGTTCTGTCCTGGAGCCAATTCTTTTTTTAATTTTTATAAATGATATATTTTCTAGCTCTTCAACATGTAAAATCATTTCATTTGCTGATGACACACTATGTTTATGTTCCGCAAATTCATGGGAAGAGGTTTTTCATTTAATTAATAACAACCTCAAAATTGTAAGTTTGTGGCTCAAAAATAATAGACTTATTTTAAATATCTCCAAGTCTCTGTTTATGGCGTTCTCCCTCACTGAGGCTAACAGACCACCTGCTGATTTGATTGTAAAACTTCATGATACTGAGTGTAGGGAATCTGACTGTGGTTGCCCTTTAGTATCCTCGGCCACTTCCACCAGATATCTGGGAGTGATTATTGATAATCATCTTAGGTGGGAGGATCATGTAAATTTTTTGTGTTTTAAAATTAGACGAACTATTTATAAATTTGTTGAACTAAGGAAATTCTTGGACTTGGATCAGCTGAGGATGGTGATGGTTGCCCTGGTTCAGTCCCTTATAGAATATTCCATGTCTTGTTGGGGATCCTGTGCTAATACTATTTTAAATCCTTTAATATTAATTCATAAGAAAATTATTAAAATTTGTTTGTACTTACCCCAAAGGCATCGGACTGAAGGACTTTATGAAACTTTTGGAGTATTAAATATCTGTTCTCTTTATAAGTATAAAGTTCTAAGTTTTGTCCGAAAGAGGCTTGTTGACTTTCCTAGGGTAAGACATAGGTTTCAGACTAGAGAAAAGATTAACCACAAATTGATTGAACCATTCTGCAGGACTGAAGCAGGGCAAAGGCACTCATCTTCAGCTGGTCCAAGGCTTTATAATAAACTACCGGACTATATTACAAATGCTCCTAACTTATCGGTCTTTCAAAAACGATACAAAAGTCTTCTTCTTCACTCTCCATAATAAAGAAATGATAGAGAAATCATTATTATTATTTGATTTGTTCTTGTATATCCATTGTCATGGCTAAGCGATGCTGCTTAATAAAAAAGATTTAAAAAATGTACTCTTTTCCTTCTTATTTTCTTTTTCTTTTTTTGTGTCTATCACTCAATAATAATTATATTTTCAAATAACTCTATTTGTTACTACTACTATTGGTATTTTAATTCTGATACTTATTATTATTATTACTGTATTGTTTTATATGTGTTTATTTATTTTATTTTATTTTTTTTTATATATTATGATTTTTAGTATTGATTATTATATTTTAGTATTATTTGTTTATTACTACCACAGAAAGGAGTCACTCCTGTTCACAAGCTCTGCTTATTGGGAGTGCACCTTTTCTTTTCTATACTTACTTATTATTTTAACAAATGTTTTTGTTGTTAATCATGTTTAAAAAAAAAAAAATTATTATAATTTATTGTATGAAGGTGAAATACATTTTATTTTGAATTTGAATTTGAATTTGAATTACATAATTTCATATTTTAGTACAAGTAGGTATTTTATTTTTTATGCTTATTTTTAAACATTTTATCTAAATTAAATATAATATGTCCAGCTGTTCTTTTTATGTTTTTTCATACAACCATTAATTTTTATATTTATCTACTTTGCAGTTATTATTTAGATAATGCATTTTGATTAACTGTAATATATATTTTTAATTAAAAAGGAAATTATAAAATAATAAATTTAACTTCAATTTTTTTTTTATTTTATAATTTTCAATTACCTATTCTATTTTATACTACCTTCAATTTTTAATTTTAGGCAAACTGAGTCTATGTACCAAATGTCAGATCTCTAAGTCCACTGGAAGCTAAGGTAATACTATCTGATTAAATCCTAGATAGCGGGCATATGTTGAAGTGGAAGTACCTTCAATTTTCTTCTTTAGCTACTATAAGTATATGTACCAAATTTCTAATCTCTAGGTCCACTGAAAGCTGAGATAATAGAGGGTTATTAACTCCAAGATGTGGTTATAATCAAAGATGGTGCCATATGTTGAAGTGGAAGTACTTTTAATTTTCTTCTTTAGCTACCATAAGTCTATGTACCAAATTTCAGGTCTCTAGGTCCCCTAGAAGCTGTACGGGCAAGAGGGAGTACCTGGCTTGCCTTCGTACCAAGGGGGGGAGAAGTTGCCGGAATGTTGCACGGGATGAAAAGTAAAACAGTAAAAAATTGGATAATGAAAATTAATTGGGTGAAATTAGGAGCCAAGGAATTAAGGTTGAGGGTGAGAAAAAGAGGTAACATAGGGTGATGAAGGTAGAGTGAGAAGGCTTACGGTTTTGATGATTTGAATGGCGTAGAAAAGCGACATGCGCGGGTGGAAGTGAGTCCCTGCTCCCACACTGCTACAGAGAGACTGGTTCTCCTACGTCCGGAGGCGTAAGGGCTCTCCCGCTACTTCCTCGCACCGCCGAGTAGCAGCACCGTCGGTCCTTATCTTCGTAAATTAATTCTTCTTATAGGGAGGGAAGATAAGGAAGGTTTTATAAGGAAAATAAATAACTAGAAAGTGGCGCGAACAGAAGCTGAGGTAATGCAGTGATATTAAATCCAAGATGGAAGTTATTTTCAATATGCCGGCCATATGTTGAAGTGAAAGTAGCTTTAATTTTATTCTTTCGCTACTGTAAGTCTATGTACCAAATTTCAGATCTCTAGGTCCAGTTGAAGCTGAGATAATAGAATGTGAATAATTCCAAGATGGTGGCTATAATTCAATATGGTGGCCATAAATCGAAATCAAAATGGCCGCACTTTTCTATTTATGGTACACTCTATCTGCCATATTTCAAATTTCTATGTGAATGGGAAGTAGGAGTGATTAGTATCTTAGCTCCGGTTTATTGGAGATGGACTAACAGATACTCTAGAAAATTTGAAACTAAAAATTTAGAGGTAGAAACTAGAAATAAATTAGGGGGTAAGTTCTCCTAATTGAGGGGTAAGAATGAGAAATAAAATATCATATAATATATTTAGATAGAGCTTAGAGGTTGCACACAGATAAAAGTATAAAAGATATTATATGAAATAGATGAGGACTTACCAAGACGTCGTGGTGACGATGTGTCTGGGCCGGCACCAGTATACGAACTCGACTCTCCCCGCGGGCGTGAGAGAGACTTCGAGAGTAGGGGTAGCGGGAGTCCGGGCATTGTTGTTTCCTCCGCGGACCGCCGCGCGTGGAGCGCTGGTATACGTCCCGCTTAGACCCGAGGCTGTCTCATTGGGATGAATTACATATATATATATATATATACTAAATTGAAATAATTAAGGGAAAAATATTGGGTAAAATAAGTACAACCTCGGAAATAATTAAATATAAAAGATAAACTCAACTAGGGAAGGAACAAGACCCAAAACCCAAGAAGAAAACTAGAAAAAGGAACAAGACCCAACAAGGAGAATTAGTGATCAGTCAGTCAGTCAGTCAATCACCATGGTATCAAAATGACTACTGTCTATTTAATTTATTGTAATTTTTTTATTTAATTTAATTTATGTAATTAATGATTAATGAGACAGAATTTGTTTTAAATTGAAACAACAACAACACATAAATAAAGACAGTAAATATGGAACTCTAGTTAATATGGATTTGTTTTACATTTATTTCACACCTTATCATCCATCCACCCGCAAGTAACCATTCAATGTTACACAAACGTGGACCAGACGGTAGCGGAATGTTCCATTTTAACATCCAGCTATGACTCAATAAGATTGTCGTTTGCATTCTCTGCAATAATAAATAACAAGCAATACGGTTCGTTAAAGTAAAACCTCGAAACTCTACCTATAAATTAATTGAAAATGTTGGAAATACCTTGAATTATAAAGTCATATTTTGACTAAGCAATTTTACTGACAAGTGGCCACACCTTACGACAAAGTAAGAAACTAAATTTAATTTTATTTCGTTCTTTAGTTCACCACAAGAATTCTCTATTGGTTTAAAAATAAGGACAGGACCTTATGTTTGACACTTTTTTCTAAGTGATTTAATTTGTGTTTACATAACGCAGAAAAAAATATATTCTCTATTTACCGGAGTGCATAAATCTATAGTTAATATTCTGTTCTAGCTATATAATATACTCCATATAAGAATATGAACGTTGTATAAGATTTATTCCAGAATAGTAGAATATCATACTTGTTGGAGACCGAGACCAACAGTTGTTTATTTTATATTTTACCTTATTTTTTATATTGTATTATTATCTTTTAACAATGACACTATTTAGGACAATTTCAACGACACAATACTTTCATCACAAAAAATATGTTCTGCTATGACATTTGTTTACAAATAACGTAAGAAGATTGTCAACGGCATAACCACGATGCAACCTCCTTCGCTTTTGTCTTTACATTCAGAAATGGCATCACGCTTCTTGCTTGGGCTGGATAACAAGCCCGAATATATTAGTGCTGGAATACAGATATATCATCCACCGGACATATATTTTCATATGCGAAGCGTAAAAACTCGCCCCACGGACTCCAGGATGATGCTTGCCTACGGACAAGTGCACGTGTCTTCGTCTCCATATAAAAGGAAAGTAAAAAATACTATGAAATCGAAATGCAAAAAAACAATGAGAAAATAACTTGAAAACAAAAAATGTTCCGGGGGGGGGGATGCTTGCCTAATTTTATCCACTCGCACGTCGAGTGATTTGCTTGGGCTCTGCCCCAGCGCCGTCCGCTTATATCTCGCCGGGAGTGGGGGATGAGCGAGGCAGCCCTCGCCCTACCCTGGCCGGGGATATTGCCCTCAGCCCGGCCCGGCCGATTTTAAACGATCTGGATCTACATACAATTGTACTTTATGAACACGAAAACTATATATCTCTTTATTTGTGAAAGACAACTAAATAGTTTATTAGGGTCCGTAGGCAAAACCAAGGACCCTTATATTCTCCTGCGTGTGTCTGTCCGTCCGTCCTGTCGCGTGCTCTCACGGTTACATCTTTCGTCCGATCACTTTGAAATTTGGCATGTATGTGTCTTGTACCTACCCACGCATTTTAAAAATATAGCGACTAAAAAAAATATTTTTCAAAAAAATTAGGGTAAAAAAACTTAAGGGTAAATACATCGTGAGGGGTATCATATGAAAGGGTACGTCGAGCTAATTACAAAAATATATAATTATTTGGTTATAACTTTCATAGGGCGAGCGTAGGCAAGTTTGAAGTGGGTGTGAAACGTGTCCCCCCCCCCTCTATCTCGCTTATGTGAAGTGCAAAAAATTTGAAAAAATTCCTGAACATTCTTCAACCAAAAGTGAAGATACCACTTTTTGGAAATTTCGAAAAAAATATTATTTTATTTTTTATTGACAAAATACGTTTTTTTATAACTATGATCTTTTCGATGTATTTATATGGTTGTAGTCCGGTTCAGTGGCAAAAAAATACTTTATCAGAAGTTTTTTATGTGTTTTGAGAATATCAGACCCATAGGATAGTTGAAAGTAAGCTTTTTAGCATTTTAAAAAAGACCATCAATAGGGTACTACTTAAACTATACAGTGTGGCCTACGGACCCTCGCTGTGTGCTGACTAGCACACACTTGACCTGTTTATTTAAATGTTGCATTCTTTATTGGTTTTATAAGTCAAAATATACCCAAAAAATCCCCCCCCCCCCCAACCACTATATAACGGCTGATCCTTAAATTTCTAAATAATTCATGCTAATACCCTATTGTAGGGCGATGAAAATTTCCTGAAAAAATGTAATTTATCTTGTCGTTATTACCGATAGAAATCATTGTGACCCCCCAGGGGATCGAACCAGGGGCCCTTGAAGTCGAAGAAAAAAAATCATAATTACATAACGGGTATGCAATCATCAACGAAATCCTTAAAAGTACTTGGACGTAAGTACTTCCCTGTGATTTTATTATCATATTATATGCTCGTTCGTTAAAAATATCTAGTTGTTCGTATTCATTTATTTTTCCTTTTTTAAGGTGGTCCTTTGGGTATAATTTATATTTTATATAACATTATTCATTCATTCTTTAGTAATATTTTTCTTAGATCCTCATAAATAAGGTTTTAACCCTATGAGCCTAACAATACTGGTAGTGACACCTAGTGCCAATCACAAGAACTAAATCTTTTTCATTTGGTAATTTAGTTTCTAGTTAGGCCGTATGAGTGTACTAGTGTACAGTATACATTACCGTGGTTCAAGTCCCGGTGCTGGGGTCTACTTTTCTCTGTATGTCTCCCGTAGTTGATGATAATTATAATTTGATTAAAATTAAATTTAATCTTTCCGTAGTAAGAATACTACCTAAAACTTAAAAATTTGTATACATTATGTAAAATAATGTATACTTATAAAAACGCATCCCACCCCTTGGAATCGAACAACAAACTTTTGGAATTAACGCAATTTCTACCTGTCTTTCTCGTTCTTTTGTTTTTTAGGTGTTTCTTTTACATCTTGGTGCCAACTTATGATTAGGTTATTACAGGACGGAAGATCCGGGCACTTTACTCATCTACTGGATGTGATCATCAGTGTGAAACATGTCTCACCTCTCTGCCATTCCAACTTACCAAATAAATCTAAATCTAATAAGCCTGGTGTTGCCACACTTGTAATCATAACATGAAATAAGTCCAATAAACTTCACGCCTTGGTGTCAACTCATGATAAAGTTATTACAGGACGGGGAATCCGGCCACTTTACTCATCAACTCAATGTGATCATCAGTGTGAAACATGTCTGTCAAAATAATTGTATACTCTAAATAACGAAATTTAATATTTAATTATTGTAAATAAAGCAAATATTTCTAAAATGTAATCTAATCTAATTCTAATTTTTAAAATGTAGTTTTTAACGAATTTAACGATATAACCTGTTTTCCCGGGAAAAATCTAGTTCCTGAGATATTAGCTTAAAAAGCGGACGGAGAGGTGTCGGGTTCGATTGACCGCCGAGGAAAAGTTATTTTTATGATAAATTTCGATGAAATGTTCAATTATAATTAAATGCAACTACGAAAAACTAGAAAATGGAAAATACTGGGCTGTGTTATGAACTCGTATATGAGAAAGTTTGTCTGAGTTGTCTTGGACAGATTTTTTTGTTATTATTAAGAGTAAATATAAGAGGTTAATTGCCAAACTCATGAGTACTTTTTAACACTGCTCTCTGATTTTTCTTAATTTTTACTCTTAACGTTTTATTCAGTAGGTGATATGGTTTGATTTATACATATACATATGTATAAAAGTAGGTCCGAGACCACTCAGACAAACTTTCTCATATAAGAGTTCATAATTATTTAGCCCAGTGTTTTCCATTTATTAGTTTTCGTATGTAAATTTAATTATTATTGAGCATTTCATTAAAATTTGTCATAAAAATAATTTCTCCCGGGCGGGGAATCGAACCCGAGCTCTCTCGGTCCGCGTTTTAAGCTTTTTTCTCAGGAACTAGATTCTTCCCGGAAAAACGGCTTATATCGTTGGATTCGTATTTAAATGGACTATATTTTAGAATTTTTTAATCAAAATCGTCGGAACCGTTTTTGAGAAATAATTTTTTTTCACGTTTTTTCAGATTTTTGGGGGGTAGCGCCCCTAAATTTGGAGCTAAAATTAATTTCTCGATTTCGCTTCGGGGTATGATTTTTCTGAACATGTATGCCAAATTTCGTCAAAATCGGCCCAGTAGTTTAGGCTCCAGGCTAGGCGTCTGCACAGACGACAGATAGACATTTTTTAAAAACCACTTTTTTGGACGCAGGGGACCTCAAAACGTGTAAATCCATCAAAATCTCAAAATCGAATTATCGCCATCACAATACTTTCTCATTATATGAGAAAGTAAAAATTATAAATTATTTTGGTTAACCAAATTTAATTTATGACTCGAAGTTTATGTTTTTTTGACATCAACTGTTTCACTAACATGTTGAAATTTAGGATTAATTCACTTTCTTTGAGTGTGTTGAATATTATATCAATTAAAGGGAACAAATTATATTTTTTATTATATTTTTACAATCACATTCAAAAATATTAATGAGTACACATAAAATCACATACATTTATATCAGAAAATACAATATAAAACAGTCTAACATTTATACATACATTTCTACTTATATAATAACAGCAATAATAAATTTTAAATTACCTTTTGAAGGCTATATAAAGATCAGATATCATTTGAATAATTTTTTGTCTTTTGTTTGTCTAAATTATTCTTATGGCAAAAGTCCATCTAATAATAACATTTTAGAAGAAAAACAAATCTTTTACCTGTATTTTAATTTATTAATTTTCGAGCACCATAATAGAAGAACAATGGAGGCACATCAATTTACATTTTGTTTCATTTGAAAATTAATTTTTTAATACGCACCCATAATTTTAGTGAATTAATAATGTTCCTTATTCAGTATACTTTAAAAATATTAATAATACTTATTTAATTCATTGCACTTAATGCTTACTCTCAGTCATATCACGTTAATATTTTTCGTGGTCCTAAAGTGGAACATATTATATATATATATATATATATATATATATATATATATATATATATATATATATATATATATATATATATATATATATATATATATATATATATATATATATATACATATATATATATATATATATATATATACAGGGTGGTCCAAAAGTCTCCCCCCCCCCTCTTAACTTTTGAACAGATTGAGATAAATTAATGAAACTTGGGGGATCTCTACCATGCAAAGGGAAGTTTGTTTTCATGCAATCACCCACTAGGGGCAACCACCCACTTTGCCCCCAGGCCACCCAACTTCAAAATTTCAAATTAGAGTGTATATTTTTGATAGCATATTTGGATTCTACAGTGAAAAATAATAAACTTTTACTCGTAACTTTTTTTTTCTATTTCCAATATTTTGCCCCCGATAGGGGGGCAAATTTAGCAAAATAACCCTTACTATCATACGTTGTAAAATCTAAACGGTTAGAGATAAATTAATGAAACTTAAGGGATCCGTACCATGTAAAGGGAAGTTTGTTTTTATGCAATCGCGCAGTAGGGGCAACCTCCCATTTTGCCCCCAGACCACCGAACATCAAAATTTTAACCTGGAATGTATATTTTTGATAGCAGATTTAGATTCTACGGCAAAAAATAAAAATATTTTACTTCAAACGTTTTTTTCTATCTCCAATATTTTGCCCCCCATAGGGGGGCAAAGCTATAAAAAGGGTAGATTTCAGCGCCTGGGGGCAAAATGGTGGTTGCCCCTAGTACGCGAGTGGATGACCTTTACATGGTACAGATCCCCCAAGTTTCATTACTTTATTTCAAACCGTTTAGATTTTATAACGAGCTAAGTGTTATTTTCTTACTATTTCGGAAGGGATATTTTGCTATCTTTGCCCCCCTACAGGGGGCAAAATATTGGAGATAGAAAAAATAGTTTCAAGGAAAAGTTTATTATTTTTCACCGTAGAATCCAAATCTGCTATCAAAAATATACACTCCAATTTGAAATTTTGAAGTTGGGTGGCCTGGGGGCAAAGTGGGTGGTTGCCCCTAGTGGGTGATCGCATGAAAACAAACTTCCGTTTGCATGGTAGAGATCCCCCAAGTTTCATTAATTTATCTCCAACCGTTCAAAAGTTAAGAGGGGGGGGGGAGACTTTTGGACCACCCTGTATATATAAAAAATAACACAGTTCTTTGTGCGAAATACTAGAAAAGATAAAAATATAGCATTTTTGTTTCAAATATTATCTTCTTCACTTGTTCTTTTCGGGTTTCTGCAAAATATCAATAGGAAAAATGAGATGAAACTAAATAATATAAATAATGTTTTCGACTGTTTAATCTTATTAAAATTTATAAATTTTACAAAAACATCTTACATTATTAACTAGATGGTGGTAGTTTATATAAAATATCCCTGGATAGGATTGTCAATAAGGGTAATGACAAAAAAATATAAATCTCCATAAAATCTCCAGCTTGTTCTTAAATCAAGAACTATATAACTACTTTAAAAAAAAAAAAATACCCTGCACCTTAAAAATACAATTTTCTAAATTCATCCACTGGTCATCAAACTGGTCCAAATTTTGACTCTTTAAGAAAAAAGGATTTTTTTAGATACTACTATAATTTTAACCCTCCCATTGACTAAATCAATTTTGTTTGTTTGTGGTATTGCTTTTTTTATACAAAAAATAAATGTTATTACGGGGGGAATCTTAAACCTTACCCCTTCAACAAAATGTTAAAAAAATGTCTCTAGTAAAAATATAAATATCTATTATATAAGAAGTTAAAGATTATTTAGGAAAGATCTATTATTTAGGAATAATAATTAATTTTATTTTGAATCAGTCAAATTTGATTTTTTTTTTTTTTTTTTCTGAATGGGGGGAAGGGATTTTTTTTATAATTCGATTTTATATATTTGTGGCGAAAAAGAAATTTAGAATTGTATAAACCTAAAACAATTTATTAAAGAACACCTTTTCTTAAAGAGTCAAATTTTGGTCCAATAACCTCTTTAATGATTTAATAAAATTGCAATACTGTTAATCTTCATTTACGATTACGAACAAGCAGAAGATTTTTTAAAGAGTGACATTTCTTCGAAAAATTACATTTCTTTCGTCATTATACGTATTGGCAACCCGATCCTGGACACCCTGTATGTATATAATATATATATACACACACACACACATATATATATATATATATATATATATATATATATATATATATATATATATATATATATATATTATGAATTTCAAAATTAATTTAAGAGGGTATGATACTATAGGGGTTTAAGTGTCACAATAAAGAAATGAGAAATAAACATGCCTATGGAAACACTTTTCAATGCCAGGTTAAGGTCAACTTTTAAATTTTGATGGGCACCCTAATTTATTTATGGTAGAGTTGTATAGCAGAGGTCTAAAACTTTACTAGTTGTGTTGGAGTCACCCAAGAAGGGGGAGAATTGGTGTAAAGGTACGACAAGTTGCCAAAATAAGAACAACATTGTGCTCTCCAACTTTTATAATTGATACAATAGTCAAATTGGGACCGGCGTGGCGTAGCCGATCCCCACTTAAAATATCAAAGTTGCCCTTCACAGGGATATTTCAAGGGCACGCAGTTGTTACCATCAATAGATTCTTTAAAACCCTACAACTTTATTGTAATTTTACATGAAACTGTATACTAATGGAAACATAAAACAGATTTGATATTTATTGTTTAACATGTTTATCTTATTTATTAACATAATAATGTTAAACATTAAATAACAAATCATGTTATTTTCGATAGGATTTTTTTTTTAATAAATAAAGTAATTATTCCTCAAATATATAACAACATAAAACCCTTTATATATCAAACATCTACAATTATAACTTTTTCATATATGTATACTCCACTTCAAATGTATTGCAACACCTTTTGACAATTATAGTACATGAAAAAGATAATTTAAAACTTAATTGTTTAAATGTTTATTAGACGTAGAATATTTTGAACAGTATGACAACCTCTAGGAAATATTTTTAAGGGGGGGGGGGGGCAAATTATAAAATTTCAATTTACATTTCGGGTGTTGCAATAGTTTTGATGTAGTGCTTTCTTATTTATATACATGTCCACCCTAGTCATTGATGCATTTTAAATTCTTATTAAAAGGTAGGTATGTACGTGATCAGTACCAAACAATTTTGGATTTATTCTTTTGAAATATTAGAAATAAAACTTCATTGGAAAATAATTTTTAAAAAAATAATTACTGAACAATACATAAAAATATATAATTAATTTATTAGATTACTAAACTGTATGTATGAGCAGTTTAAATCCATAAACATAAACTTACCATTTTAATAAATAACTTGGTCAATAAAAAAATAAACAACTAATAAGTTTCGCTGTGAAAAATGTGAATATGATCTACAAAATCTCAGTAAAAACAACCATCTTAGTACTGATCTTAGTAAAATAAATTTATTGTACTTATCACATTATTAAAAATTATTTTGATAAAATAAAACGAATAAAGGATTTATTTTTAACAATAAAAATATATATTTTTAAATAATCTTCTTTGTTATACTGCTTGGAAATATTGTTGTCCTACAACTTGGACATAAATCAAAATTTTTAAACGTAAATCAAAGGAGCGATTTTATTTTTAAAGTTGTGTGCCTAAATTAAGAACGAATATGTTCCCATAAGATCTGGCGATAAGCAATGTATATAACATGCTATATTATGTAGTCAAAATTCTTTTGATGTTCATTACAGGTATCTTTGACATTAAAAATTATTTTCACCCATATTACATATAATTCATGCTAAACAATTTAATTTTACAAAGCCTCAAAACCTTCGAAGTTCATTGAAAAGAATTATTTTCTTGTTGAAATTTTCTCTTTAAATCTAGGGGATGAGGAACACCCAAATATATATATATATATATACACAATTTGTGTTAGTGAGAGGCACCAAGGGATGTGCCACGCAAGCGTGACACATAGGAACTGTTCCAACATTAGACTATACGTCACAAAGCTGTTGGCTCGGCATTACGCCATGTCCTGCATCATTTCGTCGCGTCCGACTCATCAGGGGCCCGACGATGCCCACCCAACTCTGGACCTATACCAAATCAAGAAGATCAGATATCAGCGACGAAACGAAAAAACAAAAACACGGTATTACATTGCTGATATATATATATATATATATATATATATATATATATATATATATATATATATATATATATATATATATATATATATATATATATATATATATAAGAGGTTTTTCTATATATAATAGTTAATCAATGTTTGAGAGCATATAAAACAAGAAAAATAAAGTCGAAAGCATTAATACTTTTTTGAAAAAGTGTATACTAAGGGAGATACAACCCCTTAACTGTTAAAGACGATTTTAATTCAATATCTCGGGAACCATAAGTGATAAAATTTGGTATAGATAATATCTTTCCCATATTTTATTAGATGAATTTAAAATAATTTAAAAAATAAAATGAACCAGAGGTGTTTCTAGCGATTAGTGTGTAGGGTTAAATTACTCCTAACTATTTTGTCAGTATTTTTTTTTTTTTTTTAATGTTTTTATTGAAAATTATGATAAATCAAGGGATTTTAACCCTAGAACGACACACATATTTCTTTTTTTACGTAAACTCCACACTTGTTTAGTGAGACCCCAATTAATTAATGGGTTAAATTAGTTAATAAACATTTCTTTTTTAATTATTTATTTATTTTTGTTAATATAATTTGTCATACTAACAATACCATTTAATTTTGACCAAAACAAATAAGGATATTAAAATTGAATAGTATACATATACCATATACCTATATTATCATCATTTTTTTTTTTTTTTTTTTTTTTTTTGAAAAATTTGTAGGTACTTTAAAAAAATATATATATATAAAATCTGGTGTTTCTTAGATTGGGTTATTTTTTATTTATATAAATTAAGAGTTGTTTTACAGAAAACAGAAACAAAAATGATAAAAATAATTATAGATTTTCTTACATAATCTGTCAAAGTTAAGCATTTTTGGCCTTACATCTTTACTGTGATCTACTAAACTTTCAACTTGTATGAAGTTATATACGTCTACTAATAGTAATAAAATTTCTTTTTTGGAACTTCTGACAGACTCAAACATTTCAGCACCACAAAAAAAAAAAAAAATAATAAGACAGAACAGTGGTATATGTAACAATTACGTTAATGGCACACAGGGGTCTATGGGACCCCAACTCTAATTCTAATGAATACTGAAAGAAAACTAAAACTAATAACATAGATATTGTTATCAGTCTTTACATAGAAAGGTTCAAAGGTAAATTAGAAGGGAGTCTAGGTTTAGAGAAATAGAAATAAAACAAAAAAAACTCAATTATAGTTTGTATGGGGTCTGTGGGACCCCAGTGTGTAGTTCTAGGGTTAAGAAAAAAGGTACTCCTAATAAACTTCGATAAAACGCACCGTTTTAGAGTATACTCGATTTTAATCTAATAATCAGTAAAAAAAAAAAAAAATATAATAATAATTTTACAAATACAATACCTTTATTGTGGTTTAAAAATCTCAATTATTCTTCAAAATTTCCACCAAAATTGTGGTGACAATATTGTTGTGTTACTTTCTACCAACTTCTCTAGTCATAATTATGTAGTGGTACCACAAATTCTCAGTCAAAACAACTTACCATTTGATATTATCTGTACCAAATTTTATCATTTTATCATTTATGGTTTCCGAGATATTTAATTTAAACTATTTCTAGAAGCAGACAGTTAAAGGGACAGTTATCTCCCCTATTATAGAAACACCTTGTAATATATATATATATATATATATATATATATATATATATATATATATATATATATATATATATATATATATATATATATATATATATATATATATATATATATATATATATATATATATATATATATATATATATATATAGTGTCTTAATTACGAACTTATTAAATTAAAAGATTTTGAGAGGTAATTAATCAGTAAAAGAAGCAAAATAAAATTCGTTAGTATTAAATTAAAAATGTTTAGAGTTTGGTTTACAATCTTTTAATATAATTATACGTTAATATGCTTTGAAAAATAGTGATTTTATCTCTCTTATAGTCATGTTATTTTCTTTAATGTTCTTTCGATTTTTTTCGTACAAGACACATCAATACTATTTGAATACAAAACAAATTTATTACAGTTCTTCTGTCACCTAAGCAATGGACTTTTTTTTCTTTTTTTTTTTGCAAGTACAATACTGTGTTTAAAGTATCAAATAATGTGCCCTGATAAATCAGATAAGATAGATTATAAACTGAGCCTAATAATTCAACAATAGTAGAAAATTTATTATTATCTTAAAATTATTAACACATTAATATCAAAAACATTTAACATCGAACACTTAAAAGGTGGTTTTATAAAACAGTATTATTCACAAGTAATTTTATTATTAACATATATAGGCCTAATTCTATAAAGTTGTTTAAAAATAAATACACATTTAGTAATTTATACAATCTTATAAATTTTATATTTAGACACCAAATTATTTAGAGGAAGATTTTTTAGTGGTACTTAATTACCAATATAGTTAATATTTAAAAAAAAAAAAAAAAAAAAAAACAGTTATATTTATCAATTATTTAGAAGAAAAATGAAAAAGTGTGTTTCTTTTAATCAGTCTATAAAATTTAAATCATGATTGAAGAAGAGAGATAAATACAAAAATAATACTAGCCCATTAAAACCAAGTTTTTATTATAAATCCTTTATATTTTTGCATTGTGGTTGTGAGGGGAAGTATTGGTAATAATTCATTATAATTTTAAATAATTATTTAAAAATTAATTAATTAGTAAAATTTAATTAATTAATTAATTTGTTAGAATGTCTTTGTATTGGTAGAGTCGATATGCCAAGTTTCTGCTCGATTGGATGACTGAAAGAGGGTTAACTCGCCCTCCAAAGATTTTGTATACCCACAAAATTAATTAATTAAATTATTATATTATTTTTATTACTTTTTTAAATTTCATTATTCCATTAATTTTTAACAAGAAATTTATTAAATTTAAAAATTAATTAATTTGTTAAAATATTTTTGTATTGCTAGAGACTATGTACCAAGTTTCATCTCGATTAGATGACTAGAAGAGGGTTAACTCGCTCTCCAAAGATTTTATATACCTACAAATTAATTAATTAATTAATTAAATTTTTATTTTATTCTTATTATTTTTTTTTTAATTTAATTAATCCATTTATTTTTAAAAAGATAATTATTTCAATTAAAGAAGTAATTAATTAGTTAAATTTAAAAATTAAATGTTAAATCAGGCCGGGTGGGCTGGTTGGTGGGTACCCACCCACCAACCAGGCACCCAGGCACCCGGCCACAAAAGTGAAGTTAATATAAAGGATTTAAAAAATAGAGGCATCAACCACTAGTAATCGAATACGGATACCTGAGCCAAATCCCAGTATTAAAACCCAGGGATATGCGTTCGATTATAGGTGACGCAATATATTTTTATATCTCTTTCTACCCTTCTTATTAACAATTGTTTAAATCTAGGCACAGATTGCCATTTAAACTTAATTTATTTAATCGATATTTATTATAAATCTAATGTCTGACATCTCAGACCTCTTCTTTTAGAACATAAGAAAATAGAGCGATTATTAACCTTATCATACAGGTAGTATTGAGCTCAAGTGAACAAATACAAAGGTAGTATTGAACTCAAGTGAACAAATACACAAGTAGTATTGAACTCAAGTGAACAAATACACAGGTAGTATTGAGCTCAAGTGAACAAATACAAAGGTAGTATTGAACTCAAGTGAACAAATACACAGGTAGTATTGAACTCAAGTGAACAAATACAAAGGTAGTATTGAACTCAAGTGAATAAATACACAGGTAGTATTGAGCTCAAGTGAACAAATACACAGGTAGTATTGAACTCAAATGAACAAATACGCAGGTAGTATTGAACTCAAGTGAATAAATACACAGGTAGTATTGAGCTCAAGTGAACAAATACACAGGCAGTATTAAGCTCAAGTGAACAAATACACAGGTAGTATTGACCTCAAGTGAACAAATACACAGGCAGTATTAAGCTCAAGTGAACAAATACACAGGCAGTATTAAGCTCAAGTGAACAAATACACAGGTAGTATTGAACTCAAGTAAACAAATACACAGGTAGTATTGAGCTCAAGTAAACAAATGCCATAATAATGCTCAAATACGGAGTTGTTAGTTAATTAATTTTTCACCTAGCTTTAAAGTTTGAAAAAAAAGAACAGCCCTATTTTATTGTATGCATATTAAAAGTTAATAATATATATAATGTATATGTATATATATACTAACTGAAATTTTAACCTAGGGGCTTTTTTGGACGAAATTATAATTCTAACTGTGCGAAAACACATGGGCCCTGATTTCCGTATGTACATAATTCCGAATGTTTAACATATTTCCTTATATTGTTCAAAAAACTTAAGTATGCTTAACAATCTCAAAGAACTTCTTAATTAAATCGATTAATATAAGTTTTAACATAGGCTTAGTCAAAATATTGGCCAGCATTTGATGTTAGATAATTAAATATTTGAAGTATCGGTTAAAATAACATAGTTTACGAACTACATTTTAAAATATATTTTCCTGCTCTCTCGTCTAATTTAATAATTAAACTAACAAACGTAGAAAAGAAATTTGAAATAATAACCTTAATACACAATTAATATAAAAAATTATCTTATAATAAAGACATTAATATGATTTTATTATAAATGATTTATTTTTCTCGTAAATATAATACTAGTAAAGATCCAATACTCTTAAAAACTATGAATACTAAACACTTAATATTTATCATTGTATAAAATACAAACATTAATACTCTCATTAAAAAAATAGAAACATCAATACACTTATAAAATATAAATATTAAACAGATACAAAATTAAAATATTACATAGAAACATTAATCCATATGTTATTTATAATCATTAATACACATATAAAATATAATCATTAATACACATATAAAATATTATCATTAATACACATATAAAATATAATTATCCATACTATTAGAGAAAATAGACATATTCATACTCTATACAAAATACTCTTGAAAAAAAAAAATATATATAATCACTTTATCCGTGTAATAAAATACACTTAATTTTATACACGATTTTAATGAGTTACGTCCTCAATTTTCAAAAAAGAAAAAAAAAATAATAATAACTACTTTGATTCTAAACTAACACAAGAACAACCTTAAAATTTACTTTTTTACACAACTTGTGCTTAATATTTACTTTTTCACAATTTAGTTTATACATTAAAACTTTGTGGAAAATCAAGTTATTCCAGATTTAATGTCAGAAAAATATTTAATATATGTACATTTAAAATCATTTATTAGCTTAAACATTAAAAGTTAATTCCTTTTTTTTTTTATATAAGTACGTTAATTTCGATTTAATTATGTAGATAGAAACATAAAACCCTTTCTTTTGGTTTACAGAAATTATTGAGTTTATTACTTCTTTCTGACAAAAAAATAATGTTAATTCAACATAACATTATGTCTCCTATATCATTAAAATCGTGGTCATGACCAATCTTGTGATATATTATTAATTACACCATGTTTCTTACAAGCTCTTTAAATTTAATCTTTTATAATATACAACTAGCCAGTCTTGGCTTTCCAGCTCCAAGTAATATAATAATAATTTATTATGACATAATACATATTAGTTTTTTTATATTTTTTATATATACATAAACATTATATTCATATAAAATAAATCAATATAATAATTATAAATCGGCATTAAGTATAACCACCGCCGTGGTAATACAATCCAGATAATTGTATAAAGCCCTGTTTTTTACTTGGACCAAGTCAGTTTTGACTCTACTTTGATGCTACTTGGATCATGTAAATACCCTGTTTTACTAAATATTCAAGAATGTTTTCATTTATATATATATATATATATATATATATATATATATATATATATATATTGTTTACACAATAAACATTTTGATCTCATAATAATATGTTCTCATAATATTGTAGAATTCCTGTGCCTCGCTACGGAGTGTGTTTATTATATAATGTATTTGCATTTTTTTTTTTTTTTTTTTTTTTTTTAAATTGGTGGGGTAATAAACTCGTATCAAAAAACATTGAAGTTATTTTACAAAGAAAGAGTGTCTGTAGAGTTTCCTAAATCCCCCCCCCTTATTATTTCTATACCCCCACCCCCTTGGATTAAACATAGTTTTCTTAATACCTAATTATCCCCTTAAGGATACAATTTAAAAAAAATCACATTCTGGACAGAAAATCACATTCAATATTATTTTACAAATTACCATACTAACTACAATTATTTCATATTAATGTTTCAAAGAAGTTATGATAAATATATTGAGATAACATAGTTTCAAATACCAATATGGCCACAATCCGGAATAAAATGGCTGATTAAAAAATCCTTTCACAAATGCTGTAAAAGGAAGCCAACTTTAAAATTAGGTTCAAGTGAAATTAGTGTGAATATATCAGAATCAATTGCATATAATTCTGCAAATATAGGTCCACTATATTGACTCAATATGGTGGACCGTTAAACTACTTATTAGCTAGCACCGAAGGGGTTAGAAGAACCTCCATGCAAAATTTTAGCTCTCTTGCTATTTCCATTCTAGAGATAATTCGATGGTTCAGTTATTGGTATTTGGCTTTTAATATAGAAACAGAATATACATATTAATTTACAGTTTACATACAGCTCTTTATTAGTCATAGCTATTAAACAATTTTTAAGTAAATGACATTCTTAAGGATTTAATTATATAATTTAGATTTTCTTCATTTAACAATCATTTTAAAATAAATAAATAAATAAATTTGTGTTTTTATTGTCATTATATCAAACCAAACATCGTTTATTTTATTTATTTATTCATTTGAAATAGGTATATAAATCTTCACACACACACACACACACACACATATATATATATATATATATATATATATATATATATATATATATATATATATATATATATATATATATATATGAATAAATTCTCGACCGTAAATATAAACAGAAAACAAACAAAACTCAGGTTTCGGTCACAAAAATCGTCTTTATGTTACAATCCCGACGTTTCGGTTTTTACTTAAAACCTTCTTCAGGGGCCTAAAAAACAAACGAAATACAAAAACCCATGAAACAAACACTCATGACTATCAAAACGGAAAAAACTAAGCAGCTGCTACACAATAAATATTAACCCAAGACCTAAACTCACCGTAAAACATCTAAACAACGACTGAAACAATCCTCACGCGTCACACCTATATATACGGAGAAAAACCACAGCCTCCTAGATAAAAACATACTTTTTTTTTTTTTTTTTTTTTTCCAAATATTATAATAATAACAACAGTTACGTAATAAACAAAAAAGAAAGAAGAAAATTCTCCTCCCCCCCCCCCCGCAACTCCTACATATTATAGACAAAGATAAGGGCCAAAGCTAGAAAAGATTACAGGAGTAAACAAGTATCCTAGGCAGTCTGTGGACTGGCTTTAGAGGGGACCAACCTGGCATTCGCCTAGTAAATTGAGGGAAACCACAGAAAACCTCAATTAGGTTGGGCGGACCCGGGTCCTTCCAATAAAACATTCTAAAAACCAGAACATCTATTGGCAGTTATAGAAATCGTTTGTGGGCTTGAACTAGGGAAAGAAACTGAGTATACAGTGTACTCAGTTTCTTTCCCTAGTTCAAGCCCACAAACGATTTCTATAACTGCCAATAGATGTTCTGGTTTTTAGAATGTTTTATTGGAAGGACCCGGGTCCGCCCAACCTAATTGAGGTTTTCTGTGGTTTCCCTCAATTTACTAGGCGAATGCCAGGTTGGTCCCCTCTAAAGCCAGTCCACAGACTGCCTAGGATACTTGTTTACTCCTGTAATCTTTTCTAGCTTTGGCCCTTATCTTTGTCTATAATATGTAGGAGTTGCGGGGGGGGGGGGGGGAGGAGAATTTTCTTCTTTCTTTTTTGTTTATTACGTAACTGTTGTTATTATTATAATATTTGGAAAAAAAAAAAAAAAAAAAAAAGTATGTTTTTATCTAGGAGGCTGTGGTTTTTCTCCGTATATATAGGTGTGACGCGAGTTAAGTTACTCAAATGAAAATATAACTTTTTAAAAATTGAAACACTTTATTATTTTTCACATTAATATAATATAAGAATAATACAGAATAATACATTCACATAGAACTGTAAAAAGGTAAGTGTCTGACGTCGGATTCGAAAGGCTCCTTATATACTCCCCCCACAACTGCTTTAACACGCAGATTATCTTAGTGTTAGATTGCAGCAGTTGCAGTTTTAAGGGAATATAACTCTTCCAGCCCTTGTTGGAGGATTTGGGGAAGCATTGCCCAAATCCGGAACCTCTTGATTGATTTCTAAGAACAATTTCCTTTTACAATATTTTATATAGATTACATATATTATTAATGTTAATATTAAGATTATTGATATGGTTACACTGTAGACATCAAATTGTTCAAAATTTATTGGTTTATTTATATCTAATAACAATTGCTTGTGATAGGCTATTTGATGTGCCACATTACCTAACTTTAAGTTTACAGGATCCAATTCTAATTCTTTTTGTCTTACATTCATTTGAATTTCGTTAGACAGTTTTATTATAGGAATTTTAAAGTCTTTCAATTCTATTTTTGAATTAGAAAAAGATCTAAGTATAGTGTTGTTAAATTTTAATGTACATTGATTTTCTAATTCTATTAAATACGTTCCATATAAAAAGTAAGATTCTTTTTCATTATTGCAGTTTTCATTAACCAATACTTTATCAGTTGCAATTATCCATTTATTATAATCTAATTTAGAGACATAATTTTGAGGAATGTTAACATTAGTTACATGACATGATGTGTTATGATTTTCAAGTAAAATTAAACTTATTTCACAATAATCCCTAACATTAACTAATTTATAAATCATTAAGTTATTACAAAGAAAATATTTATCTTTAACTTTCTTACATACAATATTAGTAAAAGCAAAATAATCCTCTGATAATAAAAGATACTTATTTCTAGGTATAATAGTTTTATAATTATTATTTAATTTATCCAATACAGGAATTGATAAAAGTGAATAAAAATCAAAATCATAATTGCTTACCAAAGGTAATTCTAAAAGAAATATAATTTTATTTTGTTTATAATAACACTTAACATTAATAATTGATTCTAATACCAAAAGATTTTCTTTAGTGGGTTCAAGCGGGAATTTATTGTGTTCTAAAGAATTATTCGCAATCTTCAAAGCGTTTAAAAGATCTTCAGCTTTTACGATAGAGTTATGAAAAACATTCATCTTTGCAAAAGTAATCGCATTTTCAATATTTCCAAGAACGTCATAAATAGTTTGTAAGTTAGATAGTAGTTGCTGAATAATAAGTTGTATTGCAAATTCATCAGAAAGTGACTGATTAGATTGTTTCTTCTGAATCTGCTGTAACACATCTTTTATAACTCTTTGGTTATTATAAAGGACGTTAATATTATTTTCAAATTCATTCGTTACGTTTTCAAACAATGTTATCTGTGCTCGAACGGCACTTTTAAGTCTGTCTTGGTTACTTGCTATGTCTGTAATTATTTCTATTAGGATTATAATTATTATTATTATATCTGTTAGGATTATTGTTATTAAATCTGTTAGGGTTATAATTATTATTATTAAATCTGTTAGGATTATAATTATTATTATTAAATCTGTTATTATTCCTATTTGGATTATTAAACATATTGTTATTTCTATTGTTATTATTCGTCCTATTATTAAAGTTATTGTTTGCATTAGTATAATTTCTGTTCTGATTATTATAGTTTGAATTATTCCCAAAAGTTTGAGGAAAATTATTGTTATTATTTCTTAATGTACTCAATTGTCTAACTGAATTATTAAAATTTTCCTCCTCGATGACATATGTCATGGCCATTTCTAAACTGATAGGATTTCTCAGGCGAATGTTATTTTGAATGTTACTTGGCAATCCTCTAATATAAGTTGCCAGTGTTAGATCATCATAAGTTTTTATGCTCGCTTTTCTTTCTTCGGTTGACAATTCTAAACTATTCACTTTGGATATTATCAAACTCTTGGCATCTTGGCATCTTATGCCGAAGGCATGGGGACTTTCGTTCCTATTTGGAAACATATTTATTAATTCTCTGACCAGGCATTCTATGTTTCTTTGGTCCCCAAAATGTGAGATTAAAAGTTGTTTAATTTCTGTCCAAGTCTGTAAGTCAGTCCTAGTACCTACGGTATTCAAAGCTCTGCCTGTCAGCTTCCCTAAAATTGCCTTTAAAATATATTCATTAATATAATCATTTGGGATAGAGGATCCGAATGTCGATATTAAACTTTCTGCATTACCCAAAAATATGGATAATGTATTTGGATTACCCTCATATGGGGGAATCGCAGTAACATACAATTTCAGAAGTTGATAATTTACTTGTCTTTCTGTCATTTTGGTATTATAATCAATTTAACAATTATAGCAAAACTTAATAAGTTTATTTTAATTATTTTATCTAATTTATAAATAAATTTTTTTTTTTCTTAATGGGAATTTTAAATTAATTATTGTAGAATTTAAGATGTGGTGAACTTACAGCAATAGGAGAATCATATCCAATGTGGTGATCCGCTTTCTGGTGTTCCACTCACTCGATAATATTCGGACACGGTTCGACGGTAAATCGTAAAAACGAACTTGATTATTCCTATTTTTTGAGAAAATCAATCCGTCCCAGAGTCTATTTTAATTACTCTGCCTGTCCTACCGACTGCGCCAGTTAAGTTACTCAAATGAAAATATAACTTTTTAAAAATTGAAACACTTTATTATTTTTCACATTAATATAATATAAGAATAATACAGAATAATACATTCACATAGAACTGTAAAAAGGTAAGTGTCTGACGTCGGATTCGAAAGGCTCCTTATATACTCCCCCCACAACTGCTTTAACACGCAGATTATCTTAGTGTTAGATTGCAGCAGTTGCAGTTTTAAGGGAATATAACTCGCGTGAGGATTGTTTCAGTCGTTGTTTAGATGTTTTACGGTGAGTTTAGGTCTTGGGTTAATATTTATTGTGTAGCAGCTGCTTAGTTTTTTCCGTTTTGATAGTCATGAGTGTTTGTTTCATGGGTTTTTGTATTTCGTTTGTTTTTTAGGCCCCTGAAGAAGGTTTTAAGTAAAAACCGAAACGTCGGGATTGTAACATAAAGACGATTTTTGTGACCGAAACCTGAGTTTTGTTTGTTTTCTGTATATATATATATATATGTATGTATGTATGTATATATATATATATATATATAAATATATATATATATATATATATATATATATATATATATACACATATATACATAATATATACAGCCTCCTTGATAAAAACATACGACATCAAACATTTTTTTTTTCTCCCCCATAGCCTTCGTAATAAACAAAATGAAACCACAATGAAAATAAGCTAAGCCAGGGGAAATAAAGAAAAAGAAACGTTACACCAGTCCAGATGTAACATAGTGACGATTTTTGTGACCGAAACCTGAGATTAGTTTGTGTGTTGATTATGCTGTTTTGATGTGTACGGTCGAGAATTTATTCATTTATAATATATTGAAGTTGAACGGGACTTAAACCAAATATATATATATATATATTAAAATAATTACTAAACTGGTCGAAAATCGATTTACCACACAGGTTTTTAAACTAAAAAAGAAATAGTAGGTATAGCCTAATTAAAATATAGTTAAGTTAACGACAATAAATTAAAAAAATACTAATACGTATATCTCACCCGTATAATAAAATAATCCAAGTTGTGTCAGTGTAGACTGAGACATATAATTCAATAAAAACAAACAAGTAATTAAATACAGACAACCTCCTTATAAAAATTAAATAGCATAAAAATATGTTCGTTAGCCCATTTTAAAAATCTGTCATTCTTTTTAATAGAATTGTGGTATCCCTTGAGAATGATGATATAGTTAAAGACTAAATAGAATTTCACGCTCTGAAAGGCATTATGAAAGCTTTAAATCATTAGCTCCTGGACTAGAAACAGCAAAATCTTTGGATTTTGCTGTCTTAAAAATGTAAAGATTAAATTCATATCATGAACCCTTTTAATAAGCAGTGAGATAAGCCGCTAATTTCTGATCAATGTTTCTCAAGTACTGCACTTATTTTAGGGAAATACATTTTCTAATTTTGAATCAGGAGAGCCAACATTAATTAGTGATAAGAGAAAATCGTTCAGGAACACAGCCCTCACCGAAGTGAGAAATGGAGAAAAAGTATCTGATAAATGTTCCTCAAGTACTGCACTTATTTTAGGGAAATACATTTTCTAATTTTGAATCAGGAGATCCAACATTAATTTTCGATAAGAGAAAATCGTTCAGGAACACAGCCCTCACCGAAGTGAGAAATGGAGAAAAAGTAAAATCTACGATGAATAACGGCTCTAATTTTAAGCATCTGTTTATCTATGTTGTTTTTTTCCCTTTGTACTATGTATTTAATTAAGTACAAAAGAATTTGCTAAACAATTCCTTGAAATGCAAGTAATTGGGTTTGATTTAATGTATTATGCTTTTGATGAAGTTCGTTAATTCAGCAAAACAAGGGTTTCGACAAAATATTAAATTGTTATTTTTAAAAATGCATCGAATCAGATTTTAAAGGTTTGTTTATGAGACTAGCATACAAATAGTTTAGAGGTCTATAACTAACAAAAAATGCTAAAAATGTTTAAAATTGATCAAATTCACATTAAGAAGAGATTTGGAGGAGTCAAATAGATCAGATCACAATATGGTTGTGAATGAGATAAGATATGTTTTGTTATGTCAATGTCCGAGTTATTGTCATAATTATTATAAATTTATATTGTGTTGTGATGACGATATTTTTGTTCAGTTTATAATTGAGAACAGAGTTTAATTAGAAGGAAAACGACGACGAATTTTCTCGCTTTTGTAAAGGAGGTAAATTTCACGGTCATTATTATATTATTTATTATTTATTATAGATCGACTTCAAATACTGAATTCATATTTAAAAAAAATTTCATCAAATGCTATATTCCAACCCCTTTGTGTAATTTTCAAGCTATTTACACCAGATTTACATCTCTTTATCACCATTCCAATATATAATTCACATCTTAAAATATACAATCGATTAACATATTATGTTGTTATTCTTCAAAAGAATTTAAGTCTATGTCTTTGTGAGGCATAGACTCAAATTCTCTCGAGGATTTGAATTGAAAAAAAAAAAAAAAAATGTTATTGATGTATTGGAATAGTGATAAAGAAATGCAAATGCCTGAAATGTGGTATAAAAAGCTCAAAAATGACCCAAAGGGGTTGAAATATTGCGTTTGATGAAACTTGTGTGGAATGAGAATTCTTGAACTATTATAGAGAACCCAATAGACCAAAGGGAGAAATATTGAGTTTGATGAAACTTGTGTGGAATGTGAATTCTTGAACTATTAAAGAGAACCCAATAGACCATAGGGAGAAATATTGAGTTTGATGAAACTTGTGTGGAATGTGAATTCTTTAACTATTATAGTGTACCCAATTGACCATAGGGAGAAATATTGAGTTTGATGAAACTTGTGTGGAATGAGAATTCTTGAACTATTATAGAGAACCCAATAGACCATAGGGAGAAATATTGAGTTTGATGAAACTTGTGTGGAATGTGAATTCTTGAACTAATATAGAGTACCCAATAGACCATAGGGAGAAATATCGTGTTTTTTTACACAGATAAAGTAATAATAAAAAAAAACAACAATGATACATATCTCGTCAGGAAACCTAATTATTCTCTTTTAAAAATGAATAAATATTCCTGTTCCTCTATTTTTAATTAATTAATTTATAATAAAAATATAAACAAATATAATTTAAATTTATAGTAACATTAAAATTAAATATATAATTTAAATAAAATAGCATAATGCTAATGATTCTCGCCCGTATAACACATAAATATAAAATAATTAGTCTGTCCCCACAACTTTCGTAGATATTGCCAATTTTGTGCTTAAAACTTAACTCAATTTATAAATTATTCGAAATTTACTGACTAGCATTTATAATTCTTTTTGTATTTTCTGACTAGCAACCAATGTTAATAATTACAGTTCCTAATATTTACACTTATTTCAATTAAAAAATTATTTTTTGATATTATATTCTTTTAAAAAATGTATACACTTCGAAAACAAAAAAAAATATATACATACATATGTGGATGATAAATAATTAAAAAAAAAAAATATATATATATATTTTTTTTGTTTTAAATCTTAGATTACATTATTTAAACACGAAATACGTACAAATATTAATATTTTAATACTAAATGTTAATATAAACAAATGAGCCATGTGTCTGGTATCTTCAATTAAATTAAAACGTTTTATTTATTTTACAACTACCTTATTATAATAAAAAAGATAATGAACAGCCAAGTTATGGTAATTTTAGTTATAGCGCAGGTTATTGTACAGATAGTACAGATTGTACAGGTAGTATGAGTGAAAGGGTAAGTATTTAAGAAATAGTAGAAATAGCCGAAACCAGTTATTTTTATAGACATTTTAACTGCTTAACTTCAGTCTTGGGTGCTTGAGAGAACGCAGTCTTATTTCTTTTCATTTGTCTTTTGTTAAGTCGTTTGTTCGACGAGTGAGCCTAATTCAGTTTTCTTATCCTCCTCTTATTTTCATCTTCATCTTCACTTGAAGACTTCTTTCTAAAATTAAAATGAACAAATGTATTACTAACTAGATCCAACTTTCGTATTAGAATAAAGAGAAAAAAAAATCGCATATATTAAATGCTTTCAAAGTTAAGGAATATGTATATTATATTAAGATTTGTCTTTTTTAAGAAAGCTTTAAAAATTATGATTATTATTAACGTTTAATTATTCAATTAATGCAAGAATGATTTTAAATCATATATATTTTATCACAGTATATTTGAGAATAAGTAAATTTAGTTAGTATTATTAAAAACAAAATTGATAAATTGAGCAATTATTTTAGAAAATTAATAACTACCTATAACAATCTTAAAAACATTAAGTTAAAAAACAATGAGCAAACATTTTTTATTACTAAGTCAAGGTTAGCTCGAGTTCTGATTTTTAGTTTACTTTAGTTTGAATTAGTTCTAATATGAAAATATGGAAAACTTTGTATGGAAATTAAAAATAATTTTCTTTTGCTCTTCAACACAGTATAAAATCACTAATTAATATAAAAATGCAATTTTTCAAAACTGGTCTTATTTTCGACATTCTTTTTTTTTGGTTTCTGTATTCTTCACCTTAGTTGTATCTATGTGCAAAATTTGGGGAAGATTAAATAACGGTAAGTGGTTCAAATTTGGGGTAATAGGTGTGCGATGAAACAAAAAGCAAATAAATTTGACGCCATTTTGTTATTTTTTTGTTTTGTTTTTGGTTTCTGTATTCTTCACCTTAGTTGTATCTATGTGCAAAATTTGGGGATGATTGAATCACGGTAAGTGGTTCAAAATTGGTGTAATAGGTGTGCGATGAAACTTAAAATGCAAATAAATTTGACGCCATTTTTTTTATTTTTTATTTTTTTTTTTTTTTTGGTCTCTGTATTCTTCACCTTAGTTGTATCTATGTGCAAAATTTGGGGATGATTGAATCACGGTAAGTGGTTCAAAATTGGTGTAATAGGTGTGCGATGAAACTTAAAATGCAAATAAATTTGACGCCATTTTTTTTTTTTTTTTTTTTTTTTTTTTTTGGTTTCTGTATTCTTCACCTTAGTTGTATCTATGTGCAAAATTTGGGGAAGATTGAATCACGGGAAGTGGTTCAAAATTGGGGAAACGGAAATGTGCGATGAAACTTACAAAGCAAAGTAATATAACGTTGATCGGCAAACAATACCGCCTAACTACAATTTTTAGGATATAGAGTTTTTAGTATCGTTGGAAAGCTCTCGCGGAGGCGGATCGAACTAAGTGTTAATTAGTTTGATGAAAAATCAACAGATGTCAGAATACATAAAGAAGCAATCCCGCGTATCTCAGTCCAAGCAGTAATACCGCGCATCTACTAGTCTTCTATAGAATTGTGCAGGGAGACGACACGCTGTTGGTAAGTACTTACATTTTTTTAATATTTCTTTTAAGAAACTTATTAAATCTTACTAAAAATTTGTATATCGATTAAAACGTACTTCCTGCTCAAGGCAGTAAGTTTATTAAAGTAAATAAAGATCGCTATTTCAGTAAAATAAGAGGTTAATTGATGGTTTGTAGATAGGTGGTATTAGATCATACATCATACGTACTTAAGCGGTATTAAAATAAATGGTTTTTTCACTAATGCAGATAGGCGTTATTAGAATAGGAATAATTGACTATGATAGGCGCATCAATTTTACACCTAATATTTATATATTAATGCCGTTTTGTGTTTAGGAAACGAGATAAAATTATTATTAATAATCCGTTGAAGTTTCTCTTAGAGTGATTGAACACAAAAAATTAATAGAAGGAGCCTTGCTGGCTATATTCACGATCAACGGTGAAATAATGTTAACGTAAATTATAAACTTTTAAAATTGTTTTGTTTGGGGTTTTGTTTTAGAACAGAAAAAAAAATGTTGTCGCGGGGAAAAAAGATGGTCAGAATGGCCATTGAAAAGACGATGACAGCGGTGGCAGAGAACATAGTTGCAAGTCATGATACAAGCACTTTACAACCTTCTGTATCAGCAGATGAAGTTGCAGAAAAAAAATCTTCTGATCTTATACAAATAAATCAACTTTGTAACTCTGATCAATTAACTATATTCCTAAATAATGATGAACAAGTATTATCTCTTCCACTTTCAGTAACATCGTTTACGGAATCTAATAAAATAGATGATGTTGACAGCATTGATTTTCAAACTTATTATGGCGAAGACTTTAACGATATTTCATTAAACAAAAAGCATTATACAGATTTGGATGATATTGAAATGACCTTCACATTAAATAATACAAGTCTACTGAGTGAACCGACTACTCGTAATTCATTAGAAACTTCAAACCAAGAAGGTCAAGATTTTGATTATATTTTGTGTGATGAAATTGAAAGTACGTCGTTTGAAAAACCTGAAGGTTTGTTATCTGAATCTGAAAGATCATCAATTAAGTCAACTGAAGTCGATGAACCCTCAGGAGGTCAAAAAAGGAAAGGAGACCCAATGTCATGGAAAAAACATAGGAACAAGGCTCTTAGGATGACAGGAGAAGACTATATTGGTTATAGAAGAACCAAAGAAGGGCGTGTTTTTCACGATAATCCACATCAAAAGAGAATAATGGGTCCAACTTGTTCTTCTAAAAAATGTGCAACTTCAGCTATCCGCCAATGTAATCTTGTATCAGAAGAAATGCGCAGAAAACTTTTCCACAATTATTGGAAGCGCATGAATTGGGATCAACGTAAAGTATATTTAGCAAATATGGTTGAGTGTTGCCCAATTCAGCGTAAAACTGTTGATCAAAACTCAAAGCGAAAAAATACTTTAAAATATCACTTTATGATAGAAGGCAGGAGGCTGCAAGTTTGTCAGGCTATGTTCCTCCAAACCTTTGGAATAAAACAATGGACGATAAGATATTGGATTGGGAATAATAACTCAAGAACAGGAGACCTGGAACAAACAACAGATGATATAAAATCATTAGTGAAAGAGCAAACGTCTTTGGGTATGGCACCTAAGGAGTCTGTTACGCGTAGCAGTAGAAAATCAGTGTCCAAAAGGCCGATGGCAAATGAGTTTGTTCACAACTTTTTTAATAGCTTGGCAAAATTGCCGTCTCATTACTGCAGACTTTCCACTACTCGTCTCTATCTTGAACCTGTAATACACTCCTTACAGGAGTTGTACGATATTTATAAAAACAAATGTAAAGAGCACGATGAAATAAAATGGCAAGATTTATGTGTTAGCATCCGTGTTTTTAAAAAAGTGTTTGATGAATTAAATCTTGCACTTTATCAGCCAAAAAAAGATAAATGCGATACTTGCTGTAGTCATGAAGTTGGAAATATTACCGATGAAGAATTTGTCCAGCACAGATCAGCCAAAGATAATGCCCGTTTGGAAAAAGAGAGTGATAAAGCACTGGCTAAGACTAAAAAAATTCACGTTTTTACATCAGACCTACAAGCTGTTAAGTTAGCTCCATCAATTAATGCAAGTGCACAATATTATAAGACGAAACTTAATGTGCACAATTTTACAATGTACAATTTGGACACGAAAGAGGTAATTTGCTACTGGTTCGATGAGTCCGCAGCTGACTTAGAAGCATCAACTTTTGCTTCCTGCGTCCTCGACACGTTGAATAAACTTCTTGATGAAGATCCTAAACCCATCATTCTCTGGTCAGATGGATGCGGTTATCAAAACCGAAATGCAATTATCTCCAACGCCTTACTTCATCTTAGTATGACAAGAAATATTACTGTGGAACAAAAATTTTTAGTCAAAGGTCACACTCAAATGGAGTGTGACTCCGTGCATAGCATGATAGAAAGAACACTAAAGAATAAAGAAATATTTCTTCCAAGCCAGTATGTAACAGCAACCAAGGAATCCAGAAAACACCCTTTTCCATACGAGGCAAAATGTCTACAATACTCATTCTTTAAAAAATACTCCGATCCAAAAACAATGATGTACCCATCCATTCGCCCAGGAAAGAAAGTTGGGGATCCTACGGTTACTGACATTAGAGCTATTAAATATATCCCGACAGGAGAAATACAAGTAAAATTGCACGATTTCAAGAGTGCTTACAACCCTCTTCTGAGACCGCGGAAAATGAAATACTTTTCACCAATTTCTGAATTCCCACAACTATATTCATCCCCACGAGGAATATCGGAAAGAAAATGGAAAGATTTGCAAGACCTGAAAAAAGTAATTCCTCAAGATTGTCATCCATTTTACGACGGACTTATTCACATCTAAAAAAGAAAAATCAATTTGAATTTATAACCTTAAATTACCTATTATGATTACGAACTAATTCCTTACTTAAGACGTGCCTGGTTTTAAGAACAAAATTTCACTTTAAGGTCCTTTCATTAAAATAACATTTCATTGTGATATTATTATTATACATTTTGTGACTTAAGCCAATTGTAAATTATCTCCCTATAATGTACAACTAAAATTATATTTTAGACGTATAGTTTGTAAGAAAAGTGTTTAGATGTATTGTGATATTGTCCCTAATGTTCCTAAATAAACCTTCAAGGGCAAATTTAAAAAGTAAATGCAGCCACAACTTTAAAAAAAGAAATATTTTAAATATACATAGTTTTTAAGAAAGTAATTTTAGTACTCTCAACTAAAACTTTTATTGTGATTTAATCCTTGATGTGTTCAATTTGTGATATATGTATAATAAAACTAAACAAATTTTATTATTTTAAGGAAAATAATTTTATAGTTCTCTAATTTGTATAACTTTATGTGATAATATATTTCTAGTGTTCAGTAACCTTAAAGTGCTAATTTTAAAAAGCGAAATTTAGTCAAAATTAAACAAATTCTATTTATAGTACTTGTTTTGTTTTAATTATAATTTTAAGGGCAGCATTCTTCCTAAAGTGCCTGAATTTTACGTATTGTTATTTTTATTATTATGGTAATGATGTATATTATTTATTTATTTTTTAAGGATATTTACGCTTTTAATTTAGATAGCTCATTTCAAGATTATAATTGTATAACATTATGCTTTAACTGACAATGTAAAAAAGGCATGCTAGTTAGGCAGTTCTTAAAAGTTCCTAATTTAAGGTAATAAGTATTGAGAAATATTTCTAGTTGACACCACTTTGTTTTTATTTTCAATTTTTGTATCCACATTCCCTTTTTTATAGATAAACACTCTGTATTTTTTATATTTTTTTATGTTTATTTAACATTAAACTCTTTTTATGTAAAGTTCATTGGTGTTTTTTTTTAAAGTATTTCCGTAGATTATAGCTTGTTATTGATATATTAATGTTCATTCTAATTCCGCTTATCTTCGTTTTTGGCGTTGCTAATTGATGGCAATACCGCCTATGTGCAGTATTTTCTAAATTATTAAAACAATATATCTTCTTTTTTAATAAATACATGAATTAATAGTTAATTAGTGCATATATTAAGTTTTGCAAAAATATCTCCAGACATCATAAAGTAATTCAGTTTTTTGTTCCTCCTGAAAAGTTTGATTTTTGTAGTTAGGCGGTATTGTTTGCCGACCAACGATAAGACCAGTAAAAATTCAAAGTACGAGTAAAAAGGTAAATATATGGCAATATTATTTTCGAAATTAGTATTATTATATTTTATTTCTCTATCAATAATCGTTTGGTTAAAACTTCTACAGTCCTTGATGGTTAATATAATTGTTAATACACCATGTTATGAAAATAAATATCTTAACTATTTTTGAATAAATTTCAAGTTTTCTACAGTCATATTAAAACTTTTTTGTTTTTCAAATCATGATGAGGTCTCATTTACTTTCCCGAAGAATGCCATCAAACAGTTTTCCAACCTCAAATGCCCAAACTCATTATTTTTTGTAAATACATAAATTTCACTTGGTAAATTATATTAATAAATAGTAAATTATATTTAATAAATATAAGATTAAAATCAAATAGGGTTCCTAAACAACTATTACGGCACTATGGTGTATTATTTTTTGCGTTTATTCATTTTAAATGTACTTTATTGTTTTTAACATTGGTGAAAAATCTTTTTAAATGCAAAATACTTTTATCTACGATTGATACGAAATTTAAACCTTACATCTCTGTTTAGATGCGCAGAAAGTGATTCTTTTCGTATTTGTATTCATTGCGAATGCTCGTTCATAATTCTTCTTTTTTCCGCCCTAGTGAGTAATAAAGAGGAATTCTTCACCCTTTTTTAAAGTTTTTTTTTTTTTACATGAAACAAAACAAATTTGCTGTTTGTTTAATTAAAGTAACTGTTTAAATCGAGTTTTTAGTGAAAAATAATGAGTGATTTAGGTGATTATGATGAAAATGAGGAGAATTATAGCCTTCCGAAATAATTAATTCAGCACAAAATACAACTAATGAATTAATGATGAATTAAAAATTACATCTTAATCAAAAAAGAAATACGAACTTACATTCAGGAAGTTAATTAATTTTTTTTTTCTGTATTTATTATTAAAATCTACAATCGTAGATAAAGTACGGTACGCAACTCGTGCTAAAACTGCATTTTGCTTTGCTCGTGTGGTTTTTATACCCTCTCTGTCGCTCGGGTGAAAAACCCACTCTCGCATGCAAAATGCTACTTTCCTCACTAGACGCTACGCGTCTAGTGAGGAAAGTAGCATTTTGTGCTGCATTATGTACTGTTAAACCAACCTTTTCATTGATCGATTGATTTGATTATCTGGGTCCTCCTCGTACGGTTGCAGTCTAACCTGAATGTCATAGGCAGGTGGCTCCACCTGTTCCATTCCTTCTACTCTTCCCTCCATGCTCTGAGGAGAATGCAGACAGGTAGGGATTGACTGACCTTCCTCCAGCGGTGGTGTTTCCATTCTCTCCTCCATGCTATGAGGGGAATTTAAACAGGTTGGGGTTGAATTTCCTCCCTCCAGTGACTTCATTCCACCCTCAGTAATTTGAAGGTAGGAAGATGCTCCAGAAGACCCTTCACTATCTTCCTGGGCATTTCTATGCTCGTTATTAATATCAGGTTGAAGATAATATTGAGTAGAAGAGCCTCCTTCCGTCTCCATGGTCTCTATTGACTCTATTTTAATTTGTGGAAGAGGGGAAAATTTACTGGATGGACTTCCATCTATCTCTTCCCTCTCTATCCTCTCTTCTTTTATAATGAGGGGATAAGTGTATTGTCCAGAAGAGCCTTCTTCCATCTCCTGGCTCTCTTTTCTCTCCTCTATAATATGAGGAAGAGAGCAATATTGTCCAGAAGGGCCTCCTTCGTTTTCCCGGTTCTCTATTTTCTCCTCTGTTACGTGAGGGAAAAAGGAGTATTGTCCAGATGGGCCTTCTTCTACTGCCTGACTCTCTGATCTCACTCCAGTTATGCAAGGGAAATTGGAATATCTAGAAGAGACTTCTGCTGACACCTGGCTTTCTGGTCGCCCCTCAATGATGTGGTGTGGAAGAGGAAAGTATTGTCCATAGGGGCCTCCTGCGATCTCCTGTCTCTCTCTTCTCACCTCAGTGATGCGAGTGTGGACACGGTCGAAAGGCTGGGGTTCATAATAGATCCCGGAAAAATAATTAGACTGAACCGTTTCCCCAGAACCTAAACAAGGATTTTAACAGTAAATACACAAGTATCATACGTATTGACATGAAATAAGTCTGGGTAATTTAATTATCATCAAAACATTATGTACTTAATTGCAATAAATAGTTAATTTAAGAAAATATTATTTAAAAAAAAAAAAAAAAAATTAAACTGGATTAAATATATTTAATGATTGATTCAAAAGTATATCAAAGAAAATATTCAGTAATATGTAATTGTACATGAGGGTGTTTAGAATATTGCAAGAGTTCCTAAACAAGAAACTCACAATGTTGATCATTTAACCGTTCACACATTTCTTCATTTGTCTGATTTCAAGTTAAAGAATAAAAATCTATATTTAACTTGCTTAACAATAGATGGCATGGATATTCCTATTCTTGAAATTATTGCAATCAAATAAATAAGTAACTAAATAAATATAATATTATTCATAAAGGTCATCTTGAGAGGGACCTTAATACCTGAGTCCATCAGCCTGACTTGACTTTTCAAAAGTTAACAATACCCCCGTTCATTAACCCGTTCATTACAGACATTAGAATGCTTGAAGGGTAATAAGACCACCTACACTAAAACAATAGAAGACAGATTTATCTTCTTGTCATATCCATTGCACTTTCCCTTGAGGCCAAAACTAGATAAAGTTTGCTCAATCAACTTTAAAGGACCAGATGGTTAGATTGTAAAAGGAAGCAAAACTCGACTAGGCTGTTTCTAATGACAAATAATCTGTCACATACTAGGGTCAATCGAGCCAAATACCAAGTGGTCTTAAACGCGAGTCCATAATAATCTAAAGGAAGATGATCCATAAGGAAAATTTTAAGAACATTCATAAGTCTTATAATTCATGAAAAAAAAAAAAAAAAAAAAAAAAAAAAAATATATATATATATATATATATATATATATATATATATATATATATATATATATATATATACATATATATATATATATATATATATATATATATATACATATAATGAAGTTCAACTTAATTCTCTCATGTAGACTCGATGAGTGCTACGAGAGACTTCGACTCTGCTGATGATGGCGTTTAGCCGAAACCGTGATCTCCAGATCAAGCAAGTATCGAAGCTAGGAATATCCTCATTTGATATATATATATATATATATATATATATATATATATATATATATATATATATATATATATATATATATATATATATATTAGTTTAAAAAAACTCAAGTAGAAATATTCAATAAAAATTACCTTCTCCATAGAGCTGCGGATCGTAATCTATTGGCTCCTGTTTAATCGTTATTTCAGATCTATACGACACATTATCCTCAGGTTCTGAAATTATAAGTAAAACAGTTGAACACATGGTAAAAAATAGAAAAAAAAAATTCTCTTATACATAGCATTTCTTAATTTAATTTCCCAAATACGTATTCGATTAATTATTATTAAACCTTTTATAAATCAAATTCCATTGTAATCGGAGCAGATGACATTAAAATGTTTAAATTCGTCAAAATCAAACTTTTGCGCCTTCAGAATGCATTCCTATTTTTTATATAATACGTACTTATTTAAAAAACTAAAATTGATCCACCACTTTTCATCGTTAAAAATTGGAAACAAATAATTTGATCATGTAAATATTAAACAGATGTGCAATCATTAAGCAAAATATTAATATATTTTGCATAACTACCTTATATTTCCTCCAGAACTTTGTTGAGAATTTTATCTCAGAACAATGAAAACATCCCATAATTTTCCATGTCAAATAATATACTATAATAATATCATAATATTGGGGGGGGGGGGGCATGTTCTACATAAACTGTTAGTATAAATAAATAACACATCAAAATTAAACTAGATAGGAATAAGAATAGAAGTACCTCGTATGTAATCGGGGTTAAATTCTTCATCTGAAGTCGGCTCCTGTTTAATAGGAATTTGAGCACCAAATTCTTCTTCCATTTCTAAAATATTTAAAACAGATATATGCAAAGATTAATCAATTAATTAGTCTATAAACTATACTTAAAAGTTAAGCCATCAGAGAACAAACTTAATGTAAAGCCTTAACCAGTGGTATTGTGGCAAATTTTCCAGTGTGGGAACGCTAAATATATTTGTCAAATTATAAGGAAAGTCGTATTTATATGATTTCATATTATTATTTAAGATCAACATCAATCGAGTTTACCAATGCTTGTAATGTATATTGTAATCAATAATTTTATACCAAATCAACATTTAGCAATAACTTGGCTATTTTGTTGTTTACTGCGGAAAACCAGTGTGGGAACGCCGTTCCCACGCGTTCCCGCTCCACTACACCACTGGCCTTAACGTTATTATAAGTTATTTTATTTAATTAAACATCAAAAAACATACATTGACATTATAGTATCAAATCCTACACTTCCTCCCCCTCTCCAAGAAGCTGGAGTTTCCATACGAGGGCGCAGATGATCATCAGCATGTTTGCGCCTGGTGACTCCATTCATCTCTACCTCATATGAAAGCTCTCCAAGCTGTCCTTTTTTTGTGATGGCTCCCTCTTCCCATCCCCTTAATTCGTCTTCCTTCCAAACCATTTCTCCTTCTTCAAAATTTTTGTTTTTTGTGATGAAATTTCTGTTTAGATAAGTTATCTTGGATGTCATTATGTACAGACCGTTTGAGAAGGTCTAGCTTCGTCCTTAACCTCGTCATCTAAATAAAAAGCATCACCGTCCATTTCACTTAATAATGTGCTCATTACCCGTTGAAAAAAGTCGGGGGCTGGTGTTGTCCTAAAAAGCAACCGTTTTACGCAAATTAACCCTTATGTGTTGTAATCACAAAATATGTTTTGCATTCAGGGTGTACTTCAACCTGTAAGTATACATCTCTCAAATCTATTGCTGTAAATTGTTTACCTCCGTTCAGTTTTGCTGTTACTTTTTCAAAGCGTGGTAATGGATGACGATCGTATGAGACATACTTATTGATTGTAACCTTGAAGTCTGCACAGAGTCTGATTTTTCCGATTGACTTTAAAGCTACTACAATTGGGGATGATGACTCTATTGGCGTTTCTGGTGGATTTATAGGTTCAATTTTGTTTCAAAACCGTATTTCTCTAACCTTTTAAGCTCTTCCTCTATATTAGATTACAGTGAAAATGGGACTTGGCTTGGTCGAAAAGTTCTAGGTTTTGCATCCCCTGTCAGGTTAATATTGGCTTGATAGTTCTTCTAATTCATTAATTATATCCTTTAGTTTAGTATTTTCACTGCAATTGTTGTCTGTTGTGTCTGAATTAATATTGCAAATAGTTATTTCTTGTGGTAGAGGTAAGTTAAATTCAACTATCCAGTCTAGGCCAAAAAGTGGTGTGTCATGGTATCTTTTACAACATAAACTGTAAGATATTTTATTGTTTCCTTTTTATACCATAGCATCACTTTTTCGCTGGTGTTACGATAGGAATGTGGGCATCAGCGTTAAGTGTTTTAAAGTCTCTTAATTTTGGTGAGCCTATTTCTTTTCAAGTTCTCCTGAAATAAACGTCCGTGATGCGCCTAAGTCATAGAGCATTTCTATTTTACTGTTTTTAGCGTCACTTCCACTGCTGCTTTGATTACCTCATTTTATAGTTCTGATTTACGCATTGACTTCGTCAGAAATGTTGACGGAACTGTTCGAAATTTTCCTTGTCCGTTGTGAGTAATTAGTGAGCGTTGGTATTATGATCTCAACCCGTCCAGATGTTACACACACTCGTGCACAATGGCCAACTCGAGAACATGCTGTGCAGGCTGCTTCAGTTCCTGGACATTTCACACCTTTAGGATGAATTTGGGATCCAAAATTAAGGCGGTCTTTTCATTTAATTTATTTCCTTTTTAGGGTTTCGTAGATCATCCTCGAAACCCTTATGCCAATGGTGATGTGTCTGTCAGTCCGTCATACTTTGGTTCATAGCCCCCAACCGTTCTTGTTAGAGAGTTGAAATTTAAAATACTAGCGTACCCACACATAGAAAAATATAGAGATGTTAATAGTTTAATATTTGCATGCGCAATGCGTAAAAATGTGCTAAACTCATTTTTTTATTATTTTTAATTGTCGAGAAGGGTATGAAATAAAAGGTAATGAAGGGTTGATAACAAATATGTTTTTCTCATTTTATGAGTATAGTGCTTTTTACCGACAATATCGGGTTTTTAGCGCCAACATTTCTCCCAAGAAAAATCCCCCCCCCCCCCCCGTGCGCACATGCACAGTGAGCCAACATTTTATTTTTTAAAAATTTGGAGTAGAGTACCTAATGAAAGCTACTGATAAGTAAAAATACAAATATATATAAACATTTTCTATTGCATTTGTTATTGTATTTATAAGTCGAAATATACCAAAAAAAAAAAAAATGTCCCAACCCCCAACCACCCTATTACGGCTATTACTTAAATTTTGAAATAATTCATGCTAATACCTTATTGTGGAGCGATGTAAATAAATGTCTGTTATTACCGATAAAAAACATTGTCACACCCCGGGGGATCGAACCAGGGACCCCTGCTCAACTTTTTGTTTATATTTTTTTATCTTCATATAGGGCGGGATTGGGAAATAATAAAATGTTATTTCAGAAAATAATAACAATATACGAGTATGCTCAATAACCAAAGAAACCCTAAAAAGTACTTGGATGCTAGTAATTCCCTGTTTTTTTTTTTTGTTTCCTAATCATGGTGTTTGTATTTTTTAATTATTATCTCGAGGATGAAAATATTGTTCTACTTTACGCATCGTAATTTGAGTTTTTGAAGCTTCTTTGAGTAGTTAAGTGAAGAGATGCTTGTTCTAGTAGCAGTGCAGTTCGAATTACTTGATCCTTAGCGGATTTGTTTGAAGGATGTTACTTCAGTAGTTCCTTTTGCCAGTTATCGCAGTTATACCCAGAACCAATTGATCCCGTATTATCTCGTTTAGTGAAACCCCGAATTCACATTGGCTGGTTATATTCCTTAATGATCCATCAAAATGTTTGATTGATTCATCTTCATCTCGGATGTTCTTACCAAATTTTACGAAAGATAATAAATTCGTCGAAAGATAATGTCGCAACATCATTTGGGTATGCATGGTCAACTAAAAATTTGAATGGTTCTGCACCTATTCTTGACAGGAATTTTTTTTCTAATAATTTCAAATTCTGCTTCCATACCTTCCAACAGACCATGTATTGACAATTCGAGCTCAAATCGTTTAATATAGTAATTCCACGTCTCCGATTGTGAATCATAAGGCGGAGATTGGAGTCCAATAGCTACATTTCTCAAGTAGTTATGATTGTTGGTGTTAGCCATTGAATGGATTTGTTGGGGTTCTTCTTGGTCTTCCTGTCCTCTTCTAGGTTGAGGCGCCATCGTCGCCGGTTGCAAAAGCTCAACTAAAAGTTATTTTATTAAATTAAACATCAAAACATACTTTGACATTATAGTGTCAAATCCTACACTTATGAATATAGTATTTAATGAAATTTAAAACCCTAGAATTTTTTTTTTTTTTTTTTAATTAGCAAATATTATGTTGATGGATTTTAAAGTGAAATAATAGTATCTGGGCTTTGACTAGATTTCTATGCCGATCTAGTACAATACACTTATAACATTAGTGGTATTGTCTACTTGTCACCTCTCTATGAATATTTCTCACGTAACCTGATTAATCCAATCAGCAAGCCAATTTCTCTGTTAAAATTGTTATCCCTAGTTTAAATAAATTTCATTTTTAAATGCATTCTTATTTTTACACTAATTTATTTATATATATTTTATCAGTTTTTATTTTGAAATTAGTCTAATTGTGATATAATACTAAATTTATAATTTGTATTTTAAAGCGCCCTACTTGTGGCTTCTTTGCAGTTAAGGGATTTTAAAAACGTATAAAATAAATAAATATTACAATAAATTATTTTCAAAAACTTAAACAGCCCAATAAAGTCTTTAAATTTATTTACTCCCACCACCTTCTAAAACGGATAGCTTCCTTAATCTCGATTTTTAAGTCATATCCGAAGCATATGATCGTCTATGTAGAGATCATGACCTCTACACGATGGAAAACCCCTAAAGAAGCACAAAAGACAACAGTAGCTTTACTTAATTTCTAAAAAATAGATCCAAAAATATCTTATTTTCAAATTAAATGAAAAAACTATAAAGTACCTTGCATGTAGTCAGGTTCAAATTCTTCATCTGACTTTGGCTCTTCTTTTATAATGGTTTGAACATTGTACAGGTTATCTTCATCAAACGGATACATATCATGTGCTACTGGAGCGTTATATTCAGATGGATGCATAACCTGGTGTGATGTTGGAGCGCCATATTCAGACAATTGCACATCCAGTTGATGTGATGATGTAGCGCCATATTCAGGCACCTCGATTTCTTGGCTACGTGCAGTTAATTGAAGCTCTGAAAGATAATTATCCATATAAGTATAAAAGCCAAATACCACTCACTCATTCATCTCCAGAACGACAATAATAGCTAGAGGGTTGAAATTTTGCATGGAGGTTCCTCTTACTCCCTAGTTGCTCACTAAAAAACAGTTTTAGAATCCGCTATCTTGATTCAAGCTAAACGGTTAGTCGTATCGAAATGCAGATTGCACCATCACATCGGTAACTTATTTTAAACGATCTACAACTTTGGTCCTATAGGTTTTTGTCGTACCTCCATTGATTTTACTTTAGATAATGCTAAATTTGATCATTTTTTCAAAACAATTAAGCTCTTATTGCGTCCGCAATCGTTGGACAATTTAATTTCTGATTGGGGCGCTTAAATCTCACACTAATACTACTTTATTATTTTATTAATTGTCTCTTTTTGCTGAGAACAAGTAGTACATATTCATTGATAAGAAACAAATTTAAATAAATAAAGATACCTTCAAATTTACTTTTTAACAATTAATCATTTTTATTAGTTTATAATAAATATATTTATTTTATACTAATATTAGTAATTACAACATTTCTTTGTTTCATGTCAATAGGGGTTTTTTTTATAAAACTAAAAAATGAACTAATTCATTTTGGTTTTTTAAAAATATATTTATTATATTTCGTCCCTTTTTGGGACATTTTCAAACCTGTAAACAAATATACAAAAATTAGAATTACATAAATCTTTTTCTTTAATAAACATTTTTCCTCACAAGAAATTTGTTTATATAAAAACAATTATTAGAGATCCAATTTGTCACATCAAAACCAGATTAAATATAAAAAAAAAAAAACATGGAAAGGGGAGTTACTATACAGTATAATAAGGGGGCCTTTTTATACAGCTTATCTTCTAATGTGATGTATAAACTAAACCCAGGTTCAATTATAAGTTTCCTTTTTACAAACTATACTGTTTATCTAATTCAATAAAATCTTTTAATTTATTTTTATTTTATTTATTTATTTCTTATACTATATCATTTTTTAATTGAACTTTATTTTACCAATTTGTGAAATAAATTAATTAATTTAATCATATTAAGTAATTTCAATAATTTTATTATTAACTACATTAAAAGAATAATAGAACCTATCAAATTGAAATTTAATAACAACAACAATAAACCAAAAATGAAATAAATAAATTTACAATGACAATAATAACAACAACCATATTTCCCAATTTGAAAAGAATTATTTTAAATAAACAATTCAATTTAACAATTATATATAAAGACGAATTTAAAATATTAACAATAAAATTCAACTTTAACAGCTAATTAATCAGTTAATTTTGAGTTAATATTCAGAGTTTTAAAAATTCTTGAAAAAAATTTGTTCAATTCTTTAGTATCATTTTTATAGTTCATAATGTTAGGACAACTTGATATATATGCTGCTTCTGGTAATTTTCTTTTTGAGTTGTTGCTTTCTTTTTCTAATATTCTAGCCTTATTAAATTCTGGGAAATGATTTAGTTCTATGGAATGGGAGGCTAGAGAAGTTTTGTTATTTTTATTCTTAACATCTCCCTCGTGTTATTTCATTCTATTCTTGAATGTTTGACGTGAGTCTCCTATATATTTTTTATCGCTATTTTTGCAAGGCACCACATGCTACCCCCAATGGTAATCCTTGTAATACTCGATATAAATTATTATTACAGCAAAATGTTAAAGTTTCAAGGTATGTATTTTTGCATTTTATATTAGTATAAGGTTCTATATGTTCCCAATTAATTTGTATCATCTTGCATACATCTTGTAGAGGTATGCTGGTAGGATATATCGCCTGCTGAGAACATTAGTGACGTAACTAAAAAAATGGTGATTTGGAGTTAATTGCTTATTCATGACGGTGACATTAACCTTCAAATCATGTATTAACGACAGAAGTGTAACTTTACCCTAATCTGCTAGAGAGCAGTAAACGTCACTATTGTCTTGAAGGGTTTGGTTCCCTTTATCGAGCATGACTGACGTAAGTTAGGGTTACGGCAGATCGTGACAGTGCAATGTGTAGGTGCTTCGCGTCAATAGAGTCGAATTATTTACTTCCGTCGGTAATGCACGAGTCAAGATACTCATTTCATGACTTATTGAGGACATAATTGTGACTTACGTCAGTATTGCATGAATATTCAGTTAAAATATTTTAATGTTACTAATTAGGTTACAGTTTAAAATGTTTTGTTACGAATTTTAATTTTTAGAAAACATTTTAATATAGTCCTCGAGCACATTTCGTAAAATTACTTTAATGATTATATGCTTTTATAAGCTATTTTTGTTAAAATTATTTAATTTTACCCAGCTTTAAATCTGTCAAGATTGTTTTGATTTTGCTTCCGAAGGTAACGGAAGCTACGTGATCGTTCTGAAGAAGGAAAATTTGTTATGTCTCCGTTTGTAAAAATTCATTGACAGAAATCCCTTTCAACCATCAGTAAAAATTTTTAAATCCGTGTCTGTCAGTTTGTCATTCAATTTTTGCGAACCTACATAATTAATAACTACATACTTGTCATATTTAAATGAAATTTGGATAGTAGGTCAAAATTAGGCCAATGCCGGTCCCATGTAAGTTTAATCTTCTGAGCCTGTTTGATGGTTAGTCGAAAGTAGCCCGCAGATAGTCCCAGATTAATTTGAACTTTCTGCGTTCTTTAAATTTGGCTAAATTGATACGTTCATTCATGTAAAAAATCAAAACAATTTAGACAGATGTAAAAACGGAGACAAATTCAATAAATTTATCAAAAAATGTTTTTAAAAGCATAAAACCATTAAAGTATATGATTTAGAAAGCGAGGAAGCTACGCTCCACACTAATTGGCAGTCAATTTTACAAGTAATAAAGTTTAAATTTAGAAAACACATGTGTCTGAAACGGAATTTTTAAAATCGGAGACGTCAGGTAATCTGGGAAGCAAAGATTTTTTGTTGTAATAAACAAGCTTTTGCTTCCGAGCTTACCGAAGGTAATGAAATCAAAGCGACCTATCTGGAGAAATTAAATAAATGTAACAATAGTAGGTTGTAAAAGCAAAAAAACATTTAATTATTCAAATTAGGACGCAAGGAAGCTATGTTAAGGCAGATTTTAAATATAAAATGGTGTATTACGTCATTATTGCCCTAAAATATATAAAAATGTTGACCTAACATTATGCATCAGTGACGTAACTCTCAACTAAAATTTTAAATTTTAAGCCAAAATGAAAAATAATAGTTATTTATATAAATTTAAAGCATTTTGTATTTTAATAAAAAGAAATCAATTAAATAAGTTGATTAGATTACGAGATATTCAATATTGAATTTCCTATAAAACTAAAAGACGTTTTTCTCAAAACTGTGATTTTTGAGTTACGTCACTAAGGTTCTCAGCAGGTGATATATTGTTTATAAAATTTTAACTAAAGCTTTAAAGAGGAAAAATGTTTATTAAAGTAAAATATTTATGTATTTCTAATTTTTGTATATTTATCTACAGGTTTGAAAATGTCCTAAAAAGGGACGAAATATAACCATATTTTTAAAAAACAAAAATGAATTAGTTTATTATTTATTTTTATAAAAAAATAACCCTATTGACACAAAACAAACAGATTTTGTATTTAAAAGATAAAGGGGACATCAAAATAAAAATGGACTTATATTATTAGTTAAAAATTAGTATATAGAAAATATAAACAAATATTGGATAAATAAGTTTGTCAAGGATTTTTTTTTTAAATATAATATTAAGATTAATATATCATAATATATTCTTTAAAGAAATATTAAGTTAATGTTTTAATTTATTTAAGTTAATATTTACGTATATTTAAATTTATGTTTTAGTTCATTTAGGATAATGTTGTGAGTTTTAGGTTTTATAATAAGTCTTTCAATGTGACATATTATTCATACAACATAGTGTTTAGGGTCCGTAGACAAAACCAAGGATCCTAATATTTTCCTGCGTGAGTCTGTCAGTCTGTCCGTCTGTCGCCTGCTCTCACGGCTACATATTTGTCCGATCACTTTGAAATTTGGCATATATGTGTATATTACCTACCCACACATTTTAAAAATATAGTGACTTAAAAAAAATATTTTTCAAAAATATTAGGGTAAAAAAACTTAAGGGTTAACATTTTTTTTTTTTTGGAAACCGTGTGGGGTATCTTATGAAAGGGTACGTAGAGCTGATTACAAAAATATATCATTTTTGGTTATAAGCTTTAACAGGACGAGCGTAGGCGTGTTTGAAGAGTGGTGTGAAAAGTGCCCCCCCCCCCCCCCCTTCTATCTCGCTTGTGTAAAGTGCAAAAAATCTGAAAAAATGCCTGAACATTCTTCGACCAAAAGTAAAGATGCCATTTTTTGGACATTTCAAAAAAAAAAATTGTATTATTTTATATTGACAAAATACGTTTCTTTTTATAATTATGGTCTTTTCGATGTATTTATATGTTTATAGTCCGGTTCAGTGGTAAATCAATACTTTATCAGAAGTTTTTTTATGTGTTTTGGGAACATCAGACCCATAGGATAGTTCATAGTAGGCTTTTTAGCATATTAAAATGAACTATCAATAGGTACTACTTAAACAATACAGTGTGTGCCAACGGCCCTAGCTGTGTGCTGACTAACACACACTTAACCTGTTTATTATTTCTTTGTGGTGCAATAATTTCACCTCAACCAATAATTTAGAGTACTAATAAATAACAAAATACGTTGATCAATGATCTATCTTTGTTATTATTATTTCTCAAGCCCAGCTGTGTCGTTTGCTGCTATAAAACTAATAAAATATGAAGTAATTTATTTCATGACGTGGCCTACGACATGGTATCCAATAAATTAGCACTATACCTCATCCATTAGTTCCTAGCATGAACCCCGCGCGAAGCATTGTGTGATATGAAGTAAGATGATAAGATTGTATGTCTTGAGACTCATTCTGCACAAATCCGTTTTATAAAGTCAGAATCAGTTTTAAATACTTGTTCATTTGCGATTCGACTCTTTGAAAGTCCGACTATTCTTCTATGCAGAGAGTTGATTGAATTAGCTCACTCGCTCATTGAAGTTAAAAATATAATATAATAAATACTATGGAATTAATTAAGTTATTTCTCAAAATTTTTACCTGCAAATGGCGTTCTCTGGTTATTCGGCAGATTGTCTGGTCTCAAGCGGAGTACATTCTCGAAATGACGCCTTCCTATTGGCTCTGGAACAACTGTAGTAATAGATTTTTTTTAATTTAATTTTTCTTCATAGTCGTTTAAAAATAATTTTCCTCAGATATCTTATTTTGTTTTTCACTTCATGTGAAAGATGCATAGGCATATTAAAAACGAAGTAAGATTATTTCTGAGAGATACATTTTCCGGTTTTCTTACACACGAGTCTGAAGTGTTTGAAATACCACATTAGAATATGAACATCTGGAGGAAGAAGTGTATGTAAAATCAAAATTAATGATCAATTTAGTTTTGTTTCGATAATTATATCAGTGCAAGAGCTTATTAAATATAAACTAAAGATACAAATAAATTATATTTCTTAATTAAATAACAATGGAACAAAGATTCACCAGAATTCTGAAACGGTGACATATCTCCGATGGGCACTTGCCATTCCCCATGTGGTAAATAATGGTGCTCGTAGGATGGTACTCTAGTATAGAAATCTTGTATTGGAGGTTCTACTGAAGATGATGTCGAGGGTCTAGAGGGTAAGTAACCATTGTCTACTTCATTATCATCGTCTTCAATTACATATATAGCATCATCATCATCATCATGTGGTTGTTTTTTGGCCTCCGGTTTCTTAAATTCTGCACCAGTTGGGCAAACTTCAGCAGTTTCGACTGACGATTCAGCAGTCCCTGCTGTTGAGGCGGAAGGCTGTTGAGAAATCAGTAACGCGAAATTTTTAATGCGAATACCTTTGGGTTTATTAGACTCCTCAGATATATTTTCTGACATTTTAAATTAAAATCTGATTGTTGAACTATGTAGGATCAGCTGAGGAGGTACAAGTAGGACAGGAACTGTATTCTGACTCCTCTGTAACAATTAGGTAATACATATATATATAAACATGGACCATAAAGCTCAAAATTTAAAAAGAAACCATGTTTAAATATATATAGAATAAGTGCTTAAGAAGATTTATTAGTACCATGTAAGTACCATATAATAATAAAATAATTTTCAATCTTCAGTTAATCCCTTTAAAATTTGCCTTATAGTTGTGGTCTTAGGGATAACAAATTAAAAATTAATATTTGTATATTAATTTATTTATTTAGCAATATTTCCCCAAACCTAGACATCATCAGGCCTTATATCTGCAGATATGATTGAGGTTTATACATTTATTTGGAGTGAATGAGTAAAGTTTAACACAAAAATAAATGTTGAACTATAGAGTGATGTATTTCTATGTTAAACGATACTCATTCACTCCAAACAAATGTATAAGCCAAGATCATATCTGCAGACATAAGGCCATTTTTAATTGTGGCCAACGTATACCCTTGTTTGACTGTGGTGATATGTTGTAGAAAGGTTTCATTAGGTTGGTGCAGTAGATATTATTGTTATACAAGTTTTTGACAGATAAAAATCAAGATAGGTACATTAATCGGGAACACAAAGGTTGAAAATGGCAAAGTTCTAAATGTAACTATAATGAGCAAGATGTACATTGCTAGTTTATATTTACGGAATGAAACATTTTTTCCATGAGTATGATACAAGATCATTTTATCTTCTAAATTTAATCATTTTATTAGAACTTGCAAACACTTATTAGTTGTACCATACATTTTGATACATCAAGCAAATTCGTACCTGGTAATTAAAAGATAACATTTAAAATATATAGAAAATGAATATATGTATATATATATATATATATATATGTATATATATATATATGTATATGTATATATATGTATATATATATATAAATATATATATATATATATATATATATATATATATATATATATATATATATATATATATAATCTACATCGCATTCTTTTAATTCTATATTTGTTTAATAAATAATTATTTTAAGGATATTTCGCTCTAAATCAGAGTATTTTTCATACTTTTCCTCCAAAGCCGTGAATTATTACATTGATTTTAAGGATCTGCATGTGTCTGTCTGTCACTCTGTACGGTTCCAATAACTTTTGAATAAAAAGAGATAAAAACATGAAACTTTTCAGTATTAAGATCGTTTTGACGCGCACACAGGAAAAATATAGCGAACTCAAAATTATCAGCTGATCAAATCTAAAATGGTGGTTAACTCACGTCATGCGAAAAACATATTATTTTTAAATTTTGAGTGGGGTATCAAATGAAAGTTATTTATTTATTTATTTATTTACATCATTTTTTACGAGCCCTTTACAGCTTTCGCCACGAGAGAGGCGCTCTTTATATAATATATACGTCTATGAAAATAATATATACAGCCAATAAAAACAATATATAGAACACAATATGCAGCCTGCGAATCAGCTGAATTGACAATAATATTAAATATAAATTAGTAAGTAGAGCTGTCATAATTATAACTGAACAATAAAAAAGAATAAGAATAAATAATCGGCAAGATTACAACATTTTGCACTAATATCTACAATAAGAATAATAAGAACAAAACGATAAGAATATATATATATATATATATATATATATATATATATATATATATATATATATATATATATATATATATATATATATATATATAAGTTAGATTAGTTTAGTCTTTACCTTTCACCCACCTAAAGATAACTGTTATGATTTTTTAATCTCTATTTAGATTATAATTGTTCTCTATAAAAATGCTAACCTGTAAGAGAGGTTATTCTTTTGTAAACAAATAAAATAGACAGTCGATTACTAGACGTTACTCAGTGAGTGTGTTTCTTATTAATATATCGTAATTAATTGTTTTCTAACTGGTGCCGAAACCCAGGAGCGGGTGATTCATCATGACGGAGCAATCTAAAGCGCGCGAACAGGATTTCTGTTTAAAACTTGTTGATTTTGGGATGCAGACTATCGCTGCAATCCCAACTTTTACCGGTGTCCGGAGCAAGCTGGAAACCTTCACAAAGCAAATGGATGCCGCTTTTGAAGTCATAGCTGAAATGAATATGAGTGAAAAAATAAAGGTATGTCTAGGATACGAATTTATGAATAGAATGAGCGAGGAAGTAATGCAGGAAGCCTGTATAAATGCTAATATGCCTTGGTCAGACGTAAGAGTCCGTCTCAGAGAAAAATATGGCGGTCTCAGCAGACCTTTAACTCGCCATGTTTGGAAGGTTGTAGGGCTTGAGCAACAAAGGGGCGAGGCGCTCCGTGTCTACTCTGGTAGATTGTGTGAAGAGATGAGGTTGTTAAAGCGAAGAGTTAATGAATCCGGATACAGTGAAGGTGAGACCCTTGTAAGGATCCAGGTTTATGAAGAACTAGCTTCCGAGACATTAAAGAAAGCGTTACCGAAAAGACTGCGGGACGCCGTGCGGGGCGATAAGGGGTCGACAGTGGAGAAGATTCATCATGTCATCGAAGATGAAGAGTTAATGTCTCAAGAGTATCGTGTGTCGTCATCACCTGAATGGGTGGAGGTGCGAAAACGTCGAACGCCTTCCCCACCAAGGAGGCCTCCACCACGTAGATGGGAGACTACAAGTTCAAGGCGACCCATACAACCGGCTAGGACCGACGAAAAACCGAAGAGAAAGGAGTCCGATTTTACTCGGCGACCAAGGATTCCCAAGAAATGTTGGGAATGTGCACCTGGCTAGGGACTGCCCATATATCTATAGGCGAGATGGAAAGTCGGCTCAGAAAGGAAGAGCCAGATATTACGAGCCCATGGAAGTGAATGCGCAGAGAGGCTGGTTCGGAAGACGTCAATGGAGCCACCGAAGAGAATCTGACGGGGGTAGCAGTGACGATGCCGGAGAGAGTGAATGTTCAGCGACTTCTTCGAGGAGCAGGATCTGGAGACGTGGAGAAAACAAACCGTCAAGAGGATCGCAGAGGTTAGAACGATCGACGAGGGAGGATATAAAAGAAAAGGAAGCGTGAAGGTGTCGGAGAAGGAAAACGGGCAGTGGAACGGCGAATATTTGTGAGACAGTTAAAAGTAAGTTTAGATTAAGTTGTTTTAATACCAAAGTGAATCATTATCAGAGTAAGACAGGTATACTGCCCGTAATAAAAGTGAAAGGATGGGGTATAAGCGTACTTATAGATACCGGATCAAATTGTTCTATAATAAATAGGGAAAGTGCGATGAAATTGTTTGGAGAAAAAGGTATAACTAAGTGCGAGTGTACGCTAACGACGGTCACAGGAAAAAAGATGTTAGATGGCGAACTACGAGTTGAACTTGGTCCAGTGACCGGGACAAAAGATTGGTTGGTGATGCATGTGACTGATATTAACAGCAAATACTATTCTGCAATTATTGGGACAGATGTATTACAAGGGAGCGGATGCAAATTAATTTCATATCGGGGTAAATGGATACTGAAGATCGGGGAAAAAGTGCATGAGGTCAAAAGGGAAAGAGTCGAAAGGTATCAAATAGCTACAAGTTAACCCAAGACGATAAGTTAGCCAGTCGAAGGGAACGGGTCCAAAAGTTGTTTAAGAAAGTGTTCTACGATGAAAACGAACCTCTTTCTGCGACTGGGGAAGTACAACATGCTATTGAACTAACCACTAATAAGCCAGTATATGTAAAACCTTACAGGTACCCCGAGAGAAAGATCGAGATTATAAAAGAACATGTGCAGGAGCTGGTAGATCAGGGTATTGTCAGGAAGTCTACCTCTCCGTACAATAGTCCCCTAGTATTAGTTCCGAAACCACCAGGACCAGACGGAGAACCACGTTATCGATTAGTTGTGGATTATCGTGAACTGAACAAAGTAACGGTGACGGAGCGGTATCCGGTACCAAGGTTGGAAGAGATACTTGATAAGATGAAAGGCGCCCGAGTATTCAGTACCCTTGACCTGAAGGCAGGTTATCACCAGGTGAGGATGCGTGAAGAAGATTTGAGTAAAACGGCATTTCAAATAGAGAGGGCAAAATACGAATTCACTCAGGTCTGAAAAATGCTCCCATTACTTTTCAATATCTTATGGATGAGTTCCTCGTGGGATTAGACACTTCGATCCAGACTTACATGGATGACATATTGGTCTTCAGTGCAACTCCAGAAGAACACGAAAAACACCTGCGATTGTTATACGACAGATTACAACAGTATAAGCTGAAAATCAACAGAGAGAAGTCCACGTTCTTTCAACCTAAAGTAAAGTTCCTGGGTCATATTATTTCTGCAAATGGAGCGAGCCCCAACCTGGAAAAGGTAGTGGCAATAAGACAAATGCCTAACCCACGGAATGTGAAAGAGATTCGTACTTTCTTAGGGATGGTCAACTATTACCGACGTTTTGTGAAGAATCTCGCTGATGTAGTGGAGCCCCTCACCAGACTGTTGAAAAAGGGAATTAAGTTCAATATCAACGAGGAAGCGGAACGAAGTATTGAACAGTGTAAACAACTTTTGACCGAAGCCCCGGTGTTAAGTTACCCAGATTTTGAGAAGCCATTTGTAGTTACAACTGACGCGAGTGAAGTAGCCTTAGGAGCAGTTCTTTCCCAACCATACCCCGACGGAACTGACCGACCACTAGAGTTCGCCAGCAAGAAGTTAACCCCGACTGAGTCACGGTATAGCACGGTGGAGCGAGAGTTATTAGGAATCGTGTGGGCTGTAGAACACTTTCGTCCATACTTATGGGGTAGAAAGTTCACGATAAAAACGGACCACATGCCATTGATATGGTTAAACAAGCTGAAAGAGACGACTGCGAAGATCACTCGGTGGAAGGCACGATTATACCTTCGATATCTTGCATACGAAAGGTCGAGATAACGCCGTAGCAGACTGCTTGTCGCGCCTAGCAAACGCTCAAGAGTTAGGTGCATTGACAGGAGAAGAAGACAGCGAAGCCGTCAATGAAGGACCCCCTTTTGATGAAGCAGAACAGGAACAAAGACCCCAGGAGACTGAAGGGCATGGAGAAAATTCTCGTAACAGGATTTTAAGGACTGAGACAACCATGGTGAATGATAAAAACAACCAGATCATATTAGAAAGAAATGAAGGATCCCGAGTGACTTCAGATGTTCATAAATACAGACGGTTAAAAACAATAGCGATAGCAGTGGGCAGGGATGCTCCCTTTGAAGATTTGGCCGATATGCTAAATACAATCACGGGAATTGGATTAACGTATTATGTGTACTCAACAGACCCGGATTTGGTAAAAAATGTAAGGACCCTATATGAGAATCTAAAAATATGCCACATCAGTGAAATGGTGTTGTGTTCCAGGAAAGTTAGAACTATAGAAGACCCAGATGAACAAGTAACAATCGTTGAAAAGCAACATAGGGGAATAACTAACCACCGAGGAGTCCCGGAAATGACAGCTCAGCTCAGACGAAATTATTACTGGCCGGAGATGAATAAAACGTGCGTTAACGTGGTTAACCTATGCGTAGTTTGTAATAAGGCAAAATACAATCGTGCACCACAAGCAGTGCCAGAACTGGTGACTGAGACTCCTGATGATTCATGGCAAGTGATAGAAATAGATATGTTCAGTTGGGAGAAAGAAAAATATATCACTTTCATTGACAGATTCTCAAAACTTTCAGGAGCAGTAAAAATAGCAAAGAAGTCATCAGAAGAAGCGCAGAGGGCGATCCTTGACATATTCTCCCGCTACGGATGTCCAAAATTAATAGTCTCGGATAGAGGCAGGGAATTTGTAAACAACAGAATAAAAGAGACACTCAAGGAATTAGGGGTCGAAAGCCACTACACGACGACAGGACATGTAAAATCCAGAGGAGCCATCGAAAGATTTCACGGAACCCTAACAGAACATTTACGGTTACTACAGAATGATCGGGGGATAACCGGAACAGAAGCAATGAAAAGAGCAATATTAGCTTATAACAGTTCCGTACACGCGGCAACTAAACAAATACCATTCGAACTGGCTATCAGAAGGAAACCAGCTCTACCGGTGTCCAACGAACAAGTTCGAGAACAACTGGAACAAGAAAAACGAGAGAGAACTGAAAGAAGAAATAGGGATGTAAGAACTAATTGGTTTGAGGAAATAAAGATAGGAGACACAGTTTATGTCAAGAACCTATTCTCCTACAAGAGAAAAAAATCGGATAATAAATTTAAGGGGCCTTACACGGTTGTAAGAAAACTAAAGAGATACAGACTGAAGCTGAGGGATCAGAATTCACCAGACAAATTTGTCACAATGCACATTAATGAAATACGAATGAGGGAAAAGCCCTAGCAACTTGCCACAAACATATTTTTTTTATCTTTTATAATTCTCTACTTTCTTTTTCTTTTGTATTACTATGTCTTACATAATTTCCTATACTTACTTTAGTTTTATCTTTGATTGACCTACAATGTTAGTTTGTTAGTTAATTTTGTTTTTCTCCTTATAATTTATCTCTTTATTTATAATTTTATTTCTTATCTCTTTTCTTTATAATTTAAGTGTGTGTATTTATTCTCTTAAATTTCATGTAAGTAATTTCATTTTTAGGTGAGTGAAAGCTAGGAGGGGGTAGTTAGATTAGTTTAGTCTTTACCTTTCACCCATCTAAAGATAACTGTTATGATTTTTTAATCTCTATTTAGATTATAATTGTTCTCTATAAAAATGCTAACCTGTAAGAGAGGTTATTCTTTTGTAAACAAATAAAATAGACAGTCGATTACTAGACGTTACTCAGTAAGTGTGTTTCTTATTAATATATCGTAATTAATTGTTTTCTAACTTATAAATATATATATATATATATATATATATATATATACAGGGTGTCCCACATAAGGTGTAACACAGAAAAACCTGAGGTTCTACACCACATTTCTGACAAAAATGTTATATAACATAATGATTGATCGACCTTCGTTTTCGAGATATATCGATTTTTCAATTTTCTCAGTTTCTGGTGACTTTTTCCCATTAAAAACGTTATAGCGTAAAATCTAAAAAAGATACAAAGATGGGGTTTTCGCCATTCAAAAGGTGAGGAAATTTGCTTTAAAAGTGTCTTGCTGGTTGCCCATAATACCCTTAATAAATAATTTTAGTAAACTTCTAAATACAAATATTTGGTTAATAAGAAATTTGTGGTCAACGTTCTTTCTAGCATAACTTTTTAATTTGTTGGTAAATGAATAAATTTGACGTCATGTAAAACTGGCGCATTTAATAAGCTTTAAAATGATATAAGTTGTTACCTAGTTTGCTTCAAGTTTACAAACTTATTTGGATGAAAATGAGGTAATAAATGACAAGTTTATCAGTTTCTATGACTATTAATGACCCTAAGACTTGGTGAAAAAATAGAAAGGGTAACAATAAATAAAAAAATATCACTCCTTGTATTAAGAAAATGAAAAATTGAATAATGTACAAAATTGTTTACAAAAACTCAAAGTAGCCCCCCCCCCCCCCCCTCTCCCCTTTGCTGTTAATGGATCTTCTGCAGCGGCGAAGTACGCTACCAGTTGCCCGTCTCACTCCTTCAGGTTTGAATTTGATAGTTTCAAACGCTAAATTTGTTCGCTAAGCAAGGTCCTCTCTTGTGTTTATCAATTGGCTGTACACTTTAATTTTCACCTCTCCCCACAGGTAGTAGTCAAATGGAGTGAGATCGGGTGAACGAGGTGGCAAATTCACAACCCTACCCCGACCGATCTACCGTCTTAGATAATTGTATTCAAGCCATAGTTCGCCGCTGCAGAAGATCCATTACCAGCAACGGGGAGAGGGTTGAGGGGGGGGGGCTACTTTGAGTTTTTGTAAACAATTGTGTACATTTTTCTATACAATATTATTCAATTTTTCATTTTCTTAATACAAGGAGTGATATTTTTTTATTTATTGTTACACTTTCAATTTTTTTACCAAGTCTTCGGGTCATTAATAGTCATAGAAACTGATAAACTTGTCATTTATTACCTCATTTTCATCCAAATAAGTTTGTAAACTTGAAGCAAACTAGGTAACAATTTATATCATTTTAAAGCTTATTAAATGCGCCAGTTTTACATGACGTCAAATTTATTCATTTGCCATACAAATTAAAAAGTTATGCTAGCAAGAACGTTGACCACAAATTTCTTATTAACCAAATCTTTGTATTTAGAAGTTTACAAAAATTATTTAATAAGGGTATTATGGGCAAGCAGCAAGACATTTTTAAAGCAAATTTCCTCACCTTTTGAATGGTGAAAACCGCGTCTTTATATCTTTTATAGATTTTACGCTATAACGTTTTTAATGGGAAAAAGTCACCAGAAAATGAGATAATTGAAAAATCGATATATCTCGAAAACGAAGGTCGATCAACCATTATGTTATGTAACATTTTTTGTCAGAAATGTGATGTAGAACTCAGGTTTTTCTGTGTTACACCTTATGTGGGACACCCTGTATATATATATATATATATATATATATATATATATATATATATATATATATATATATATATATATATATATATATATATATATATATATATATATATATATATATATATATATATATATATATATATATATATATATATATATATATATATATATATATATATATATATATATATTATATATATATCTCACTGACTGACTGACTGACACATCACGATATCTCTGAAACCACTGGACCTACGACCATGAAATTTTGTAGGTGTGTTCCTCTTACCTCCTAGGTGCTCGCTAAGAAATATTTTAAAATCCGCCATCTTGATTCAAGATGGCGGCCATTTATATACAAAATTCGGCATGACAATATCTCGGGAACCAAACCTTGAAATTCAGAAGTTGGCTTCCTTTTATGAAATTAGTATCTTTTGATAAATAGTTTACCAATCGGGCATATTTATTCAAGATGGCGGCCATACATATATAAAAGTCAACATGTGTGCATGTTCTTTATACAAATCTACAGTTTTAGTCCGATCTTGATGAAAATTTGCACACTTGACCTTCAAAGCAAGGGGAAAATCACTGTCTACATGAATATTTAAAATTTTAATTTTGGTACACAGGGGTACGGGGTACAAATGTTAAAGTAATGAACATCCTTCATGATGCATATCGTTGAACAGCTCTTTAAGAGGACAGTAATTGTGGATATGTACAGTTTTATCATATTTTCACTTAGGAGGGGGGTATAATTAAAAAAATATAGCTATATCTTATATAAAAAGAAGTGTATCCGTATGAGGGTATGTCTTTTATCCTAATTTGATGAATATTTACACACTTTTTCTTCAAAACAAGGTGAAGGTCACTGCCTACATGAGAATACGAAATTAAAATTTTGGTACACAGGGGTACGGGGTACAAGTAATGAATACCCTTTATCTTCATGATGCATATCGTTGAAATGCTCTCTAAGAGTACAGTAATTGTTGTTATGTGTACGGGGTACAAATTACAAAGTAATGGATACCCTTCATGATACAAATCGTTGAAAAGCTGTTTAAGAGAAAATTAATTGTTCTTAAGTAAGGTTTTGTCTAATTTTCATTTAGAAGGGGGAGAGGTAAAATGGAAATTTATATCTATATCTATATATGTATATTAAAGTCAACATATGTGTGTACATATATGCATGTTCATTTATACAAATCTACAGTTTTATTCCGATCTCGATGAAAATTTGCACACTTGACCATCAAAGCAAGGGGAAGGTAACTGTTTACATGAATTTTCGAACTATAACTTTTGGTTCAAAGGGGTACGGGGTACAATTAATGAATACCCTTTATCTTCATGATGCATATAGTTGAAATGCTCTTTAAGAGTACAGTAATTGTTGTTATAAGTACAGTTTTGTCATATTTTCATTTAGTAGGAGGTAAATTTAGGATATTTGCCAATGATCTTATCAAAGAGGTGGGGGATATAACTAGGAGGGATAGAATCTAGATATTCTCGCATAGTAAAATAATTTGTATGCTTTCCTGGTAGTATATAAACTTATCAAATTTAAAAACACTCCGTAGCGAAGCACGGGTATCCGGCTAGTATGTATATAAAAGTCAACATATGTGTGTACATATATGCATGTTCTTTTATACAAATCTACAGTTTTATTCCGATCTCGATGAAAATTTGCACACTTGACCTTCAAAGCAAGGGGAAGGTAACTGTTTACATGAATTTTCGAACTATAACTTTTGGTTCAAAGGGGTACGGGGTACAAGTAATGAATACCCTTTATCTTCATGATGCATATCGTTGAAATGCTCTTTAAGAGTACAGTAATTGTTGTTATGAGTACAGTTTTGTCATATTTTCATTTAGTAGGGGGTAAATTTAGGATATTTGCAAATGATCTTATCAAAGAGGTGGGGGATATAACTAGGAGGGATAGAATCTAGATATTCTCGCATAGTAAAATAATTTGTATGCTTTCCTGGTAGTATATAAACTTATCAAATTTACTCCGTAGCGAAGCACGGGTATCCAGCTAGTATATATATATATATATATATATATATATATATATATATATATATATATATATATATATATATATATATATATATATATATATATATATATATATATAATATATATATATATATATATATATATATATATATATATATATATATATATATAAATAATAACATTTAGATAAATAACAAACAGCTAAAAATTAATAAATTAAGGTAACTAAAAATGTCAATCAAGTACACAACATTAGAAGATTATATGGGAAGGGTATTAACAGTGGACACACAACGGACTAAAGGACTTAGGTCGGACAATTCAAGAATGTAAAGGAATCAACCAGCGCGACGATCTGGAGGAAGGACTATTATCTGTTCGTGGACTTAGTCACAGAGGGATTGATTGCATAGACACTTTAGAATTTAGAAGAAATATCGCTTCGAAAGCAGATCGCCTTTGATAAAGAGGTTCGAGGAGTAAACGCTTGCACATGGAAAAATAAGAATAATAAACTTATTTATAAAAATAACGAAAATAACAAAAACGAATAAAACGGCGCTGGACTTTTTCAATGAGAGAGGACTTTGTCTGGTTTAGGTTATTCCAGACGGGCACAGCATATTCAACATAAGGACGGACAATAGATTTATATAAAGAAATCATTTAAAAATGGATCATAATCATATTCAGATACCGAAATTTTCGGGCGCGAACTAACTAGTTGGAAGTTCAGAATAAATGCGTCTAATAATCAAAAGAACTTTACGAGCTGGCCAGTGCAGAACAAAAACAAGACAAAACACCTGACAATATATGGATAAAGAGGGAAGCGCTTGCAAAAATCATTATTACATGTGCAATGATCGATACCCAGGTAACTGTGAGACAGCGAGGGATATGGGGAAATCTCTCGAAGCTAGATATGCATACGATTCAGATAGAAGAAAAGTCGAATTAAGTAGCGATGTAGCACGGTTACATATGGAGAAATGGCAAGATTATGTCAACCGAGGAGAAAAACTGCTTGAACAAGCACGCTCCCACGGATCACAGGTTAGCGATAAAGAATTTTTGATCTCAATTTTACGAGTATTACCAACTAAATACCATTTAGTCGTTATGCAGTTTGATAATGGTAACGATGGCACAATTGTTGAACTAAGAAGAAGTTTGATATTATTTGATGAACTTCAAACTAAGCATAACCCTACCACGAATTCTGCAAATATGCCCTTAAAGGCTACGCATTATTATTGCAAAGGTAAATGTTTTATTTGCAAGAAAAGTTGACACTTTGCTGAAAATTGTTGGTTTAAAAATGGGAATAAGAAAACTAATAACTTCAGAAGACAGCAGTTTGACAAAGATAAATCTCATCAGCTTTTTGACAAAGAAAAATCTAACTTGGGTAGTGAACAGTCCAAAAGTAACGATAGGAATTGAAGCAGCTTAGACAGCATAATTTGAGAAATGTGAAGATTGGATACTTGATAGTGGTGCCACATCACATATGACATCTAATCTGGATATACTAATTGATACAGAAGAGGACAGCAGAAATATAAATCTCGCCAATGGGCAAGTAATCAAGTCTAAATATAAAGGTAAAACTACTATTATTGATAATTTAAGTAACAAATTAAAAATAAATGATGTCCTATTCGTACCTCATCTAAAAGGAAATTTATTATCAGCGACAAAATTCTGCGAATCATCTTACAATGTTAATTTTACTAAAAGTGTGTGCAAAATTACCAACTATTTACAAGCAACTATTTAGATGGTGTAGTCGCTGAAAAGGTCGGATCTTTCTATGTAGTGAGAGCTACAGATCCTGACCATATAAATATTGTTTCAACTGATAATTATAATAGTATAATTAAAATTGATCAGATGCACCGTAGATTAATTTGAAGTATATAAATCAGATGAAAAATTTCGCCTATAGTTCATCAGATCAAATATGTAGATAAACATACCAGTGAACCGTGCTATGTATTTTTAAAAGCAAAATATGCGAGGAAACTTTTTAGGGAAGTTATTAAACAACAATCAATACATTCACTTGAATTGATACACGCTGATCTCGTAGGACCTGTAAGTTGTTCTATAGGGGGTTCTAGATTTATGTTAACCATTGTTGACGATTATACTCAACAAATCTTTGTTTATTTTCTCAAAGGAAGTCAGATACTTACCAAGAACTCAATAATTTCATAAATTGGGCCAACAATAATTTAGATGATAAGAAGAAAATTAAACGTTTTAGGTCTGATAATGGCGGAGAGTTTGTATACCAAGATATTTCTGATTTATTCAAAAGGTTTGGCATAGTACACGAATTGACGTGTAGCTATTCCCCGCAAAGCAATGGTGTTGCTGAGCGGGCAAACAGAGCCATAGTGGAAGGTGCCTGTGCTCTGTTAATAGATTCAAAATTGTCTGTTCAGTTTTGGGCAGAAGCTGCTGGAACTGCAGTTTGTTGAAAAACAGAACCCCAGCTAGAAATTTAGACAACGTGACACCTGAGGAGAAATTCAGTGGTGGAAAACCAAGTATTGCACATATACGTGTATTTGGTTCTCTCTGTTATTCTTGGGTTCCTTCAGAGAAGAGAACCAAATTTGACCCTAAAATGTCAGCTTTTATATAATATATTGGATATTCAAAACAACCTTTGCAACAACCTTGCTCAAAAATACCTTTGCAGCGGAAAACAAAATCATTGAGAGCAGGGACATAAAATGCATAGAAAATAAATTTGGAGTAGATTTATTAAATAATACTAATTTTTATGATAATTATATTATTCATGATAATGAGAATGATATGTTTCTACAGGAATTAGATGCTTGGAGTACCAGCCCAAATAACCAGTCTGAATCTCATTTGCAAAAAAATAGATTATCATTAAACTCTCGATCTGTGAGGAAAACAAGAAAGAATCTTATTTATGAAGAAACGTTTACAGAAAATGAACAAGATGAAACATATTTACCCGATGATGAAGATACAGAGACGGAACAAGAAGTTGGAGAAGCCGATTTAGTCAACACGGACAGTAGCAACGTATGTATTGAACAGACTAATAATATCATTATTCCTTCTACCTATAATGAAGCTATAAGTTCACCTAACTCTGAACACTGGTTAGATGCCATGCAGAAAGAGATAAATCAACTTGAAGGGCATCATGCGTGGGATATAATATCAATACCTGAAAATGTATAACCTATAGGATCTAGATAAAGTAGATCAATGTTACTATCAGGAGATCATAGGATCGTTAATGTATCTGAACACTCAGACTAGACCTGATTTAGGGTATGCGACAAGTCAACTCTCTAAGTTTTGCTAAGACCCTAGAGCCATACATTTAAATGCAGCAAAACGTGTCTTACGTTATATAAAAGAGACAGTTACATATGGTTTGAAATTTCAAAAAGGAGAAAATGTACTGAAATGTTATGGGACTCAAGTTGGAGTGACGGAAAGGGACATCAAAGATCTAGTACAGGATATCTCTTTTTCCTTAAGAAAACATTTTATTCATTGGACTTCTAAAATTCAGAAGCATTTTCTACATGTGATGCGGAATTGACTGCCATGACAGATGCAGTCAGACAAGGAGTATTTATAAAATATTTATTTGAAGAACTAAAATCTTACTCAATGCCGCCAATACAAGTATTCTGCGACAATAGAGCACCTGTACAACTGGGAAAAACTGGTAGTACTTCAACAAAATCTAATCATATAATTAGACAAGTATCATATTTATATTTCAAATTTTCTAATAATGAAATTAATATAGAAAGTATTTCTTCCAAGCAGCAATTAGCTGATGACATCTTAACTAAACCTCTAAGCGAAGAATTTTTTGCTCTGTGCTTAGATGGTGTTGCCTAAGCAACATTAGGATTTATTATATTTTTTAGTTTTAAAATTAATTGTTTTGTTTTGATAACTGTCAAGTTAATGTCAGTTGGGTTTTGTATAAAAGTGAAAATATATTTTGATTGAACGAGTGCGCGAGTTTAATTTTTAATAGTTTTTAAAAAAAAAGAAGATTAAATAGCTAAAGCCCTTCCCTACCACTCGACTGCCGATACTACAGTCTGGTCCTTTGGTCCACCCTTTTTTTTTGGTAAGAAAATACTTTTGTTTTTTTTTGGCTTCGTTTTCTTTTTTTTTTGAAATGGAAGAAAATATGATGTTACGGAACGGGAAGATGGTTATTCTACCCGCTAAGGCTGAACTAGAAGGGGGTAATTCAGCGCCTACTACTAAGATAGGGAAGGATTTAACCGCAATAAATGATACGGAGCATTTTTCTGCGAGCCCGACGCAAGCCGGGACTACAAGGAAGATGGGAGACTCTCGAAATGTCAGTAGAGAGGTGAGCCCTGACAACATGCGTCAGTTTAGTGAGCGGGGAAGTGCGCGGTCTAGTGCGGTTAGTTCAAAAAGCGCTCGAAAGCGTGAATTGCTAGAGGCGGAATTGGAAGCCATTGAGGATCTAGCACGAATTCGAAAAGAAAAGTTAGAAGAAAAGTTAAAGATAGAAGAAGAAAAGTTAAAGATAGAAGAAGAAAAGTTAAAGATAGAAGAAGATAAAATATTAAAGACATTAAAATTAAAACAGTCATTAATAGCTTCCAGTGGGAGTGGGAGATCAACTCGTGCGAGCAGTAGTGTCAAGTCTCATTCAAACTTGGATGTGACTGTTCACCGACGTGTACCCGGACCTGGACCTATGCTCCCGCTACTACCTAATGTAGATCGTGTAACGGAGTGGGTACAAGGACAGAAGAATCCTACAGATCCGATAGGACGACGCTTAAACCCAGTCCCTGTTAAAGGTCAAGGAGGCACCATCAAGGACAGGCTCTTGTGTGTGCCGAAGGAGTGCATTTTAGCTAGGAAGACTTTCGGAAAGCAGCTTCCGGAATACGCTGGCGACCCACTTGAATTTTTGAACTTTTACAGCTTCTTTTTAAGATCATCTGAAGCGTGCTGTTTTTCAGAAGAGGAGGACATCGCGAGACTCCAGAAGTGTTTAAAGGGAAAAGCACGAGAAGCAGTAAAGGCCTTGCTTTCTTTCCCAAATTGTTTACAACAAATATTACAAACACTCAAGATGCGGTTCGGGCGCCCTGAGTATGTAATAAAGCGGCTTGTGGATAGCGTACGTGTGACACCAACGTTGCGTGAGGATAAGTTGGACGCTTTACTAGATTTCGCCACTACCGTACAAAATCTTGTAGTCACACTGAAGGCACTCGACAGCTACGTTCACCTCATGAATCCACAGTTGTTGGAGGAGGTTGTGAGTAAGCTGCCAGTGCGGTGGAAGATGCTATGGGGTGAACATCTTGTGGACACTGCACAAGATTCGCCGACAGTAGAGGACTTCAACAGCTGGATACAGCGGAAAGCACTGGCCCTGACCTACATTACATCACCAACAGGAGACGGGAAGGAAATCGGAAACACAACACCAGGTGGGTGCAGTAAAATGAAGTCCGTTATGACGGTAGTAGATACGCCACCACATCCGCCAGAAAATGAATGGAAGTGTCTTACTGCTATAAAGGAAGAACGCACAGAAGTCACAGGTGGAAAGAGTGAAGAAAACCTGAAGTGCCCCTATTGTCAGATGAAGCATAAGGTAAAGCAGTGCACAGCCTTTCTTGGATTAAGCGTAGAAGAGCGGTGGAAATGGGTTATAAATGACAAACGCTGTTTTGCTTGCCTAAATTTGGGACATAGAGTTCCGAAATGTAGACGTACTAAGACATGCAAACAAGAAGGATGTAAGCGTCGACACCACGAACTATTACATAACCCTAAACACGAGATAGCTGGTAAAACTTCAAGGCAGGAAACATCAAAGAAAGTAGTCGCCTGTGGGGCAGCAACGGCAAACAATCAGTCAATTAGAGGCAAAATCTTGCTTCGAGTAATACCAGTCACTTTGCAAGGTCCCAAGGGAGACATAGACACATTTGCCCTTCTAGATGATGGATCATCAGTGACTCTGTGTCTAGATTCGGTTGCTGACAAGGTTGGGGCAACAGGATGGGAGAGCCCTCTTGAACTGCAGTGGATGAACGGAATGACGTGTGAACAACCAGCCAGAATTGTTAGTTTGAAAATAGCCGGGCGAGGAAAAAACCGAAAATTCTATTCACTGAAGGACGTGCGAGCTGTGTCAAACCTGTCACTACCAGAGCAAACTTTTGATCCACACGACCGATCCCTGAAGATCCCGAAGTTTGCGCGCATAGATTTACCGGCATTGACGAAGGCAAAACCGACAGTAATAATTGGACAGGATAACTGGCCACTGCGTATCCCACAAGAGGTTATCGAGGGTGAATGGAAAGGTGCAGTTGCAACTAGGACCCGGCTCGGATGGACCATTCACGGGAGAATAGGTGGTGTACCCGTTCAGCCAGGACGGGACCGCCTCTATTATATATCAGGAGAGACGTCTACTAAACAGGACAAAAGTTTAGAGGAGATGGTAGCACAGGCTTTTAGCTTAGACTGTTTAGGGGTTAAGTCTCAACAACAGCATTTCTCATCAGAAGATCAGCGAGCGATGTATCTGACAGAAAGAACAACCAGGCGAATTGATGGTCGCTGAGAAACTGGGTTACTTTGGAAGTCAGATGATATTAAGTTGCCGGACAGTAATCAGGCAGCATACTGTAGACTTCTCTCGGTGGAGAGAAAACTTGACCAAAACGAGACACTGGCTAAGCAGTACTGCGAAAAAATCGAGGACTACTTTCGAAAAGGCTATGCCAGAAAGATGACTGACGTCGAAGCCACTGAGTGGGATAACAAAACTTGGTACCTTCCCCATCTCGCAGTTTTTAATCCGATCAAGCCCGGTAAAATCAGAGTTTGTTTTGATGCTTCGTCTAAAGCAAAAGGTTTGAGCCTAAACGATTGTTTACTTACGGGCCCAGACATTTTCAACTACATCTTGGCAATTCTTTGGAAATTTCGACAAGGAAGTATAGCATTTTCCTCCGATATCCAGGAAATGTACCCACAGATTATGATAAAGAAATCTGATCAATCAGCTCAGCGATTTTTGTGGCGTGGAATGGAAAGAAAAAAGAAACCGGATGTCTACGTCATGCAAGTTATGATGTTTGGAACGGTCTGCTCTCCCTACTCCGCCCAAGTAGTAAGGAATATGAATGCCTTAGAATTTCAACACCAATTTCCGCAAGCGGTTGAAGCGATTGTCACCAAACATTATATGGACGACTACTTGGACAGCGTGGGGACAGAAGACGAAGCTCTAGAGAGAATTCAACAAGTCACCTTCATTCACAGCCAAGGGGGGTTTAAGATGCATGAATGGTTATGCAATTCCCAACGGATAATGGATGAAGTCTATGCAGGGCAGGTGCCGAAGTCCCACGACATGCCTCACCAACCGCTCACCCCTGAAGGACGAGTTTTAGGGCTCTGGTGGAACCCCAATACTGATGTATTAAACTTTGAGCTTCGGTAGGCTCATATAGAAAAGCGTCGGGTTGGTCTCGAGGAGAGGCCAACTAAAAGGGAAGTGCTTCGAACAACTATGTCCATTTTTGATCCGCTAGGCTGCCTCGCTATGTATTGATCCAAGGAAAAATCTTGTTTCAAAGGATATGGCGAAACAAGACGGAATGGGATCAGCATATTGACTGTGAGATGGTAAAGGTGTGGAAACAGTGGCTAAAGGACATGACCCGAAGTTGTCAGAGGCAAATTCCTCGATGCTACTCACCTTATCTTTTTGGTTCACCTGAGATTCAGCTGCACACATTTTGCGATGCCAGTGAGGAGGCCTTTGCAGCTGTGTGCTACCTAAGAATTCGAACGCCATCTGGATGGGAAGTCGCGTTCGTTTCGGCTAAGGCTAGAGTAGCCCCTACTAAGTTTGTGTCAGTACCCCGGCTAGAACTGCAGGCGGCTCTGTTAGGGGCACGACTGGCCCAATTAATTCGATCTGATCTAACAGTGGTACTGAAGGACTGCGTATTTTGGTCGGATTCTCGTGCGGTTCTCAGTTGGTTGAGGAATGGTGCCCACAGGTACAGAGCCTTTGTCGCTCACCGGGTGGCTGAAATTATAGAGCTGACGGCAGAAGACACTTGGCGTTGGACACCTACTGCTGAGAACGTAGCCGATTTAGCTACGAAAATTCAGCAAATTGGACCCTCAGCCGAAGACAGATGGTTTCTTGGACCGAGTTGGCTATCCGGTCAAGAAAGCCATTGGCCAGAAGATGAATGCCACTTGGGAGAGGCAGTGAACGAGGTAGTGAATAAGGAAATAATATGTACGGCGTTGGTAAGATGGGAAGCGCCGCTGCCACCTTTAGATCTAGAACGACATTCGACGTGGATGAAAGTAATTAGGGTCACAGCAAGAATTCTGCAGTTTGGCCAAAGATGTAGAAAGTTGCGGGATCGGGATGAATTGAGACCGGAAGACATTAAGCAAGCTGAACAAATATGGTGGAAAACTGTGCAAGCAGAAAGTTTCCCGGACGACGTGAAAAGGCTTCTAGCGGGTCGAGAGGTGGATAGATCCAGTAGCTTAATGCAGTATTCTCCATTTTTAGACAGCAATGGTGTTATGCGAATGGATTCTCGGATTATACGGGCAACAGAGGTATCGGGGCTCCAAGTAAGACCTGTAATTCTGCCGCCAAAGCATCGTTTCACTAAGTTGCTGGTCATGCACTACCACCTCATGGCAGGCCATCAGGGACATGAATTTGTGGCAAATGAGCTACGGCAGAAATACTGTATATTGAGACTGAAGCAGACAGTGCGCAGTGCCTGGAGTAAATGTCTCCAGTGTAAGATACGACGTGCAAGCCCGAAGGCGCCACGTATGAGTGCACTCCCCCCTGAACGAGTTGAACATCACATAAGACCTTTTACCACCGTAGGAGTGGATTACTTCCGCCCGTTAGAAATAACCGTTGGCAGGCATCATGAGAAACGTTACGGAGTTCTTTTCACATGCTTTTCAACAAGAGCAGTACATCTGGAAATTGCTGACAACCTAAGTACGGACAGTACAATTATGGCGATAAGAAGGATGGTTAGCCGGCGAGGGTGCCCACGGGAAATATGGTCAGACAACGGAACTAATTTGCGAGGAGCTGATAAGAGTTAAGAATAGCGTTGTCTGAATTAAATCAGGCAAAATTGACCCGAGAATGTACCAACCGGGGAATTAGCTGGAAATTTATACCCTCGGCGGCCCCTCATTTTGGAGGGGGTTGGGAACGACTAGTGCGGTCAGTTAAGACGTCACTAAGGGCTATTTTAAACTCAAAAACCCAAAGTTAGAAGTTTTAGCCACGCTGTTCGCTGAAGCGGAAAATATAGTCAACAGTCGACCCCTTACTCAAGTGCCTGTTGATAACATGGAGGCTGAGTGCTTGACCCCAAACCACGTTTTACTCGGCCAATCTAGTGGAGCAGCCACCTGGGGCCAGTTTAACGACGAAGAATTTAACCATCGGAAGCAATGGCGGATCGCCGAGCGTTTATCGGATCATTTTTGGATGAGGTGGGTCCGTGAATACCTCCCAACCCTGGCAAGGCGCACAAAATGGTTTCAGGCAGTGAAGCCTATTGAGGTAGGTGACCTCGTGATAGTTGCCGACCGACTGGGTCCGAGAAATTAGTGGACCCGGGGAATTGTCATCGCAGCTCACCGGGGACAAGACGGACAAGTACGAAGTGCTGACGTGAAAACAACCAATGGCATTTTTCGTCGCCCAGCTACGGGACTTTGTGTGCTGGACATACTGCGGGCGGAGTCTGTTGCCTAAGCAACATTAGGATTTATTATATTTTTTAGTTTTAAAATTAATTGTTTTGTTTTGATAACTGTCAAGTTAATGTCAGTTGGGTTTTGTATAAAAGTGAAAATATATTTTGATTGAACGAGTGCGCGAGTTATATTTTTTAATAGTTTTTAAAAAAAAGAAGATTAAATAGCTAAAGCCCTTCCCTACCACTCGACTGCCGATACTACAGATGGGATGAATTTGAAAAAAATGATTTTTATTTTTAGTTCCAATAACAAACGATAGAAGCAATGTTTATTTTATTGTAAAATTTATATTTATAATTTAAATATCTCAGGGAGATTAATTTTAATTTTTTGGTTAAAAATTAATTGGATTTCTTTAAAAAAAGATAATAAAATAAAATAATAATAATAATAATAATAATAAACCATTTATTGCAAAAGAACAATTACATTAACATATTATATAATTAAAATAAAATTTATATAATTAAAAATAAAATTTTATAAAATAAAATAAAGGAAGCAAATCAAAAGAAATCAAATTTAAATATTATTTTATATTAAATTATGATCATTTTTTTAAGTATATTGAATAAATACTTAATACTTAAATTTTTACAAGGTCAAATTTTTACATTTGTTATAAAAAAAAAGGTACTATTTCTTTTACATGAGTAATAAACATATATCTTTTTTAAAGTGTTGTGTTATTTATAAAATCTATTATTATATGATTTAATTGTAATTATTTTATTTTGATTATGGAATTTAGAAAATTAGAGAGGCATTTGTTGTGATAATTTCTAAAATTATGGATCTATGTTTCATTTTATACGTTTTACTATTCAAGTTCAAGTAGGGGAAATATCAATTCATAAATGAGTGGTTTTGAAGGGAAGCGTCTAGGTTTATTGTACGATATTTTCAGTATACCGCTAATGCGTTTGCTAAATCTATTCTTTATACCTGGCTGTTCAACAATAGATTCTGTAAGAGCATGATATGTTGTGATAATTTCCTAAATTATGGATCTATGTTTAATTTTATACGTTTTACTATTCATGTTGGTAGAATTGTCATCTTGGTAAGGAAGATTGAGAAAAAGAGGAAAAATATGTATTCTCTCTAAAATGTGCGTTGTGCGTATAGATATATTAAAAGTAATTTGTTTCTTATAATTATTAAGTGTTATATTTTATGGTCCGACATGATATACCGATTTATTTGCTAAATTTCTCAGTCTGACAGTAATAAAAGCGTACGTATTTTTTTCTAATTTTAAGACTAATTTACAGATTTGATCCTTCGAGTTACAAAAGTTAAATATAATAACACCGATATATTTTATTGTACTTACTCTTTTGATTTTTGTATTAATATCAGTCAGATGTCTATATCAATTGTGTTCAAGTAGTTGCCTTCGTTTTCGCTTGTCTTTACTTTAGTTATGTCAGTTTAGGCTTTAAGCGTTCGTTAAATATTCCTCCAGGTTAAGCATCACGATGCGGTATCGAACCCACGACCTCGTGCCTTCCTTGATTCATTGATGGCCGAGCAGACGTGACATGTAACTTCAGTTATAAGTAAAGACGTGCTGGCTCCCTTATATCTGAGAAAGTCAATGTTTAGTAAATTATTGGCATAGATTAGGAAAAGACAAGGAGCTATATCAGTTCCTTGAGGAGTCCCACAGTTCACGTTAATAGTTTCACTCAGACATCGATTTATTTTAACCTGTTGCTTTCTATCGGTAAACAATTCTTAAACATATTCCTCTAGTAGTAACATAATCCCTATAGTAGTAAGTACTTTAATTAATTTTTCGTGAAAAAGCTGTATCTATGATTCATTATTTGTTCTCTTCATTTCACTGTGAATCATCATTTTATCTCATTATTTGTTGTCTTATTTCTGTCTGTCAATGGTCTGAAGTTTATTTTAGTTTGATTTGTTTAGTTATATTAAAATTTATTTTACCTCCTAAATTAGTTCTTATAATAAATGTTTAATTGATTAGCCATTTCTTGTGTGTCCATGTAAGTTTGTTTATTTATTTAAAGCTTTCTATGTTTGTGTCAAATCTGTTAGGGTCAATAGGTAGCTTGTACCTGAAATATTTGGCTTTGGTTTTCCTAGCAAATTTTGTTAAATAGTTTGTATATTTAATGTATTTATCTCTTCAGGTTTTATCGCACTGTTGCTTGTCAATTGTGTGTGTCGCATATTGTCTCATTTTCTTCTGTGTGTTAGTAAACTATTAGTTATCCGATATTTTATTTATACATGTTATATATATTTTTTTTTTTTTTTTGTGTATGTTGTTATCTGTTCTTGTATGTAAGTTTGTCTGTTATGTTGTATTTATTTATGTTATTATTATTTTTTTTCTAAATCGTCTGTTGTCATGAAAACATTTCAGTAATTAATTGTTTATGTGGATTATTATTTATTGTTTTTAAATCTGTAGAAATCCCCGTAGGATAATAATCTGTCACATGGTTGTACAAAATAAAAGGAGTAAAGTTTATATCAATGTTACATTTTAGTATTTTAGCAACATGTGATCAAGATAAAGAAATGTTTTTTTTTCCTTGTTACATCGTTTAAATTAACTCCAAATCCACAATAGCTCAATAGATTCAAAAACTTTATTATTAGACGACTAAAAAATAAAATATTTTGATTTATATACCTATTTAAATGTGATACCAATTATTAACTAAAAATGTTTCCAAATTTTTAATGTGTATGTCAATGCTCAGCTGATTTATAAATTTATGTTGTTCTTTCTCATATAAAGAAAACGTATTGTGATGGCGTGAACATTTTTTAATTTTGACGGATTTACTCGTTTTGAGGTCCCTAAGTCCAAAAAAATGGTTTTTACAAAACAATTCTATCTGTCGTCTGTGCAGACGCGTGAAGCCTAAAGTACTGGGCCGATTTTGACGAATTTTGGCATATTATGTTTAGAAAAATTATACCTCAAAGCGAAATCGAAAATTAAATTCAGCTCCAAATTTGAGGGAGCTACTCCCCCAATAACTCTAAAAAAAACGTGAAAAACAAAAATAATTTCTCGAGAAAAGTTACGACGATTTTGATTAAAATATTCTAAAATGTAGTCCATTTAAATACGAATCTAACAATATAAACCGTTTTCCCAGGAAAAACCTAGTTAGCTTTAAACGTAGTCGGAGAGAGGCCGGGTTCGATTTTCTATTCCCCGCCGAGGAGAAGATATATTTATGATACATTTTGATGAAATGTTCAATAATCATTAAATACACCACACAAAAATTAATAAATGGAAAACACTGGGCTAAGTAATTATGAACTCGTATATGAGAAAGTTTGTCTGAGTTGTCTCGGACCGATTTTTTACTCTATGTCTTTATGTCAGTCTAAACATAACGTGCAACATAAACACACACTTATACAAAATATTTATGTGCATAATATGGTGTTCACCGATCATGTTGCACCTGCATTGCTTATACGAATATATACATACATACAAAATATACAATTTCGACGTATAATAATTTATGTAAATCTATCTTATTTTGACCTTGATTCCTAATATTTATTTCGTTTCTTGGGTAGTTATTAATTAACATTGTATCTCTGTTTAGAAGCGTAGAAAGTGATTCTTTACGTACTTGTATTCATTGCGCATGCACGTTTCATAATTCCTCTTATTTTCCGCCCTAGTGCGGGAGTTGCTCGGGTACAAACTCCCCTCGCATGCAAAATGCTACTCTCCGCACAAGACGCGTAATGTACTATTAAGTTTAGAGACCTTGCATTTTAATTTAAATAATATGCTATAATAATGGCCTTAAAAGAATATAGGCCATGATTAATAAAACGCGAAAGATATGACTTGATTAATATTAACTATAACATTTCTTAAACTACTATCATTAATTAACAAAAACAAAATAGATACATACAGATAAGTTGAAGAAACAATAAAAATTATATGAGCTGCTCATAATGTATGAGCAACTTTGTTTATTTATTTAACATGTTTTTATTTGTTTTTTGTTAAAGATTACATTTCTCACTTTAACATGAATATGGTAATTATGAATATTTAACACGGAAAACTTGCTCACATTATTAGTTTGGGTTTGAAAGTTCGTTGTATTGACTGAGATTTTGTGGTAATCAAACATAATGAGTCGTTTATATCACTTGTTGAAATAAATGAAAACACTGCACTTGTAAAATATAAGTTTATTGGTCTACCACAATTTTACTTTAAAACAAATCAGACCAGGTTCAGCCTCTTAAATACTAAGATATATAACAGTTTATAAGAATATAAAACAAATATAAAGTATGACAGCTATCTTCAGTGACTTATCTTATCACTCAGTCTAGAAATATAAGTCACTGAAGATAGCCGTCATACTTTATATTTGCTTTATATTCTTATAAACTGTTTTATATCTTAGTATTTAAGAGGCTGAAACTGGTTTTGATATTTTTTGAATTATAATTGTGGTAGACCAATAAGCTTATATTTTATTAGGTGTGCAATGCAGCTGTCTGCTTCCAATATTGAGCTGAGCGTGCATTTTAATAAATAAAAATAAACATTTTTATTTATAAACAGCTGAAATCGGATCAAAAATAGTAATATTACTAATTAAACTGCATTTTAGATTTTTCCTGTTTTTATATTTAACCCCCCTCTTAAATGAAAATATTACAAAAGGGAAAATAACAACAATAACTGTACTCACAAATAGCTTTTTAACTACATGTATCATGAAGGGCATATAATATTTTAACTTTTGTAACCGAACCCCGTACCCCTGTGTACCAATTTGAACAATTTCAGATTTATACTTTCCTGTAATTGGTCACATTGACCGTGCCGAATTTTGTGCAGATCGTTTCAGCCGTTCAGGAGGAGTATGCATCCAAACAAATGCAAAGTGTAGTATTAGAGCTTCCCTTCGCTCCGCTCAACAAGTACAGTGTTTTCATTTATTTCAACAAGTGATATAAACGACTCATTAAGTTTGGGTTAGGTCATCGCAGACATAAACAGTTTACCTTAAGAGAAGGTTGGACTCATCATGTTAGCGAGTAATCCTGGTCCTGAGTTATCTCGACCACATAGACTCCTATTTAATAAATACACTATTTTAAACACGAACCAAACAAATTTGATTAAGAATGTATTTGTTGTAGTGAACGAATAAATTCGGTTTCGATTCCTCAGAAAGAATTAATTGGCCATTATTAATATAGGAGGAGGTTAGAGTCTGAAGGTGCCACAAGTTTAAATTTTATTGGTGAAATACTAATTTAATCAAACTTAATTTAATATTGATTAAAATGAACGAGTATTGTAAAAAATAATGTGTGGATGGTTTTCTTTTTAGATGAACGATCGTTCACGGAATGTACTGATGAGAGGAATTGGTTCTACCCTTGACACTCTATTTAACACACAACTTTTCAATATTTATGGCTAATCATCATATTATACTCGGATATCTATTTATTATCTTCAACTATGGTTTATCATCATATACTCGGATATCTATTTAACTATGGCTCATCATCATAAACTCGGATATCTATTTATTATCTTCAACTATGGCTCATCATTATATACTCGGATATCTATTTATTATCTTCACTTCAACTACGGCTCATAATCATAATATACTCGGATATCTATTTATTATCTTCAACTATGGCTCATCATTATATACTCGGATATCTATTTATTATCTTCACTTCAACTACGGCTCATAATCATAATATACTCGGATATCTATTTATTATCTTCAACTATGGCTTATCATCATATACTCGGATATCTATTTAACTATGGCTCATCATCACATAGTCGGATATCTATTTGTTACTTCATATTTACTTAAATCGATCATTTATTTCTTTTATGTTAGAGCCACACAATAACATTATTAAAAAAATAAAATAAAACATATTACCTTTGTATTATTGTCCCTCGTTTTATTTACCAACTGGACTGCTGTGGTAAGTCAAAATCTGAAATATGCAGTCCACTAAAATACAATGATTATGTTACTAAAAAAAAATGCTACAGGTAAAACTTTGTTTACTTGCATTATGGAACCGATTTTTCTTTACAATTTTCACAAAAAATGGGTTTTATCTCCAGTAGGGAGAAAAAGAAGGATTGCCAACTTAATTATTTTATAAATAGTAGAGAATGAATGGCTAATATAGTGATGTAGAAATCAAATTGGCGACACTGCTTTTTCGACCTTGTTTATCATTGTTTTTAAAACTGCATTTAAATAACCTTCTACTTCAGTTTAACTGCAATTCTTATTTGTTTTTATTATTGAATCTCTTATATATCTGCTATTGCAAGTGCTAACAGTTATTGTTATTTATTAAAACTAGGCATCGCGTGGCTCTATCATTGAAGCAAGCGTATAGAAATAAATATGTATAAAATATTGAAAAAATAGATAATCATGAATCATAATGAGTTGATAGATAATGGGTATAGTAGTAGTACAGCGGCTAGTAGTAAGGGAACCACCCTGCCTTCTTACTATTCCTCTAACCACACATCTCCTTTTCAATTATTATAAAATGTATCACTTTGGTACAAAAAAAACTACTGCATGTATCAAATTGAAATTTTGCATGCCTGTTTCAATTGTGCATTAGATGGTGTATATGAAGTTTTATTAAAATCGTTACGTTATAACGTAAGATATCGGTAAAAAGGTTGTTTTCTCTATTAAAATGTTTAGGTCCGCTTTAATAGTTTTAGCGATCTTTATTAATTCATAGCGGTGTCGCTGTTGGTTTTACTAAAAAATGTTATTTTTAAAAAAATGTTCGTCTCATAGAATAGATAATGATAGAATCTTTTCCTTCCTGAAATTCCAATTTAATTTTTGAACCTCTCGTTTACGCGAGCGTTGCGCGCGAATTCTTGGACGGATCACGCTGTCCAACGAAGTTAGCCTGAGTATTAGTGATAGGAACATGTATACCAAATTTCAACTAAATCGCTAAACTTTTACTCAAGTTATCGTCGGACACGTAAACGTTACACACAAACAGACAGACAGACAGAGAGACAGACAAACAGACAAGATGCATATTTCGTTGAATGTGAGAAGCTCGCATGCACTCGTTTCAATAATAAATAAAACTCCAATGGATAAAAATGTGTATTTTCTTCCAACTGGGGATAATATATTGTATGTACCTCGGGAGTAAAGTGTTATAAATCCCCTCGCTATAATTATCTCCCTCGGCTGCTCCTCGGGAGCTAATTAGCGCTATTCCCTCGGTACGTCTCTGGAATTATAAATCTAATCCTCGGCTTCGCCTAGGGATTTAGGGACCATGGTTCCATCGGCTTCGCCTCAAGAACCAACTTATTCGGTTAGGGAATAATGGCTTACTTTACTCCCTAAATGCAGTGCATAAATAACTATTAATCCGCATTTTACTTAAATCAATGTACAATTATGTTTATTTTGCTTCGACATTTAAAAAAAAAGGAGCAATTATAATTAATGGCACTTGAAGCAATGAATATATTTAAATGTACCACTTTATAATATATTCTACGAAACAAGTAAGCATAATCGTGACCGTGAAATAGCTTGGACAGTGTTTTATAGTGTACAATATAGATTTGACATTTTCATGAAATGGTACGATGTACTTTTTTTTTTTTACTGCTTCTCTTTTCACAACAATGAGATTACATTATAAGAAAACAACAAAAGAATATTTATAATAGTTCGTAAATTACTTTTTCCCTGATATAACTTGTATTATAATGGTAGATATAAAAAACAAGTTTTAAGTGTATAAAAGTATAACTGGTTTACATGACAACATTCAGCATACATGGAAACCACAATAAAATCGGCGGCAAAATTAAAGAAGAAACAAAGTCCTTATGACTAATCTTGCCGCATTCAGTAGATTTACAAAATGATTATTTATGGATGAGAACTAGATGTTCTAGTATTCTCAGGCCAGCAAGTTATAAACATATCAATATTCGTTCAATTTAAAAAACAAAACATTATTTGCAAAAAGTAATTGAATGATTTAAGAAAATACATACAGTTCCTATTTGATCCATGTCAAGATGATTTTCATGGATCTTTGTTTGGAACAAAGATTAAAACAAATAATTTTTGTTGAAGTTTTTTAAATTAGTTATCAAACAAAAACAATTCACTCTTTGCCATTGAAAGTAGTAATTTTTATGGAAACAGTAAATATATACGGTTCTAAACAACTGTATCTACATACTTATGAGAGAAATTATTATAATTCTACGTTAGATATAAAAGAAATTTAAATTCACTTTAATTATTTATTTTTTGTTTTATTATATTATTGGAACGAAGTTCCTTATGGCACGTTCTGGAGCCAGTGGGTGAATCCAAAAAAAAACGACATAAATCACCGTCATAAAATAACTGTCACAAAATCACCGTCTCGCTAAAAGCGAAATCTACGGATGACGATAACTTGTGTAAAAGTTGGCCGACTTAGTTGAAATTTGGTACACATTCTACCAATGCCCAGGACAGGTTCGTTGGACAACGTTATCCGCTCAAGCGTTCACGCGCAACGCTCGCGTAAACGTAAGCTTAAAATTTAAAATTGGAATTTTAGGACGGGAAAAAATTCTAACTTTATCTATTTAATGAGACAAACAACTTTTATAAATATTTTTTTTTAGTAAAACAAACACCGACTCTGCTATGAAGTGATAAAGATCGCTAAATTTATTAAAGCGGACCTACACGTTTTAAATAAAGAAAAACAACGTTTTTACCGATATCTTACGTTCTAACGTAACGATTTTAATAAAACTTCATACACATCGTCTAAAGTACAATTGAAACAGGCATGAAAAATTTCAACCTGATACAAGCTGCAGTTTTTTTTTTACAGTGACGTGATATATTTTACAATTTTTAAAAGTTATGTCCGAAGTGTGGGGTTTGCAGTTAGTATAGGTGGAATATTAAAAATGTAGAGTGATTCCCCCTCTACTATACTTCGTTTGGTATCTTTTCGTGCGCAATCCCAACTCTTCTATCTTTCCACCTCTCTCTCACTATACTCTCTCTCTTTCTTAGTCCTTCTTCCTGTCAAACTCGCTATTTATCCACAAAACAACGCTTTTTTTCAATTATTGTTTCTATCATTGAGAAAAGTATTCGTATATTATTTAAAATGGAAATTGCACCAAGAGAATCGTCAGAAATTGACTGTGTCGACTGTGTTAAATTATTAACCAGTAAAACTGTAAATATATGAGTATAAATTGATGTAATAAAATAATGTTGCTCATAAGCGGATCAAGGTATTATTGTAATAAGTTTTATGTAATAATTTTACTAATAATAATTTTCTAATTGAGTCAAAAATATATATTGGAACGAGTTGTTAGCAACGTATACGTACATAGCAGTGTGATTTTATATTTAATGAAAAATGTAAGGAGTTTCGTTCCTACCGGGTGTCCCGCGACACCACACGTATTGTTTTTGTTATTTTGTGATTGTCTTGAAACTGTCAAAAGATTAGGGTATGCAGAAAAAAAGAATAGGCTAATCCTTGTTAAACTAGTCTCACACAAAAACAAAATCCTAATTATGAAAAACAAAAAAAAAAACTTAAAAGGGTCTGAAATTTATATAGAGGAGGACTATCCCCCTTATATTAGAGAAGTCAGGAAAGCTCTTATTCCTAATATGATAGACCAGAAAGCAAGGAAACTTTGCCATTTTGCGATACGACAAACTAGTTATAAACCGGAAACAGGACACAGAAACGCCAATTTACGATCGGAACAAGAGACCTCAAGAAACTTCTCAAACAATATTATGCACCGAATTCCAAAAACAAGAAAACAAACCAAAAAGAAAAACAAAGTGCTGCAACGAAACGATTTATCTGGCTATTTCGAAAACTTTGAAAGAGAATGCACAAGCAAAGAACAAGAGAGTACATTGTCACGGAAACAATCAACCACTCAACCAAAGTAGCAATCAAGGAACCATCACAGCAAAGTATGCAAAACATTAAAAGGGAAAATGGTTAAGCCAGATAAGTTAAGATAACGAGAAGTAATAAATTATAGACACATAATTGTCGGACCCAAGAGATAATAATACGACTTAAGAGATAATGATAAGCTAAGAGAACTTCTTGAAGAGTGTAGAAACATAGAATGGGATGTCATTGAATAATGCGAGATTAGGAGAGATAAGGAATCCCTTGTGGGCTTAAGAAATAATAAAGAGAAGTAAGCCGAAGGATAGCCCATGGATGGCAAGCTTTTAATAGATACAGACATCTACTCAGATCCGACGCAGTGGCGTAACTTTCTTTACTCGGGCCCCCCCCCCCGACTATTTTATGAGCCCCCAACCCCCAACTATTTTTTGAATCAAAGAAAAAAAATCGTTTGAAAATGGTGACTATAAATATATTATAATATAACTTTTTTATTTGGATTTATATAATAAACTGAAATAATATCATATATATTAGCCATGGTTATTGTCATAACCATCCATAAATTAATATAGAAACTACATACTCACGTACATTTGGATTTACTTCCAGTCTGCGCACAAACGAGCGCGAGGATTGTTTAGAGTCCGATGAACTAATTTTTTTTTTGGAAAAATTGATTATCATGACTCATTTTTACTTCACGTGTTAACTTTATACAATAATGCAAGTAATACTCAGTAGTACTCAGTCAGAATTGTGTTTAGTAGATTTTTAAAAATACACAGCTTTTTATTAAATTACAGCACAGAAAAATGTGTTAACCTCTTAAGCTCACTTCGATGAATGTAAAAACAACTACATATATGATACAATAAATGAGGTTTATATAGTTTTAGGAAACGTTCAGAAATCTAAAAATTACAACAAAGAACAAAAAGTGTTTGCAAAGAGTAAACTGGTGGTAGCCTAACCATTGTTAGCGAATTTTCGAAGAAAATTAAGCTATTGCAATGGCTTCAAAATTTTTGTAAAAATTTTCTCCATGGAAATCCGTTTTAGACCATTCTTAATCGATTCCTGAAATTTAACACTTTTTTATGTATGTATGCATATATGTATATGTTACTCCAGCCGATAACTCGCGCTAGGATGCACTTTAAAAAAATCCAAACAAATTTTAAAATTTCTAAAATATCAAAAGAAAGGATGGGTTTAACCCCAGGTTCGTTGGCCAGAGTTTTTGGGGTAAAATTTTGACAATTTAGGGTCAAAAATAGCAACGTAACATAAAAACGTGATAGCAACATAAAAAAATAATAAGAACATAACAGCAAACATAATAACAACATAAAAACGTGTTTTTCCACCATTTTACCCCCCTTTTATATGAAACTATGACAAAAGTGTACATAACAACAATTACTGCACTCTTAAAGAGCTTTCCAACGACGTGCATCTTGAAGGGTAAATACAATTTTAACTTTTGTACCCCGTCCCCTGAGTACTTTTTTTTTTTTTTTCTACCCATCCAAATTCTAAACCAAATTTTTTCTATATTACCATAAGCCAATAATACGCAGATTATATATACGTGAAAACCTAATTTATTCAACCAGAAAAGAGCTTTAAAATTACATAGTTCACCATGTAAGAATGAACTTACTTTTTAACACCCTCATCTCGGACACAATTGTTACAAAACTTTTGTAACAATAGTTACATATTTATTTGCTACTCATCAAGCCCTTTAAAACAATGTATGGCAAGTCATGCAGACTAAAATCTTCCTCTTTAGATTGAAGACTTGGCCCCAATCTTAAATTTAAAGTTGTCAAAAGAAGCCGAGATGCTGTGAGGCCAATTTATTATAAAGTCGCACATTCTCGGTAGCTAAAACTGTTATCCTTTCATCCGTACATAATCTTTATTTAGTAAAATAAATAATAAATATGTATATAATAAAATTATTGCAGGCTCGCTACGCTCGCCTGTTGTAGAAGAATTTTTTCATAATATTTACTTAATAAAAAATGAATGCAGTCTCGCTACGCTCGCCTGTTTATACTGTATTTGTACTTAATATTTATTACATAAAGTTATTACAGGCTCGCTAAGCTCGCCTACTTAGCATTTCAGCAGCATTTCTACATAATCTATATTTAATAAAATTATTGCAGGCTCGCTGTTTTCTCCTTTTTATACAGTATTTTTACTTTAATAAATTCGCTGCAGCCTCGCTAAGCTCGCCTGTTTATACCAGCGATTGTACATATTATATATTTTGAAATACCTGTTAAACGATGTATAACATATGCTAACTAAAACGTTTTCGTTAGTCGCCCATCATATAGGCCACCATTTTTATTAAAATAAATATTTTAATAGTTACTTCCACTTTTCCTACTTTAAAAGGATGTATAACAAAAAGAAGGATTGCGAACTTAATTATTTTATAAATAATAGAGTATGAGTGGCTAATGTAGTGAGGTTATAGAAATCAGGTTGGCGACTCTGCTTTTTCGACCATGTTAATAATTGTTTTTAAACTTGCATCTAAATAACCTTCTATTTGAGTTTAACTGCAATTCTTATTTGTTTTTAGGGCACTTCTTTAGATTGTTACTCCCCTTAAAAAGAAAATAGAGGGGAGTAGCAATCTAAAGAAGTTGTACCGAATGCTCTTCTTTAGACTCGTACTCCCCTTATAAAAACAAAAGTGTGATATTCCTTTATCCCAAAGTACATTGGACTAAACATCCCTTTGTCTAAACAGTTATTTAGTGAAAGTCATTTATATTTTAAAAGAACATAGGGGAGTAAAAATCTAAAGAAGTACCGTTATTAATATTGAATCTCTTATATCTGCTACTAAAAGTGCTAACAATTATTGTTATTTATTAAAATAAAAGATAAAAAGTGTGCAATGGATGAAAATGTGTATTTTCTCCCTACTGGAGAAAAAATATTGTATGTACCTCGGGTGTAAAGTCCTATAATTCCCCTTGTCATAATTATCTAATTATCTAATTAGCGCTATTGCCTCGGGATTTAGGGACCATGGTTCCTTCGGCTTCGCCTCGAGAACCAACTTATTCGCTCAGGGAATAATGGCTTACTTTACTCCCTAGGTGCAGAAATAACTATTAATCCACATTTTACTTAAATCAATGTACAATTATGTTAATTTAGCTTCGAAATTTTTTTTTAAAAAAAGGAGCAATTGTAATTAATGGCACTTGAAGCAATGAATATATTTAAATGTACCACTTTATAAGATATTCTGCGAAACAAGTAAACAAAATCATGACCGTGAAATAGCTTGGAAAGTGTTTCATATACAATCTAGATTTGACATTTTCATGAAATAGTACAATGTACTTTTCTTCTTTACTGCTTCTCTTTGTACAACAATGAGATTATATTATAATAAAACTACAAACGAATATTTTAATAGTTCTTAAAATACTTGATTCTGAATATAACTTGTATTATACTCTATAATATATTCTACGAAACAAGTAAGCATAATCGTGACCGTGAAATAGCTTGGACAGTGTTTTATAGTGTACAATATAGATTTGACATTTTCATGAAATGGTACGATGTACTTTTTTTTTTACTGCTTCTCTTTTCACAACAATGAGATTACATTATAAGAAAACAACAAACGAATATTTATAATAGTTCGTAAATTACTTTTTTCCTGATATAACTTGTATTATAATGGTAGATATAAAACACAAGTTTTGAGTGTATAAAAGTATAACTGGTTTACATGAAAACATTCAGCATACATGGAAACCACAATAAAATCGGCGGCAAATTTAAAGAAGAAACGAAGTCCTTATGACTAATCTTGACGCTTTAAGTAGATTTACAAAATTATTATTTATGGATGAGAACTAGATGTTCTAGTATTCTCAGGCCAGCAAGTTATAAAAAATATCAATATTTGTTCAATTTAAAAAATAAATTATTAGCAAAAAGTAATTGAAGGATTTAAGAAAATTAATACAGTTCTTATTAGATCCATGTCAAGTTGATTTTCATGGATCTTTGTTTGGTGCAAAGATTAAGATCATATTTGTTGTTGCTTTTTTAGTTATCAAAAAAAAACAATTCACTTTTTCCTATTGAAAGTGGTAATTTTTATGGAAACAGTAAATATATATACGGTTCTAAACAACTGTATCTAGGCATACTTATGAGACAGTATGCAAATTATTATACTTCTGCGTTAGATATAAAAGAAATTTAAAACACTTAAATTCACTTTTTTTTTTTTAATTTTATTAGACTTATAAATCCGCGTCACGAAGGAGGATGAAATCTGACGTTTCGCTTCGTGACGCGGATTTTACCGGAAAACCAAGATGTTTTTTACGAATCTACCCGGCGCGGCGCGTACGCGCTAAGTCTTATTATATTCTTCATATTATAATAAAATATGACATTTATTTATTTATTTGGCTATAAACATGTTTGATTATCATAAAATAATATAAATATTATATCTTAGATGAAACATAAATAAATGTATTAATACATAAAGTCACTTACCCTAGAGGCTAAACGTTGAATATTGAAGCTGCATAAAAATATCCCTTTTTTATAGAACTCATCAAAACATTTAGCGTTAAAAAATAATATTATTAATACGACTGATAACAAATAATATAAATGTAATTGAAACAATATTAAAATTAATTTAACTGATCAAAGTGTATTTGTGTTTTTTATTTTAATAAAAGCTCTACGAATTTAAACGTAACTTTATAAACACAAATTAAAATTTAACTGAACCATCGCGACTTTAAACATTATAAATCACTAATACAATAAGTATAAATGAAAATGATATATGGCAGGGGCAAAGCGATTGAGTAGATGCGGACCTGCTCGAGCCCTTCTGCACAATGAGCTCTCCCAGACTCTACAACCTTCAAACCCACCCTTTCGATCGATGTGACCGAACACGCCCCTTTATTAACCTAGAGAAAAAATCTAAGTGAAACGCCCTAAAGATCTTCCTACAATCAGGTGATTATTAAATTTAAAGGTCCCTAGGCGGCAAAGCAAATCCCTTAAGATGGTAAAAGGTGGTGAAATATTAATCAAATAATTGTTATCTAACCATCTAAAAAACTTTAACGAGTGTCAGCTACATAAAAACAAATGTTACTCATCTTAAAGATATGATTTATATAATAATTATGCCTGGGGTTGAATTGCGCAAGCTGGACCAAATGCACTTGGGGGCGTTCCGGCAAGTACGGCCCACCTCTTATATTTATACAAATATATGTATAAAGTTGTATATGTATAGATGGTTAAAAAAGGTTGGAAGATCCCCCCACCCCACCACCAATAACAATTTCTAAACCGATATTTATTTTCTCATATTTTCTCAACATTTTACTGGAATGTGCGATTCATTTAGTATAATATTATATTGATATTCATGTTTCACAAGATGTTGTTATTATAGATGAATATCGAGATTTTAATGATGACAAACAGTTTTAAAAAGGTTGCAATGTCAGGATGACAGAAAGTTTAATTACTGGGCTATATTTGTAAGTATTTGAGGGTTTATCCTTTGATAGCTCCTCCATACTTAACTTAGGATTTAATATAAAAAAAAAAATCCCGGACATCTCATCTATTTTTTATTAGGGTTCATAGGCAAAACCAAGGACCCTTATATTTTCCTGCGTGTGTCTGTCTGTCCATCCGTCTGTCGCCTGCTCTCACGGCTACACCTTTCGTCCGACCACTTGGAAATTTGGCATATATGTGTATAGTACCTATAGCAACTTAAAAAAATATTTTTCAAGAAAGTAGGGTAAAAAAACTTAAGGGTTAAAAAGAATTGTTTTTTTCTAGAGACCGTGTGGGGTATTATATGAAAGGATACGTCGAGCTAATCACAAAAATATATAATTTTTTGGTTATAAGTTTGATAGGGTGAGCGTAGACGAGTTTGAAGTTAGTGTGAAAATTGTCCCCTCCTTCTATCTCGCTTATGTAAAGTCCGAAAAATCTGAAAAAAGTCCTGAACATTCTTCGACCAAAAGTAAAGCTACCACTTTTTGGAAATTTCGAAAAAAAAAAAAAAAAATATGAATTTTGTTTGTATTGACAAAATACTTTTTTTTTTATAATTATGCTCTTTTGGAAGTATTTATATGCTTATAGTCCGGTTCAGTGGCAAAAAATACTTTATCAGAAGTTTGTTTATGTATGTGAGGATAGTTCAAAGTAGCCTTTTTAGCATTTTTAAAAGCACCAACAATAGGCACTGCTTAAACAATACAGTGTTGCCTACGGACCCTCGCTGGGTGCTCAATAGCACACACTTGACCTGTTTATTACCCGCTTTTATTTCACTTCACTTATTTGTGAAGTAAAAATTTGTAATCTAAAGTGTACCCAAGATACAGTATCCTAGAGGAAACATTTTATTACTTTTGGGTTGTCGAAAAAAAAGTAATTCTTTATTGAAGTCCTGCTTGTTCTTAAACCTCTAATAATGATAACATTTTCTTGATTTTCTGTACAGGATGTTTGTTTTTTGAAAAATTTAAAATATTACCTAGAGTAAACTACCTTTATTTTTGATATTATCGAAAAATATTACTTAGAAAAGAGGTTCAGAATTACAAAAAAAACGTATAAATATTAGGCATTAATTTATTTCATAAAAACAAAATAAATGACTTATAAATCAAATAATAAAATCTAATGTAATAAATAAAATTAAAAATTATCATCAAAAAAAGTAATAATTAATAATTCTAATCGTATCATCAAATTAAGTATCACAAAAAAGTCAACAGAATTAAAAAATAAAATTAAAGAAAAGATTAAATGTATTGCCACCTAATTGTAGGTGGCAGATTCTCACTGCAAACATTTGACATTAATCAATTTGCTGATAATACACTAACTATACATATTTGTTGTCATTACAATTATCACACTTGTTAACTATAAAAATCCAAAGGGAACTATTTGTTGTAGTTAGCTTATTGCTTATTTTTAGAAAACAAACTTAAATTTAATATTTCAGAAAATTAACTAAAATTTAATAATTCATGAAATAAAAATATTTAATATTTAAACGTTTTTTTGCAATTCTGGACCACTTTTATAAATAATATTTTTCGTTAACATAAAAAATAAGGGTGGTTTACTCTTGGTCACATTTTAAAGTTTTAACACCCTGTACACAAAATCAAGAAAATTTTATCATCTTTAGAGGTTTAAGAACAAGCTGGAGTTTTTATAAAGAATAACTTTTTTTGTCGAAAACCCAAAAGTATTATAATTTTTCCTCTCTGATACTCTATCTTGGGAAACACTGTATTTTTACCCACATTACGACTACTTAGAAAGCTGAAACCTTTTCTGATCACAATGCAAGTTAATCAAGAACACGAAAATCTTCCTAATGATAATGTTAAAATAAAAACAATAATATAAAAAACGTGATTATTATTTAACATATTTTAAACGTGTTATCTATAGATGTTATAATATTATTTTTCTCACAACAATCCTTGTTTTTACACTCATATTAACTTCAACTGCCTTCTAAGTATGACCCACTTCCCGATTACCTAGAAAGCTGAAACTTGCTTAGATTATGTATTCCCGATGACAATGCAATAATCAGTCATTAGGTAATTATTTTCACCTAATAATTATTAATTAATTAATTTGTCACAAAATCATGTTACCTAAACTTGATTCACTCGTGACTACCTAGAAACCTGAAACTTTCATAGATTATGTATTTACTATGATCATTTAACTATGAATCATTAGTTAATTAATTAATTTGAAATTATTGGATTAAGAAAATCAATAAAAACCGTCATCCAACAATTTGTTGAATTTACTTGTTATTAAATGGCATTATTCCTTAATTATTTTACTTATTTATTTAGGATGCGTTCGGAAACACTAACCGGTCAACCTCTCGGTCGACCGGCGGTTTGTTATGGTTAGTGCCATGGCGGCTTAAAATAATTTTTGTTCCGAACGGGACGGTTGAAGGCAGCGGTCGACCGAAAAAGTTATAAACAAAGAGAGGTTACAAATATAAATTCGTTTTTGTTTGGTGTGAGATTTAAGTAAAGCTGTAACGATCTTAAGTGAATAAACTATTGCAGCGGCACCCCTTTAGGTTAAATCTGTATAAAGCTGTCATCCCTTTATTTTTTTCATCTACTAAAAACTCAGATTACACGACGTTCAGCAGCATCTTCCTCCTGAAACCTTGAACTTCACTGTTTACATCGATAATATCAACTCTTCTGTATACAAATGATACATTTATAATCTCTTAAATGCATAAAATATGAAAATGAACAGTTTAACAAATGGAAATAATCTCTCATGTATAAATCAAGCAAAATTATGCCACCCAGCGATCCTCGACAGCACAGACTCCTTCAATTCAGACAGGGGTTCTATTTTAGATTGTCTAAAATAACAACTATATCGGTGTCCATAAAATGTTGAAAAGTAGAATTGGAAAAAAAAGTAAAGAGGTAATTATTAGTCTATAATGAACTGTGGTACAAAGGAATATCACACTTTTCATCTTTCAATTTTGATATATTGTTATAATTAGTCACAAAATTATCCACCAAATTTGTTTCAATTTTAAAATAAAAAAAGGTGAATAACGAAGTAAAAGAGTGCCGATAAAGGTCCATGTTTCACAAAAACTAAATATAAAAATGAATTTTAAAGATTAGCAGAAAAAAACGACGACAATGTATTCAATGTTTATAAAACGTAATCAAAAGTTTATAAAAGAACAATGACATTCCGCCAAAAAAGGTAACATTATGGTTACTAACCTGTCTAACCGTATTTCGATTTCGGTCGAAGCGACGGAGCCGGTCGACCGCTAAAACGACCGGAGGTTTACGAACGCGGTTGGTGTTTCCGGACACACAGGTTACTTCTCGGTCACCCTTATTAATATTATTTTTATTATGATATTGTCACTGACCAACAAAGGATAAATAAAAAAAATTGTGCCAATACTGATAAGAGGGATCGTGAACAAGTTGGAAACAGTTGCACTGAGTTCACCAAAGTTCTCATTGAGTAAGAATTTTAGTGAAAGAAGTACCTTAGTGAAGTTAATCTATGACTTAACTTGGAACGCTCAAAGTGCTATACTTCTAGCATATTAAGATTATTTATGTAATTATTATAAACAAGTTATATCACATTTGTTGGAAATCAGTCAAGCGTTTAGACTCCACTCATCTGCAACAGAAATTTATTATTAAGTACTTTATGGACCTAGGAGACCTTAAAATGTGTAAAATCCATCCAAATTTCACAATCAAATGTTGGCCCTATCAATATATGTTATGAGAAAGTAAAAAGTTCTTTTCGGTGACATTGATCATTGATGGAAATTAACCCAATTCATTCTGAGTGGAAAGGATGACGTATTTTGGACTTGGAGGAAAAATTTAGCTATTTAAGTGATTAAAAAGGACCGCTGAAAATGAGGCACAAGAATAATATGTAGATATATTAAAATAAGAAGATCGATAGTTAATAACCATATGCTAAACTTTTCTTCGAACCACGTGTAAATGCACCCTAGAAGTAATAATGTAGTATACTAGCTGGATACCCGTGCTTGGCTACGGCGTGTTATTTTAATTTGATACGTTTATAAACTACCGTGAGAAACATTTAAATTATTTTACTATGCAAGAGTATCTAGATTCTATCCTTCCCACTTATTTCTATACCCCCTTCTCTTTGATAAGATAATTTGCAAATATCCTAAATTTAGCCCCCTCCTAAATGAAAATATTACAAAACTGTATATAACAACAATTACTGTACTCTTAAAGAGCTTTTCAATAAAATTGCTTCATGAAGGGTATTCATTACTTTGACCCCGTATCATAAAATCATCAAATTGGGATAAAACTGTAAATTTGTATAAAAGATATACTCTCATACGGATAGCTATTTTTTTTTCCATTTTACCCCCCTTCTAAGTGAAAATATGATAAAACTGTACATAACAACAATTACTATACTCTTAAAGAGCTTTTCAACGATACGCATCATAAAGGGTATTAATTACTTTGACCCCGTATTCATTACTTGCACCCCGTACCCCTGTGTACCAATATTTAAATTTTCAAAATTCATGTAGACAGTGATTCTCCCCTTGCTTTGAAGGTTAATTTCATCGAGATCGGACTAAAACTGTAGATTTGTATAAAGACATACACATATTTATATATATATATATATATATATATATATATATATATATATATATATATATATATATATATATATATATATATATATATATATATATGGCCGCCATATTGAATCAAAACGCCCGATTGGTAAACCATTTATCAAAAGTTTCTACTTTCATAAAAGGAAGCTAACTTCTAAATTTCAAGGTTCTAGTGCAATTAGTTCCGGAGATATCGTCTTGTAATTTTGTATATAAATGGCCGCTATCTTGAATCAAGAAGGCGGATTTTAAAAACATTTCTTAGCGAGCACCTAGGAGGTAAGAGCAACACTCCTGCAAAATTTCATGGTCATAGGTCCAGTGGTTTCAGAGATATCGTGATGTGTCAGTAAGTGAGTGAGTGGTATTTGGATTTTATATATGTATATAGATTATGGTATATGTATAAAAAGACAATCATTATTACATCTTTATTAACAAAATCGCTATTTTATTATATTAATGGGAATTTCTGAGAGCTTGTAGGTTTAAAGCGAGCTATCAGTCCATAATTGAGTAAAATGTTGTGTATTTTGTATTATCGGTGAAATATTTAGAAACATCATGAATAAATACTAATATAGAAGCAGCATAAATAAATACTACTCAGCTATTACAAAAATCGATAAATAATAAACCATATGAATAAAATTTTATATGGTATATTTTAAATGATATTGATTTTATTTAAACTTATCAATTGTTCTATTATTTTACAAAATTGCTTTGATAATTATTCATTTTATTAAATATGTTCATAGCTGGATTCCCGTGCTTTGCTCCGGAGTTGATATTAATAATGTATTGTCTTCAAATTGCTAAGTGTATAAACTACCATATTAATACTAACCCCCCCCCCCCCCCCCCTAATAAACCCCACCCTTAATTTTATCCCCTCTCCTCTTATGGATAAAATATTATTTGCAAAAATCCCTGATTAGTAATTGATTCCAACTTCTGGAGAAGCATTTTTAAATGTTAACTCTCCTAGAAAAGTAGAGGTTTTTCCTTCTTAGTCCTGTCCCTCCCCCGGTGTCTCAATGCATCACTGAATTTTCTTTCATTAATATATGCTATACTTATCTTAGAACAGAAGTAACAAACAAAATAGAAGTCCTTCCTAACTAATTATTAATTCTTTAATTTTACAAGACCAGTCTAGGCTCAATTCCCCTTCTCCTTTTGCTTTGCCCTTATTTCCCCACAGGAAATTTAATGCAAGAACATCTCTGCTTGGGAGGAATCAAAATTATTTCAGAAATTATCATACCCAATAACATGATTATATAATAGTTTTTAAAGAAGTTGTGATAATTGATAAATATATTAACATGGTTTTAAATGGGGCCGTTGTAGCTTAATCAATTCTAGGGTGTATTTACATGTGGTTTGAAGCACAGTTTTATTATATGAATATCATCTACATACAGGGTGGGCCAAAAAAAAAACGCACTTTTTTTAACTCTAGTAATCTCGTCTGGTATTATACTTTTGATAGAATAAATTACCATATGGTGAGGGGGGGGGGGAGTCCCTCAGTGTTATAACAAACCTAAAAGATGTGTTGCACAATTCTCTTGCAAGTATTGAAGTATTGAATTGTTTGCAAGGAGCGATGGGACGGGGTAACATCTAGCATAAACGTGTAATTTAGCATTTGATCTTTAATTTCTGGCAAAATTGTGCTTAACCCATCTTCAATGTTTGTTATAACACTGAGGGGCGCCTCCCACTTACCTAAAAAGAACCCCCCCCCCCCCCCCTCATATGGTATATAGTTTATTCTATCAAAAGTATAATACCAGACAAGATTACTACTACTGTGTTGTAATAGCAAGTATCACAATATTCTTGCGAAATTGGTTCCACAGATATCGTAAATGGCCGCAATCCATGTGTAAACTACCGTTATTGTTGACGATATCAAGATATGTAGTTTAAAAATGCAAACAAACGTGTAAATATTAAAATATTTCTTCCTCTTCAGTACCCCTATCGTGGGATACACTGTATATTTATATATGATTAACAAAGAAAAGTTATTAAATGTTAAGTGGCGTAACTACTGTGGAGCAGTTGGAGCAATTTGCTCCAGGCGCCGGCTTAGAAAGGGCGCCACGCCGAGAGAAAAAAATCTGAACAGTGGCTGAACTAAGAAAATGCGAAATACGGGGCCCCTGTAACTTTAGAAAATGTGCCCCTACAACTTATAAAATTCACCCCTGCCCCTCATTCTCGGTCTTAGGGGACAGATAAAGTGAAGATGATAAAATGAAATGTTAAATAAATTTAATATTGTGTTTTGTTTATTAAAACATTTAATTAAAGTCATAATACCTATATAGTAGACATAGAGTCATAAACCTTTTTGCCCCGTATACCACTTGCCGATTGCTTTCCCCCATAGACTCCCTACATGACTAATATTGAATTTTCCTAAACATATTAACTTCAAATTTGTTTCCCTCACTACAACCATCGGCTTTATCTATCAACTCATCATGATTAACTTTTTTCTCAATATTCAATACATATTTATTACAAGACACTCGCTTCAATGATAAAAAATTAGATTTTCTTTTAATTTTGCCTTAACTCTGCTAAGTACAAATTGGTTACTTACTTTTAATTTTGTTTCTATTCTAACTCCGCCATTTATACCTAAGTAGTTAGCATCGTATATTTAGCAGTGTGCTTTTATATTTAATGAAAAGCGTAAGGAGCTCCGTTCCCAACGGGTGTCCAGCGACATCACACGTAATTTTTTAATATAAATTTTCTGATATGCTTTTAATCTAACTCATTACACACACTTTTTCTTGTTTTTAATGAAAGCTATTTTGGTTTAAATGTCAATAAATATAAAAGATATATTGTAAATGCTAACAATTTTTTTATTAAATGATATTTTAAAATATATATTTTATTTATGTATGTGTCACAAGCATGCACGGAATGACGTTTTCAAATCACTTTCCACTTCATATTGACGATATAAAATCACCACTGTAATATTAAATATTACCCGTTTCCTCAACTGTCCGACTTTAGATTGAAATAATTAATATAAAAATGCCATTTTTCAAAACTGGTCTTATTTTCAACCTTCTTTTTTTTGGTTTCTGTATTCTTCACCTTAGTTGTATCTATGTGCAAAATTTGGGGAAGATTTAATGACGGTAAGTGGTTCAAAATTGGGGTAATAGGTGTGCGATGAAACTTAAAAAGCAAATAAATTTGACGCCATTTTGATTTTACTTTTTGTTTTTTTGGTTTCTGTATTCTTCACCTTAGTTGTATCTATGTGCAAAATTTGGGGAAGATTGAATGACGGTAAGTGGTGCAAAATTGGGGAAACGGAAATTTGCGATGAAACTTACAAAGCAAAGTAATATAAGACCAGTAAAAATAACTATTCGCACTAACAGCAGCCCAAATATGCCATAATATTTTCTAGGAATTAGGATGTTCTTTGTGAACTTAATTTTAGTTTTAGGTACTAGATTATTGCTATGTAATGCTACTTACCTGATAATGGCCTGGTTGTAGAACTAAAGTAGAATTTCCATTTCCTTTCTTTTTCTCTTAGTGGTCATTCAGTCCCACATGCGATTGGTCAATCCACAGAAATATTCTAATTTGCCGAAATTCGTTGAAATAAGTGAATAAAGAAGTTTATTTTGTAATAATAATATGTATTTATTTATTATTTTGTATTTCTCGGCAGTAAATTGTTATTTATTTATTTAGATATTAATTAATCAAACCACTTAAATTAGAAATGAATGGTGTTTATGACTATGACAGAAAAACAGAAGAATTCTCTTTTTTAATTATTTGAAACAGCACTTTTGCTTTTTGGGCTTAATTAAGCTTAATATGTCGCATAAAACTTTGGTAAAGAAAAGGGATTTTTACTGAGTCTCCAGAACAATATGATTTATTTGCTACTTTCTTTGAAAGCCAAGCAGTGATACTAAGAAATATAAATAAAACAAACACAATTCATAATTTTTAGGATTAGTATTTTCTTTTATTGTAAAAAATATATTTATTTATAACTAAAGTTTAGATTTATAAAAGCTTTTATTTTTTAACATTAATATTCAATCACCTTGAAAACACTAGCATATAAAGCGCATCACAGATCAACCGAAAGTTAATATGGCTAGCAATGATAACACTAGAATAATAATAAATAAGTTTAATTTTTCGTTATGTACATGATCATTGTCTTTCCGTATAACATTATTGTAGGGCGAATTTTATTCTTAATTATTTTAAATAAACACTTTAATTAATAACAACAATAATAATTATTAAAATCTAGTCGCTTATTATTTTATGCAGTGACTATATTAATAAGACTGGTTTGGTTTGTCAGTGTAAACTGTTACAAGCGTTTACATGATCATAAGTGCAGTCGGTAATTAGAGAAACGGTGGCAGTTAAATTGTCAATGGTAATTGACAATTGAAATTGAAGCTGGACGAGTACTAATAGAAAGGATTATATCTTCTTGGCCACGTAATATTGATGTCGGTGAGTATCTCGGGTATGCTTAAATGGAGATGTGTCCTGTTTTGTCTCGATCAGAGTTGCAGGACAAGGTCCTGTAACTCGAGGAACGTATTCCTTCCTGTACGACGAATATGTGGACCTGTTATGATCTTCTCCCAAGGAGAAGTGCGAGGATTGATTACTTCTAACTCTGGTTACCTTTTCCGTCGTTTTAAAATTGCCGTATGACCTGGACTCACTCTGTCCGTAAACGTTTTGTCCGCTTTCCACATAGCAAGTGTCCGAGCGCCTTGTGGTTCCACTCTGTAGGTCGCTATGACTAATCCCCTGTCTGTGAAGAGTACTTAAACTTCTTCTGTCTGACTGGTTGGAAGCGATGTATTGTCCGTTCAGATTTTGCATACTCTTTCTCTGTAGTGATGTCGTTGAAGAAGATGCCAAGTTGTGAGCTTCGGAAAAATTTTCGGTTTTTCTGTGCAGGACCGAGTTTGTGACGTCCGTAGAAGAACCGGAAATAATATTATGTTTTCTGTGATGGGATTTCTGGTGGATTTCCTGAGGTTGAGAGGTTCCAGTTAAAACGTCTTGGAGTTCTGTGGTGCTGTGACGGTATGACTGTGAACTTCCGGATCTCATTTGACCTGATGATGACTGGTGATCTTCCGACGACACGGTCCTAATATTACTGGAGCTTATTTGACTATCACTGTGACTAGTTTTAATATTTCTCTGGTTGCTCTGAACTACCCTACTTTGTGAAGTTGAAGAAGAGCTAGTTCGTTGCTCATGTTCCCTAGACGAAGAGTCTTGCATCGTCCTACTAGATACGTTAGATTCTGATGCTGCCCCTGTTTCCCTTGTCTCCCTTCTCTGGACGGCTTGGTTAACTTTAATGGTAGATCTTCTATCTTCAGAGACTGTCTGTGTATGTTGCTTGTTGACTTGCTCCAAGTTTGACTGAACTTTGCTTGATGTTTCAGAATGTACTTTGGATGTTGTTCTTTCGTTATCGATTTTTCCAGTTACATTAGAAGTTTTTGTTTCTCGTACTACTAGTTTTCTTGAAACAGTAGACGGTTCATCGCCCAAAATTATACTTGATTGTGTATGGCGATGTCGATTTACTCGCGAAAAATTCTGTACCCTTTGTTGTTCATCAATTATTTCTTTTCTTACATTGACTTGATTTACAGTCGATTTTTCGATGACATCATTACTTCCTTTCCTTTGCAAGTAAAATTCGCCTTCTTGTTTTAGATTGTCAGGATGTTTAACAACAGGAGCCCTATCTCCTGGTCTGTAGCCATCTTTAGATGGCCTATCAAATTGTCCTTCGGGCTTCAAATTATCTTCAGGTTTAATAGGTGTAGCTCTTTCCCCTGGACCAAGTTTGTGTGGTGGTCTTTGAGCAAAGTCCCCTTCCATTTTGAGATTATCGGGATGCTTTACAATAGATGCACGATTACCAGGTTTAAAATGATCAGGAGATGGCCTTTCAAAATCACCTTCAGGCTTCAAGTTGTCAGGATGTTTGACTACTGGTGCCCTATCACCAGGAAGATATCGGTCTTTCTCTGGCCGTTCAAATTCTCCTTCAGGTCTCAAATTATCATCGTGACGAACTGGTTTCGCCCGTTCTCCCGGTCCTATCTTTTCAGGCGTTCTTCTTGTAAAGTCACCCTCTGGTTTAAGGTTATCAGGATGTTTAACGATTGGCATTCTCTCACCAGGTTTATAACCCTCCTTTTCTGGTCGTTCAAAGTCTCCTTCTGGTTTTAAATTGTCATCATGGCGCACAAGTTTAGGTCTTTCAGACGGGCCTACTTTTTCTTTCGTTCTTCTGGCAAAATCTCCTTCAAGTTTCAGATTATCAGGATGCTTCACAACAGGAGCCCTATCTCCTGGTTTATAATTGTCACGTATCGGTCTTTCAAAATCACCCTCAGGTCTCAAATTGTCATCCCGTTTAATGGGTTTAGGTCTTTCCCCCCGTACAATTGTCTCAGTGGTTCTTTTAACAAAGTCCCCCTCCATTTTGAGGTTATCCTCATGGACAATCTTTTGAACCCGTTCTCCGCGTGTACAAGAATAATCATTGCGCTGGTACATATCTACGAACTCTCCTTCAACATGAAGATTATCGCTATGACGTCGCACTTCAACCGTGTCAGCTCTAGTACTAACATAATCGTCCCTTGATCTATATTTTTCTACCTCACCTTCCATTCTAAGATTGTCTTGATGACGCTTTATATCCACTCTTTCTCCTTTTACAGCTCCATAATCTTCTCTCTTTTCACCATAAAATTTACCAACAATTTTTAAATTATCTTCCCGAACAACAACATCTGCGCGTTCACCTTTTCGAATAACTTGCCGTTCTCTCTTTTCAAATTCACCCTCAGGTTTCAGATTATCTGGATGTCTTACAACAGGGGCTCTCTCACCAGGCCTATATTCATCACGTTCTGGTCTATCGAATTCCCCCTCGGGTCTTAAATTATCTTCTGGTCTGACTGGTTTGGGTCGCTCTCCAGGCCCAACTTTTTCTGAAATTCTTTTAACGAAATCACCTTCTGGCTTAAGGTTATCGGGATGCTTAACTATAGTTGCCCTATCCCCTGGTCTGTATTGATCCTTTTCAGGTCTATCGAAATCACCCTCGGGTCGAAGATTATCGTCATGTCTAACAGGTTTCGGTCTTTCCCCAGGACCAAACTTCTCAGGTATTCGTCTGGTAAAGTCACCTTCAAGTTTAAGGTTATCTGGGTGTTTGACAACTGGGGCTCTTTCACCCGGCCTATAACCCTGTTTTTCTGGCCTTTCGAAGTCTCCTTCAGGCCATAAATTGTCTTCTGGTCTTACTTGCTTTGCTCTTTCACCGGGTCCAACCTTTTGAGTGGGTCTTCTTTCAAAATCTCCTTCAGGTTTAAGATTGTCAGGATGTTTGACCACAGGGGCTCGGTCTCCAGGCCTAAAACCTTCTTTCTCTGGTCTATCAAACTCTCCCTCAGGTTTCAAATTGTCTTCAGGCCTAATCTGCTTTCGCCTTTCCCCAGGAGTAACCTTTTGTGGAGTTCTTTTTTCGAATTCACCTTCAGGTTTCAAGTTGTCAGGATGTCTGACAATAGGAGCCCTATCACCCGGTGTATAGCCTCCTCTGTCAGGTCTTTCAAAATCTCCTTCAGGGTGTAAATTGTCTGGATGTCTAACGGGTTTTGGTCTTTCAGCTTGGCCGACGGTTTCAGGAGTCCTTTTGACAAAGTCTCCTTCTGGCTTCAGGTTGTCAGGATGCCTAACAACTGGAGCTCTTTGGCCAGGTTTGTATTCTTCCTGGATAGGACGTTCAAAATCACCTTCAGGTTTAAGATTATCTTTCGGCTTTATTTGCTTAGGCCTTTCTGCAGTTTCAACTTTTTGAGGCATTCGCTTAACAAAATCACCCTCCACTTTTAGATTATCCTCGTGAATAATCACTTCTACCCTCTCACCACGAGTACACGAATAGTCATTTCTCTTATACATATCAATAAACTCCCCTTCTACCAAAAGATTATCCGCACGTCGTGTAACTTCAACAATTTCCGCTCTAGTATTATTGAAATCATCTCGAGATCTATATGTTTCAATTTCACCTTCAACTCTAAGGTTATCTTCGTGTTTCTTAATTTCAACACGTTCACCCTTTACAATAGTATAGTCCTCTCTTCTTTCGCCGTAGAATTCTCCTGCCATTTTGAGATTGTCTTCACGAATAATGACATCAGCCCTTTCACCCCGAACAATAATTTCTTCTTCACGTCTAACAAATTCTCCTTCAGGCTTAAGATTATCAAGAGGTTTCTTAGCAACAGGTCTTTCTGCAGGTTGGAATTTTGTAACTTTCCTTTGCTCAAAATCACCTTCCGGTTTGAGATTATCTTCATGCCTTATTTGTTTAGGCCTTTCTGCAGGACCAACTTTCTGTGGTGTACGTTTAGTAAATTCGCCTTCAGGTTTAAGGTTGTCCGTGTGTTTAACAACAGGAGCTCTTTCGCCTGGCTTATAGACCTCTTTTTGTGGTCTTTCAAAGTCTCCTTCAGGACGTAAATTATCCTCTGGCCTAACTTGTTGACGGCGTTCGGCAGGACCAAACTTTTCTGGAGTTCTCTTTGTGAATTCACCCTCGGGTCTAAGATTATCAGGATGTTTAACGACAGGAGCTCTTTCGCCAGGTCTATATCCCTCTTTTTCTGGTCTTTCAAAATCTCCTTCAGGACGTAAATTATCCTCTGGCCTAACTTGTTGTCGGCGTTCGGCTGGACCAACCTTTTCAGGAGTTCTCTTTGTGAATTCACCCTCGGGTCTAAGATTATCAGGATGTTTAACAACAGGAGCTCTTTCACCTGGTCTATATCCCTCTTTTTCCGGTCTTTCAAAGTCTCCCTCCGGACGTAAATTATCCTCCGGCTTTACTTGTTGCCGGCGTTCGGCTGGACCAAACTTTTCTGGAGTTCTCTTTGTGAATTCACCCTCGGGTCTAAGATTATCAGGATGTTTAACAACAGGAGCTCTTTCACCTGGTCTATATCCCTCTCTTTCTGGTCTTTCAAAGTCTCCCTCCGGACGTAAATTATCCTCCGGCTTTACTTGTTGCCGGCGTTCGGCTGTACCAACCTTTTCAGGAGTTCTCTTTGTGAATTCACCCTCGGGTCTAAGATTATCAGGATGTTTAACAACAGGAGCTCTTTCACCTGGTCTATATCCCTCTTTTTCCGGTCTTTCAAAGTCTCCCTCCGGACGTAAATTATCCTCCGGCTTTACTTGTTGCCGGCGTTCGGCTGGACCAAACTTTTCTGGAGTTCTCTTTGTGAATTCACCCTCGGGTCTAAGATTATCAGGATGTTTAACAACAGGAGCTCTTTCACCTGGTCTATATCCCTCTCTTTCTGGTCTTTCAAAGTCTCCCTCTGGACGTAAATTATCCTCCGGTCTAACTTGCTGCCGCCGCTCGGCCGGTCCAACTTTTTCTGGAGTTCTTTTAGTAAAATCGCCTTCTGGCCTAAGGTTGTCAGGATGTCGTACAACTGGCGCTCGTTCTCCCGGTCTGTATCCCTCTTTTTCTGGGCGTTCAAAATCTCCTTCTGGTCGTAAGTTATCTTCTGGCCTTATTTGCTGCCGACGTTCTGCTGGTTCAACCTTATCTGGAGTTCTCTTTGTAAATTCGCCTTCTGGCCTTAGGTTGTCTGGATGACGTACAACGGGCGCTCGATCTCCTGCTTTGTACTCTTTTTGTACGGGCCGTTCGAAGTCACCTTCGGGTTTAAGGTTGTCTTTTGGCTTAATTTGTTTTGGTCTCTCTGTTACTTCCATCTTCTCGTGTACTCTTTTAACAAACTCTCCCTCAACTCTAAGATTATCTTCATGTTTCTTAATTTGTACCCGTTCACCCCTCACAATAGTGTAGTCCTCTCTTCGTTCACCATAAAACTCACCAACCATTTTTAAGTTATCTTCACGTATAATGACATCAGCCCTTTCACCCCGAACAATAATTTCTTCTTCACGTCTAACGAACTCTCCTTCAGGCTTAAGATTATCACGCGGTTTTTTAGCAACAGGTCTTTCTGCAGGTTGGAATTTTGTAACTTTCCTTTGCTCAAAATCACCTTCCGGTTTGAGATTATCTTCATGCCTTATTTGTTTAGGCCTTTCTGCAGGACCAACTTTCTGTGGTGTACGTTTAGTAAATTCGCCTTCAGGTTTAAGGTTGTCCGTGTGTTTAACAACAGGAGCTCTTTCGCCTGGCTTATAGACCTCTTTTTGTGGCCTTTCAAAATCACCTTCAGGACGTAAATTGTCTTCAGGCTTAACTTGTTGACGCCTCTCTGCTGGTCCTACCTTTTCCGGAGTTCTCTTAGTAAACTCACCTTCTGGTTTAAGGTTATCTGGGTGTTTCACAACCGGAGCTCTTTCTCCAGGTCTATATCCCTCCTTTTCTGGTCTTTCAAAGTCTCCTTCGGGACGTAAATTATCCTCTGGCCTAACCTGTTGCCGGCGTTCGGCAGGACCAACCTTTTCCGGAGTTCTTTTTGTAAAATCGCCTTCTGGTTTAAGGTTGTCAGGATGTTTGACCACTGGAGCTCTCTCACCAGGCCTATATTTAACTTTTTCTGGTCGTTCGAAATCACCCTCAGGATGTAAATTATCATCAGGCCTAACTTGTTGGCGACGTTCGGCTGGTTTGAAATCTTTCCTTTCTGGTCTTTCAAAGTCTCCTTCAGGACGTAAATTATCCTCTGGCCTAACTTGTTGCCGGCGTTCGGCAGGACCTACCTTTTCTGGAGTTCTCTTTGTAAATTCACCCTCGGGTCTAAGATTATCTGGATGTTTAACGACAGGAGCTCTTTCTCCAGGTCTATATCCCTCTTTTTCTGGCCTTTCAAAGTCTCCTTCGGGACGTAAATTATCCTCTGGCCTAACCTGTTGCCGGCGTTCGGCAGGACCAACCTTTTCCGGAGTTCTTTTTGTAAAATCGCCTTCTGGCTTAAGGTTGTCAGGATGTTTGACCACTGGAGCTCTCTCGCCAGGCCTATATTTAACTTTTTCTGGTCGTTCGAAATCACCCTCAGGATGTAAATTATCTTCAGGCCTAACTTGTTGGCGACGTTCGGCTGGTGTGAAATCTTTCCTTTCTGGTCTTTCAAAGTCTCCTTCAGGACGTAAATTATCCTCTGGCCTAACTTGTTGCCGGCGTTCGGCAGGACCTACCTTTTCTGGAGTTCTCTTTGTAAATTCACCCTCGGGTCTAAGATTATCTGGATGTTTAACGACAGGAGCTCTTTCTCCAGGTCTATATCCCTCTTTTTCTGGCCTTTCAAAGTCTCCTTCGGGACGTAAATTATCCTCTGGCCTAACCTGTTGCCGGCGTTCGGCAGGACCAACCTTTTCCGGAGTTCTTTTTGTAAAATCGCCTTCTGGCTTAAGGTTGTCAGGATGTTTGACCACTGGAGCTCTCTCGCCAGGCCTATATTTAACTTTTTCTGGTCGTTCGAAATCACCCTCTGGATGTAAATTATCATCAGGCCTAACTTGTTGGCGACGTTCGGCTGGTTTGAAATCTTTCCTTTCTGGTCTTTCAAAGTCTCCTTCAGGACGTAAATTATCCTCTGGCCTAACCTGTTGCCGGCGTTCGGCAGGACCAAAATTTTCCAGAGTTCTTTTTGTAAAATCGCCTTCTGGCTTAAGGTTGTCAGGATGTTTGACCACTGGAGCTCTCTCGCCAGGCCTATATTTAACTTTTTCTGGTCGTACGAAATCACCCTCAGGATGTAAATTATCATCAGGCCTAACTTGTTGGCGACGTTCGGCTGGTGTGAAATCTTTCCTTTCTGGTCTTTCAAAGTCTCCTTCAGGACGTAAATTATCCTCTGGCCTAACTTGTTGCCGGCGTTCGGCAGGGCCAATCTTTTCTGGAGTTCTCTTTGTGAATTCACCCTCGGGTCTAAGATTATCTGGATGTTTAACGACAGGAGCTCTTTCTCCAGGTCTATATCCCTCCTTTTCTGGTCTTTCAAAGTCTCCTTCAGGACGTAAATTATCCTCTGGCCTAACCTGTTGCCGGCGTTCGGCAGGACCAACCTTTTCCGGAGTTCTTTTTGTAAAATCGCCTTCTGGCTTAAGGTTGTCAGGATGTTTGACCACTGGAGCTCTCTCGCCAGGCCTATATTTAACTTTTTCTGGTCGTACGAAATCACCCTCAGGATGTAAATTATCATCAGGCCTAACTTGTTGGCGACGTTCGGCTGGTTTGAAATCTTTCCTTTCTGGTCTTTCAAAGTCTCCTTCAGGACGTAAATTATCCTCTGGCCTAACTTGTTGCCGGCGTTCGGCAGGACCTACCTTTTCTGGAGTTCTCTTTGTAAATTCACCCTCGGGTCTAAGATTATCTGGATGTTTAACGACAGGAGCTCTTTCCCCTGGACTATATCCCTTCTTTTCGGGGCGTTCAAAGTCTCCTTCTGGACGTAAATTATCCTCTGGCCTAACTTGCTGTCGCCGTTCAGCTGGTCTAACCTTTTCTGGAGTTCTTTTTGTAAAATCGCCTTCTGGCTTAAGGTTGTCAGGATGTTTGACGACTGGAGCTCTCTCGCCAGGCCTATATCCAACTTTTTCTGGTCGTTCAAAATCGCCCTCAGGATGTAAATTATCTTCAGGCCTTACTTGTTGGCGTCGTTCGCCTGGTCTAAAATCTCTCCTTTCTGGTCGTTCGAAATCACCTTCGGGATGTAAATTATCTTCAGGCCTTACTTGTTGGCGTCGTTCGGCTGGTCTAAAATCTTTCCTTTCTGGTCGTTCGAAATCACCTTCAGGATGTAAATTATCTTCAGGCTTAACTTGCTGGCGCCGTTCGGCCGGTCTGAAATCCTTCTTTTCTGGCCGTTCAAAATCACCCTCAGGATGTAAATTATCGCCAGGCCTGACTTGTGTTCGCCGTTCCGCTGGTTTGTAATCTATCTTTTCTGGTCTTTCAAAATCACCCTCAGGATGCAAATTATCTTCAGGCCTTACTTCCTGCCGACGTTCGGCTGGTCTGAAATCCTTCTTTTCTGGCCGTTCGAAATCACCCTCAGGATGCAAATTATCGCCAGGCCTTACTTGTGTTCGCCGTTCCGCTGGTTTGTATTCCTTCTTTTCTGGTCTTTCAAAATCACCCTCAGGATGCAAATTATCTTCAGGCCTTACTTCCTGCCGACGTTCGGCTGGTCTGAAATCCTTCTTTTCTGGCCGTTCGAAATCACCCTCAGGATGCAAATTATCGCCAGGCCTTACTTGTGTTCGCCGTTCCGCTGGTTTGTATTCCTTCTTTTCTGGTCTTTCAAAATCACCCTCAGGATGCAAATTATCGTCAGGCCTTACTTCCTGCCGACGTTCGGCTGGTCTGAAATCCTTCTTTTCTGGCCGTTCGAAATCACCCTCAGGATGCAAATTATCGCCAGGCCTTACTTGTGTTCGCCGTTCCGCTGGTTTGTATTCCTTCTTTTCTGGCCGTTCGAAATCACCCTCAGGATGCAAATTATCGTCAGGCCTTACTTGTGTTCGCCGTTCCGCTGGTTTGTATTCCTTCTTTTCTGGTCTTTCAAAATATCCCTCAGGTCGTAAATTATCTTCAGGCTTTACCTGCTTTCTTCTTTCGGCTGGACCAAACTTTTCTGGAGTTCTTTTGGTAAAATCGCCTTCTGGCTTAAGGTTGTCAGGATGACGCACAACAGGCGCTCGCTCTCCAGGTTTATATCCTTCTTTTTCTGGCCTTTCAAAATCTCCCTCAGGGCGTAAATTATCTTCAGGCTTGACCTGCTTTCTTCTTTCGGCTGGACCAAACTTTTCTGGAGTTCTTTTGGTAAAATCGCCTTCTGGCTTAAGGTTGTCAGGATGACGCACAACAGGCGCTCGCTCTCCAGGTTTATAACCTTCTTTTTCTGGCCTTTCAAAATCTCCCTCAGGGCGTAAATTATCTTCAGGCTTGACCTGCTTTCTTCTTTCGGCTGGACCAAACTTTTCTGGAGTTCTTTTGGTAAAATCGCCTTCTGGCTTAAGGTTGTCAGGATGACGCACAACAGGCGCTCGCTCTCCAGGTTTATAACCTTCTTTTTCTGGCCTTTCAAAATCTCCCTCAGGGCGTAAATTATCTTCAGGCTTAACCTGCTGTCTTCTTTCGGCTGGGCCATACTTTTCTGGAGTTCTTCTGGTGAAATCACCTTCTGGCTTAAGGTTATCAGGGTGACGCACAACAGGGGCTCTCTCGCCAGGTTTATAACCTTCTTTTTCTGGCCTTTCAAAATCTCCCTCAGGGCGTAAATTATCTTCAGGCTTAACCTGCTTTCTTCTTTCGGCTGGACCATACTTTTCTGGAGTTCTTCTGGTGAAATCACCTTCTGGCTTAAGGTTGTCAGGATGACGCACAACAGGCGCTCTCTCGCCAGGTCTATAACCTTCTTTTTCTGGCCTTTCAAAATCTCCTTCTGGCTTTAAGTTGTCTCTTGGTCGGACCACCGGAGCTCTGTCTCCCTTCAAAGGGGCTTCTGACTTGGGCCTTCTCTCAAATGTACCTTCAGGTTTTAAATTGTCATCGGGTTTTTTCACAATAGATCGTTCCCCTTTAGGTGTAACTTGAAATTCCTCCCTGTTTGTCGTTTGGAAATATATTTCTCCGTCTTGTTTTGTCCAAGTCCGTCTCCTAATAGGTTTTTCTCGTAAAATTGTCTTTTCAGTAAAGTCAGTCTGGGCAGATGATTCAAATGTCATGTCACCTTCAGTAATCAAATTGTCTGTTCTCTTGATTACATCGACTTTCGAAGTCGTATGCTGCACGAATGTAGATTTGTTGCTGGTTTCCGAGTTGAAGACAGCAGTCTCAGTGGTCAGATTGTCTACATGCTTCTTCGGCTTCTCAGGTCTAGTCACCTTATGTTTAGGGAAATCCATCACTCGTTTCTGGGAAGTCTAAAATAACAAAAAAAGTATTTTTAAGAAATTAGTCCGTCGATATTTTAAATAATTCAAATGAATTAAAACACCATGTTTGAAAAATTATTAACGTGATTTCTTTAATCACGTTAATAATTTTTAGTGGTCTAAAAGTCGTCATTTTTATTCAATTCTATCAAAATCACTTAAGAAAAATCATAGGTTACCAAACGAAAAACTATATTATAGTACCTCATGTGTATCTTCTCCAATGATAATGTTATCTGCATGTTTTGTAATCCTTTGAGTTCTTTCGACAACATCGATTTCTCTAAAGTCACTTTTAGATGTGGTCTCCGTGATCATGTCACCTTCAATTTTCGTCCATGTATTTCTTCTGATTAGTCTTGGTCTTTCTGTTTTTTCACCCGTATATTCAGTCTGACTGGTAGTTACACCTAAATCAAATAAAATGAACAAATGAAATGGAGCCAAAATTTTATCTGTGATTAAATAGGCAGTAACATCTTAGGTGAACAAATTAAATGTAATAGCTAAACTCTAACAAACTAACTCCTTGGCGTGACAGTCCGTGGAGGGCCTAGATCTGCCAAAGGGCTTATATAAATATATATGTAATGTCTGGCACGGGGTTAGTGTGGCGCTTCATCAGCTGTATAAAGCTTACAATTGACATACGCAACTTGTTAGTCACAACCTCATATAAGCAGCTATCCATTTATATGGTAAATCTGGGTGAACACCAAGCGGGGAGCCCGGTGCGGGAAATGAAACCAAATCGATGGTCATCCATCCAAGTTGTGGCCACGCCCGATGCTGTTAACTTTATTGCTTCGAGAGCCAACTGCTTTCCTATTTGAGCATCCGATGCCCCCAAATGAAATAGCTGGTTAGTCAATTACCAAATCAACTTAAGAGAATAAACAATTTAAAACTATTTGAAACTAAAATAAGAAAATATATTGCTGTAAATTAAATATAATATTTGAATACTAGAATATATTATACATTTTCTAATTATTATTACTAAAACTGAATAAAAAAAAAAGAGAATAATTATTGCGAAATAAATAATAATTATCATTTTCATTATAATTAATTACTATAATATAATATAGTGATTATTATTAATATAATAATTATTTTAATAATTGTAAAAATAAAATAATTAAATGACTAATAAATTCTATTAAGAATAATTATTGTAAATCTGTATCAATATAAGTTAAATGTGGTACTCTCGCCTCACAGCTCAGGACTATATATATATATGTTCACAAGAGGGAGATTAATAACCTTTTCTATATATATTTATACATATATATATATATATATATATATATATATATATATATATATATATATATATATATATATATATATATATATATTAATATATTTTTTTTTTCATGTGAGGATACCTCTATTACACCTACCTCTATTTAAACTAATAATACTATATAAAAAAATGTGCATTACTTACTGGTGAAGTCTCCAGAAGGCAACAGATTATCCTCCGGTTTTTTTATTGGGGCTCTGTCACCCTTTTGTGGAGCGGAAGCCTTACTTGGAAATTCTATTTCACCTTCAGGCTTAAGGTTCGAGGGGTGTTTTACAGTTTTGGGTCTCTCGGCAGGTTTGAAATCAAGACGTTCAGGTCTCTCGAAATCTCCTTCGGGCTTCAAATTATCTGGTCTCTTAATGACTGGCGCCCTATCACCTGGTCTGTACCCCTCTTTTTCCGGGCGCTCAAACTCTCCTTCAGGACGCAGATTGTCCTCTGGCCTAACTTGCTTGGGCCTCTCAGCTGATCTTACTTTTTGTGGTGTCCTCTTTGCAAAGTCCCCTTCTGGTTTAAGGTTATCCGGATGCTTTACTATTGGTGCTCTATCTCCTGGTCTAAACGCATCTGGCGATGGCCTTTCGAACTCTCCTTCTGGTTTCAAATTGTCTGGATGCCTGACGATAGGAGCCCTGTCCCCTGGTCTATATTCGTCGTGTTTAGGCCGCTCGAAATCTCCTTCGGGTCTTAGATTATCGGGTCGTTTGACGACAGGAGCTCTATCCCCAGGTCTAAACTTATCCTTTTCAGGACGATCAAAGTCTCCTTCTGGCTTCAAATTGTCTGGATGCCTAACGATTGGAGCCCTGTCCCCTGGTCTATAATCATCGTGTTTAGGCCTCTCAAAATCGCCTTCAGGTCTTAGATTATCGGGTCGTCTGACGACAGGAGCTCTATCCCCAGGTCTAAACTTATCCTTTTCAGGACGATCAAAGTCTCCTTCTGGCTTCAAATTGTCTGGATGCCTAACGATTGGAGCCCTGTCCCCTGGTCTATATTCGTCGTGTTTAGGCCTCTCAAAATCTCCTTCGGGTCTAAGATTATCGGGTCGTCTGACGACAGGAGCTCTATCCCCAGGTCTGAACTTATCCTTTTCAGGACGATCAAAGTCTCCTTCTGGTTTCAAATTGTCTGGATGTCTAACAATTGGAGCCCTGTCCCCTGGTCTATATTCGTTATGTTTAGGCCTCTCAAAATCGCCTTCAGGTCTTAGATTATCGGGTCTTTTTACCACCGGGGCTCTTTCTCCAGGTCTGAACTTATCTTTTTCAGGGCGATCGAATCCTCCCTCAGGTTTCAAATTATCTGGATGTTTAACGATGGGTGCTCTATCACCTGGTCTGTATTCTTGAGACTTAGGTCTTTCAAAGTCTCCTTCAAGATGAAGATGGTCTTCAAGTTTATACCTGAAACACATATTATGTAATGCAATAGTTTGAAATAAACGATGAATAAAATTAACGAAAAAAATGTTTTTCAAACAGATAAATAAATTTCGGTGTTGCGTTACACCTACCGAATAATTTTTGCTGCATATGGACAATTTTTTTTTTTAATTTCTGTGTCAACACATTAAAAATACTCATTCATTCTTTGTGATGCTTTTTAATTAGTTAGACTGTTAGATATATATCGTTATTAGGAGCGGGCTATTCGAGTCATAATGAGCGGGATATTAGGATCATAAAACAAAAAGAAATACTTTAGGTCCAGAATTCTCCTAAAAATTTGACCCAGAAGCCAAATTTTGCATAAAAATTAAATCAGAGGTAATTGCTGAAACATCAGTTTAATTTGAGTTACGGCTTACTACAGAATTTACTAAATCTAATTGTGAACATACTCAAATAATTTTAGATTAGTTTAAGACAATATTATAGTAATTATGAATTTAAATTGTTTTAACCTTGTCGGTCGTTGAACTGGTTCTTTAGGAGCGAATTCATTTCTGTAAGCTGTTGTTGTCTCTAAAGGTCCTTCTGGTAGTTTAAGAACGGTCTCCTGTCGTTTTATAACAGGCCTGTCGACTTCGTCTGGCGAATAAGGCTTGAATTCGACGTGCGTCAATGATTTCACATCCTTGATCGTATCGGTTGTAAACAGGGGTTCCGTCTCTTGAACGAATCCGTGTTTGCAATGATGTCTCCTAAAAAAATAAAAATAAAAGTACCACATCAAATAAGATTCATAACATAGTTTTTTTAATATATATATATATATATATATATATATATATATATATATATATATATATATATATATATATATATATATATATATATATATATATACGTATAGTCCAGGAGATGGCGTGCAAAAAACTGTCTGACTAACATCAAGCTAGAATATTGTATACAAGTCAATCTTTAAGCGCCTTTTAAGAATATGTGGTCGGCTAAGTTCGTCTGCGGGACATAGCTTGGCAATAGGCATTTGAAAAAACAAACCGGTGGAGAGCGGCCATGTCTCACCAATTATGGTAGACAATGTGATTTTCATGGTCCTGAGTACAGAATTAGTTAGTAGACCGAAAATCAAGTTGATGTTAGTTTGTCCCTTGACAGGTGACAACGTTGATTTTTAGTAATATTTGAATAACTAACCTATCAAGTGTGAAAATAACATCGACTTGATTTTTGTACACTTTTTTGCACGCTATCTCCTGGACTATTATAAGAAGTGTCTACATTTCATCATAGCTGCATAGATTATTTACAAGCCCGTGTTCAAGGTGGGAGGGATATATAAACCTTACATACTGAAGTAGTGAATATAATTTATAAATACTTTTTATTTATAATTTATAATTTATAAATATACTTTTATAAATACATATATTTTTTAATTAGTCTGCCGCCTGCTCCAGGTCTTCTGGATATAATTAAATAAAAACCAAGTTTTTATATCATCTTGCGATATTTCAGCCCCACTTGGACCATTATCAAGCTTAAAAATCGTTTAAGTCATCTAAACAAAATCTTATTACCTTTTTTTTGGATTAATCCTAAACTGTTACAGCTTCACAGCACTGCATTAGTCACTACACTTGAGAATGCACAAGTACACTTGTACACTTTCACTGGACACTTGAAGATATTTAAGCTTGATAATGGCCCAAGTGGGGTTGAAATATCGCAAGATGATATAAAAACTTAGTTTTTATTTAATTATACACTGAAGGCCTAGAGCAGGCGGCAGACTGATTAAAAAACTTAGATATTGAAGATCAAAATATGACCCAGTTGTAGCCATTTTAAATGTTTACTACGAGTTCCCAACTTTACCGACGAGCTCGAGCCATGCCATTATTTTGGCTACATCTTGCAAACTATGACATTTACGTCAAAAATTAATGTGATAATATCCAAATATAATTTAATTGTCTTTCTCATTGGCATCCAAGCGCAATCCCATAACTGTAAAAATACAAAGTTGTGAACTATTTGTTTATACAAGTCGGTAACACCCAAATCTTCATGTAAATTAAAATATACTGTTGTCTATGTTAATTTTTTACTTGTTATTGAACGAGCAGAGTGAGGTCTTCATTTTAGAGAATTGATCTTTGAAAAGTTGGTTTGTTTATTTGTCCCACGATAAACGGCGTAAAAATTGCCGATTTGAACGAAATTCGACACACAGGTGTATCTCAGCACATTTGCGGACGCCATAAGAGCTCAAAGTCAATAATGTTTAGAAAAAAATATTCATTTTAAACTATTTAAGGTAGAAACAATGGACGTACGACAAAAAATTATAGGACCAAAGTTGTTGGTCTTTTAAAATCAGCTGCCACTGGTGCAATCTGCTTTTTGATACGACTTACTGTTTAGCTGCAATAAATCTTTTAAAAAAAAAACTTTAAATTGGCGCCCACCATCTTTAATATCTTAAGGGGAGTAAAAGGTAAAAATAATAAAAAATTACATTTCAGGTTTTTCCAGCTGATTTGGGCCAAACGCAAAAATCGCGAGTCCCTAGGTGGTCTTGAAGTACCCAAACATTTTGATAAGTGAATGAGTGAGTTTTGTCACTTTATATATTTATAATTTTAATGATAATTATCTAAATATGGATGTTGTACTCGTAGGTGTAAGTATGAAATAAAAATGCTTTACATGTCTTCTTTAGATAATTATCATTAAAAAATAAAAATATATTCAAGAAGGTGTTAATAAACTTAAAATTTATATATTTGGTCAACCTAATTTCTTAGATTTTTTTTTTTTTTTTAATGTTAATAACTTTGGTTCTACTCAATATATTTTAATGAAACCAAGCCTACAATATTCGAAACATGTTTGAGCTCACCCCTGCGAAAAAAATTATCAATTTCGTTTAACCTGTTTTGCGACAGTAAAGACAGACTGGTGAGGACTGACAGACGGCCAAAACTTTAATTTTTTATAAATAGGTATTAGGTGGAATGGAGTCCGGATACCAAGTTATGTTTTAAAAAGTAATCTTAGTTTATTACTTCCTAAAGTTTCGCTGTTTTTGCTCTGTGTTAAATATTCTTTTTGCTGAAATTACTAACGTCCTTTTAGGAGAACAGACATTGGTCATTTGTATCTGCAAATTAACGGAACAAGGAGTAACATGAATATTATTGTTATTATCAAGGTGGCGCTGAAGGCGATTACAGCTCATTCTGTCTCCTTGACAACTAATTTTTATGAGGCTCTGCCTCATCAAAATAAACAATTGTTCCTTGACTGGGAATTGAAAACACTTTTCAGAGTTAAGAATAAGTTAATTAAGAAATAGCAAATACAAAAACAAACTAATAACCATATCAAAAATCACAGGAAAGTACTTTTTAGGGTTTCTTAGATTATTAAGCATATACGTTATTATATATTATGAAATAACATTATTTATTTCCTCATCCTGCACTATAGAAATAAACAAATTTAGGCGGAGGGCCCCAAAAATTAAAGGGTCCTTGTTCGATTCCCTTAGTCCTCTGTTAACAGATTTTAGACATTTAATGGGTGTTGTTATTAATTTAATAAGTTAGGGCTTTAATAATAAGATTTTAATAAACGTTTTCGTTTTATAAGAAGAAGAAGAATATAAAATTGGAAAACTGCAACATGTATAATATTATACTAGCTGCATTTCCATGCTTCGTTGCGGAGTGTGATTTTTTAATTAGGTTTATAAACTTCCTTTAAAACGTCCAAACTCTTTTGCTAAGCAAGATTATCTAGATCTTATAAAGAGTTTAATTCTTCTTACTTCTATTCGACTAAGTTAATTGAAAAGATCTGTTAGGTGTATGGACAAAATAGTACTTGGTCCAATATTAATACAAGATTATTGGTTTTTTTCCTAGTGTTAAATAATAAAAAATACGTGTGGTGTCGCGGGACACCCAGTAGGAACGAAGTTCCTTACATTTTTCATTAAATATAAATTATAAAATCACTCTGCTAAGTACGTATGCATTGCTAACTACTTATACATGGCGGAGTTAGAAAAGAGACAAAATTAAAAGTAATGAACTGTTTGTACCTAGCAAGAGTTAAGGAAAAATTACAAGAAAATCATTATTTGTATCAGTAAAGCAAGCGTCTTACTATAAATATATATTGAATATAAGAAAAAAGTTTATCATGATGAGTTTATAGTTAAAGAGTATGTTTGTTAAAAGATGTTGGATTGAAATAGGACTGTTTTCTACCTACCCGGCCTATTAATTTAAAATATTATAGAATATATCTCTTCCCTACTCTAAAGCTTCTGCTTGAATCCGGTTGAAATTTTACATGCCTATTTCAATTGTACTTTAGACAATGTGTAAGAAGTTTTATTAAAATCGTTATACGTTAGAACGGAAGATATCGGTAAAAACGTTGTTTTCTTTATTTTAAACGTTTGGGTCCACTTTAATCAATTTAGCGATCTTTGTCACTTCATAACAGTGTCGGTGTTCGTTTTACTAAAAAAAAGTATTTAAAAAAGTTGTTTGTCTCATTAAATAGATGAAGTTAATTTTATTTCTTGGATTAAATACGCAGTATCATAATAATATACCTAATATATTGAAATAAGGGTCAGCACAGATCAATTTTACTTTTAACAAGGCCGTGATTATATTTTCGATATTTACAAAACCAAGTGACATTTTGACATATAACAAAAATAAACAAGTCAAGTAACAGGCTTCCATCATAACATTTTTTCCCGTCTTTTTGAAGCTTACGTTTACGCGAGCGTTGCGTGTGAACGCTTGGGCGGATATCGTTTTCAAACGAACTCAACCTGGGCATTGGTAAAATGAACATGTGTACCAAATTTCAACTAACTCGGTGATCTTTTACTCACGTTATCGTCATCGGTAGATTTCGTGACGGTTTTTGCGTGACGGTGATTTTGTGTCGGTTATTTTGTGACGGTGAGTTTGGTCGTTTTTTTGGATTCACTCTCGGGCTCCAGAACGTGCCATAAGGAACTTCGTTCCAATAATATAATAAAACAAAAAAATAAATAATAATCAAAAAAAAAAAAAAAAATAATCGTCGCGTGGACACCGCACCGCCTCTTACTATGTCGATCTGGATCCGCAGTACTTGACCTAACAACAATTGAAAACCTCATTCCCCTTTCCCACTATCTCAGTCCTCATCTGCAATATCTAGATTTATTGTACATTGGTTGCTAACAATCTAGAGCTAAATTTGAGGCAATACTTTTAAAGTTTGGTGCTATAGTTGTCTTAATTGTCAGCTATAGTTCTCTTGCTTCAAACTAACACCACCTGAACACATACCATCGACCAAGAAAATGTACGAAATAATATTTATGGAATTTGATATAAACTTCATAAGATCCTGAGTCGCTTAAGCCTCGTCCAGACAGCCAAGCCGAATAGAGGAAACGAACATTGTTCTTTGCGCAAGCCTAGTCTAAAGTGCGCCTGCGCATATCAGACTGGGCATGCGCAGAGACCAATGCTCGGCTCGTTTCCTCTGTTCGGGTCGGCAATCTGGACGAGGCTTTAAAATAACTTACCTTGTTGCTTAGTCCCTTCTATTCTAAAATACTGTTTTGAGTCGATTAGTTTTGTAATAATACGTTGTGGTGCAGAATTTTCTCTAGTCTCACCTACGTAAATATGAATAAATAACAGGAATACATTTAAAGTGCTCATTTAATAGTGTTAACTTGACAACATATGGCGAGGCGTCCTTGTAAAAACGCTAAAAAGCTCTGCTACTTTGGAAACTCGCTAAAAGCTCTTTCGAAAGTAAACCCCTTATACAACAAATACGTAGTTATTACACGACCAATAATTTTAACACTTTTTCAGCAGATGGTTCACGGTAATATTGTATAATTATATTGCATTTGATTACAGAAGATGGATTTGAATTGTAAACAGTTTTACGACAAGTGTTTTAACTCATTCATATGATTAAGCTCGAAGTACATACGCATATTATAACGCTATTTCTTTTTGATGTCCCTATTCAATTTTACTTAATTTGTGGTTTGGTCGTTTTAGGGTGTATAAAATAAATCGTATTTATCTCATATGGCTATATTTCGACCACTCCTGGTCATCTCCATGCCTTGATTTTGAGAGTGTTACTACATTTATTTTATTTAATATTATGACCTGATTTTCACCATTTAATTGGTTCGTCGTCATTTATTGTCATATTTCCGTCAGATATTATTACTGTTATTATTATATTTAATCTTAAAAATTATTTAACACTATATAGTTTTTAAGTGTTAACTAATTTATGGAATGTTCTTCTTTAAACTGTTACTCCCCTTATATAACAGAAGTGTGATATTCCTTTGTTCCAAAGTATATTAGAAGTAAATTCAGAAAGTAGTAATTCAGTCAAATTACAAAAACACTGGGGAGTAACAATCTAAAGAAGTACCAGAATTAATTTATTGGAAACCATAATTATTTATTTACAATGAATTAATATATAAAATATGCCTATGTACAAGGTTGCTGATATGCGATATATAGTTGCAAGATATTAATTAAATTTATTTTTGACTATGACTTGTATTGATAACTGATCCTGGCGTTATATGGGAGAGAGCTGTCGAACTAATATTGTCTAAGAACTATTATTGTAAGGGAAACAGATCTACTAATATTTAATATTGAATATTAATACGTTCTATTTATTATGTTTATATTATGTTGGGACTATTTTGCTATTAATATTTCAATTATCATTGTTAATTATTCTATTATTGGTACTATTATTCTATTGTTATTATCATCTTTTCTAATATGTTATCAATATTTAAAAAAAAAAAAAGAAAATTGAATTTCATATATAAGAAGTCCAACTCCTGGCTGACGGCGGTAGCCATGCTAATAAAATGTTAAATAATTTTATATCTTGTATGTACCTATTATATTATGAAAATATATTATTATTATTATTATTATAATTATTATTATTATAATTATTATTATTATTATTAATAATAAGTGGTACAACAGTATTTGGAAGGCCTAGGCCTGCCAAAGGGCTTATACAACTTTATATATGCAATGGATGCCATGGGTTATTTTTACCCTTTTACACCCGAAGTACGCAGGCCACGTAGGAAGCCCCATTAAACAACCCCGGGTTTGAAGACCAACCTCTTCACATTGTGTGAAGTGTGGTCGTCAACCAAGTCGCACTTCTCGGTTTATATCGAACCGAGTGTCGAACATGGTTTCCTGGCCGAAACCTGGTGGCCCTACTCTTTCGAGCAGCTACCCATTTATTTAAACAATGCTGGGTGAACACTGAGCGGGAGGCCTGTTAACACTGAGCGGAAATTGAACCCTGAGCTCAAGGTCAGTGGACACCATTTTCCTACTAACCACGCCCGATGCTGCTTTACTTGACTGATCGCAAGCCAAGCGCTCTCTACTCTGGGCTACCCAGGCCCCATGACATGGGGTTAGTGTTTCGCTTCATCAGCTGTATCAACCGTATTATTGACTTGCTTAATCGGATGGACGCCACTTGACAGGTAGCTGACCATTTATATGTAAATGCTGGGGAAATACCGTGAGTGGGACCCATTATCGGAGAACCTACAGCCTCCAGAAGCCAAAGTAAATATGATATCAATGAGATATTCAAATTAAAAGATTTTTTGACAGACAGAAACGCAACTGATTGAGAATACGTAAATGTATATTATTTTATTTATTTCCTTGTGCTATATATCGTACAGTAAACGTATATATATATATATATATATATATATATATATATATATATACTTTATAAATTATATATTGACAAAGTTTGTTTAACACAAAAGCAATCAAGGGTTATCAATAATTTAGCATAAATTAATTGCAATGAAATGCATATCTACTATATGACACGTTTACATATTGTCATATTAGAAACTACTATATTTAGAATTTAACATGGAAGGGTATATAACAACATGTTTATACGTATTATTAAGTATTGTACGAGTAAATGTTGCGCATTATTTTTTTTTTACAATTTAACAATCGTATGGGTTTCAAAACATTTAAATGTAAAATACAAAAAGCAAAAAATAAAAATAAAAAGGAGTAAACACAAATAAAAAAAAAAAAAAAAATGAAAATTAAACAGTTGTAAAAGGCAGTTTATTCTTGTAGATGACATCATACAGGTTTAGCTATAACTGGCCCGAGTTGGAATGCAGTCGTTTAGTTATTTACAAGCCGGTTAGATTGAGCCCAAATCATAAATGCAGAATGCCAGTACAACATAATAATTACGTGGAAAAAAGCCACTTGCAATGTAGGAACGTAGTTTGGAAATTAGAACGAGGCAAGGCCAAGTGTTCAATCCAACGTATCCATATTGGGACTTAAGTTGCAGTCTTTACCTTCGACAGCTTCTTCGAAAACGGATTAGACGTCGGATGTCGCACCCTCATTAACCAAACATGGCACCTCGACGTTCAAATCGCTAAATGCTTTATTTCAAGTGAAAAAAAAAAAGTTTTCGACAATTTCAGCAAATAAAAGTAAATTATGAAATCTTTGAGTAACCTACAATTGTAAATATTAAATTTTGTTTAATCCGTAACTACAAATTGAGTTTTAGGATTTTTAGAAATGAGAACAGATCTAATAAATACACGTAAGTACGTTTTAAAAGGTACGAGTATCTCTCCTTGATTTCAACTCCATAGCATCACGTATACCACATAAAAAATAATATGTATGTCACATAAAACTAGTAAGTGATCAATAATGAATCATAATGACTTCAGTTAATTGTTGCAGTTCGTACTATGTAGCTATTACATAATTATCAGTTAAAATAGCATCTATGCACACCGTTAAACTTTATATAACTGTACGAAAAAGGAACAAAAAACTAAGAACTAAATACGTATTATATAATTTTAAACTAGATAAGCAATTATTGTTTCCAGTTATTTTATATGTTGACTGTATCTTGAAATTAAATAATATTTTATATAAAACTATCCAAATTGGTTAATTTGTATATAAATTAATGTATAAGGAAACTACACTAAATAAATTATTACTAAAGGGTGTCTGGTCATGGTCATGTTACTGGGATGAATTTACTTTACTTAAAATACATAGGTAATGCAGTTCTGCATACCACCCGTGTATTTCCAATTTAGTCTACCTTGAGTATAACTTTGAGTGTCAAAGAATTCTGCGTTTACACCTTAATGTTCCCAACAACTGAGCAGGATTAAAGAAGTGGTTTTCACCTGTCCAAAAAGATATAAATCCAAATTATTATGACTTCAATATGTAGTTGGTCAAAGAAAATAATTCAGGGCAGTCTTCATTTTAGTACATGTTATACATTTATATTTTTAATATTTAATATTTTGCTTCCGAGCTTACCGAAGGTAACGGAAGCATTGTGTTCACTTTTGAGAACAAAAAATTTTTATGCCTCCGATTTTAAAAATTCCAAGACTGAAATCCGTTTCAGACATCAGGGAACATTTTTGGTCTCGTGTCTGTCTGTCGGTCTGTGTGTCCGCGAATTATGAAACGTGCGATAACTTGAGTAAATGTCGACCGATTTTGATGAAATTTGGTAGACGTGTTCATTTTACCAATGCCCAGGACTAGTTCGTTGGACAATGTTATCCGTCCAAGCGTTCACGAGCAAGGCTCGTGTAAACGTGAACTTCAAATTTAAATTTGGAATTTTAGGTCGGGAAATAAATCTAACTATATCTATTCAATGAGACAAACATTTTTTTCAAATACAATTTTTTAGTAAAACCAACTGCAACACCGCTATGAAGTGTTAAAGATAGCTAAAACTATTAATAATTTTTACACAATAAACAATATAACAATAATTTTAATGTTAATATAAAAATAAAGTACACGATAGGATGCGAGGAAGCTATGTGCCACACTAACTGGCAGTCTATTTTTCAATTTTATATATTTATATAAATAATATATATATATATATATATATATATATATATATATATATATATATATATATATATATATATATATATATATATATATATATATTGATTTTTTGAAAATAAATAAGCTAATTATTTTTTGCTGTGGGAGAAAGCTTTCTATAAGCGATAACAATTTGGTAAATGTTTGATATTAATCTAAAAAAGGAAGTAATTCCATCAAATTACTCTTTAGGGTGTCGTAGGTTACTAAGCATAAACGTTATTTACTCATGATTATAAGTAGAGAGGTTAATAGCAAGTAAAACAACAATATTGTCCCCACAATTTTTATATTAAAATACACATACGCGCTTCGAGAAATTATAATATCATCTTCATTGATGAGTGTTAACAAAGTAAGAGTAAAATCTCTACTAGCTACATGTTCTACTAGCTTTATGACATCTAACAGTACAAGGTGGAGATAGGGCTGTGTGAATAGAACGATTACGGAAACTAAAGGCACGGTCTAACAGGGTGTAAACTGTCCACGGCGGACAAGTCTTTTGTCCGCCGTAGACTATATGAACTGTAGTATGCAAACAGAAGGCGGATAGATCCATTGCACCGCGGACAGGTCCAGTCCACGACAGACCGATTATTGGCCGCGGCGGAATCTGTGGTCGGACCGTGTTTTTGCACACTGCAATAAGGTACACAATTTGTGTAGTGAGAGACACCAAGGGATGTGCCACGCAATATTCTCACAACACAAATTGTGTACCTTATTGCAGTGTGCAAAAACACGGTATTGTATTACTGATGGGTTTTGCCAGCCAAGCAAAAATGGCGGCGTGAGAGCACGCTCGTCTCTGATAAACCCTATATCTAACCTTCTTGATCTGGTATAGGTCCAGAGTTGGGTGGGCATTGTCGGGCCCCTGAGGAGTCGGACGCGACGAAACGATGCAGGACATGGCGTAATGCCGAGCCAACATCTTTTTGTGATGTCTGATGTTGGAACAGTTCCTATCCTAGTGTGTGTATGTGGTGTGTTTTTGTTTCTTTGAGTGTGTGTGTGTGTGTGTGTGTAATCTACTCGTCAGTAGCTTTCATTTTACACCCTACTCAAAAATTAAAGTTTTAAATTAAGCTAGTTATTAAGCATGTCCATAGTACTTAAAGAGGATCCTAAATCAAATTATTTAATTTTTTTATTAAAGTAAGAGACCTGACTGAGTTGCATAAATTAATTTTTATAGTATACCAATATTAAGGGGGAGACTAAGGGAGCTTTCACTTTAATAGGGTGCTATTAGCACTACATTTTATGAAAGGTCAGCCCCAATCGGTGTTTAATAGTAGATATAAGGTAGCTTGCACTTAGTAGCGGCATTATTTTTAAAAAAAAACTTTGAGCTAAATTGCATTATGCAAGTGGTTTTTTTTAGCTTAATAATTTATAACAAGTAGTTAAAGTCGATGCATATTAAATGACAAAAAATGACAGAACTGCAAGGACTTTGCACTGGAGAAACTTGTTTATTATGGAATGCGCGGGGAGATGTCCTTGGCTTGACTTGCCCACCTTCAACTCTACCTACCTTCCCAAATTAATCATTCTTCTCCCATTGTAAATTTTTTTGTTGTCATAACAACGGTGGTCAATCTGAAAATTAGTCAAGCATGATCGCAGGTAGTAAGTTTCAACTTGTTTTTTGTTTTTTTACACAAATCACTTTGTCGCTACACAAGTAGGCGTTTTAATAAGAATTTGAGATGACATACTTCTATAATCATGAGTCATTATGTGAGGGGTTAGCAGATTCGTTTGGAATCTGGCCTATTTTGGTGCTTGTATGCCTATTTTGGCCTATGTATGCTGATTATTTTTCATTGATACAGTATCAATCAAGTTGCATGTAGTTACTTCAACATTATTTTCTCACAATACAACAATATTCAATATTTTAATGGTAAATGATTTTTATATACTTTTATTTTATTTTGTTAACCAATAAAAATTAACACCACAATATTGTCACCACAATTTTATATTAATTATTCACAAACGTGTTTCTACATTTTATATAATCTTCAGTGTTAAGTGTTAGCATAGTAAGAGTAAAGACTACTAGTCTTGATTCTACTAGACTATAGTAGTAGTCTTCACTCTTACGTTTAAGTTGAACATTTATTATAGTAATTACATAAGTGTTAATTATAAATAAAGAAGGTCGGTTCATTTTATTATTACACATTTCTATTTCATTCTTTAATGATTTTTTTTTTTAAACTAAGTAATAAGATAATTCAATTAATACAGTAAAATTTTAGTTAAGTTACAAAGATCATTATTATAAAAATGATTAATTATCGTAATAATAATTAATTATAGCACCCTTAATAATTATATTATGATTCGTCAGGTGCTATGACTGTACAATGCATATAGTATCATTGGTACCATGACTGGTACCACACGGGTCACGGGTACTATGACTGAACTCTGACTTTAATGTTTTATTATACTAGAGCAACATAAAAGAAAAATAGAAAAAAATCACCCGACGTTTGCATTTTCAGGGCACTTCCCATTTTCCCAACCCTATCTCAGCTTACAGTAGGAAATGTTGATTTTGTAATGGAAATGAAATTTCATCACTATTTCGGATACTTTAAGTTGCAACATTTTAAATTTAATATCGTTTTGAAGCTTATTAAAGGCGCGCACTTTAAGGAGTTTTGCACCCATAGCTATCTAATATATTACAGTAGTTATACAAGCTCTAACATTTTCTTTTTTTAATTAAATTTTATTATTTTCAAGTTATTTAATGTTATCTAATTAATCTAATTATTTTGATATTTATCTTTAAGAATTGTTCATGCTCTTCATGCTCTCTCAGGTGGTACATCATTTATCATTCTAGCTTAAGTAGTTCCAATGATATTGCCAATTTATTAAGTCAAAGTCACGTTTTACAAAAAAAAATTAAAAATAAGATAGCTAGTAAACAAATGAGAATAGGAACATGGTTTATAGAACTTTTTTTACTCCAAATTAACTGTACTATCACATTCCAAAGTTTGTCGGTCCTGACCCGGGACACCCTAGATATATATATATAATAAATAACCTATTAATCATATATATAATATAATATACTATTATATAGTATAAAAATATATATACATATATATATATATATATATATATATATATATATATATATATATATATATATATATATATATATATATATATATGTATATGTATATATATATATATATATATATATATATATATATATATATATATATATATATATATATATATATATATATATATATATATATATATATCTTTTTAATTTTTTATTTTTGAATATACCCGGGCAACGCTGTTTATATTAGCAAGTAGTTAATAAGTATATATTGTTTTCTCCGTCTCGATTACACTTTGTTAGTCTCTCTATGGTAATTGTTCTGTCCATTATTATTACTGGTTATGACGATGTAAAAGGTAGTCTCAACATGCATAATGAATAAAACCTACAGACTCGTTGGATTGGCAGCATTCCAAATAAAACGAGACATTGTCCATTAAACTCTAAATACCATATTTGGTGATTTAGTAGCCTCCAACGTTTATTGACTAAAATCGGGGTTAATTCGTAAGACTTTATTAAAGTGAAGGACTTTTAGATCTTACCACTTATTAGACTCGTGTCGGACTGAATGAACTTTTGATTAGATTCATAATGGAAGGAGTTATAATAAAGATAAGGTCTCGAACCAACTTACAATTAAAAATATTATATTATCAGACTGTATGGGTTCTAATTCATTCGATAGCTCCGTTTCTTTAAAAGGCATTATTATTAGTCGGTTTGTAATTGAACGTTCAAACTGAACCTTCTCATTAGGTATTCAAGGACTTGTAAGAAAGTTCATTCACAAGTCGATCTCTGAATTAAAATCAGAGCGAGCTGAGAACCCTTTGTATAACAACTGCTGAAATAAGACAATTGTTCTCCTTTCCATTTTCCTTATTTTATCTTAACCTTTCCATTATAAATTAAAACTTCAAATAAACTTTGGTTTCCATCAGGCCTGAACCTAACTAACTACAATTAGGCATTGGTTCAAGAGATAATACATCGAAATCCAAACACTTCAGTTAACTATAAAATACACAAAATACACATTGCAATGCTTTGTTTTATTGACCTTCAAATAAATTCCACTTAGTTTAAACACATAAACACACACACATCTATATACATATAATATGTATATAATTCAAACAATATAAACTACGGGAGACAGAAACAGAGAAAAATATGCATTGGCTACGGGATTTGAACCACGGTCATCCATATTTCCAGTTTGACGCTCTAACCAACTAAGCTAAGCCAGATACAAACTTTTTTTCTGCGCGAAACGTTAGAATAATCCCATTATTTAGCGTTTACTGTATTCTCAAATCTAGGAACTGAAATTTTTACGGCAGGGCAACATCCACGCTTATTAATTTGAAAACTCATCCTTCGGGAAGCGACATATAATTCAAACAATATAATATGTATATCTGTATATATATATATATATATATATATATATATATATATATATATATATATATATATATATATATATATATATATATATATATATGTATAAAGCTGATCAGCTTGTAAATGAAATTTAATTTCATAAATCGACAGCGAGCTAAATTTAACTACATTTATATGCGTAATTACATATTATTTACAGGATGTTCTTCTTTATACATTTATACACATTTAGGATCATATTAGGGACCCAAAATTGAGCTCAAAAGAAATTGATGACTAACATTATTTTTCCTACAGTTGACCTATACTGTGGTTGTTATCGCCCTCAAAATAGTATGCAAAACAACAGATTCCTGCACTTATTACTTTACCGCACTCGTTTTACTTTACCGCACTCATTATACTTTACCGCACTCCAGTGTTCCAACTTACGAACATAAAGAACTTAAATCTAAACAAAGATTAAATAATCCAAATTATAATAATAATAACAATGACAACTAATGATTATTTTTTAACTAACTACATGATTTAACGAAAGTCAAAATAAATTAAGTAAAGTAAAATAAAGAACTTAAATCTAAACAAAGATTAAATAATCCAAATTATAATAATAATAACAATGACAACTAATGATTATTTTTTAACTAACTACATGATTTAACAAACGTTAAAATATAGAAAAGTAAACACTATATATCAAATATAAAAATGTTAAAATATAAAAAAGTAAAGATAGACAATCTAAAAAAAGAATCAAATGTGATGAGTGTTATGGTCAAAAATAATAACAGCGCTTGGTCAGGTTTGCTGAATCAGGCAAAAAAAGGCAACTCTGGCTATACAAAGAACAGCTGGTTTAGTTGATATTGTACAACCTTTTACATGTTGATGAACACTCTATTATTTTATATTTTATTTACAGATTGAAAACTAACTTAATGTGCAACTGGAGCGTAAAGTGTCTTTGCTGCACTCGAGAAACCTATCCGCCCTCGCCTGCGGCTCGTGCGTAAATATTTTTCTCGAGTGCAGCAAAGTGCCACTTTGCGCACTAGTTGCACAAATAACTATTATGGCTTTGTTTTCCTACTGTAGAATATGATTTTACAAGCTTTTATTTAACTTGCAATGTTTTTATAATGCTCGGGTCAAATCTTGCAACTCAATTTTAAAGCAATTATCCTCAACCGATTAAATTGAAATTTTGCATACACGTTTAGTTTGGATGACAATGCATGGTTAGCTAAGTGATGTCATTCTAAATCCAATATGGCGGACAGTCCAAGATGGCGGACTAGTTATTTTTTAAGCACGCCCATGATATGGTTATCAAATGAAAGGGTTTGCTGAGAAGAATGCAAAAAATAAAATGTCTTCAGTCTAAATCCAATATGGCGGATGGCCCACAATAAGCTTATTTTTAAAAATATTTATTTACTATTAATTTTATTTTAAACTCTAAAAATACAACACTTGTACATTATTGCACATTGTGCATACATCTTAAAAACTATTTTTTTTTTTTTTTTTTTAAAGAGAGCATACAAAGCCATGGCAGAAATGAGCAAGGTATACTCCTCCATTAATAATAAATGGCAGTTTAATACGGCATTTGTAAAAGAAAGAATGATTTTCTGTTGAAATAAATTTATTGTTGATACTAATAAAATAGTAGTTGTGTATATCGGGCATTGTAAAACTTACTGGTGGCAAATAAACCTCACAACAAAACTGATGAGTTTAAATTAAAATAGGCAATTTTTAAAATAGACCACATTAGTATGACATAGGTTACTGATAAGTCAGATATCTTGTTCAAAAATTAGTGCCTACTCCGTCCATACACCCGTGTATATTTGGCCATTAATGTTACCAGTCAGTCATTTATTACCGCACTAGTTAGCAATATACATTTTAGTATTGTTGGTACAATTAATCGATTCCTATTACTTGAATTAAAAACGTCATGGTTAAACTGGGGCTGGCGTACAACTCACGTAATTATAGTGTTGCTACGAGAAGTTAACAAGTAGATAATGGGTGCTAACAGTAAAAACCATTAATAAAAACCGGTGATTACTATACACATAGTCATTCAAAAAACAGACATTGAATACTATGCACGTATTTTTAACGGCCTCGAATCAGAATGAAACAATAGTTTTATAGTAGCTATTAAACTTATGCATTTCAGTCAATTGAACTAATAAGAGGTGGATCGACGAATAAATACAATAATGAAGATAAATTAATAATTTGTATGTAGTATTGACTTGTTTAGTTTCGTGTAGTTGGACACCTTGTTTATCAGTTGTTACATTGTTACAAATGATAATTTAATAATTTAAACACACTCCTTTGTTTTATTCAATAGTCATTATGTTAATATTTGATGGGACCTATACTAGTTTTAGGGTCCGTAGGTAAAACCAATATTTTCCTGCGTGTGTCTGTCCGTCGGTCCGGTCGCCTGCTCTCATGGCTACACCTTTCGTCTGTTCACTTTGAAATTTGGCATGTATGTGTCTTGTACCTACCCACATATATTAAAAATATAGCGACTTAAAAAAAATATTTTTCAAAAAATTAGGGTAAAAAACTTAAGGGTTAAAATTTTTTTTCGACACCGTGAGGGGTATCATATGAAAGGGTACGTCGAGCTGATTACAAAAATATATAATTCTTTGGTTATAACTTTGATAGGGCAAGAGTAGCCAAGTTTGAAGTTGGTGTGAAACGGACAAAGGAATATCTCACTTGTGTTTTTACAAGGGGAGTAACAGTCTAAAGAAGAGTATCCCGTACACCTTCTTTAGATTGTTATTCCCCTCTGATTTTTTATTAGGGTAGCAATCTAAAGAAGTGCCTATTTACAATCGGACTGTTTTTATAAGAAACATAAAAAACACATTCAACAGGCCCATGATAAACATATATAAATACTGTCATGACAGATGCATTCGCATTTTATGTAATTATTTGCCAATAAAATTTAATTCATTGAATTGATTTAGGTTATGTACACTAGATCGGTCAGGGCCAGCCTCGATGTTTTTAGAGGAATTAAATAAAGCGTAACATTGAAATATATTTAGGGGCTTAAATTAATCGGCTTGATTGCCGGCAAGGCCCAGATTTTGCCGATAGAATTAAATACATTGATTTGAATAGGATGCGTGCACTAGACCGCTTCATTCAAATTTATTTTAATTCATTGATTATATTTTATTATTTAATCAATTAAGTACCAAATGATCTTAAGAATTTAGAAAAATTGGAACTTATTCAAACTAAAATAAGAAATTAAAAAAATTATAATTATAATAATATTTAAATACTAGCATGTATAAATTTTACTATTATTGCTAAGCATAAATAAATAAATAATTAATTATATTAAGATTAGTTATTGTAAAATAAATAACAATTGTAATTATTACTATCAATAAAAAAAAATATTGTAATAATTTAAAAAAATATAATAAACAAACTAAACAAAATAAATAATTAATTCTGTTAATAATAATAATATAAAAAAATCTACCTATAAGTATAAATTAATTGTGAGAAATCTTTCTTAAGAGGTCAGGACTAAGGGATCTCAAGTGTAGGGATAACCTATTTGTTGAGCTGCAGAGTTTAATTTGTACCTATTATAATATTATGTCATTTTATGAGTTATTTTTATTTATTAAAGTATTAAAGTATTTAGTAAAGTGTAAGCATCCTATAAAAATAGGATGCGTACACTAAATTAGCCCTATTGCCGGCTTGGATTTTTGCCGGTGGAATTAAAATGCATACAATAGACTGGCCCGGTTGCCAGCTGGGCCCGGATTTTTGCCGATAGAGTAAAATGCATTGAATTGAATTTCTATGCGTGCACTCAATTGGTTAGATTTTTGGCTAGACATTTTAACCCTGCAGTGGACTGGTGAAATAAACAAGTAAGGTGCGCTTCACGTAAGTACGTGGGGCGATAAACGCCGGTTTCTGTACGATTATGTTAAAATTATTAAGTGTGAAATTTTAATAATTGCATATTCTTTTTCTACAACTCAAGACCTTTAAATTGATGTATAACATGTCATGGTGACTAAAAACTTTTTTTTAGTTGCCCGCCATATTGAAAATATTAAGTGTGAAAAATCCAAAAAGTGTATACAGTTGTCACAAATGCCGAGATGAACCTGTGTGCCAAATGTCATGTTCCTAGCTATAGTAGTTTATTAATTGAAACATGCCAACGGACAGACAGACAGACTGAGCTGTTATATAAGGTTTCTTTTTTTACTTCCTACAGAAACCTAAAATCACTATTTATTAGCCTATAGAGGGTTTGGAGGTCAATCTGTTAGGTGATGTTATGTGTTCTTAGATTTCTTATTTCTTTTAGCAGTAATGTGTATGTGATGTACTCTAATATTTGGTTCAGTAAGAACAGATTTCCAGATTCTTACCGTGGGAATAAATGCATTAATTCCTTTTTCCCTGCTTATCTTTTATTTAAAGTAAATATGATTGTGTAATATAAAAGAAAAGTGATTTTGTAATAGACTTAAGGCTAATTCGTATTGTACGTGCCAGAGAAATTTCCTAAAGGGTGGTTAGAGTTGGTTAGAGGTGGCTCTAAATCTCGGGCTGGCACGTACAATATGAATTTTCCAAAATTAATTAGGTAATAAAACGTTTATTCGATATACCAGAGTTTAATAAATATACTTGCTTTTTCTCCACTTAGAGTTTAATCACCAATTAAATCAATTAATTTGATAATTAAATTATTGATTATTTGATTAATCAAAAAGCAGTTATGGATTAATTATAGTCCTTAAGCAACATACAGTTATATCACATAAATGTCAAAATCAAATGAATGTTAAATGGTTGAAGTAAATATTTTGCTATTAGTTTAAAGGGAACTGGAGGGGCGGAGGGGGCAGGTGATTATCAGGACCGGTCAATAGTCTCCAGGCCCTACATTTTCCACAGGACTCAGGAGATGCATCGATCTCGATTATAGGGTAGGTTGTATTAGGGAGGCAACACACCCCTTGTCAGGGAGAATCCCCCACCCTCGACATCTAAAGCTCCTTCTCCTTCTTTGTCTAGCTCGTCATGACCCACCCTTACTCTCTCTTTATAACCTATTGCATTCTCTAAATAAGTAATCAATATTTAAATTAAACGATTATGCAATGTTTTCATAATCAAATTATTATTTTGAAGGAAAGCTTTCCTGCCCCGGTAATAAAACCTCGCATTACTAATAACAAATATTGATTACGATGCATTGCCACACATATTGAGTCTCATTACGTTTACTCTTCCCATCATATGCAACATGTGCATGCGCATGTCTACTAAAGTCTCAATCCTAATAACCAATATACTCACTTACATCCCTACAGAATACTTTTAGTTTTGAATTAATAGCATTTTGTTTTTCCTATATATCTTCAGATTATATTTTGGGGATAAGTGGTAAAAGGCATAAGCTTTGACAGGTACTAGACCTACTAGTACCTAGACCTAAGTAGGTCTTAATATGACCGTGCCGGTACCGGACCTTTCTCCAAAAGCTATTTTAACACTTAAAACTGAAAAACCACTCGCCCTTTCGCCTTTGTAGCTCAGAGGTAAAAGAATTTCGATGGATTCTTTGCATCGGGTTGCATTTAATATCTTTCCAAAGACTATCTGGAGGTACTCTGTAGCTACTCCTGTCTTATTCACTGATCTATTTCTCCGAGCGAGACCGAGCCTAGCGAGTGCATATTCACGCTGCACACGAGTCCGAGAGAGGCGAGACCGAGCCTAGCGAGTGCGTATTCACACTGCACACGAGTCCGAGAGAGGCGAGACCGAGCCAAGCGAGTGCGTAATCACACTGAGTGCGAGTCGAGACCGACGCAACGCTTAATGGCCGTTAATAACATAAAAAATAAACCGTAAGAGACATCATAAGGTTTAAGAATAGCATTTTGTTAAAAAATATTAATGAGTAAATTGAGATTTGGCTTGCAATTTAAAAATATTAATAAGAACAAAGCTTAGAAAGTAAATATAATATCTTAATCTTAAAGGAGTAGTTTCTTAATATTATGCTAAAGTAAATGTGCTAAAAAATAGCCAAGCTGCCTAAATTTACACGCTTAAGTGAACAAGTAAGTTTAAAATTAAAATCTTATATCATTTTAGTTGAAAAAAATTAAATTCATGATCTATTAATGTACACACAGTCTCAAGTTTTCGTACAAATAAGCTGAATGACGAACAATCAGATCAATAGCTTCTCTACTTCGTGTCAATGCAAATAAATTAAATGGTTCTGCTGATACAAGATTTATAACAAATAAGAAGTAAATAGAAATAATGAGTAAACAAATATGATGTTGAAAATATTTCGTAATTTATTATTAGCCGTGTTTTACGATTCCGTTGTTCTTTTATTTTCAAGGAGGGACTGTTCTCATTGATCGACCTGAAGATTATTTACTTCTTAAGAAAGAAAAAGATAATAAAGCGAACAATTATCTATTTGAAGATCGTGCTTCCTCGTCTTTCTGTAGACTGCCTCAAGGCCCCTCCGAGACGTTCCATTCATCTGTCCGTCGGATTTACGTCATTCGTCATGCGTGAGAGTCAAAAGCACTCGAGCAGGCAAGAGGATTAGTCCGACGTTAAAATCCGATAGCCATAGACTGCAGATTAAAAAAAAAGTATTTTGTAGGTTTTAAACGAGACGGTGAGGTGAAGTTTGTAGTAATGTGTGCGAGTTGCATCATTTGCTCACGGAAGTGGAGCAATCGCATCTTTTTTTTTATTACAATCCTCTCAATTGACTGTACAGACGGAACAGTGGTACAAAACGACGTTTTAAAAACGGAGTCGACGTTTATTCTTTAAACAGGGCAAATCGGAGAGGGAGATGCGAATTAGAGTCGTTAGAGAGCCCTGGGGTCCGCTCACGAGCGAGCGGCACCTCAAGGACGAGTCTCCTCGCCGACGTAGTCAGACTCCCACTTCTAAACGAGACCCGTTTCGACGAGCTTACAGACCGCGCCTGCGCCCCGAAGGCACAACACACCTATTCACGAAGGAACAACAATTCTTTCAAAAAAACGAACTATCAAAACAAAAAAACAAAAACAACATCGTCTCGATCATTCTTTTCTTCCTCGTCATTGACAGAGAAGGGCATTACCGGTACTGGCGAAGAAGGTAGAACTCAAGTCGGTCTCTTAGCCTCTAGTACAAATTCTTTTTACTTACTACATCATCTTCTCCGAAGGGATATTGGAAGAATATTTTTTTCATTCTAAAATCCGAAATTGAGATTCCAACTGAATTATTCGTTTTAGGAATTTTTAAGATCATTTGACAGGTTTTTATTTTTTAGCATGATGTTTGTCTGTGTCACACATAACTTACAGTTTTTAAGCTAGAGATATGAAACTTTATACAAATATCATTCCTCACATTTATTTATAGCGTCCGGAAAATCATAAACTTTTTACGTCACTATTCCATTTTGCTGACTTAGAAAACAATTAAAACGTATATAAAAAATCTAAAAATTTTCCGATCGCGCTGAAATTTGCACCAATTATTCCCCCTTATAAGACAAACATTTCCACTCAATTTATTTTTTTATATTTGCCGCCATTTTAAAAATATCAACTTTTGAACAAACGTTCTTTGAACAAACTTCTTTTTTTCGGAATTACATATTTCTTTATATATGATTGATACGAAATATAAACATTGTAAATCAGTTTAGATGCGTAGAAAGTGATTCTTTACGTACTTGTATTCATTGGGCATACGCGTTTCCTAATTCCTCTTTTTTCCGCCCTAGCACGGTAAAAAAGAAGAATTCTTCACCTACAAAAAAAAATAGTACACTACGCGTCGAGTGCGGAAAGTAGAATTTCTATTTTCTCACTCAGTTTCCTCATAACAATTTCAACCCTAGAACGACACACTTTTTTTACGTAAATTCCACACAGGGGTCAGTGAGACCCCATTTAATTGTGTTAATTTAATGAATAAATATTTTCCTTTTTTAATAATTTATATAATTGTTTTAAACATAATTTGTCATTCTAACTATATCATTTAATTTTAACCAAAACAAATAAGGATTTTAAAATTAAATAGTATACATATAATATTATATTCATCAATTTTTTTTAAGAATAATTTGTACTTTTAAAAAAAAATTATATAAAATTTGGTTATTATTGGATTTGGTTAATATTTTTTTCATATATATATTATGAGTTTTTTTAGAGGAAACAGAAACAAAAATTAAAAAACAAATTATGCTTTTCTTATATATTCTGTCAAAGTTAAGCATTTTTTGCCTTAAATCTTTACTCAGATCCACTAAACCAACAACTTGACAGAAGTTGTACACGTATTGTCTAGTAATAGTAATAAAAAGTTTTATCTTGGAACTTTTGATAGTCTTACATTTCAGAAGCCAAACAAAAATTATAAAATATGTTTTTAATACAATAATAAACAGGTCAAGAGGGTCCGTAGGCCACACTGTTTAGTGTTTAACTGTAAAGTGTATAAACAGTGTTTTTTTAAAATGCTAAAAAGCTTACTTTGAACAATTCTAAGGGTCTGATATTCTCAAAACACACTCTGATAGATTTTGCCACTGAACCGGACTACAACCATATAACTACATCAAAAAGACCATAATTATAAAAAAAACGTATTTTGTCAATAAAAAATAAAATAATATTTTTTTCGAAATTTCAAAAAAAGCGGTATCTTTACTTTTGACCGAAGAATGTTCAGGAATTGTTTCTGATTTTTTGCACTTCACATAAGCGAGATAGAGGGGGGAGGGGGCACGTTTCACACCCACTTCAAACTCGCCTATGCTCGCCCTATCAAAGTTATATCCAAAGAATTATATATTTTTGTAATCAGCTCGACGTACCCTTTCGTATGATACCCCTCACGGTGTCGAAAAAAATAAAAAAAATTAACCCTTAAGTTTTTTTACCCTAATTTTTTTGAAAAATATTTTTTTTAAGTAGCTATATTTTTAAAATATGTGGGTACGTACAAGACACATACATGCCAAATTTCAAAGTGATCGGACGAAAGGTGTAGCCGTGAGAGCACGCGAGAGGACGGACGGACAGACACACGCATGAAAATATAAGGGTCCTTGGTTTTGCCTACGGACCCTAAAAAAATTATGAAAATTAGCATTGGTGTATGAAACAATTACGTAAATGGCACACAGGGGTCTATGGAACCCCAACTCTAATTCTAATGAATAATGTAAAAAAAAACTAATACTAATAACATAGGTATTGATATCAGTATATACCTACACAGAAAGGTCCAAAGGTAAATTAGAAGGGAGTCTTGGTTTAGAAAAACACAAATAAAATAAAAACTCAATTATCGTATGCATAGGGTCTGAGGGACCCGAGTGGGTCATTCTAGGGTTAACATCTAAACGGTTATTATAAATATCTATGTTAAAAGCCATCCCCATTTTTTTAAAAAAAAGCTATTTTATATGTTATTTTTAACAGCTCACACACACAAAACTGTAATAATATAATATACTAAATAAACATATAAATATAATACATTATATAAATATTAAATATAATATATTATATAAACTATATAAATATAATATATTATATTTTCTTGCAAGTCAAGAGAAATTTATCAGTGATACGACTGAAAATGTAAGAACCCGTCTTGATTCGCCGACGGATGTGAAACGAGTATTTTGAGAAAAACGTCTCAGATAAATGTACCTATATAATCAACTATTACAATTTAATAAATTATTATATTAAATTATTCTTATTAATTTCCTTTGTTTTACATCTCTTAATACAATAAGATTACCATTTTATAATTTTTATAAAAAGTTTAATATAATTTATAACATTAGGCAGTTTTATACAACTTCTTGTAATTATATAATTTAATAAATAAAAGTATTTTGAATGAAAAATAATTTATAACATAATTTTCAAGATAGATTTTTTAGATATTTTTAATATATAACTTACTCATAACACGAAAAAAACCATTATAAACATTTCTTCTTAAAAAAAAAAAAAAAAAAAATTATCTGGTATAAATATCAAAGAAAAAAAACGAGATAAAATATAAGAACTTACGAATTATTTATTATCAGAAAAATTAAGATTAATATTTAAGTGGCGTTTTCACAGGTTTGTATCTGCGTTGTTCAAAAAGGTTCAAAGAAACTAATGATTTTATAGACCCAGATTTAGTCAATTGTGTAATAAAACTGAAGAGGTTTTTTATAACAAGGTTTACCAACACTTTACTGAATCGATTAGTAAATAATATATCATACTGTTTGAAATAAAATTCCTATATTTAGTGCCATAATAAAATAATAATATAATTATAAAACATACTATAAAAATTACAGGGAAGTACTTGCATCCGAATACTTATTAGGGTTTCATTAGTTATAATGCATCTACTTGTTCAGTTTAAATTGCAACTAGTAATGATATAAAAAATTGTAATATAAACAAATATGTTGGGTTATTCAATGTAATATTTTTTTTTTTATCATGTAAAATTGTGTGTGTGGGGGGGGGGAGTTGTATTCTTGACAGTAGGTGGCTTGGTAAAAAAAACGTTGGGAACCCCTGATCTACACGATGAGATCATTAGTGTGAAACATGTCTCACCTCTCTGTGATTCGAACTCACAGTCGAGTGCGCTAACTACTCGGCTACGCCAGCCCCCTTTAAAAGGGTGTTATTAGGTAGTTAGGAGAAAGGAAGTGCGAAAGTGAGATGAGAGTTAGTAGAATAAGGCAAACAGTTTATAATTGGTCGTTATCGACTGCCAAGGAGGCGAAAGGGTAAAGCCTCGCTTGCCTCTACCATTTAACATGAGACCGATGGATAGATGACTTACTCGACCTCCTGATTCCCCTTTCCTATATTTATATTTTTTCCTATATCTATATTTGATTTTTTTTCCTATATTATATTTTATACTTTTTAAACCTTCGGAAATCTCTTCCCCCGTATCATCCCCTAAGGTTTGGCCCGACTCAAACATTATAAACGAGGAAATCTCTTCCTCTATATCATCCCAGTGCCGGATCTAGGTTTTTTCTCAGGGGGGGGGGCAAAAGCAGATTTTGCCGCCCTTGCCACACAGGGGCAGTTCTACCAGTAGAATTGGGGGGGGGGACTAGGGGGTTTAGCCTCATATCCAAATGGGAGTCCGGGCCACCCCCGGAAAATTTTATAAAATTAGGTGCAAAAATGGTGAATTTTAAGCGTTTTGGAGAACCTTTTTTTAGAGCTTTTTCAGCTAAAACTACAATACCTATTCTATATTGCGTTTAAAATACCAATTAATAATGATAATTTCTATTTTATTTAACCTGTAACACTATACCATGCTATTAATTCTTTCAGATTCATTAGGAGGGGTGCCCCTCCTGCCCAAAGGGGGGCTCGGGGAGCTTCCTCGGAAAATTTTAGAAAATTAGGTTCAAAATGGTGAATTTTAAGCATTTTGGAGAACCTTTTTTGTTAGAGCTTTTTCAGCTAAAACAGCAACTTGCAGAATTTTTGAAACATTTATTATCTAAATCGGGTTTTAGACTTAAAAAAAAACATGTTTTACCTGTAACACTATACTATGCTATTAATTCTTCCAGTTTCATTATAAAATACCTTCATAACTTCCTATGTAGTAACTGAATCAAGTAGATACACACTCAACTAAGCAAATAAACAAACAGCCAGTAAACTATGCAAATAAACAAACAAAAAAATAGTTTATATTTGCGTCCCACATAAAAATGTAAGTGGGAATCCCAGTTAGCACTTTTAATATCAACTAGACTACCTATTGCTCCATAGCTAAGGCAACCATATTTATTCCAATAATAATATAGTTTTGTAATTTTTTTTTGATTTGTTGGTCTTCAAATAGATATAATAACTTATTTAAATTAATTAATGTTGTAAAATGTTTACGTTTTATTATTGTATTACATATCATGTAATATATTAATTTGTTAATATTGGCAATAAATTACTGTTTATTTACTGATATTTTTTGCTTCCAACCTCACCGAAGGTAACAGAAGCTATGTGATCGTTCTGAAGAACGACACATTTTTAGGCTCCGGTTTCAAAAATTCCAAGACATATTCAGACATCAGGGAACACTTTTGGGTCCGGGTCTGTCACTTTTTTTGCGAACCAACATATCTTAAAAACTACTCGTCAGATTTTAATGAAGTTTGGATGGTAGGTCATGATTAGCCTATTGTTGGTCCCATATAAGTTTCAACCTGTTGGGCCTACTTGTTTCTCTTCCACATGCGCACAAACATACATTTATTTAAACCTACAGCTTCAAAAGTACTTTTCCGATTTGTATGAAACTTTTATAGTTTATCGAAAGTAACCCGCAGATAACCCCAGGTTAATAAGAATCGTTTGCGTTCTTTAATTTTTGCTAAATTGATACTTTAATTTGGATAAAAAATCCAAACAATTTTGACAGATTAAAAAACCGGGGAGACAATGAAACAAAATAGACAATAATGGCTTTAAATGCATAAAATCAATAAAGTACGTAATAGGATGCGAGGAAGGGATGTGCCTTTTTACGTGATTTTGTGAATATCTCGCTTCTTCCGACTCGGAAACCAATTGAGGTTAAGATCAAAATTTAAGAATCTAAAATTTCACACAAGATACAATATGTTCATTTTTTACGTACAACGAACCGTTTGGATAATAATGCGCTCCGAAGTTTCCCTTATTGTCTCCGAGTGATAGGAAGCGAGATAATTCTTATAAATAAGACCAGTCAGCACCATGACTTAATGAGCGAATTTTCAAAGAAATCTGCGTATTATTGGATTATGATAATATAGAAAAATGTTGGTTTAAAATTTGGATGGATGAAAAACAAAAATTGGTACACAAAATTTGACCCGTAAATGGACTCCAAAAAGTATTAATAGTTTTTTTTATTTGCTTTAACAGTTTGTCTTTCTTGACACATCGAACTTCTTAAATAGTTTTTGATAAACTTCAATATGCTTAAGTTTCTTTCACATCAACTGTTAAGAAAAAAATTAATTATATTACATATAATTAAAAATTACAATTCACCTATTTTTATTTATTTTTTTTTTTTTTATGAACTTTTTATTATTTTTCCTTTATTTATATTTTCCACCTCGTTTTGCCGCCCCCGGGCGTGCCACCTGGGGCGCTTGCCCTCCGCCCCCCCCCCCCCCCCCCCCTAGATCCGGCACTGTATCATCCTCTTAGGTTTGACCCGACTAGAACATTATAAACGAGGAAATCTCTTCCTCTATATCATCCTCTCAGGTTTAACCCGATTAGAACATTATGAACGAGGAAATCTCTTCCTCTATATCATCCTCTCAGGTTTGACCCGACTAGAACATTATAAACGAGGAAATCTTTTATAATCTCGCCATTTTGGAAACACGATATATTTTTGAGAACAAAATTTCAATACCTCTAAAATGATACCCTATTTCAAATTTTTAAAAAATAAAAATTTCGGGTCTCCATAGTTACAGCCATCTAAAATTTCTAAAATTTGACTTTTTTATATCAACTCCCGGAAATATTATTGGACCACAGAGATGTATATTTTTAGGATCTGTCCTAATGGGGTAGCGCAGACATTTTTTTTGGTGGTATGTTTTAATATTTTTCGGGGGTAAAATGGCCGCTATTTTGAAAACGCGATATATATTTGTAATCCAAATTTTAATACCTTTATCATGATACCCAACTTAAAAATGACTAAAAATATAAAATATTCGATCAAATCGCAATTGATCGCCGATCGCAGAAATGTTGAGTGTTTACGTCCGAAATACTTTATCTGTTTTTGGGCAAAAAAGTTTTACTTGTATACCAAATTTCAAATCTCTAGCTACAGTAAGTCAGGAGATATACTCCAAGATGCGACGGACGGACGGACGAACTACCAAACGCATAAGCGTTTCTAGGGTGACCTCGAATTGAAACCCTAATGAACCAACTGCGATAAGTAATATTATTGTAACTACCATAAACAAACGGCTACAATACTGTCCTTAATACAAAGCTACAAAAAAACTGTTACAGCAAGAATACTGTCCTACTTCACTGCAAAAAATAAATAAATAAAAAATAGTATAAGTATCAAATCACTCTTTTGTGTTTTAGAAGTTTCGTAACATCTGTCGAGAAAATATCTCTAACCTGAAGGCCCTACAGTCTTACACACTGACGAAACAGAGACTTATAAACAAAGAGATATTATTAGGAAGACAGTCCACGGTAAACAAAGGTAGCGGCAGTCATAATAGAGTAGGTGGGAGGAAATAATAAAGAGATACGGAACTCAGAGGAGGACGTAGAGAAGGTAACAATACGTAGGTGGTTATAGGTAAATAGACCAAGGGAAACAGTGATCCCCTTTATGGACAGAACAAGGACGACAACTGATCTACACTCTACACCAGGAGCTGTCCACGTATTTAAATTAGGTTCGAAGTGCGATGTTAGACGTTAACCACAGGAACGACCCCTCGCAGGTAGTAAAAATTCTAAGAAATGAAATCGAGGATGTCAAGGACGGTGTGCAACCTTTTACAGTATGTTTTGAGGTGGTGATATTATCAGTAGAATCCAACACAATGCCTGGAAACTTGTGGTCTTCCTCGGCTCTATCCGTCTAGGTCTATAGTCTGTAAAGTAGTAAATTAGAGTTTCATGTACTATTTATTTATTCTTTTAATTCTATAGGTTCTTTTACTACCGACTACTATTTCTCCCCGATACTCCTTTATTTCATTAAATGTTTTACGAATCTGATTTCTTCATTTTTTAATCTAGAGTTATTTCACTTTCCTGCAAAAAAAGGGCGTGGGGCAATATGTGGTCGGTTTACACCCTTATTAAACACCACTTCATACGTCTACTTGATTACATCGACACTTCATTATATATTGGTTATTATCTAGTTTAAATTTTATATTTACTTATTAACGTGCACGAAAAAGAATAAATTAAAACTTTTATCCGACGCTAACCAATTGTTATGTAAATTAGACATCTCCAAGTATATGCATTTCGATTTTAATAGTAATAATAGATCGAAATAAACAAACGAAGATAACCGTTGTAGGTATTAAGTTTCGGATTTAAACAGGGTTTTCGAATTACCATTTCACAGCTTTTTAATAATACCTTTACTCCTTACCATTTAACTGAAAAATATTTATTAGTTTGCCATGGCATTCCGAATTGTACTATCAAGTTGTAGAAATAGGTAGAAAAATAGTATCATTAGTCATTATCATGTCAGTGGAAAAGAATTGATGAGTCTGATATGGAACGAGTTGAAGCTTGGAAACAAGGCAATTCCTCAAGCTGTAGATATAGTTCAAAACAAATAACTCTTTAATATAAATGTATTTGTAATAAGAAAAGAATAGAAACTGCTGATGTTTGTTTTCGCCGATTCGACACTAACAGCGATTGCTTGTCAAAGCGATTGCTTTGACCGATATTTCACAATTAATTTCTACCGACATTAACAGATTCCTCTCTTATCAATACATTTCAGACTATAGTTAAGAATTAGCCACCTAAGGGTCTTCTTTTTCGTTCCTATGATATTATAGGTACTACCACAACCGTTCCTTTTTTTCTTAGAATTGCCTTTCTTGTTGTACATTTCTGTTCCTTAGGTACAGAATACTTATTACTTTGAGAGATTTCAGCAATTACAAGAATTATTTTCTACTCTCTAAAAACAGAAATTTTTCTAATTATTCTACATTTTTGCTTTGATTACCTCTTGATTCACTAAGAAAGGAGTTACAATACTTTACCACAAATATCTATTAGCGTAATGCAGTACATACCACAATTATCTGCCAGCGTAATGCAGTACATACAACAAAAAGTAATTAAAAAGAAATTAGTACACACAATAATTTATTTACCAGAGGGTGGAGATTTTATATTTCTGGTAGGGAAAGTATTTAATATGCAGTACGACAGCTGTTATTTTTCTCAGCGTGTTATTAACTAATTCTTGTCTTTGTCTAGCTATACATTTTATGTTTTTTTGGTTTTATGATTGATAATTTGCAATTTTAATTTATGTAAAATAATACCTAATTATTATTATGAAGAAACTATGATTTGAGACAAAAAAAAAAAATTTTCAGTAAAACTAACAGTGACACCGCTAAAAAATAATAAATATCGCTAAAATTTTACCAATATCATAAGTATTTTACCAATATATAAGTTCTAACGAATCGATTTAATCAAACTTTATACAAATTGTCTAATGTACTATTAAAACATTCAGGTAAAATTTCAACTTGTGTTGTGAAGACACATACGTTATTAATAATAATAATGTATCGTCTATTACAGTCTGGAATACAGAAAACTAGAAGAGAAAGATTTAATTTAAAAGTGATTGGTGAGATTGAATTTTCGCATATTATAAATACCAGATGTACGGAGGGGAGTAGGTCACACAGCTCTGTTATCAGGGATAATTTATTCTATTAGCAGATAACAGACAATAACAAGATTCAGAGCTACCGATGCTCCGTATCGTTCCACTTGTGTATTTATCAACAGCAATTCCAACAAATAGGTTAATCTACAAAAATAATAAGTATATTACTGTGATTATTTATATATAAATATTAAATTGCAAATAATTTATATTAATTAAAGTGGAATTTTATATATCTATTTAACGTTAATAATAGACAGACATAATTGTAAAGAGTTAGTTAGTATATAGCAGTGCCACTAGGCCGACTAGGCCGCGGGCTTAGGGGGGCCGCAGTTATGGGCAATACATTGATATAGCTTGCGCTCAGTGCCTTTGACACAGTATATTTTAAGGAGTATTTTTTTTAATTTGAGTATGATCCTGAGTACTATGTTAGTTAGAAGACCAAATATCAAGTTGATTTAGCTTGTCACTTGATAGGTTAATTATTCATTTATTACTCCAAATAAGAGTGGTACCCTATCAAGTGACAAGCTAACATCAACTTGATTTTTTGTCTACTAACTAATTTTGTACTCAGGATCATGAAAATCACATTGTTGACCAAAATATCCGGGACATGATCGCTCTCCGTGGGTTTGTTTATTTTTATTTTTTTTTTTTAAATGCCTATACTCGTATATTGCCAAGCAAACGAACTTATGTCCTGCTGACGAACTTAGCCGACCGCATACTTTTTACAGGCACCAAAAGACTAACTTGATGTTAGTCAAAAACTCTTTTGCACACTATCTCCTGAACTATACATTTTATATTCATAAGTTTTTAAAAAAAGGTTCTACAAATAAATAAAATTCAATAAAAAGTGTGAGTTTTATCGGCCTATTTATTAAAACCTAACCACATAATATGTGGGTAGGTTATAATATTATTATGTGGTACGTAAAACCAAATTAAAATAGACTGCCAATTAGTGTGGCACATAGCTTCCTCGCATCCTATCATGTACTTTATCGTTATATTAACATTAAAATTATTGTTATATTGTTTATTGTGTAAAAACTATTAATAGTTTTAGCGATCTTTAACACTTCATAACGGTGTCACTGTTGGTTTTAAAAAAAAATTGTATTTGAAAAAAATATTTGTCTCATTGAATAGATGAAGTTTGATTTTTTTCCCGACCTAAAATTCCAATTTTAAATTTGAAGTTTACGTTTACGCGAGAGTTGCTCATGAACGCTTGGACGGATAACGTTGTCCAACGAACTCGTCCTGGGTCCTGGGCATTGGTAAAATAAATATATCTACCAAATTTCATCAAAATCGATTGACATTTACTCGAGTTATCGCACGTTTCATAATTCGCGGACACAGACCTACAGACAGACAGACACGAGACCAAAAATGTTCCCTGGTGTCTGAAACGGATTTCTGTCTTGGCATTTTTAAAATCGGAGGCATAAAACTTTTTTGTTCTTAAAAGTGAACACAATGCTTCCGTTACCTTCGGTAAGCTCGGAAGCAAAATATTTCAAGAGTTAAAAAAAAAAATCTTCCAATTTATTGTAGTTTATTATAATTTTTTGACATTAGTTAAGTTAAGTTAGGCCTACGAATATTAACTTACGATAACGGTTTTGTAAAAAAGAAAATCCTAGTATAGAACTTCTATAGTTCATAAAAACTAGGATGAAAAAACAATGTGGGGGAGGGGGCCGCTAGTAAAATTTGGCCTAGGGCCTCATAAGTCCTAAATCCGGGACTGGTAAATAGTAATTACTATTAATAGTAATAAGTTACTATTTACAAAGGTGCGTAGGTTTTCGCAGGTTGACTCCTCGCCGCTATAAATGAACATCTTGGATCTTCACTTCTTCTAGTGAAATCTGCGTCAGCAAGGGTTCAAAGTCTGACGTTTCGCTCGTTCCAGAAAAGCAGTATAAATTTGCTGTTCTCCTAAAACTAAAGAGTTGTCAGTAGGTATAACTCGAAGCAACAATCGAGTTTATATCACGAGGCACCAATTGATGCTTCCATTAGTGGAGGGGAAACGTCGGAAATCAAACCCTTCGTGACTCGGATTTCATCGGAAAACCAAGATACTCATTCTAAGTATATACTAGATTGTGTTTTTCTTTTAGGTAAGGGTAGTGTCACACTTCCCCACCCAGGTAGGCGCCCACCTGGTTGATGCCACTTGCTGCCGCCACCTGACTTGTGCCACCCACTTATATGAGGGATACAGTCAGCCCCTGATTTGATTTCCCCTAGATTTGATTGAAGGAGTAGGGGCTGAGTGGCGTGACTTGGGTGCGGCGACGTGTGACAGGCTCAATTGAAAACAATGGGTTGACCAGGTGGTGGCTAGACCGTCGGACGGTCGACCGTTTAGTGCCACCCGGCAGGTGGCGCCACCTCGTGTGACAGGTTCCATCTATTCTCATAGACGACCGGGTAGCGAAGTGTGTCACCCCCCTAAATGTTTTAAAATTGTTAAAATCAGTTTGTTTTGGTAAATGATGTTTAGCTGTATTTTGTCCTTGATCTCGGACAGTTGTTCTAGTAATTTAAAAAGTTTAACTTTTATGTGTTTCGTTATAGTCCAGTCAAACGGTAGTTTGGTGGGGGGGGGGGGATATGTACAGTAGTAATTTTAAAATAAAACATAGAGTTATAAGCGAAAAACTAAAATAAAAACAATTGTTTAGCCGATTTTAATTTTTTTTTTTCGTCAAATTTCAAAACGTTCTAGCGCCTAAACCGTTCTTCTGTCAAAAGTAACTTAAGAAGCACAAATCATAGGTTTTTTAGTGTAGTTTACTTTTGTATAGATACACTTTTTTCAATAAGTGCAGTTTATCACTTTTTTCTGAGAACGCATCGCTTTTACGAGGTGGCCAAGTTGAAACTCGGATTCAGCACCCCATAAAACATAAAGAACAAATAAAGATACCTATGTAACAAATTTATTTATTTCCTGGATCGGTCTCATTTTTTCATCTAATGATTGGACCATTATATCGAATAGTAGAACCGAAAGTTCCTACTACTAGTCAAGTTACTATTTTAGTCTTATTTACCGTCGACTTAAGGCCCCCATACACGATCAAACATTTTGCGCAAACCTGATGTCGGGCAAATTTAGGCCATACACGTCAAACATCAAACAGCCCCATACACGGTCAAAATGTTTGCGCAAACATTTTGACCGTGTATGGGGGCCTTTAGTTTTGTTTTCCAGAATGTTCTAGTGTAGCTTCGACACGACGCGTTGTAGGCTATTCCATTTGTGAATGAAACCTTGACTAGGCGTTTTCGAGAACCGACTGTTAAATCACCTGACTGAATATAAATTAAGATTTGTATTTATTTTTTTCCTCAGCCTGGTGCTTTTAGTTTAAATAATAGTGAGTGAGTCAGTGCGCTGAGTGAGTGGGCGACCGCCTTCCTTATAAAGGTATAGGAGACTTAGTCGCCTCTGCATGGTTCCCCTTTCCCCTTCACCCGGTCTCTCTTACTCTGTTCCATCTCCGTCTCATAAAGCGATCCTGCAGCCCACCTAATCTTACCTAACTGGACCCCTCGCATCCGCCATATATAGGAACCCTACACTTTAGACTCCATGTCCGATTTTGAATATTTGGATGTCCTCTTCCTTAACGGTGTGGAAATCTCTACCTTTCTACACCCTTCCGAGAATCGAAACTCGACCTGTATATAGCTACTTCGGATATAAACGACTTCAGTAAAAGTCGTTATGGACAGAGACAACTGCTTTCAGCAGTAGAATAACTAGGCAATGGTCTACTTCCTGACTCAGCCAAGTCACCAAGTCAACGCAATGAAACTGTCTACAGTGTCCAGTGCCAACAAAGTGAAAGCCTTAAAACAAGGCAGGGATCATATAATAGTTATTTTTAAGGATTCACGCATTGTACAATATTTACAAGACTAAATTAATTTTCTTCTTCTAATCTTCTTAGAGTTAACATTTCTTAGGATTTCAACAACTTCATATAGTCATTACGAGTAAAAATCAGTTGTCGAATCTGGTCTGTATTAAACAAAAGCTATTGTGGTTTACTATATTTAATAATGACGGATTTTAAGATCTTTATACATTCATCAAGAGTGAAAATCACTAATCGAAACTGGTCTGTATTAAATAACAGCTATTGAGGTTTACTAATATATTTAATCAAGATGGATTTGAAACTCTTTACACATTTAAGAGTAAAAATCAGTAATCGAAACCGTTCTGTATTAAACAACAGCTGTTGTGGTTTACTAGATTTAATAATGACCGATTTTAAGATCTTTATACATTCATCAAGAGTGAAAATCCGTAATCGAAACCGGTCTGTATTAAATAATAGCTATTGTGATTTACTAATATATTTAATCAAGATGGATTTTAAGCTCTTTACACATTTAAGAGTAAAAATCAGTAATCGAAACCGTTCTGTATTAAACAACAGCTGTTGTGGTTTACTATATTTAATAATGACCGATATTAAGATCTTAATACATTCATCAAGAGTGAAAATCCGTAATCGAAACCGGTCTGTATTAAATAACAGCTATTGTGGTTTACTAATATATGTAATCAAGATGGATTTCAAGCTCTTTACACATTTAAGAGTGAAAATCAGTAATCGAAACCGTTCTGTATTAAAAAACAGCTATTGTGGTTTACTATATTTAATAATGATTAAATTTAAGATCTTTGTACATTCATCAAGATTGAAAATGAGTAATCGAAACCGGTCTGTATTAAACAACAGCTATTGTGGTTTACTATATTTAATATTGACGGATTTTAAGATCTTTATACATTCATCAAGAGTGAAAATCAGTAATCGAAACCGGTCTGTATTAAATAACAGCTATTGTGGTTTTCTAATATTTAATAAAGATGGATTTCAAGCGCTTTATACATTATTCATCAAGAGTGAAAATCAGTGATTGAAACCGGTTTGTATCTATCGTGATTATTGACAAAAGAAACAAACAATTTTAGTAATTTTTGTTGGTTTGCATAAGTTAGACAGACTCTCGTAGCATTAACTAGATTCTAAATACACATTTACAGTTAATACATTTTTCATTTCTTTTTTATTTAAAAATATATTTGTATTGTAATTGTTTTTAAGTGTTACTGTATCGTTTAAAGTCATACAAATATTATAATACAATGATTCAATACGAAATTACAACAAAATGTACGTATACGTGAGACGATATATTCTTTAAATGTTGACAAGTTACCAAAATAAGAATTAAAAAGAAATCATTCTCTATCGATGCGTAAAAGTATGTGTCGTAAAAGGTTCTCATGAAAATTGTGTTACAGCCGTACGTTGATGCAAACAGTATAATTGCACTCAAGTCCAGTCTTCACATATTTAGCGAAGCGTTAAACAATCTTAACGACCTTCATTTTTAAAATACCCTGTGACATCTATAAGAATGTTTCACGGTTTTCTTCTTGTTGTTTTTGTTTATTAAAAAAAAAGAAAGAAAAATGTTAATGAATTAATTTTAGTTTTTAATGACTGTCTGGAGACTTGGAAAGTCACTAGATGGAATTGCGACAGAACTATGTGATTATGATTAATTAGATCCGTATAGAGTTGTTAATTATAAAATAATTAGCTCGAATATTGTCCACAGGTATTTTTATTACATTTCAGGTAAAGACACATTTTTTCTTTTTTAGATCAAAACTGTGTCCTTTTAAGAATATTTCTTTACAGCCTATTCATTTAGAACTTTTTTATTTTTTGTTAATTTGTAATTAATAATTTAAAAAATAAGATTCAAAGTGGATAATTAATCGTGAAAAATCCAATGGCCTTTATAACCAGAGTAGTTAGTATTATTTTTTTACTTTACACATGATTATTGTTTAGCAATAAACTAATTTTTTCTGTTCCGAAATATCATTAAAAGTAATCCCTATTAATATTGATAGGGCAAGCACAGCTGAAGACGATTCATTCCAAACCCTTTACCCCTTATCCCTTTCACCCAAGCTCATAAGAAGAATAGACAAGGCATATCAGAAAATAACGTCGTTTTACTAAATTGCCATGAATAAAAATAAGTAATATCAAACTAACGTTATAATCAAATAAAGTTGTGTGTAATATTACCAGCTCTCAACCAGAAAGAGGTGTTGAAATATTGTCCAACTAGATTATCTACTATAGCTGGTCCCGTGGCCAACGGGACTCAGTGTCCAACTAGTTTATCTACAAGCCTACATCACACACTTCATATTTGTAAAATGTAAATTCTATAATATGTTTAATGTACATTTAGCTGTAGAAATATTTATCATACATATATTTATTTTAAGAAGTCATCCTAAACTCTGTGCTCTTAGGGACTGCTGAACTCATAATAGCAACCTTCAATATTTTTATTACTTCCTGCATACATTAACTGATGGTAATACGGATGTGTTCCTTAGTAACAAGTGTGTTTATAATAACATCTCTGTTTTAAAACTGTATTCTTCTAGAAAAAAAAAATCATTGCCACGTATTGTTAATATTCAGTCATCATTCAATATAACGTCCTGCCTCGCCAAGTGGTTAACGTAATCACCTGAAACTACTGACGTTAACGTCGGGACATTATTATATAGGAATATAATATTGTTTAGTTGCTCTGGAAGTTAGGTTTAAAAAAAAGTCCGAGTTCCTAAGATAAATATAATTTAATATGCTAAGGGAGCCTGAGCAATCAGTAGTGTTGGTGAGGATGTTATTACATAGGAATATAATAATGTTCAGTTGCTCTGGAAGTAAGGTTTAAATAAAAATCCGAGTTCCTGAGATAAATATAATTTAATATGCTAAGGGAGCCTGAGCATCAGTAGTGTTGGTGAGGATGTTATTACAATTACATAGGAATATAATAAAGTTCAGTTGCTCTGGAAGTTAGGGTTAAATAAAAGTCCGAGTTCCTGAGATAAATATAATTTAATATGCTAAGGGAGCCTGAGCATCAGTAGTGTTGGTCAGGATGTTATTATGTACATAGGAATATAATAAAGTTCAGTTGCTCTGGAAGTTAGGGTTAAATAAAAAAGCGAGTTCCTGTGACAAAGGGAGCCTGAGCACCATAAGTGAAAATACTTAAATTAATCTAAGCATATTTTAAAATCAATACCTATTTTTAGTTTAAAATTGTTAAAAGTTTATCTTGTTTTAAATCATAATTTTTATCAATTGCTAAAAATGGCTCCTTATACAGTATGATATTTTTAAAAACCCAATCACCGTATAACTCAATTGTAACTCTTTTGTCTTTCGAGTTATTATTAATTAATTCTTGATAGAATCCTATTACATAGGATGAAATCGATGTATAAATATGTATTACACAATTTTAAAATATTTATGTGTATTTAATATAGAGCGATACGATTGTTTGACAACACTCACTTCGGTGTGAAATGGAAATATTTTGTTTAATATATCAATTCAGATTTAGAAATAAAATTTAGATAACGTTATAAAAAAAAATCGCGATAAAGATTGATAAATATATAATACCGTCATATAGAATGAATAATTAGGTTATATTTTTATTAGAAAAAATGTTTAACTTGAATTACTACTATGTGTATTTTAAAAGCAAATTACGATTAGGAATATAGGTTTGATAAAAGGTAGGTGAGGTCTTGTAATTAAAGGAGTTTAACCTACTTGAATTAAAGTTAAAAAAAACCACGGCTCCAGTTCTATTATTAAAAATATAAATGATTATATAAAGCTCTGTGAATTAATTTCGTCGAGTTAAGAAATATTTTCGGTAACAAGTTAACGATCAAAACATTATTCTACTGTCGGCGTTAAGAAAAAAACTAAGGTCGCAGCTTAAAACAAGTTTTAATGTCTTCAACATGTTAAAAATTATTAATATTTTTACTTTGTTATTACCTTGCCCGCAACGGTACATTACGTAAAATAAAAAATGTTCTATTTATTGACGAATAACTTGTTTAAGGGACATTTTCATTATATTGTACTAAAGCAGCGGTTCAGTCAGTGTATCTGGAGCCACAGGTACAGAAAGGGAAAAACTAGCAAATATTTATGATATACATATACATATACATACATAATACATATATATATATATATATATATATATATATATATATATATATATATATATATATATATATATAATAAATATTATATAATATATTAAAGTATTTTCTATATATGGATCAAGATTGCATTATTACGCTGCATCGATCTTTACTTGTTTATATAAAGATTATTGTTACTTTTTGATAATAAATTAAACGCAATAAGTTAGTTTATTGTGAAAAACCACTATTGTTGTGAAAAAGTTAATATTTAACTTAGACAAGTAAGCAATAGTTTAGTTGGCAATAGCCATTGGAAAAACCACTGTAGTTAATATTTAACTTAGACATGTAAGCAATACTTTAGTTGGCAATAACCATTGGAAAAACCACTGTAGTTAATATTTAACTTAGACAGGTAAGCATTACTTTAGTTGACAATAGCCATTGGAAAAACCACTGTAGTTAATATTTAACTTAGACAGGTAAGCATTACTTTAGTTGGCAATAGCCATTAGAAAAACAACTGTAGCTAATATTTAAAGGGTTTAATATTTTAGTCGTTCTGTAAAAAAAAATGGACTTAAAAGCGAATAATGAATTAAGAAGTAAGTCGAACTAGAGCATTTGACTTCCAGACTAACTACTCACCTACGGGCAAAAAAAAATTATATGAACAGTGATTAAGCACATGCATCGTACAATTTTATTTATAATATCACCAACCCAAGTGTGATCAGTGCGGAAAGATGTAATATCTAGTGAAGGGCAATAATTTTGATGATACGGATACTGTTCAAGGTACATTATCTTATCTGGTTGTTTGTAGTGGAAAGTTTGAGTCTAAAGGAATCGAATAAATTGTTTACAGATATGTATATGTATATATATTTTTTAGACAGGTGAAATACGATGCTTGTGGCCGGAGTAACGAGAGCATTATAGATAAACGCAGCGATCAGTCCTTTAATTTCCCGCAGCGAGATGCATTTTTACATCTTTCTCCCTCTCCTCTTTATATTGTAATAATTATATTATTACAATATCCGACCTCTCTGAACAATACAGGTCAAAATAAGTTTACTTTAGTTTTTAGGAGTGAAAATTGAAATAGAAAGTATTTTGTCTGTTTGTAGAGACAAGCCTGAATTTCGACTTGGGACTAGGTTATAATTTAGTCATGTGACCTGGGACCGTGTGTAAGACTGACTTTCTCTCCAAATACAAAGGTCGTTGATCGTTAAGCCGGGAACAAGCAAAGCTTTGCGACTCCAGTTAAACCGAACCTATTCCTCATAGTAACAGCCGAGTTCAAACACCCATCTCCTCAGCGCTATATTCAAAAAGCAATTTGACGCCATCTTTAATTCTCACAGTTAAAATAATTAACAAATATATTGTTATTAAAACAGTGTTAATATTATAGTTTGCTTAAGTATTAACAGGTTCTTATGAAGAATTCCAGTTCAGATATTAATAATTTGCAAGATAAAAAGAACTTGTTATGTACTACGTTTTTAAATTTTCTGTCATAAATCATAAATTTGAAACCTGTCAAAATGAAGACTGTAAATATGGGACATGCCAAAACAAATAAAATAACTTGCGGATTTTTTTCAAACTAACTTTCCATACAGCAAAATTTGCTGAAAACCAATTAAATTTTTCTGGAAGATGGATAAAAGTATTAAAATAATGCATTGTCATGGTGTTCTGAGCTATTCTAAAAGTTTCAGATGTCTAGCTACTCGGGAAGTTAGTTAAAAATCGATTGCAAGATTTGCACTGGACAAACAAACAAACAAACAAGAAAGCAAGCTAATATAAACGTAGTAGAAATAACAAATACCATTGATTCGTGTTTATTATTAGTACACTGAGTTGCATGTAGTGATATTAACAATCGAAAACTTTGCTATATTTCTTTCTTTAATGTTGGCTACCGTGTTGATTTTTGTTTCTTAAATAAGAATATAAAAATATATTATTTTAAAATCCACAGAAATAAGGGCCCTAAACTGTATCGGTATCACATCGATAACTCCGTATTCACGCTTAATTAAATAAAAAAATATTTGCCGATATTATAATACTAAAACTGTTAATAGTACAGTTGTAACAAAACTCGATGAGCGAAAACCACCGGTTCGTCGTATAAATAAACAATATTAACTAACTAGTTTTTTGTTCTTTTATGCAGCATGTTCATCTATTTTAATTAACATACTCTTAAGGCCCCCAACACGGTCAAAATGTTTGTGCAAACATTTTGACCGTGTATGAGGCTGTTTGATGTTGGCGCAAACATGATGTTTGATGTGTATGGCCTAAATTTACCCGACATCAGGTTTGCGCAAAATGTTTAATCGTGTATGGGGGCCTTTAAATGACAGGATTTAAAAAAATTACCAACGGGAAATAAATAAGACTACAGTTATGGTTTAAAATTAAACCTATAATTGTTTAAAGACCTGTTTAATTTAAACTCTAAAGGCAAACATTCAGCTGGAATAGGAAATCTCGGAACGAGTTGAGAAGTTAATACACTTTAGTCAGACTTAGACAATACAATGTAAACTTTACAAAGATCTTATCGTGAAGCTTTCTAGCTCTGTTGTAAACACACAACTATAACGTTGAGTTATAGTATTGCGTAGTCAAGCCAGTTCTTATGAGAGTAAAATACTAACTTTTTATCATATAATTTTTCTTGACGGTGAACTCTTATTTGATTGTTTATTGTATAGAAAACTATATTGCTCAAGAGTGCAAAGTGTGGGTCGTTAAGAGTTATAAAACTATGTGTTCTAATTCTTAATAATGGCTATATTTCGCCCCATTCCGAGGCAAAGACGTGCCTGAAACATCATTACAACTTCATATAGATTACAATACAAAAAGAACCTACCGGTGTACGTAGGTTTGGTTTCATTATTTAATAAAACGTCATAATCATCTATTTAAAATTAGATTCGTCTATATTGACGTGACTCTCCTTTACAAAGATCCATTACTAACAGTTTTAAGATAAAAATATAACATAATTAGAAACTAACATTACAATTAACAACTATAAACAACTACCACAATGTGAGCTTGAGGTAGCCTGAGTTTAAACCTACATATTATTTACTATTTATAGACCGCTAAAACTGAAACATCCTGATTTACTTTCTTTTATTTTTTTTATTACTAAGTGCTGCTATTATTTTATCCGTAAAGCACGAGTATTATTATTTTATGTATTATTATAATTTTATTTCCACAAAACATTTTATATTAGGTTTGTAGCGAGAGTTATGATTTGATAAGGCATTATTATGTTATTTCTTTATGTTTAGGATAGCCAATAAAATTTATTTATATCTTTTAAATCTGATTTATAGTTAATAGTGTTATTAGTCATGGCTATGTACGCGGCTTCAAGGTATTTTCGTTTAGATTCATGATGTTTCAGGCACGTCTATGCCTTGGAGTGGGGCGTAATAATATAGCCATTATTAAGAATTAGAACACATCGTTTTATTAACCCTTAACGACCCACACTTTGCACTCTAAATTAATATAAAAGGGACAAATAAATGAAACCACATATTGATCTATATTTTCATTTGGTCGTTGTTAGGTTTAATAAATAAATAATTTTATTCCTTCTCCTCCTTTAAAAGGAAAAGGAGAAGGAAAAAAAATGTATTAATTAACTCTAACAACGAGCAAATAAAAATATAGATCAATATAGTTTCTATATAATAAACTTTTTATCGTCTTATAAGATATAGTTTAAACTAAGGTCGATAACATGAACCGAGAGGTGAATGTGTCTGAATTCGGACTAGGATCTCTAAGTACTTATTTTTATGTATTTATTATTATTTTAAGAGACAAATTAAATCAAGTTATTACGGATTTTTAAATCCGACTCGAGCAAGATTTAACCCCACTTGACTTCTCGACATCAAGACGGACACAATCTCCGGCCTTATTATACATCAAGTGTCTTGACATAACTAAGACTTAATTGCTTAAACATAATAGAGTCGTCTCATTAATTTTTTGAAATAGTTGCCCCTTAAATGGTTTTCTCTATTTTATTTATAAAAGATAAATATTAAGAAAATAAAATTTTCATTTTCACGCGTCGTAAAACACGACAAAAATAATGTTCTTCTTCCCTGGACCAAGAGGAGACTTACCCAATGTCTTAATTAATAGAGAATAATAACAAAAATATTAGTAAACATTTGTGTGTAGATGCTCCGGTTGAAATACCTGGCTATTATCTTGGAAGGGTCGTTGATACGTACGATGTATGCATTACATGAAGCTTGCCGAGTTATTTATGCATGACATACTCTCTTGTCGAACATGTCTTCATAACTTTCATGCTTAGTGCTTTCTAGACGTATTCGAATCACGATTCCTCGTCACAAGTGAAGTTGCCGTTATTCCTATTAGGTACATTCAGTTAGTACATGTCAATCGTAGTCTTATAAATCGATATTCCATATTACCAATTATAATTAATTATTTGTGCAGTAAAGTTATTTGGATACTATTACATCTGCATTGTTCACTTCAAAGCAAGTTATATTCAATTTCACAAAGGGAGAAAACTCATATATATAAGCTCCCATTCAAAACGTTTGCAGACCCCTTTATTATTGAAGTCCTAATTGGAATAAGCCTGCTTCATAATATTCTATACGCTTCATAAGCCCCCGTTTTCAAGGGGAAACATGATAACAAGGAAAAGCTACCGTGCTTCGATCGCTAAACTTAATAAGGGTACCTCTTACGCCCACTTACAATGGTATTAGAATGTTGTAGGTTGGACGATGATAAATACAATTATCATCATGTTTTACTAAATTGCCAATACTGCGATTTGCTCGCATATTACTTCAAAGCTCAATAAAGCATTGTGTAAGACGGATTATATTGAAAATATAATGAAGTATGGCCCTTTATCATAAAATACCGGCTTTCAATCAGGCAATAGTCTACCTAACAATTGCTCATACCGAAGAGACGTTTGTATCAAAATAATTCCCTGCGATATTCAATAAATAAACTAATTTGATTTTCAGGTGGAACAATGACAAAAGGATAGAAATCGATGCTATTGCTGAAGTGGATAGTATATTCTGCCATAGAGATTTTGATTTATCTTTTAACTCAAAACAGCACAGCCCGAAATCTTTATTAAAATGGGTTTAATTTGAGCGAAACTTGACAAACTTCGACTTTCCATTAGATTTAGTTATAGAAAGTCTTCAGTAATTGTGATGTATTGATCAATTCTTGTAACTTGTGGCTGTCGTAAACATATTATTGTCATGACATGACATAGCTAACTAAAATTAACGTGGAATCTACTGATTTTGCTATATATAGCTGTCCACCCCTCTGAAAACCATAACATATGTCGGAGAATTGATCTACAAAAGTAAACAATTTTTTCAAAACTAATTATGGCACGATTGTAGAATTCAATTTATAGACGGGAAAAATTAGAATTTTCAACATCGGTATCACGAGATTTTGTATTGATTTCTATTATTCATGTGAAAAAGCCTTGATTTCCTTTGCACATTAATCCCTCATGTTATATGTTAACTCCTCAGAAGGCAGAATTAAGTAGGCATTTGCCTTATCGGTATATTAGTTAACTTAATAAGGCAATCAGTAATCATAGAAGCAAAGATGTATGAAAGCAAGAAGTATGAGGCATTTGATAATAGAGCAGCGATAGATTTTTATTTAATTTCTTTCTTTGATATTCTAGCAAGCAAACATTTGTTACATTCTTGTGTGATTCAGTGAACATAAAAGAAACCTATAATTGCATAAACCACGATTGTTCTAAGCTGAGTAAATATACTACTAGCCAATTAAAAATTGCCATACTATCAATAGCCTATTAAACAATTAAGCCCGTTGCAACGGGCTTAATTGTATTCTAAGAAAAAAAGTAAAATTAAGTAAATTAATTTAGATAAGTTATTATATCTATTTGAAGACCAACAAATCAAAACAAACATTTATTTTTATTGGAATAAACGTGGTTGCCTTAGCTTAGCAATAACAAATCATTTCGAGGTGAATCGTCGCTGTCGGGACACTACTTGATTATATAAATGATAGTTGTTAATGTCAATTGTCCATAGTTAATTTTTTAAATTGTTAATATAGTTAATTTTTAAAAAAAAAAAAATGTATGACCCTCTCTCACAGAGATAGATTTTTTTTTTCAATTTACCTCAGCGACATCATAAAAATAAATTAAAACAATAAAATTAACATGACTGAAAATGACCTTAAATAAATTGGTTGTGCGTGAAGTCTGGTCACGTAAAAAGGGGTTCGTTGGTATTGTGAACATTAAATTAGTATAAAGGGGGCTTAGTATTAAGGGGGGCACGAAAAATTAAACACTTTTCACAAGTGTTATATATTTTTGTAATCTACTCTTTAATACCTTTAATTTGATACCCCACTCAAAATTTAAACAAAATATTTTTTTCGCATGACGTGAATTATCCGCCATTTGAATTTGAACAGCTGATAATTTTGAGTTTGCTATATTTTTCCTGTGTGAGCGTCAAAACTATCTTTAATATTGGGCAGTTTAATGTTCCTATCTCTTTTGATTCAAAAGTTGTTGGAACCGTACAGTGACAGACAGACAGACGAAACTAAAAGGGTTTCATTTTTTTTGGTTTTACCAACGAAACCCTAAAAAGGGTAAAAAAAACTTATTGTTTTTATCATTACTACACAATTATAATCATCAGATAAAAAAAATGGTGATTAAATAAATGGTGGTGAATATAAGAGTTAAAAACAAGTTTTACTTTTATTTTTACAGATTTATTTTAGAGCTGGCTAAAAGAAGATATCTGCTATCTGAAGTCATAGAATAGCATTAATGACCTCACTTACTTAAGAGTTCAACAAGAAAAAAGGGGATACAGCACGCTCAGAATGATTCTAGAGCCATTCCTAGGAGTTACTATTCTCGAAAGAGATATGACATCATAGAAGAAGGTCGTGTGTTATCTGACTGGATGCTGGATACAGTTGTGCTCACGAGGTATCAGTGTTTGGACCCTAATGCAGATCGTGTCGCCCAGAGATTAAGCTAGATTAGCTGTCATATATATACGACAATGCTGAAAGAGTCTTCCTTATAAAGGCCTCTCTTGCCACAATATATACGCGTTGGCAATTTAACAATGTCTATATACATATATTTTTATACGCGTACGCGTTTCATGTTTTTGTAAATTCGATTTGACGTTTTTTCTCAGTTCGTATATTGTAAAGAAATTCAATATTAATTTAAAAATAACAACTATATTTATTTAACTATAAACTCATCATGATTAACTTTTTTCTAAATATTCAATACATATTTATTTTAATTTAAATCAAATTATAATTATTATTAACAAAGGGAGACAGACAGAGGAAAATAGACTCCAGCGCCGGGATATAATTTGATTTAAATTAAAATTTAACTTTCCGTAGTATGAATACTACCTAAAACTTAAAAATACATATTTATTGTAACACGCTTACTTTAATGATACAAATAATGCTTTTATTTTAATTTTGCCTTAACTCCGCTAGGTACGAACAGTTAGTTACTTTCAATTTTATCTCTTTTCTAACTCCGCCATATATAAGTATATATTTTTGTAATCTACTCTTCAATACCTTTCATTTGATACCTCTCTCAAAATTTAAAAATACATTTTTTTCCCGTGATAGCATTCAGCCGCCATTTTGGATTCCCAGTTAATCCGACCAAGTTGCTATTCTTATTTTTCCTTTGGCCCATAAGACCGCACATTTTTCATATTTTTTTATATTTTTAGTAAAAGCGGAAATATAGTTTTAGGGGGGGGGGGACCCGCATAATTTTGATGTTTCTTGACAAAATGGCGGGAAAATTAAACGCTTTCTACAAGTGTTATATATTTCTGTAATTAACTTTTCAATACCTTTCATTTCATACCTCACTCAAAATTTTAAAAAAATACTTTTTTTTCTCGTGACAGGAATTAGCCGCCATCTTAGATTCCACGTTAATCAGATCGAATTGCTATTCCTATTTTTTCTATGGCCCAGCAGAACGCACATTTTGCATATTTTTAGAAACAGTGGAAATATAGTTTTAGGGGGGGGGGGGAGAACGCAAAATTTTAATGTTTTTTGATAAAATGGCGTGGAAAATTAAACGCTTTCCATTATATATTTTTGAAATTTACTCTTCAATACCTTTCATTTGATATCCCACTCAAAATTTAAAAAACAAAAAAAAATTCGCGTGACGTTAATTATCCACCATTTTAAATTTGAACAGATGATCATTTTGAGTTCGCTATATTTTTCCTGTGTGCGCGTCAAAACTTTCTTTAATACTGGAAAGTTTAATGTTTTTATCTCTTTTGATTCAAAAGTTATTGGAACCGTACAGAGTGACAGACAGACAGACAGACACAGGAAAGAAACTATAAGGGTTTCCTTTTTTTGGTTTTTCCAATGAAACCCTAAAAAAGGAATTGGGGACGGTTGATCGGAAAACTTTTATCAGCCATTTATATTGCTACGTAGGAAAATTGAATAAAATAAATTGAAATAGGGTTGTAGATAATAAATGTGACCCAGACTTGAACATCCCCTCCAACAAGAAATCAGGAAATGAGTTGTCATGGCAACCATCCCTTCCTCTCTACAGAGATGTAATGCAACAGGCAGATAAATCAATTTCAAATTTTATTCTTCATTTCTCCTGTCCGTTGCCAAGGTAATAAGTAACCCTCCCAAGCACCCCTTCCCAACTATCTCTGGCACGAGCCGCCCTTTGCTTGGGGGGTAAAGGTGAATGCCGGAATCGATCCCAGCCGACAAATTGGCCCTTATATTGCGTTTAAAGAAATATTATACAATCACTAATTGGAAAAAATAAAATGTTGAACAACGTATACAATGACAGGTCTATAAATTATTTGCTCGGTGCAAGCTAATTTATACTAAACTAATATATATATATATATATATATATATATATATATATATATATATATATATATGTGTGTGTATATATATATATATATATATATATATATATATATATATATATATATATATATATATATATATATATATATATATATATATATATATATATACAGAAAACAAACAAAACTCAGGTTTCGGTCACAAAAATCGTCTTTATGTTACAATCCCGACGTTTCGGTTTTTACTTAAAACCTTCTTCAGGGGCCGTAAAACATCTAAACAACGACTCCAGCAGTCGTTGTTTAGATGTTTTACGGCCCCTGAAGAAGGTTTTAAGTAAAAACCGAAACGTCGGGATTGTAACATAAAGACGATTTTTGTGACCGAAACCTGAGTTTTGTTTGTTTTCTGTTTATATTTACGGTCGAGAATTTATTCATATATATATATATATATATATATATATATTATTAATGGTAACATGATTTCATCACACATATTAGTTTATCTTATCACTGATGTGGTAAAGTGTTATAGTGTCGAGGAGGTAACAATTATACATGAAAATCGTAACACTTGACACAAAACCAATACCTTTATTGAATGTAAATATAAGTGAGGATCAGAGATTAAATGAATAAATCCCTAATAAAAATAGCAGTATAGAGTGACAGGTATGTTCAATTCTCGCTGGCAATAATAGTTATTTAAGTTATTAGGCAGCAGAATGGAATTTTGCTGACAAGTTTTAAGTTTTAGTTCCGAGCCGAGGATATGCTAAACAAATTTACTGCAGAGGCGAAGCCGAGGCAGAAAATTTACTATTTTATCTACGAGTGATATGAAATATAAACATTATATCTCTGTTTAGATGCGTAGAAAGTGATTCTTTACGTACTTGTATTCATTGCGCATGCGCGTCTCATAGTTCTGAAGAATTCCTCTTCTTTACCACACTATGCGCAGCGCGGTAAAGAAGAGGAATTCTTCAGCTTTACGCACGATTAGCGAGTTTGTTTACATTTAACAAAACTAATTTGCTATTCTTTTATTAAAGTAACTGTTTATATCGAGTTTTTAGTGAAAAACAATGAATGAATCAAGTAGCTTTGACGAAAATGTAGAGAATAATACTTCTCCAGAAATAATTAATTCGGCAAAAAATACAACTCAAGATTAATGCCATCTTTATCAAGAGAAGAGATACGAACTTACATACAGCAAGTTTATTTTTTTTCTGTATTTATTATTTAAATCTAACAATCGTAGATAAATTACGGTACGCAACTCGTGCGAAAACGGCATTTTGCATTGCTTGTGTGGTTTTACTACCCTCGCTGTCGCTCGGGTGCAAACTCCACACTCGCATGCAAAATGCTACTTTCCGTACTCGACGCGTAATGTACTATTACCTGTTGACAGACGAGGCAGGAAAATGTTAATTACCTGCTAAGGTGTAACTGAAGCAGGATATATATATACGAGTCAGGAATGTTTCCTTTGGTGTTTAGTTACATACAATATTTTATCTAGTAACGGCAGAAAAATTATACTAATTTTATTATATTCCCTTTTTAATATATATAAAAGATTTAAAGAAATGGAAGTTGAAAAAAAAACGAAAGTTTGAGTCATCAAGAAAACAAAACAAAGGCAAAACGAATTAAGTGTTGCCACTTTTAACAGCTGTTTTTACCTCAATTGTTAGCGATTTTTTAAAAATAATCACTGTAAAATAATAAAATTTGTTTTATTACTCTATTTAAGTTATTTTCAAAAAAGACATTTAGCAGAATATTACGCTTCAATATATAAAAATGAACAATGTGGGAGAGTTTATAACCTGCGATGTAGTATCCTTTTTGCAGTAAAATTTTCTTATAATTTTGCAGCCTATTTGCTATTTTGCTGACACTTTATTATTTTGCTGCGTGTTTTTTTGACATGTTACAAAAAAATCAAGAAAAATGAAATTTTGTAGATTGAAAACAGTAGGTAAAACAATTATTCTTAATTTTGCTGCCGTGAGTAGATAAAAAACTTATTTCACACACAAGTTGTTCTGTTGTAAACATTTTGCCAATCTTTTCCGTGCAGTTTATTTTTTAAACTTAAGATTGCATGCAGACATGTACTTCAAAACTTTTCAATTTTGACGTATAAATTACATCTTTCAACTTCAATATTTCACCCACTCAAAAATATTAATAAGATTATCTTGATTAATTCTTTTACCTTACCTTCGATAAAACGTTTTAAAATATATATCCTCGAGCCAACTAATAGATTATGTATTAATGTAAAAATATAACAAAAAAATAAGTAACAAGCCAAAAACCCCAAATAAATTAAATCGCTTTAGTCTTTTGTATTATTTTTTAAATATAATTTTATTTTTGAAAGAATCAAGATTTCACTACATTTTATTTTTTATTTGAGTTTACACATTTTATGTTTAAAATAAACTGCGTCAGTTGGTATAATTATATAGATTTCTAATATGCTATTCAGCCCCAAGGGTTGATTGAAAAGCATAAAACAAAAAAGCTATATAGAAATTTACATACTGTAACGCTTACTTAATAAGTTTGAAAACAGTTTTTTGTTATAATCAAACATTTTATGAAACACACACACACACACACACACACACACACACATATATATATATATATATATATATATATATATATATATATATATATATATATATTTATTTATATTTATAACATCTAGTTTAACCTTATGCAAAACTAGATATAATCTTTAATGAGATTTATTCTTTTTACTACTGATTGCTCAGATGTGATAAGGAAGTAACAAGCAATTTCGAAAGATGGTTTACATGAGATAAATTAATTTTCAAGGGTAAAAATATTGTTAAACAATTTATATTTTTTCGTTTTAGGTTGTTAAAAATGTTTAAATAATGTATTTAGGTCTAATTAATAATGTTTGTATTTATATATAATATGATCTTCATTACATTAATATTATTTAGTGCACCTACGTAAATGTAAGATATAAGTGGTAAATAATATTGAATTATGTAAAATTAAACCCACGGTTGATTTAACTTTCTATTATTTATATATATATATATATGTTTATACATATACATATATATATATATATATATATATATATATATATATATATATATATATATATATATATATATATTAATTATTGTATTAAGTTAAATATTATTATTATACTAGTAGGGGAGACCTGGGACGGTTGAAACAGGGTACGGTTGAAACAACCCAATTAATGGGTGGAGAAATATGTGATATTTGGGAACAACCAAGGAAAAGGGACGCGGCTTCCGTGGCGGAATCTGAACTTTTGGGTTTGGTTTTGTTTCGAGTTTATCTTAAGTTTCTGAGAGGGGGTATTGTGTTTTCGCGTCCAAAAGTAAGTATTTTTGTTGCTTTCTTTTGCTTTTTTATCCAAAACTACAATAGTTGTGGTTAAAACATTAAGATAGTTTTTAACGTAAGAACTTTACGTGGTGTACAGGTGTAGTTCTTTTTTATCTAAATTGTTTATTTCGGAGGTTATGACGACAACTTTTATAAAACATGTTCTGGGTACGGTTGTAACAATGTTTACAATTAAGTTACCATCTGGCTATAAAGTATGGAATTTGCAAATACACTTTAAGCTTCATTTAAATAATTTAAATTAAATTTTATTTTTTTTTTACTTTCGTCAAATTTGATTAGTTGTTATGTTAATTAACCTTGAACTACAAAATATATTATACAAATTACATTTAGAATATTTATTATTGTTTCATTTATCTTAAACTCCTAATATTCTCCGTATGACCAATTATTCAATTATTTTGCTTCATGTTCTGTGATTTTGACTCGATAAATAAGTATTTCTAACATAATTCTCTTTATTCTGTCAGTGTTACAACTAACCCCAATAACTGTTACAACCGGCCCTTGTATGGGGTCGGTTGAAACATTTTTCCTGAATTTTTAAAATGCCTATAAATATTTTTGTAATGCAGATAATCTTACAATAACCTCATCCATTTCTAGTCTGATAACTAAAGTTCAATTAAGGCCCACTGTCAAATACATTATGGTTAAAATGTTTCAACAGTCCCCGGTCTCCCCTATATAATACAGAAATAAAAAATATAAAAATAAAAACAATTTTTTATTTTTATTTTTTAGCTGATCAAGTGTTTTTGGCACTTCTTTAGATTGTTAGTCCTCTTATAATGAAAACAGAGGGGAGAAACAATCTAAAGAAGGTGTACGGAATTTTCTTCTTTAGACTGTTACTCCCCTTATAAAAACAGAAGTGTGATGTTCCTTTGTCCCAAAGTACATTGGACTAAACATTACTTTGTCTTAATAGTTATTAAGTTAAAGTCATTTATATTCTAAAAACACATAGGGGAGAAACAATCTAAGGACGTACTGTGTTTTTTAGTTTATATATTTTTTTTAAGGAGTAAGTTTGATTAAATCCATTGTTCTATTTGTATTGTAAGCTAGTTAGAAAATTTAAATCATAATTAGCTATATATTTTGTTTCGTGGAACTTATTCATTGATATGGGGCTCTGTAAACTGTAAACTACGTGGATGGGATTAAGTACAGAATTGTCAGCGCGAGAAAGCGCTGCGATTTTTCTTATCGCAATAAAGAAATATAACTAACTTAGTTGTTTTTACCGAAATTTGATGGATCTTACTCATGGTGAATAAAACTTAATAAAAAAAAGCCGTAGTTAATAATAAATATTATATTTTTTATAATTATGTTTCCTGTTATTATGTAGGCCTAGCAATTAAATGATTTGTCTAAATAGTTTTATTTCCAAAGCCAAGGAATAGAATCAGGACTATATTATACATCATTCATTCCATTACTATATATAAAAGAATACAATACTCTCCAAATTGTAATTTGGAGTCTATTTATAAACAAAAAAAAATAGCCAGTCGATACTAAGAAATAAAGTAATAAGTATTAAATAAAATGCTAAAAAAGGTATAATAAATAAGAAAATAAACATAGTCAAAACCAATTAGACTGGGAAGTCAAGGAACAATCATCAGCCATTGGTGCATTAATTTAATTACTAATCTCTTCTCTCAATACGGCAGTTCACCAGTAAATATTTAATAACTCTAGTTTTAGGACAAATTAATAAAATAATAAATACTCGATTTAGGAGCATTAGTGTGAGGTTTAAGCAACCCAATCAGAAATTGAATCGGTCATCAATTGCGGAAGCAAGTTTGTAGATCTTTTAAAATCAGTTACCAGTAGTGGAAAATCTGCTTTTCGATACGAATGACCGTTTAGCGCCATAAGCCTCCAAAAAAACCTTAAAGTTGTGTCCGCCATCTTTAATTTTTTAAGGGGGGTAATTTTTGTATTATCTTATCGGATTTTACCAGTCGGTTTGGGACAATGTCCGACTAAACGCAAAAAACTGCGAGTCTATAGAAGTGCCCAAACATTTTGATTTGCGAGTCTTTGGGTTTTGGTTATGGTGGGTCAATCTAATTGTTTCAGGTTATTATTATTATACTTTTTTTTTTTTTTTTTATAAAATTGTTAATAACTTCGGTTCTACTCAATATTTTTCGATGAAACCAAGCCTACAAATTGCGCAACATGTTTACGCTCACCTCTGACAAAACATTAATCGGGGTGAAAGACACACAAACACTCATACACGAAAAAGGTTAAGGCCGGATTTGGTTTTTGGAATGTATAAAGTGAAAAAGTATCCAAACAATTTTCAATTCCGACCAATGTACAGACAAAACTTTAATTTTATATAATATTATATAGATAGAGATATTCTTTGCTATATATAAGTCTGAACAGGGCTGACTGAAAGACTTAACTTGAAGTAAAACTGCAGTTTCTCGGAAGCATATTCGTTTCATTTAAAAACACGACATCTTTACAAAAAGTAATGCTAAAGAGGTGGATGAGAATCTTGTGAGAGAGGAATTCAGTCGTTACCGGAAGATTAGAAGTTTATAATCATAAAGCTGGCTCGTGGTAGCCTGTGAACCATAATAATGTGGGATCTGAAACATCGGACCGGTCTCGCTTCGAGAGATTTGTTTACTCGACCGATCACACCGATTCATTACTACGATGTACCGTAGCTCTTGTTCTTTTATTATTATAAAATACCATTGTATTACCTAAGGAACACGACATAGTCCAAAAAAAGACCCATGACCGACACCTATTATAGATCAGGTGTATTTAAGATCAGAAGTAAATACTAAACCTTAGCCATGCTTGCAATTCTTTTAATCTTGCCCTACTAAGGTCATGCCAGACTTCGTCTGTCTCATCGCCTACTCTTTTACACAATAAGTTAAACACAATAGTTAATTTAAATGAAATTTTCGATTAAATAGACGTTAAGACACACGCTAAATTTCTCCTCACTCTAGCACAAAACGACAGTAAAACAGAGAAATATTTTATTGAAGACCGCATGAAATGAAATTTTTTTCTTTAGCTTTAACCAATTCGAGATCTTAGTCTTTCTGGCAAAACATATTCGGCATGACTCTTTATCGTGTTATAACGGAGTCCATTAATTTTAATATTTCTTTGTAGGTAAGAGGTAGGAGTCCCTCAGTGTTATAACAAACATTGAAGATATCTTAAAGCTCAACGTTGCCAGAAATTGAAGATCAAATGCTAAATTACACGTTTATGCAAGATAGTGCCCCGTCCCATCGCTCCTTGAAAACAATTCAATACTTGCAAGAGAATTGCCCAGACTTCAGGCAACATTGTGCTCAACACATCTTCAATGTTTGTTATATTGTAACACTAAGGGACTCGTACCACATACCTACAAAGACACCCCCCCCCCCCCCCTCCCTCTACCATATGGTAATTTATTCTATCAAAACTATAAGACCAAACAACGATTACTACCTGGACAACGACTTTTTTAAGACCCTATTTCAAACCGTCATTGCATGGCTTTCACCCAATGCTTTGTTAAGTTATAGATATGAAATTTAAAGTAGAAGAATGTACATAGTTTTCAGACCCCGCAAACCCCATATCTCTATCTATTTCAGATGCTGACCTATAAGTGTTCAAAAAAGTGCGGTTTTTTGGCCCACCATAGGTGTTCTCTTATCGAAGAAAAAACGAGTAATAATTAAATGACCAAAATCTAAATAGACCGCACTTTATTTCCTATAAATATATAATTTTGGCTTGACCGGACACATCGACTCTAATATCTTCGATCTGTAAGATATTTTATCAGGCTATTAGATACGACTACATGTCCGTTTAGAGTAGCTCATAGAGTACCGTCTACTATTTACCAATAAGTAGCTAGTGCAACATATGAATTATTCATAAGTATGTGTCGCTTCGACAAATACATGAAACACGCTACCTAATCACCTAACCGATAAAATGACTCATTGTCGATCGACGTTTACAGTTATAGAAAACTATATGGTTTACAAGTAAGCATGTCAATTTGGAATAATACTGATTTTAAGTGTGACGGCAGTTGTTGGAATGTTGACTGTTTGCTCACAGTTTATTAGACAACCGGCTAAATTTAACATCATAATATCATCTTTATACATAATCAGTTTATATTTTTATTTTTCAGATCCAACAATCAGTTTATTTTTACTACAAATAAATACTATAATAGTCTCAGTTTGTTTTGTTGTCAAATACATCAGTGGGTCTTGACAGATAAGACATGTAAATAATCAAATCGATTGTTACCATTTACTCTTAAAGGCCCCCATACAAGATCAAACACTTTGCGCAAACATCAAACAGCCCCATACACGGTTAAAATGTTTGCGCAAACATTTTGACCGTGTATGGGGGCCTTAAGAAGTATGTTTGTTTGCAGAGATTTCAAGGGACAATGTAACATGTTCAGAGATTAAACTTGATCCGTTAATTTTAATAATTCTTTGTTTTGAACTTGATGCATTTTTTGGAGCAAAACAACCACATGTTCCACGGCATAGTATAATTTTGAATCAATTTTCTTTCGATATGATTTTAATTTTTTAGTTAACAACTTAATATCGTTTATTATTTACCTACTCGTAAAATATTTATTATAAGTTATAACATTCATATTATATTACTTCTATAAGTTTAATTAACCTAATTATTCTTTTATTGCATTTGTATTTATTAATTTAGCTATATGTATTCGGTTTCTCTCGATGTTTAACGATGAAGTAAGGTCGGGTTATTATACGCCAGACTGTTCTCAAGGAAACAGTTGTGAACCTTGTTACATATCGTTGGATTCCCTAAGAAATAAGACATGTTCTACACCGATGATCGCAGCGACAGTTTCGCAATAAAGACGAATCCATCCTGTAATGTATGTACAGGACCTATATAAACCTGTGCTGATTGGCACATACAAACAGAAAAACATTTATAAGAAATTAATTATTATTTCAGTAAGAAAACTTAACAGAAACAGTTCAGTATTCCAGGGGAGGTCAAGTGCCCCTGTTTGACCCCCATATGGGGCCCATGGAAGGTTCATAGAATATGCAGGGAAGTAACGACTCCACTGATGTTACTCGATTTGTGATATTGTACGTTCTATTCTAAACGATAGAGACCGGGCCTGGAGATTACTATTGCCTTACTTTTGAAACCGAGGGTTTTGTATTGTAGATTCGTTTGATTTGTACTTGAAGCAGTGTTATACAGGATTATTTTTCAAGTGAAGGTGTTTTAAAGTTAAAAGCTATTTGGGTGTGGTGGGGAGGACGAAGGAAAGAGTAAAGAGGTCGGTCAGGTCGGTTAGCCAACACGTCTAGCCCACGCCGCGCATACACGGCTCCGTCTGCCTTCCACCTCAGATCACATCCATATTTGGATCCCCGGTCTAACAACGAGTCTTCGCAATTTCCCCTCATTTGACAATACGCCTCTTTAAAAAAAAGTCTCAGAGGGATAACCGAGATGTGGTATCGGCCGTATGCGTTTACCTTAATCAGGAGTATCTGATAAAAGGAAACTTGAAATTCATCCTGCATCACAGAATAACTTGAAGAAACATCTGCTTAAGAGGTGGTATGAAAAAAAAATCCGAAAAGTTGCAGGGTGATGCCGTAATGACGTTGTTGAGTAGACGATTAATCCAAGCGACAATTTCCAAAACAACTTTTCTAGAACTCTCTATAAATGCCCTCTATTTTTTAAGTAGTTACTGTCAACGTCTGGTTAAATAAGACAACGTTATTCGAATGCAAACGAAGCCCACCTTCAAAATTATTAGTATGTAATATTATGGTTTGGAACAAAGTGGATTGTTACGGGATGTACATGTTTCTTTTTTCACCCGATCAAAACAGCTTATATTCATACAGTACGGAAGTTCGGCTGCTTTAAGGCCCCCATACACGATCAAACAATTTGCGCAAAATGTTTGCGCAAATCTGATGTCGGGCAAATATAGGCCATACACGTCAAACATCATGTTTGCGTAAACATCGAACATCTCTATACACGGTCAAAATGATTGCGCAAACATTTTGACCGTGTATGTGGGCCTTTACACAACTACTCGATGATATCAAACATGGCTCCCTTTTGGGATCCAATCCGTCACCAAATAAGTCAGCGTTAGAACCCTATTATTAATCGGTTTTGTATTAAATTGTAGTTAAGAGCATTATGCCTTATTAAGGCTCTTATCAATTTGAAATTTGAACTGAGAATAAGGCCTTCATTTTATACGATTATTCTTAATGACATTCAGGGACCTTTTTGAACGATAAAATAAAAACTTAGTATTATCTAATTATTTAAAATATATAAAAAAAGTCTGAACAACAGTATTTTTTCAAACTGTTAGTTCAAACTTACGGCCTATGTTCGACCGGTTCTTATAAACTCCTGAGGTAGTTGCTTTTCAGTTCTTTTCACGGTACATCAAGAGTATCTATAATAAATGTACGCCTACAAATTGTCGCAAATGAGTCTTAGTGCGTTGACAGCACGGGAAAGTAAAAAAAACCGGGGAGCCAATGAGAGCACAGAATTTTAAAATCCTAACCTCTCATTGGCTCTCCATCCCATTATTTGTTTTTACATTCCTGCGCTATCAACGTACTAAGACTCATTTAGCACAAACTGTGAGCATATAATTTATAACAAGTATCTTAAAGTGTAATGCAGTAATTATACATATGACGATAACACATTCGTTGCTTATAGTCAGCTGTCATGCATAACTCTCATTAAGCCTCAGCACATTCGCGATTTGAACTCTACATTTTTATTTCGTCATTTAAAAATTAAAAATTAAATTAACCAATTTTAACACTAAAATACTCAGTAAGCTTTGCAATAATTAGGGTTATATTTTTTTCTTGTTCCCAAATATAAATTTTGTTCTTATGGCTGAAGAGTTTTTTTAGTTCATAATTGAACTGGTTTTTAATTGCATTGGTGATAAGGTGGAAACCGGTCTGCATAAATTTGCTTTTGTGATTATTCTTTTTTTAACAATGAACTAATCAATTTTGTTGTTTGAGTTTATTAACCCTGAATTTGTTCCTCAAAATGTTGGTAAACATCACTATGTACATTGTGTTATTTGAGTTGTACTAACCCTGAATAAGTTCCACAAAATATCGGTAAACACCACTAATTATACATTGTGTTACTCTGAACCTCAACTTTAGACACGGGAGAGAGGAAAACAACTGGAGGTGTGCTCTATGCAATCTCAACCAAAATGAGGATATATTTCACGTTATTGCAGTGTGTCCAATCCTCAGCGAATCTAGGAGGTATTCTCTGGGCAAAAGCACCCTGGACATGAACGAGTTCAAAAGTTGGATGAACGGTGAAAACTGAGAAAAATTAGCAAATTCTATCAAAAGAGCTTGGCTCTACAGAAAACTTCTGATTGATGAATTTAACTTTAATTAAACATGTTACTAAAAAATATAATAAATAAATAAATAAATAAATAATAAGCACACAGTAACTAAAATTAAGTAAATATTATATTAAGTGAAATAAAGTAAATTAAATATTAAAAAAAAAAATTAATTCAGTATACCTACGAATAAGTAGAATAAATAAAAATAAATTAATACTAGGATTTTTATAATTAATAAGAATTAATATGCATTGTGCTATTTGAGTTGTATTATCCCTGAATAAGTTCCACAAAATATCGGTAAACTCCACTAATTATAATTTTTTTTTTTTTTTAATTTTCTTGTAATTATGAAGGCCAACTTTGTTCCAAGTAAGTTTGCTAATTTAATATTGGTTACTAAAAGTAAACTCTATAGTTAGTTTTGATATGAATCATTGTTTTGTGTTTTATTAGTATGTGTAATATGTTTGTACAATTGAAGTTTGATGTTGATTATAGATTGTAGAAGCTATTACTTGTAGGATTATAAAGTAAATGCATTTTTGGTAACTAAGTAAAATAATTTAAATTTTTAAGCTTTAGGTAGTATTCTTACTACGGAAAGATTAAATTTTAATTTAAATCAAATAATTATCTCTAACTACGGGAGACATAGAGAGAAAAATAGACCCCCAGCACCGGGACTTGAACCAAGGGCCTCCTATATATCCGTTAAAATAATTTAAATTTCCATTACAAACAAGAATAACGGAAGATGATCTTTTATATATGTATATTGAAAGAGTTAAAAAAGAATTAAATTAATAAAACGAAGCTTAAAGCAGTCGTCTGTCTTATATCCTTCATATTTAATCTATGTACGTATATTATGTAGAATCCAAATACCACTGAGTGGCTAACTCTTCACGGTATCTCTGGAAGTATTTAACTAATGATAAAATCCTAATATCCCCTAAGCGCCCGCGCCCGTTGAAAAATCTTGATACGATAATACAATCTGCCACCATTATTTAAGATGGTTGTCATAATGTTAAATTCGACATGACTATATCTCCGGAGCTAATTGCAATTTCAAAGTTAGCATTCTTCTATAACGTAAACAACTTTGGTGAAAGGGGTTTCTAAGCAGCCATTTTGATTTAAGATGGCATCCATATACGTATTTGAAACCAAGTCCCTACATAATTATCACTAATTCTTATAAATGGTAAAATAAAAGTATTTTACTTGGTATGAGATGGTTAGATCCATTTTACTTGGTATGATCATGTGTAAAATAATATTGATGTACGACAAAAATAAATTTGAATCCAAAATGGAGGATATAGGGGCAAAGTAAAAATAAGAATGGGAATTGAGCCCAGACTGACCAAACGAAGTTAGGTGCTTGGGAAATAATACTCCTAATATTCTCGTTTAGTAAAATAACTTTAATGTTTCTTGACATTCGCAAATTAATCAAATTAAAGAGACACTTAAGGCCCCCATAAACAATCAAACATTTTGACCGTGTATGGGGGCCTTTAGAGAAGCGCGCTAATCTAGATAGTAATCATATAAAATGATTAAATTTACATAATTTAAATAACTTTATCGATTGTGAAACTTTCGAGTGAAATCATTTGAGAATAAAACTCAATCATAAATGACAATCTCATTGTCAGTTTATAGACAATATCATTGCCAGTTTATTGACAATCTCATTGCCAATTGATTTACAATCTCATTGCCAATTAATTGAAAAGCTTATTGCTAAATGATTTAAAATTTCATATCCATCATAAAATACTGTCGAAGAAAGAAATGTTTAGTAAAAGGATTATTTTAAGCGGTCTTATCTGTCATTATTATAAGAGTGAATGCAACAGTTCACTCAGTGTTGCCAGTTTCTTATTGCCATTGGCAATAACCTCATGAATTCTAATCTTTAATTGCAGCTCAAAACTAAAAATAATTTATTTGTGAACAGAATTGAAAATTTACCAACAGTAAAGCAATAGTTAAATTTTGTGAATATAAAAAATTGCAATTTATAAATAGATTTGACACTCACTTTTCCATTTAGAAGAGCTTCGAGTACCGACTTACTTAAAACTGTACGAACTTGCAGAATGAAAAAAGTTTTGTGCTTTCTCCACAGCATATTTCACCGTCAATTATTAATGGTATTGATTTTGAAATACGTGCTACAGAAGTGGGGCAGTAATACGAAGCGCCTTTTTACCGTCTACCCGATTATCGAGAAAAAAAGTTTCTTGGCTAGCCCAGTTACATTGTAAATCGACATGCGCTAATGTTTTATTTACAGATTAAATAAGTACCCCCTTTTCATGAAGTCTGTTCAAGACTTGATCAAACATTCATTTAAGAAAATTATCGATTTTAAATAACCGGTAATATATTGTTAATCATAGTTATTATAAACTGTTTGATTGTTGATTTGTTAGGTCTTTTGGAAATTAAAAGCTTCACATTTGCAATATTTCGATCCCTCCTTGGTTCATTCTCAAGTTGACTGACTAGCTGATTACATTGTTATGGTTATTGTTTTTTATAAAAATTATTTCAGGTACATAAATATTTGAATCTTACTGATTCCCGTCAATTCATCTGAAATCAGGTTCATAATTGCACTATTAGTTAAAAATATCTCTGACATTGAATTTTACACAAATATAAGAAAACAACGCATTCCGATACTTCCAACTTAAACTTAAAACATTCATATATTTGACATTAACAACTGTTTGATATATTAATCTTAGTCTTGTGGATATTTCATGTTGGACTTATAGCGCATACTTGCACTTAGTTGGAAAATTAACAAGTTCTACTGTAAATACTGTAGGTGTTGAACAAGTATTCAATAAGTCCAAGTAATGAACTTGTTCCTATAAAGAAGAAAAATATACAGGTTCAATAAGATTCCCTAGCACATTAGAAGAGATTTCGAAGACTTGAAGTAAAAATTTACTATATAAATCTAAAAATAAATATTTCAAAGTTTTGAACTATCATTCTGGAGGTTAAATAAAGAATGTGCGAGTTGGCGATATTTCTATCAGGGAATCTTATAATATCCATACAATTATTTATATAATCTTTTATAGAATTAATTAGCTGGGTTCCTGTTCTACGGAGTCACTAATTTCAATCATTTTTTTAAATTTTATTTGCTATTTTTCTTAAGAATATTTAGATGTCACTGAGTTTCCTAAATTCCTCCTCCCTTATTTTTATACTATCGCCTCTTAGATAAAATCATTTTTTGAAAATTTTAATTAGTAATAATTGTCTCCAACCTGGAGAAACAGTTATAAAATGTATACTTCCGGAAAAGCAGAGGTATTTTTCTTCGATATCCCTCTCTCCCCACGGTATCTTATCGAATCCTTGTGTTAAATTGGATTAATTATTTATTAATATATAGGCTTACATCCTAATAATTACAAGATAATAAAAACTTTTCATACACTACGTTTTTAAATTTTCTGTCGAATCATATGTAGTGTTGATAATAGGTTTGTTCCGACCCCCCAATAGAAAATCCCAAATAGGTTGGGAAGACACAAGGTTTTTCTATTAGCAGTTAGTGGTCTCTGTTAGTGAGTGGTCTCAAGATTTTGTAATTTGAGGCTAAGGGAAATTAATATTATTTTAGAAATTATATATCTTTATATCAAATTTAGTGATTTTATTATAGAGTTTTAAAGAAGTGGTGATAATTATAGTGAGGGTACATGGTTTCAAATACGTATATATTCACCATTTTGAATGAAAGTGGCCGATTGTAAACGAAAATTGTAAATATTTTAAAATTAAACTAACGTCCGAATTTCCAGGCTCTAGTACAATTGGTTTAAAATTGTGGTAGAATTTTGAATATAAATAACCTCCACCTTGAATGCCATCTTGAATCAAGATGGCGGACCTAGGGAGTAAGAGGAACCTACCTAAAAATGTTTTGGTCATAAGTTTAGTGGTTTTAGAGATATCTTAATGTGTCAGTGAAAACGAATTTCTTATAAGTAACAATGCACAGTCATAAAACCAAATATGTACGTTATCCTCCATTATATTCAGTACCTCTAACATTTAACAATGCAAATAGAAACGTATATAAACTTCGCCTACGGTTATTATTCAACATTTGTTTTATTTACTTGGTTATTTCATTTGTCAATTGTAGTTCGATTCTTTAATGATCTATTCAGGTTTTTGTTTCGAGACGTTCTCGGTAGTTTTTCAATGAGTCTATTTTAGTCGATGGCTGAATTACGTTAAATTCAGAGTACATTGCATAACAAATGAGCGTTTGTTCCCAAGGTTAGTGAGACATTTCACAAATCAACAAATCATGACGAGTTTCATTGCATTTCATTATTTGAAATGCAAAAAATTGTTCTACATTATTAATATTTTTCGGATGACTTTAAATATACAAATATAAATTTGTATAATAAGAAAACTTTATGTTGAGTTAAAGGAGGAATATCATGTTAACTTGGTCTAATGTACGTATTTAACATAATCTTTAACATCATATGCATATAAAGGTAAATTTTAATTGCGTCATTTAATGTGTTAAATAAAGTAATTAGTTACGTATACATTTTAATCGTGGATTAACAACTTTAACTCAGATGTGATAAGAGGAGTTAAACATAATATAAATTACAAATGTAAGTGACGAAACCAACTAATTTGAGTTGAACTAGAAAATATAAGAACTGCTCATGACCAGGCATGATTGAGACCCGGAGATTTTCGAAATGTAGTTAACTTAATTTTTAGGGCAATTCTAACCTTAAAACCCACCATAAATTATAAACTTAGAAATGGACCATTTTTAAATAGCGATTTACCTATACATACTCGATTCTGTTAGGTATTAATTTTATTTAAAAAAAAAAGAAACCTTCAGGCTTCTCTTCCTTTTATGAACGCCGTTTTGTTGGAAAATAGTTATTTATGCATCTAGGGAGTAAAGTGAGCCATTAATCCCTGAGCGAATAAGTTGGTTCTTGAGGCGAAGCCGAAGGGACCATGGTCCCTCAATCCCGAGGCGAAGCCGAGGGAATAACGCTAATTGTCGCGAGGGGAATTACAGCACTTTACTCCCAAGGTACATACAATATTTTACCTCCAGTAGGGAGAAAATAAACATTTTCATCCATTGCACACTTTTTATTTATTATTTCAATAAATAGCAATAATTGTTAGCACTTTTAATAGCAGATATAAGAGATTCAATGTATAAAAACAAATAAGAATTACAGTTAAACTCAAATAGAAGGTTATTTAGACGTAGGTTTAAAAACAATGATAAACAAGGTCAAAAAAGTAGTGTCGCCAACCCGATTTCTACAACCTCACTACATTAGCACTTCATTCTCTACTATTTATAAAATAAATAAGTCGGCAATCCTTCTTTTCCTCCTTACTTTACTTATTCCCCCTACTTTTACTTTTCCTCCCTACTTTTTGAGTTTAGGGAAGAAAAGACTTACTTTAGTCCCTCTAAACTAATCTAAAATCATAACTTTTTCTCCCTACTGGAGATAAATACATTTAAATTATTACGTGTGAAAATTATTTTTATAAAATGAAAAATGTAATCTAGTTACAGTTTACTCCATTGTAATACGGTTGGTTCAAATAATTAATTTTCGGTCAACGGTTACCAATTACATAAGGTAATTTGTAATAAAATTACATACGTGTAAACTTTTCTTTTTTTTGGTGAGGCACCACCAATTCTATACAACATTTCCCCGGAAATCCAACTAGATATGTCGGTGTCAGTAACTGGGCTATTGATGGATACGGACTATTGTATCTGGATTATAATGATACAAAGATACTTTTTTAATGAATGTAAAGGAATAATCTAGCAATGAATATTTTTAATATTTACATGCTCTAATGTAATAAAATCATTATACGTACAGTAATATCATGTTAATGAGAATAGTGTTAAGCGTATATGTTTTTAAAGGAAATGAACACATCACATTATGAATAACTTATATAATCTTATATTATATGGAAGTAATAGTTCTTTTTAAGGAATGTAACTTTTTGAATACCACTTTGTTTAAGTTCATTGTTCTTAAGAGAGGTTATCTTAATTGTACTGAAGAAAACTCTGAAATAATTGATGTTAATTGACTTATCATAGCATCAATTCACCCCGTTAATTGGTAGAAACCAGTCTACTATAAATGTTTTGTGGTTTTCACTAATACTATTCCAGTTTTCTTCCTATACAACTTCTTCCTATTCAGAACAAGTTAGTCGTAACGTCAAATAAGCAGCTATACCCATTTATACAGCGTTGATGGATGGATACCAAGAGAGGGGGTCCTGTCCGGGAATTGACCACAGATCACCCATCTAAATGGTATACCACGGCCGATACAGCATAACTTTATCGATAGGACGGATTAACTTCATCATTGAATAGGACGCTCTCCTACTCCTATTCAAGCTACCGAGGCCACAAAAAGGTGGCTAAATTATGCGGTAACAAGTATTTCTCAAAACAGAAAACTTAGTGGTATTAATTAAATTATAAATTGAATTATAATTTATTCAAGAAGATTTCACTTAATTAAAAAATAAAAAATATTTTACTTATACAATTAATTTCTTAATATTTACGGAATGTGATTTTTTTATGTGTTTCGTAGCGCTTAATTAAACATTGGTTCTTTACAACCTGTAAAGGTATAAAGCTCATCACATCTACTAAATTATCATCAGGCTGAGACATAGGTCATCTCTCTAGCATTCAAACAATAAAAAAATCAGGGATATGTCGGTATTTAGAATTGAGTTTTAGGCGAGTTGTCTAAATTACTAACCGGGTATGTCTAGCTTCTAAATATATTTAATAATTCATGCTAGTATCTATGAGTACTGTTACTGGACAGTTCCTCACTTCAAGTCAATCATGTCATTATAAAAACATACATCATTATTGCTTATAACATGAAATTATGTAGTTGTAATCTTCTAATAATAATAAATAAATAAATAAAAATGAAAAATATCGATAAATGCAAATGTTTTAAAAACTTATTTTTAAAAATAATTGGAATGCTCTCGTTATAGCGATATTGTATACATAAAGGGAATTTACAGTAATTGGTGCAGTAATTGGTAGGATAAGAGAGGGGAAAAAAAAGATCTTTATTGCCGACGGGACAAGAAGAAAGCATCTCTGAGGTCTGAGGCCCTACATTTTCCAGCAGCGTCTGATCGATTGGTGTTTTATGTCAGGTTGATTGTAGGTTGTGGTGGGGTGGGGTAAACCTACCCTCGAGATTTTAGAGAGAGAGAGAACAACCTCTTGACTCTAGAAGGAGAAAGAACAACCCACCCCTTCACTCTGACATTTGATTTTCCATAAATTATATAATTTAATAATTGATAGGATAATTAAATTGTATTAAAACAGATATATTGCATTTTATTTGACATTTGAGCTACCACACACACACACATATATATATATATATATATATATATATATATATATATATATATATATATATATATATATATATATATATATATATATATTAGATTCATACACCATATGGGTGATTCCAATTTAAAGTGCAATTTTCATGTCCTAGATGAATAACTGGAGCGTTTTTCACATAATTGACAGGATTTTTCTTCATGGTAACTCAGTTAAGCTAACAGAACTACAACCAAGCAAAAAATTAATGCTCCGCTTAATTTTAATCGCTACAAAATTTTCAAAAGGCGATTTTGTAACAACCGTGGCTGTCCTTAAGTCAGTTGTTCTTATTCACTTCACTCTAGCTCATACATTAATAATTTTATTCAAAAAATTATTGGATAATTTTGAAGTAGGGTCCTACCAGGATTAGAATATGTGTTAGTTATTAAAAATAATAAATTATTACTAAACGGAACTTCAAGTTAAAGTTTGTCCTTTAAAAAAATGTTAATTACCGTGGCATTATATATATGAGACCCCTACTCTGGTTGTGGCAGGGAGATTTCAAGTAAAGTAACAGTTGTAGAGACGAATTTCTTGATATAGGTCGAGAAAATTATGTTAGGAGAATTGTTTAAAGTACCAAATAAGAAATTATTAGTTATTTAATGGTATGAATAAATTGTTTGTTTTTTTAAAGTTAGCTGTAAATGGAGTGAATATGTATATAATGGAGTTATCATTTGTTCTTTATACGTGTAAAATATTATGCATAATATATAAAATATAGCAATTTATACGGCGTATAAATGGTCCATTTATATGTGTATAAGATAAGCTACAATTTGTTGACAACAAGTGACATTGAACACGATCTGTATCTGTGTTTGTTATTAGTGCATTACATTAAAGCACGTTTGCTTTTTTAACAACATATAATACCTAAAAGTAAATAAATAAACATAAGTAGAATCAGATTAATCGTGATTACAGTAAAATCAATACTTAGATGTGTAAAACAAAGTATTAATGCTTTATTTTGTGGTGACTCATACAGACTCTATGTACTCTATTCCTCTCTCATAAATTAAATAAAGGTAAAAGGTAAAAAAATAATAATCAAGATAAATAAATAAACGAAATGAAATGATAAAACTTGATGATTTAGTACGAGTATAGATTCATATGTTGCCTTGAGGGTAAAGAAAATCAAGTAACCTTTTATTGAATAATTATAAGCTTTGCTAGGTTATTTTTAAATAAGTACTGTGATAGCAATGCTTTCTCATGGTCATTAAGACAATAAAATTCTATTTATTATGCCCAGCCATTTTGTTTTCTTCATATTTTTATTCCCCTTACTTTGGGTTGAATTGTTATTTATAAGAACTCTATAGCTATAAAAACTGCTAAGGATCCCCTTCGATTAAATTGGCTGTAGAGCTAAAATTGGTGTAGTATACACACTCGACTAGATTAATCAAAAAAGAGCATGTAAACTATACCTAAGAACTTCTAGGGATCCCCTACGATTAAATTAGCTGTAGAGCTAATATAGGTGTAGTATACACACTCAACTAGATTAATCAAACAAGAGCATGTAAACTATAGCTAAGAACTTCTAGGGATCCCCTACGATTAAATTAGCTGTAGAGCTAATATGGGTGTAGTTTACATACACAAGATTGATCTAGAGCATGTAAACTATACCTAAAGAGTCCTTAGAAAATTCTTCAAATCAAGTTATCATAAGTTATTATTTTTCGCCGTACTTGACCGGAGAGAATAAGAAGCAGGTTCCGATCATCACGGCCGGACCATATTTTATCACCTCATAGGAATCATTATAATTGCATATTAATTAATATTAAATTAAATTAAATTAATATTTAAATATTACTTAATATATAAAATATATTAAGTAATATTTACATGTAAGTTGGCTGAAGTGTTTTAGTCGTTTTATACCCTGAATTGGATCCACAGCTTAAAATGAAAGTAATACTTACATTTTAAGTTTTTTTTTTCTTTTTCATGACTGAGAACTATTATTATAAATGCAGAATAATATGTACTGGATATTAAGTTAGTGTATATTAGTAAATTATTTAATTAAAGAAAAAATGTATATGTATCCGAAAAAAGGGTTAGACCTACTTACTTTAAAAAACATTAACAGTTATTACGTTTAAAAACTTAAAAACTTAAAAAAAAAAAAATGGAAACTAGCTTTTCATCATAACTCAAAATAATTTATATTGATGTTCCTGTAGGGAGGATTGCTACGACCACGAGACTTATAGCAAAGACAGATAATAATTAACTATAAGTATTTAATACTTATTAATAATTTTACAGATAACAAGCTTCTATAATAATTTGCATTGAAAGAAACAAAAAAAAAAATCTATTTGTTCAAACTTTTTATGACACAACGGCAAAGTAGAACGAGGTAATCATTATGTCATAAAAAGATAATATTTATAGAATTGCAATAAATTAAATTACAGATGGAAAATATAGAAAAACTCATCAAAGTGATTAGGATAGATATTTAATTGTATTTATAGGAACTAACTTTTTTCTGTAACAAGCAATGGAATAATTAAGATTTCTGATACGTTTTAATACGTATTCAGGGGTGAAGATAGACCTGCAAATGAGTGAAAAATATTGGAATTTATGAATTACCTAGATATCTAGGGAAATGCACTTGATATTAATTTTCAGAAAAATAATAATGCAATATATATGGTATTAATATATATATGGTATTAATATTATATAAATGGTATTAATAAATATAGTATATGGTATTAATACATCGTAAGGTTAAAATTTAACTAATATTTGAATTTAAAAGAAATTCAATGCATTTCTTTAGTTAATATAATATTTTAAAATATTCAGTTATAAATGAATAAATGCTTCATTTGATTTACGAATAACTAAAATAAATATAAATCGTACAATAATTATTTAAAGATTTAAAAAAAAAAAAAAAAAAATTTTTTGTTTGGGTTGGTCGATTTAAAAAATGTGAATGGCAATATATAGAAGTTGTGAATGGTTTAGGAAACGACGGATAACATTAGAGAACCAAGTGTCGTCAGGTTGTGTACACAAAACGCTCCACTCATGGCATTAACTAAACATTTCATAATCTTAATTGTGTCTGCGTAGCACATAATTTCTCACACTACTAATTTCCTACACTCAGCTGTAGTCTAATATTATCTCTTACTGATTATTTATGCTATTTCAATGGTTTAAATTTGAGCTTATTGTGTAATTTAAGTGTTTAATTGCAATTACTTATTGTTAATCTCTTTTCATATTTGGCCCTTTATAATTTATAATATTTAGAAAATGTAATACTGGCAACAACTCTGTACTGGAATAAATATTTTAAATGAAAAACAGAGTAATATTTATATACGGTATAGGAATGAAATAGATATAAGTGGAAAAAAGGTTGACTCACCCGCAAGTGCAAATTTCACAGATGCATCTCTCCTTCGTGGTGTCTTTTTCTTTGACGACTTTGGTGTCGGTCTTCTTGATCTTGGTTGTTTTGTCGTCTTTTACCAGGTCCTGATACTCCTTAGTGACGTCCTGGATCTCGACACCGCGGATCGTGACGACGTCCCTGTCGTCTTTCTTAGTGTACTTCGTTTCGCTCGTATCGTCCGACGAAGTTTTGATGAGTTTCGATCCGACCATCTTGACAGCTTTAGTCGTCGACGTGTCTACGAAGTCGGTCATCACCCTCTTGTCGACCACTGTTTCAGAAGTGGTGGAATACTTTCTGTCGGTTACCGTGTCCGAAGAACTTGTGAACTTTTCGTCTCTTACGATTACAGTCTCGGGTTGGATTACGGTTCTCGTGACGACAGTTCTCACGTCGATGTCATCTACATCTTGCACCGTTCTCGCTTCCTCGGTTATCCGTTTTTCGCTGGTAGAAGTCGACGTAGTAAAATTCACTTCTTTGCTAGAGAAGTCTTTGACGTTTTTTACGGTTTCTATAGTGTCTGAAAACGTAATTTTCTCATCTGTTATAACATCAGGCCTTTTCTTGGACGGGCTTTCCGGTGCGAAATCGTCCGGAACATCGTATTTCACTATTTTTCCTCCAACCATTCTCGTGGTTTGGGTTCTGGGACTGGGAGTAGGATGCGTTCGTGAAGTTGTTGTTTCCATACGACGAACAGTTATAAGATCTGTTGTATCATCGCCGTAAACTACTTTTTCTGTTGGAGTTTCCGTTGTAGTTTTAACTATTTTACCTCCGACGATTTTTGTGGTTTGGGTTCTAGAGCCGGTCATTTTATCTGTTTTTGAAGAAGTAGTATCTTTACGACGGACAGTCGTGAAATTAGTTGTATCATCGTCGAAAACTATGGTTTCCGTAGGGGTTTCCGTCATAGTTTTAACTATTTTACCTCCAACCATTTTTGTGGTTTGGGTTCTGGGACTGGCAACTTTATCTGTTCGTTTAGTAGTTGTTTCTGTACGATGAACAGCCGTAAAATCTGTTGCATCGGCATCGTAAAATACCTCATCAATAGAGGTATCCGCCGTATTCTTTACTATTTTGCCTCCTACTATTTTCGTGGTTTGTGTTTTGGGGCTGGATTCTTTGTCAGTTCTCGAAGAAATAGTTTCCTTGCGACTAACAGTGGTACTATCTGTTGAATGGTCGTCGTAAATTATTTTTTCTGTTGAAATATCGTTCGTAGATTTAACTATTTTTCCTCCGACCATTTTTGTGGTTTGAGTTCTGGGGCTTGATTCTTTGTCAGTTCTCGAAGAAATAGTTTCCTCGCGAACAGTGGTACTATCTGTTGAATGGTCATCGTAAATTATTTTTCCTGTTGAAATATCGTTCGTAGATTTAACTATTTTTCCTCCGACCATTTTTGTGGTTTGAGTTCTGGGACTGCCCACATTATCTGTTCGTGAATTGTTTGTTTCCGTTCGACGAACAGTCGTAAAATCTGATGTATCGGCATCGTAAAATATCTCTTCAGTTGGAGATTCTGTCGTAGTTTTAACTATTTTGGTGGTTTGTGTTCGGGGGCTTGTTACTTTATCTGTTTTAGAAGTTGTAGTATCCTTTCGACGAACAGTAGTAAAATCTGTTGAATTGTCATCGTAAAACATTTCTTCCACTGGGATTTCTATCGTGGTTTTTACAAGTTTACCTCCAACCATTTTTACTTGTTGAGTAGTCACAGTACCTTTTCTGATTACATTTTTGCCAACGTCAGTACGGGAATTGTCATCTTCACTTGTCTTCGAAGTCTTAGTTATCTTCGAAGTCTTAGATGTCTTAGACGATGTGCGTTGGTCGTCTACTAAACGTCTGTCAGTGTCTGAATATTTACGAATTACTTCCACGTTTGAAGTTCCGTCGGATTTTAAAACACGTCTAGTATCCGAGCTGTCTGTCAGATTATTTTCATCGTATTTTTCGAAACTAGACGTAAACTGTTTGCTCGATTGTGAAACACTCGATTCTTTCGTCGATGTAAATTCGGAAGACGAGGATTTTATAACCGATGTTTGATCAGTTACCACATCCGATCTAGTTGTAGAATCGATTGATATTTTGTTAATCAAGTCGTCAGATTGACGAAGCATGCTATCGATATTAGACTCGGATAGAATAGTACTGGTTTTCTTACCTTGATACGTTTTTCTATCATCCATTATTCGAGATTCCGACGCATCCTGATCCTGAAAGTTCTTTGTAATGGTGGAAGAATCTTCTACGTTACTTTTCATGGAGGTTCTATAATCTTTGTAAACCTTGTCGTCAGATATTTGCTCCGATCTAATTAATTTAGACCCCACTAATTTGGTATCGCTTGCGATAGTTTTTGATCGAGTTACATAGTCAGAATCACCTTGCATCATATCGCTAGTTTTCCAATTTTTATTTGTCGTTTCACTTTCTATAAATCGGGAATCAGTCGTCCTTTTTCCCTCGGAGCTTCTAGTAGCGGTAGAAGAATCTTGAACCACATTTTTCGTCGAAGAATCATAGCCCACGTTCTTCGAATTATCCTGAAGTCTTTGATCTATTTTTACTAATTTGGATCCAATTAACTTCATACTCGCTTGGGTTTGCTGATTAGATATTTTTTCACTGTCAATAATCTGGGAATTGAACACTGTATTGTTTTCTTGACTTACCGTAGAAATAGATGAATCGTAGACAATACTATTTTGCGAAAATCTGTTGTCCATACTCTGGATATTATCTTGAGAAGTTACTAACTTCGATCCCACCAATTTCATACCACCAGTCGTAGTCTCGGACCGGGTGACATTGTCAATATTAGAATCGATAAGCTTCCAATCCTGACCGATTGTTTCACTCTCGATCATCTGGGAATCAAACGATCTCTTATCTTCGTAACTTTTAGTCGCAGTCGAAGAATCGTGAACGATATTGTGCTTCGAAGTTATAGTTCCTGCAGTTTGAACGTTATCTTGGACCATTTGATTGGTTTTTACTAATTTCGATCCAACCAACTTCATACCGCTCGTAGTGGACTGAGTCTGAGATTTTAAATTCGACACAGAACTTGTACTACTTTTTGATATTAAAGATTTCGAACTCATTTCTTTTGTCGAAGTTTCCGATTTACTGTCTACCGCATAATTACGTGACATTAATTGTCCCTCGGTCATCTGTAAGTTGTCATAAGATGAGTCGTGTATTAGGGCGTCGGTGGTTTGAGTTTCACTTATAATTTTTCTCTCTTTCATAGAGCTATCAATTTTATTTCCGGATTCGATAAAGTCCGTTCCGGTCTTGACGAGTTTCGATCCGACCATTTTAACATCATGCGCTTCTGAATGGGAAGTGGCATGTTGACTTACTTTACTTTCTGTACGGCTAATACTAGTACCTGCGGTAACAGAAGTACTCGATTGGTTTACATTACTCTGTGAAATAGAATTAGAGGTCCCAACTACTCCCTCCGAGTAATCTGATAAGTTACTCAAAGCAATCTGTCTGCCAGAGACGTTATCGTCGGAAGAAATGTAACGTGTAGTGTGGACCCCTGAGTCGTCCTGGACGATATACTGGGAATCACCCCCTAATTCAAATCGGGAGGTGTCTTCTACTCTTTCTATTCCGTTATCTAAGTCTATCTCTTCCGTAACACTGTCTATTTCTTCGCCCTTTTCATTGAAAACTTTTTTAATAATGTATTTTTTCCCCTTAGTCTGTTTTTCACTGACGGAATTTTTTACGGCTCGTGTTACTACCTGAGAAGATTTGACCGAACTCGTAGAGGATTTATGAGTCTTACTCTCCGTACCCCCCGTGACGCTCGTGAGCGTGACAGTTCGGAGCGCGGAGTCTTTTGGGTCCGGAGTACCCTTTACTTTGACTATTTTCGAGCCTATCATTTTCACTTGGTTATCGTTATCTTTGTCCGAACGGATAAATCGAGAGCGAGTATTGTCGGTGACCGTCTCGCTAAAGTCTTTTTCGTCTGAACCGATTTTGGTTTCCGTTTTAAACGTACCTGGTCGATTGGCGTCCAAGTCTCTCTCAGAATCTATGAAGGAAGATGTCGAACCCGTCAAGTCCTGGACACGACCGGCCGTAGAAACGTGTTTAGTAGAAGTCGACGTCTTGTGCTTCTGTTTAGAGGAGCGAGACGATGTCTTTTTATCAGTTTGCATGGTTAAGGTGGTGGGCGCGGAGCCCGCTAGCTGTTAGTAGATACGTATAGGTGGCCTTACCGTTGGACCCGGAGCTGATGATGACCGGTTCTTCGCCAACTACTGACTACTCGAAACATCAACTGGTAGTCCCCTCCACCACTCGCTCCCACCACTGCTCCCTCCTACACTGCTTTCATTTTCCTTTATTATTAATCAGATATTTAACCTTACGATTAGACGTCTGTTTCCTACGATTCATCACCCACTTCACACCGGTTTCTTATGATCGCACACTTGCCCCGTCAACTCTATAAAAACTCACAATTAAACTTATTTCAGGTCGTTTCGACGGGACCGAGGACCGAGTGTATTCGGATATCCATCGTTCTCGTTATCGGGTTTTATTTTTTTTTTTTTTAAAGTATGATCTCACCTTGTAACCTATTGGTATTTCTATTGCTTGGCGACGGAAGTCCATTAAAGGCTTATTTCTCGCATTCAGTCAGGTTTAGACCTAATGTGACGCAACATTAACCTGTAAACATTCGATTTCAGAGAAATTCTTTTATTAAGAATTGTTCTAAAAATGGGTTACAGACAGACTAGTACGATTTAATATTTATTGGTTATGACTATGACCGAATAAAGTAAGATTCATGTAAGACATGCATGTACTTAGTATTTAATTTAGCGTCGCTTCACGAGGAAAGAGGGGAGGGACCAAACTAACGGAGAAAGAAAGTCGAATAACTTATTATTTCTATAAAATAAAAAGATATCAGACAATATATTGTCAGAAAAATAATATTGTAGGTAGGTACTTTGTTTTTGATTTCTTTTGTATTTTCAATAGGAATTGACTACCTGTTGCATGCCGAAACTTTACAATAGGGAGGGACTAACCTTGCCTGCCTATCATTGGGGAAAGGGCCCCATATCTCTTATCAGTCTAAACATTTACAAACGAATGGTGTTTTTATTACGATTACATACAAACTTGTTATTGGGGAATAAAATAAAAACATAATCAAATACATACTTTCATGCAACCGATATTAAAAAAGTTTAATAATTAAAAATATAAATTAAATAATTAATTAATTATTATAAATTATATATTTATATAACCATCGCCATTTTGATAACAGTATACAAATCATATTGACAAAATGATCATAATATGATCATTTTATATTATTTTTTTTTTATATTATTGTGGATATTTTATTCTATTTTCGTAAAGACTCTTTCTTTGCCTGTAGTTGTGTGTAGGTATAGTTAGTGGCTTGAAAGAATTTTAGCTTTTTATTTAATTTTTTCTTGCTTACTGACATAATTTCAGTGTGTTGCCCTCCCTAGGAAGCTTTATATTTTTATAAAAGTGTTGTTTGAACTTTTGTTTGAATTTGAAGATATCTATATAATTTTTAACACGTCTAAGTTATTATATTTTTTTTTATTTTCTTAAATTTATTCAATTCTTTCAGTAGTCTATAACCTATAAATACGTCATCTAAATATATATATATATATATATATATATATATATATATATATATATATATATATAAATATATATATAAATATATATATATATATATATATATATATATATATATATATATATATATATATATATATATATATATATATATATATATATATATTAAATTAGATTGAAAATGACAAAAAAACTATTTTCGAAGAATGACTCTTGATAAATACTCCTGCTTGTTTTTAAATGACGATTTATAATATTACTTTTATTATTATACCCTGTACCCAAAAATGTATAATTTTCTAAAGATCGTACAAGAGGAAACTGGACCAAAATTTTTAAAAATAAAGAGTAGAGTATTCTTTATAATTGTTTTAGGTACTACACTAAATTTCGTCACATAAAATAGTCAAAATTCCCCCCCCCCCTTCACCACCATTAATAAATAGTCAAATTGTATAATTCTAATAAATGAGCCGCCTACTTAAAGGTCTCGTTGGGTTATTAAAAGTTATATTATTGCTTTTTTCGATAAAAACAGGATAAAAGCTTTTATAGGGGAAATCTTATTAATTATTAAAATATTATTTATTTCTTTAATAAATAAATTATTTATTCTTTATAGAAGAATAATAATACATACGCTGCTCAAAAAGGTTAAACAGTTTTTTGTTATTAAATTTATATTATACCCTATGGTTATTATTACTGCTTGAACTAAATGATAATAGAAAATTTAGCCACAGTTTCCTAGCATGAGCCTTGTTTGGGGCGAGGGGTGAAGGCTAGTTGATTTTTATATAACTATTAATTAAAAAATTATAGTATAAATTATAGTGAAATGTATAATTTTGTTTTTAAAAAATATACATATATTATTATATTAAAAAAAGCTAAACCTAATCAAAAGTATCTAATAATAACAGTTGATGTGATATGCGATAAAAATTAAATAAATGAATTATTATTAAGTATATGTAGCAATGATAACTAAAATCTCAAGAGTTTTGAATAATAACTTTTTTATTCATTATCTTTCTTTAATTTTTCTTAACTTGAAATGTATTTCTTTCTTTTTCTGGTTGGTATTTTAATTTATTTCATGTTTTATTTAATTATTTTAACTTACTTTTTACTTAGTATATCAATGTAGAGAGAAGAAAGAATAATTGCGATGGCACAAAAATTTGATTGCGAGATTTTGATGGATTTACATGCTTTGAGGTCTCCAAAGTCCAAGGAAATAACAGGGATGTACTTGCATCTTAGAATTTATTTGGGTTTCGTAGAATATTAAGCATGTACGTTAACTTATTGTGAAATAGCTTCTTTTTTTTACAAAATTAGATGGAAGGCCCCAAAAAAACAAAATAAAATCAAAAACCAAGTAAGGGGTGTCTAGTTCGAAAATTAGAACATATTTGAATTTAGAACATGTGTAAATAATAATAAAAATACATGTGTCGTGTAAATCAATCGACGAGACGGCATTTATATATTTGGACATAACTGTAGATACAAGAAATCATACCCAACCTAGGTATGGAAGTATAACATATCTGTATATCTATATCTATATCTGTATACATATATATATATATATATATATATATATATATATATATATATATATATATTTATTTTTAGGTAGGTCAATTAGGGTAAAAGTAAGTAAGAGTTAACAACTCATAGTAGTTAAAAACTGGCTATATTTCGTCCCCCTCCGGGACATAATCATGCCTAAAACATCATTACATATAATTAACAATTTTGTTTTAAATAGGATTTTTATAAAAAAGAAGAACACTTAACTTATTTAAACATTGAAAATTAAAATTAACATTGAGATCATTACCTTATCATGGGTGGAATTAGTCACATATACTCAAACAAAGTTGGTATTGTCAAAATGAGAAGTGGAAAATACATTAAATAAATACTCCTTCACACATAGATCCAAGACAGTTTTAAAAACTTAAAAAAGATTTAAAAGATAAGTTTTTAACTACTATGAGTTGTTAACTCTTACTTACTTTTACCCTAATTGACCTACCTAAAAATAATTATTAAATAAATAGGGACATCTAATTTCTACTTACGTATATATATATATATATATATATATATATACATACATATATATATATATATATATATATATATATATATATATATATATATATATATATATATATATATATATATATATATATATATATATCTGTATTCATATATATATATATATATCCCCAAACATTATATGTGTGTGTGTGTGTGTGTGTGCGTGTTATCTACTCTTTAGCAGCTTTAATTTCCTTTAAAATCCTTTAAAAATTTGTTTTTAATCCTTTAAAAAAAATTGGTCCGAGACAACTCAGACAAACTTTCTCATATACGAGTTCATAATTACTAAGCCAATGTTATCCATTTATTAGTTTTCGTAAGTACGTTTATATATTATTGAAAATTATATCAAAATTTACCATAAAAATAAAAAAAACTTCTCCAGAGCGGGGAATCGAACCCAGGTTCTCTTCATCCGCGTTTTAAGCTATTTTCTACGGAAATAGATATTTCCCGGGAAAAACGGCTTATATCGTTAGATTCGTATTTAAATGGACTACATTTTAGAATTTTTTAATCAAAATCGTCGGAACCGTTTTCGAGAAATAATTATTTTTCATGATTTTTCAGAGTTTTCGGGGGTCATCACCCCCAAATTTGGGGCTAAAATTCATATCTTGATTTCGCCTCGGGGTATGATTTTTCTGAACGTGTATACCAAATTTCGTCAAAATCGGCCCAGTAGTATAGCCTCCAGGCGTCCGGACAGACAGACAGACAGACATTTTTTAAAAACCACTTTTTTGGACTCAGGGGACCTTAAAACGTGTAAATCCATCAAAATCTGAAAACGAATTTTTGCGCCATCACAATACTTTCTCTTTATATGGGAAAGTAAAAAGAAGAAAAAAAAGTCAACTAGCTACCTCAGGTAAAGTTCTGGTATCTAATAGTTTTAGTAAGAACAAAAATAGATTATTTACCTTTTGTAGGCAATTTAGATCGTAGAATAGAATTTCTAATTTTTAAGCATGTGATGCATCTCTGTTTGAGAACAATGGATAGCTTGCACCCGCAAGAGAGGACATACCTCATCAGAACTAAAATTGTACAACTGATGGTTGTAAAGTATTCTGGTGTACTTTGGATTAGCAAGACGGATTTGTGCAATAATTATATGCTTGGCTATAGGAGCTCTTATTAGAGGTATTTTTCAGGAAGAGGTATTTTTCTATATGCCTGTAATTAGATGAAAAACAAGAGTTTACAGCTTTGTCCACATCTTTTGAGAAAAGGTGGTTTGTAAAAGAGGATATTAAGGAATTTTGGAAATTCTTAAAAGAAAAGAGTCAGGGTCAAGAGCAAACATGAGGAAGAACCGATTTCATTTAAAAAAATGTATACCTGGAGACCCAGTTGTAGCCCATGAATTTAGGTGAAGAGGCATCAAGAGCAAGCATTCTTTCTAAGCACAATCTTGGAAGTCTCACTTCAGACATATTAATCATATTTAACCATAGAGATGCCATGATTTTAAAAACAGTTGCACAAGGAGGAGAAAGGCCAAATTCAAGTCTAATTAAATTGTGAAGAGTATTTCTTGGAAGGGAATAAAGAATTTTGAAATAGTTAGATTGTACTGAGACCAAGTTTTCAACATAATATGGAGACCAAACTTCTGATGCATGTTATAAAAGTGTACTAGAAATAAGGGAGTCATGCAGCTTTATCTTGGTGTCCCAAGAGTCTGATTTAGAGGATATAAGCATAGATACTGCTCTAGACATGACAACTTTGGCTTTTGATACAAACTGGAGTGAAGCTGCAAGAAATTTACAGGTATACCAGAAAACAAAACACCTAGGTAATTGTATGATATTACATAACTTCTTCCCTCTGAGTCAAATCTAAAGCCCCCCATCGACGACCCAACATGTTAGGCCAACATGTTGGGTTCGAGCGGCTCGCCCAACATGTTGGGTCGTGGATGGGTGCCACTCCCAACATGTTGGGCTGATATGTTGGGTTGGGTGTTGGGCTCGACAGCACCCCCCAACTCCAACCCAACATCCAACATGTTGGGTCGTGGATGGTGAACCGTCGAGTGGCTTGCCTGACATGGCCTCAGTCTGTCTTGTGTTCTGTCGTGTACAGCTTTATTTTATTTGTTGCGTGTGATTCTCAAACCAAAATGTCTTTAAATGATAATAAACAATTCTGGCGTGAATTTATAGAATTATAAAATCGATTTCTTGGTTTCTTATATTTTTCAATTTTCTTAAAAAATTAAGGTTAGCAGATTTTTTTTTTGTCTTTAGATTTATTTTCTCCATGGTTTTAAGATGTTCAAACGCCCAATATATATAAATATATATATATATATATATATATATATATATATATATATATATATATATATATATATATATATATATATATATATATATATATATATATACGTTTATATATATATATATATATATATATATATATATATATATTACAAAATTATTTTGGGCGAAAAAGGGATTCGATAACACCCAAAACACATTTTTCCCGGGAAAACTGTATGTATAGGAGAAATTTGACTTCAGATTCGGATTCAGCACACAAAAAATACAGAAAAGGACATTATCATTCTGAAGTTTTTTTTTTTTGCAGAACAGTTTAATTATAGCTGTTTAAATTGACTATGGCCTGGCTTACCTTTAAGAACTCATCTTGGAGAACATCAAAAAGAACTATGCGTTTTCTTACTATTCTTCCAACTGATTGCGCTGATATCGCACAACTGAACTTTAGGTTCTCATAGCTTCTCCCACTTGCCAAAAATTGAAGTTTGGCAACAAGATGTTCTTTTGCAGGTATAGATTTCCTCACGTTGGTATCTTTGTTTCCGAATAAAATTAGAAACTCGTTCAAGCAGATATTCAAAACACTCCTCATTCAATGGGCAAATAGTTTTTATAATCGTGTGGCTCATTCGCAGCAAGGTGTGACAATAACGACATATGACTAAATTTATTTCGCTTTAATAGCCATGTCTTAGCCCACACGCGCGGAGGTTTCCTTTTTTTCTTTTTTCCTAAACACATAACACCACCACATAGAGCTATAGCCGACTCAAAATCCATTGTTCAACTGATGTTGGCCCAAAATGCTCGGTAGTGGATGGTGGACACCCAACATGTTGGGTTGGGCGTTGGGTAGAGGTTGGGCCAACATGTTGGGTCGTCGATGGGGGGCTTTAAGGGGGCGCAGCTTTTATGGTTTATTAGAAAAACGAAATGCTTTGGTCTTAGTATATAGTCTTATGTATATTAATAAGATAGTAACATATTAACTAAAATAAATTGTTTATTTCAAATAAGAAATTAAATAAGAAGCTTTGCAATAATAACAATAAGTGAGAATAGCAAACTGAGTCTATAATACAACATAATACAAAACACGCATTTATAACAAACAATACTTCTGAATTAATTAATGCATAAACAAATTAAACTGTTAATTTATTTCTTTACTAAGAATATATCTTAAACAAATTTTTATAAGATTAAGAAAAAAAAGTTTATTAGATTAAGGAAAGAAGTAATTAGGATAAATCAAAAAAAGCTGCTGGTCTAATCTAGAATGACTTCAATAACATGAATGTTCACTTAAAGCTGCAGGGTTGCCAGTTGCTCCACCATTTTTTTTCTTTTTAATTGAAGACCTACTATTCTTTTAACTTAGGATAAATAATTGTAAACGAATTATTATATAAATGGAAAGGTTATTAACTAAAGTTTAGTTATTAAACTTATTTATATAATACTAGTATATAATATTATAGGGGATAAAGGTAATAAATAAACTGTTATTGCCAACATTATAACAGTAAAAAATTTGCTGCATAGGCGATAACCTTATTCAGATTTTTCAGATTTTCTAGGCAGTAAAATTGCATTTCCCTGCCAAATATCAGTTCAATAATGCCTCATTTTACTGCCGCAAGTAGATAAAAAAAAATTTAACTTACATTTATTATTAGTTTTAATATAAGCTGTTAATGTTTATTATAACAACAAAGTAAATTTAAATTGTTACTTTAAACTTTAAGTTTGTTAATTTATTATTCAAAATTATTCGATTGCTTAATGTGGTTGTGGGTGTGATCGTCTGCTGAATTGCGGAAAATTTTAAAATCTGATTGGTATGCCTACTCTACTGGCACTTATATTATACACTTGTATATTGATGACAATCATGGCAAATTCAGCCGTTATCTTGGATTTTGACTAATTTTCTGGGCTGGGATTAATGGGGATTTTGAGTATGTAAAAATACACACTTTTCACAGTATAATGCAAAAAAGAATAATTTGTGTTACAATTTTGTCCATCAGGTCAATGGTATTTTTACACTATTTTGATTGTACTGAAACGCTACTAGAGAGCTACTGGAAAGTTGTGGAAGAGCACTCACAATTTCCCTCTTACTTGAGAGCTATATTCAGGTATAGGATAATTCTTTCCAAAGAGTTCAATTGTGAGTACAGAGGGAAAAGGGGGCCCCGGTGGCTCGAGTAGGAGAGCAGTTGGCTTCAATCATTGAAGTTATGCAGCATCAAGCGTGGTCAGTAATTGGATGGGTGACTACCACCTCTGACCACACAGCTCTAGGTTCGATTCCCAGAGCCCTCTCAATGTCTACCCAGCATTGTATAACTAAATGGGAAGCTGATCGAAAGTTTTACCACCACCAGGTTTCGGCTTGAAAACCCCATGATCACGCCTTATGGTGGTTCGATAACAATCGATCGAACGAGTTCAGAGTTTTGAAGACAAGGTCTACCGACCAGCACTTCATTCATGTGTGAAGTGCTTGGTTGTCTGGTATCAATCCAGTATTTGATTGATACAAGGCTAACCCGGGATTTTTCAGGACCCACTTTGTGATCTATATCATCGGGAGTAAGCCCCCGGATTAAAATAACAGGGGTAACTAAATTAACCAAACATATAATTATATAGGACCCTAGTATTTTTTCTAAGATGTATAGGATTGCACCGCACAGTCTTACCGTCATCTAATTTACAGGGTAAGAACGGGGTGCAGATAGCTTTCTAATATAATCCCAAAGTTCCAATGTTTAAAATGTGGATCCTGTACCCATACCCTTTCCTTAGGATAAAAACAACGATCTTTCACACATTTCTGATCGTAATTATCCTTCTGATGAATCTGATTATCTAACATGGACCTCCTATAAACACTGGTTGGTACCAAGGAGGGATGCAATCGAGAAGGATCAACAGGTAACTTTGATCTTAGTAATCTACTCATTAAAAGTTGAAATGGAGAATACTGTAATCCAGCTACTGATGAATTACGGTAATTTAGGAGATGTAACTCAAAATCAGAACCTGACTATTTGGCTTTGTTAAGCATTTTTTTAACAATGCCTACTGATTTTTCTGCTAGCCCATTATTCTACAAATAATAGGGACTAGAATTCTCGGAACTCAAAGCAATTAAACGACCACCATCTATAATGCCAAGCCTACCAAATATCGCTTTACATTTAGAAATTATGGACCCAGTATTACTGGACAACTTAATAACTTCAATCCCCCTTCAAAAATAATCAACAAGGACCAGATAACTCTTTCCAGCCCATTCAGCTGCTCCTACTTTAGACCTGGCGCAAATTGAGGAGCGAGTGGCGAGACATGACCCGTGTGACGCGACGAGTGTTTTTGTACCTAATGTAAGTAGGTAGGGCACAAGTTGGGACATGCGCGACACGTCCCACGAGGGACGTACCACGAGCCCCGCGAGGCACAGTAACAGAGCGACAGTTTCTCGTGCCATACGCGCTACTCGTCTCTCTTGTCCGCAGTGTTTTGATTCTTTATTTTTCTTCCTTTAGCTTCACATTAAAATATTTATTGCTATACTATGGCCGAAGAGCAATTAATAGAGGCTGTGAGAAATCACAGAGAGTTATATGACGTGAATAATTCCAGCTATCTGAGATTCGAATTAAAAACAGAATATGGAATGACATTTCGACGGAGCTCAGAATGAAAGATGGTAAGTTATTGTATAATTATATATATATAATATATATTTATATATATATATATAATATATATATATATATATATATATATATATATATATATATATATATATATATAATATATATATATATATATATATAATATATATATATATATATATATATATATATATATATATATATATATATATATATATATATATATAAATGAATAAATTCTCGACCGTAAAAATAAACAGAAACAAACAAAACTCAGGTTTCGGTCACAAAAATCGTCACTATGTTACAATCCCGTTGTTAACGTCGGGATTGTAACATAGTGACGATTTTTGTGACCGAAACCTTAGTTTTGTTTGTTTCTGTATATATATATATATATATATATATATATATATATATATATATATATATATATATATATATATATATATATATAATATAAGTTGTATTATTATTTTGTTGTTATTGTTGATTTTAATTATACAGCTTCACCACTCTAGGGTCAATAGCGGTATAGTGGTTCTGTCTATTTCATATTCTGTTTAATTATTTTATTTTATTTTTGTTCATGTTAATTTATTTGAAATCCCAAATATTATTTATGACTTTTTTTCTCTCTCTTTCTCTCGTTTTGTTTTTTTTTATCATTTATTTGTTTCCTTATAGTTATAATTTTACTTAAGGCTCTCTCTCTCCCTCTCTTTCTCTTTCTCTCTCCCTCACTCTTTCTCTCTCTCCCTCGCTCTTTCTCTCTCTCTCTCTCTCTCTCTCTCTCTCTCTCTCTCTCTCTCTCTCTCTCTCTCTCTCTCTCTCTCTCTCTCTCTCTCTCTCTCTCTCTCTCTCGACGACCTAAACACTAATTTTCCCCGATACTCTAGTGTAACATTTTTGTCCCACCTGACATTTTGACTAATTAATTCTTAATTTAATTGCAGGAAATGAGGCGAAAACTATGTGGATGAGGTTGAGAGGGAGATATAGGGATGCTCGGCGTCGACAACTGAAATGCATGAGAAGTGGTGCTTCCCCTGAGCACATAAAGCAGTGGAAGTTTCAGAAGCAAATGTCTTTTCTCGAAGCTTTTACATCTACTGGATCACGAGAAGGGAATCTACAATGTGAAAGAGATGACGATTCCCAAATTCTTACTCAACCAGCTATAAGAGAAGTAGGAGAAGTTGAATGCACGGCAGAAGAGTGTACGGCACACAACTCACAAATTGAGCCAGGTGGAAATTGTCATGTAGAGGATGAAGATAGATCTGACATTGATCTAGACATAGCTGATACGGGAAACAAGGAAAGAGAATTGATTTATCCTACCTCCTTGGTAAAAAAAAGAAAAAGAAAACAAGTCAACGAGTTCCATAGTCTTTTACAGCAATCTATGCAACAGCGTGAAGAAAGGGCTAGACAACGAGCAGAAAAACGAAAAGAATTATTGGAGCAACACAATAGCACAAATGATCCACTGTATAATTTTTTTCTTAGTATGTACCAATTAACCAAATCTTTTCCTCCTGAATACCAGCATAAGGTCAGAGCCAATATTCTTCTGTCAGTATCTGAAGCAGAAGCAGAAATAATGCATATTATTACCGATAGCCGACCGCCTTCTACATTTTCTTCTTCTTATGAGTCTACATCATCAAACACTACAACTACACTCAACTCTTCGTATCCACCCAATCCATCAACTTATGAAGCTACCCAATCCAAAAGTCTGGTCGAATTCATACATTATTTTAATGATAATGAACCAAAAAAATGGTTTTAAATTAACCAAATTTAAAATAGATAGAAAGATTGCTTGTTATTATCGGTGAGGTGGTCAATTATATATACCATTTATACAATATTATATCCATTTTTACTTTTAAAGATTCATTGGCATAACTATGTAATGGATTATTTCATGATTTACTTTTATCATCAATTATTAAAGTTTATTTTCAAGGTTACCATTAATTTATGCATTTATGTGAAAGCAGAAATAGGATAAAATCATTTATAATTATTTTATTGATCTATAATATTGATTGTAAATAATAATTTATAATTTATAGTTGAATTTATATGGTAATTTGTTAATTGTTACTTTTTGATTTGCATTTGTTAAAATTTATTTTGTTAATTGTATTCAAGAGTAAATTATTTATTAGTTTTTTGACAAAGCCATATAGTAGACACTATGAAAAAATGTAAAACAAATCAGTGATTTAATCTGGGTTTAGACATAATTTTTTAAAAAAGAAACTATTACCTTGGTTTTGTCAGTCAGTTGATTGAGCCCTATTTACTCACATCAAGTTTTATACCCTGATTAGCAATTTAAGACTTTTTACCAAATTACTGGTGAAGAATTTTTAAAATGTAACATTGACTTCAAAACAAGGTATTAATTTCTATTTCTATTTTATTTTATTTTTTTTTTATTTTATTTCTTTCTTTCTTTTAATTTAAAAACTATTAAAAAGTTTATATAAAAAATTACTTTTAAAGATAAGACCACACATTAAATAATTTTAATTTTAATTAATTGTTAATTTCGTCATAAAATATTTTTAATTTTTTTAATTAATTGTTATTTTTATATTATAAGAAATTAATATTTGTTATAAAAAAATGACTATAGCTAATAACTAAATAAACTTTTTGCAGGTTTGAAGATATCCCAATTAAGGGATGAAATATCACCTTTTTAATAAATAAAAAAGTGATGTTATAACCCCTGAAGACCCAAGTTGAAATACATCAATATTATATATATATATATATATATATATATATATATATATATATATATATATATATATATATATATATACATATATATATATATATATATATATATATATATATATACATATGAATAGTTTCCTTTATTTAAAAATAAATTAAAAGTAAAAAATTATTCTATTAATGTTTTTGTACTTACGTCTAAAATGCCTATCTTGATTATCATTTTTTTTTTTTTAATTATTTTTTTGATTGCTTGCTATTATCGGCGAGCTGGCCAATTATGTATATATATATATATATATATATATATATATATATATATATATATATATATATATATATATATATATATATATATATATATATATAGTTTCATTTCTTTTTTAAAAAAAACAAATTTAAAATAAAAAAAAATTAATAAATAAATAAAAAATAATTGTATTAATGTTTTTTAATTTATGTGTAATATGCCTTTCTTGATTATCATTTTTTTAAATTCATATATTTTTAGGGTTTTGTTGGCAAAACCAAAAAAAAGAAACCCTTATAGTTTCGTTCCTATGTCTGTCTGGCTGTCTGTCTGTCACTCTGTACGGTTCCAATAACTTAGAGTATTAATAAAATAACTAGCATTAGAGAATGGGGAAGTGCCCCATGTTCTGAGAAAATTTTTCTGTTACAAAAAAGCTATTCGTACTATAACGAGATCTAAACCTGATGCTCATTGCAAGGAGCTTTTCATCAACTCTGGAATACTAACATTCTATTCAACTTATATTTTATCTATTTTAAACTTTGTAAAGGAAAACTATAATAATACTCTCTATAGTAAGGACCATGATTATAGCACTAGAGGTGAAGCAATTGCTTTACCTCCAAATAGACTTACTAAAACTTGTCGATCCCCATTGATACTGGGTATCTTAATACCAACGAAACCCTTTTTACGTGAGACTTCAAGCCCAACCAAATAAGGTAGTAAAAAATTATACAATTTTGTTCCATTTCATTCTGAAAAATAATATTTGATCTTTTTCCTCATAAAATAAAAGTTTTAAAAACAAACTGTCTAGAAATTTATATATCTTACCATAAAAAAAACTGCCAGCTTCTCTTCAGTGCTGATTGGCTTCTGGGCATTACATCCATCCGCTTCAATAGACTGTCTTATTATTTTGTGAAGTTCGGTGAATTGCTGCCGATTCATTCGAAAATAATTTGTGAAAACAACATCGGAATACTCGAAAGTCATACTAAATTGTTCGTGACTTGGTCTATTACGTAAGTAATAGTTTTTGTTCTTCTTTAGTTTTTTTTAAATATCACCGAAAACAACATTTCATCTTCCTCACAATCATCAGAATCTGATTCTGAACTTAAATAATTAATCATTATAAGGTTTTCAAGAGTATTCATTTTTAAACACGTGTGTGCCTTACGAGAGCGTAGTAGAAAGTCGCATCCCAATTTGCGGACCCCCACGAGACACATGTAGGAAACACGCATAGTCCCACACGTGTGAATCACGTCACACGCGCTTCAATTTGCGCCAAGCCTTATAGAAAAGAATATTAGGGATCTCGTGGTTGAGCATAGATTCTCTAGAATTAGACTATTGGGACTTGGCACATAACGAACACGATCTACCGGAAACTTTTTGTAAACCACTATGTGTTTCATGTTAAGAGGATCATAATAAATTGTCTTGTTGTTTTTTGCACTATTAAGCCGATTATTATAGTAAAGCAAATTATTGGAATATTCGATGTAGTGTCTTGTAGAAATGATTTTGATGACTTTTTGTTGTAGAAATGATAAGTTTCACCCATATCTTTATACTTACTACGTTCGCACATCGTTTTGAAAGCGTTTCGGATCCAATCCGTTTTCAAAACGATTCGCGTTCATACAACAAAAAATACAGATGATCGAAAGATTTGTTTTCGATATTTCATAACGGTGACGTCACGAGTAAAACCTTCTTTCTTGTTACCTAATATGTCCGCTATTTTTACATTTTATTTACAAGTTATTTACAGGTTCTTTATAGTATTAAATTTTGTTTTACAACGTTTTTGCAGTTTAAAAAAATAAACGGAAGCTCACGAAAACAAAAAACTTGTGAAGTGGAAAAGAGTAAAATAACCTGATATATTATCTCGATCCCCTCCACGACCTGTTCACACGAGCGTTTTGAATTCGATCCCCCGATCCGATCACGTATTTTTGGTGGAGCGGATCTAAAGCGATACGATCCGTCAATCTCCGTTCACACAGCGTTTTGAACTAGCGGATCATTGATCGTTTTCAAAACGATGTGTGAACGTAGTAACTGATTAGGCCAACCTTCTAGGCAATACTTGACGACTTTACTTAGTTCAGGATCAGCGATAGTTGCTTCCTGGAATTCCTTTTACTGTTCCTCGGATGAATTAACTTGGTTGGCTCCAACACAATATTTTAATATAGTTTATCAGACATTCATAAAAACATAATTTTGTTCTTCAGTTTTATAACCACAACGGGATAAAAAATCAGCAACGTACATCTCACTTCCAGATAAGAATTTTAAAGTGAATTGATTAATCAATAATTTTAGCCTCAACCTCTTTTATTTGGTTATTTGTAATGTTATATAATGGTTAGTTCATAATTGAAATTAGTGGTAATTGAACACTGAAAATAGTAACATTTTGATGTCCATTAGGTAATTGTGAATTATTTTACAAGAATAACAAACGGAAAGTAGTTCTTTTACAATTTCATTACAGCACAAAGAAAACATAACTTATAGCAGAGGTTCAATCCAGCTGCGAAAAAAAATGTAATTGTTGCCAAAAAATACTAGTTGTTCTGTGAACAGTAGACCTTACTTCCAAATTAAAAAACATTATTCGTATACATCTATTTAATGACTTGTGGTTCAGAAATACGTAGAATATATACAAAGAGAAAGTATTGTGATGGTGCGTAATACCGATTTTGATGTATTTACTCATTTTGAGGCCCCTGAGTTTAAAACCCCCACAAACTCTCAAAAAACGTGGTTAATAGTTTAATACCAATCTAACCATATAAGTAGTTTTTTGGGGAAAAATCTAGTTCCTGTGAAAATAGCTTCAAACGTGGACAATAAGAGGCCGGGATCTATTCCCCGCTGGGGCAAAGTTACTTTTATGATAATTGTAAACATTAATTTTTTACATAAATCATATACACATTTGTACCATATTTGATTTTAAAAACATTAATGTCTAGTTTCGAGAAAAACAAAAAATAAATCTTTCATTTTAATTTAAAACAAAAAACAACATAAAATTAATAAATAATATTCGATTTTTATGACTTCAAGGAACGTCCATGCCAACTTTAAAGAAAATGGAACAAAGCGTTTGGTCGAAACTAACATAAGCAGACAAAATGTTAAACGGTCTAGTGTAGAAAAAGAAATGTTGAAACATGGTGGAGCGGCGCTCAATAGTATACAGTTGGAAACTTCAGTTAGTACACTGGGGCGCCCGCTTGAATGCGCTAGCCGTTTCTAATCTATGTTTATCAAATGTAGCTTGTATTTTAGGCGACAATTATTTGTTGATGTTATCGTACACTAGGAAGTATAATATAATATAGACCTGCCATTTCGGCGCCAAATGTGTAGCATTGACGGTGGTGCTATCTAGCAGTTTGCCCTGGAACTAAATTTAGTACGTAAGCCTCTACTAGATAGCACTGCTTGTCCTTTTTATTTCTTTCTAGTAATGCCATTTATGAAAATAAATGTTAATTTTATTTTTCCAAGGTTTGTTACATTTTTCAGAGATGATATTGTATATAAATATTAAGGAACAAACTTGAAAATATTAAATAAAATGTATTATAATAGTCACTTGAAATCTTGGATTATTTTTTACTTTAAATGTTCTAATCCAGAACCACTAGGCCGCTGCCGGTTGGAGGGGTGGGGCAGCATCATTTGTTGGTAAAGAAAAGAAGGTTATGTTACTCCATTTCGAATCGCGATCTCTTTAACTAGCTTTGTCCTTTGACTTTAACTTCTTATTTACGAATATTTCTTGCAATCAGTACCGTAGCTAAGGCATTGGGGGCCCCCCGCAAGACCTTTTTGGGGGCCCCTCGCCAATAAAAATTGACGAGCAAATAAAAAAAAAACCTCCTTACGTTTTAGAACTGGGGACCCCCTCGTCTTTGATTTGGGGCCACCTGACGGTGGGGGCCCTCCCGCAAAGCGGGCCCATAGTTACGGCACTGCTTGCAATTAATATACATTTATTTTCCTTTGATGTTCAACTAATGTAATGATTATCAAGTATACAAAGTGAATGCTTAAAACTTCTCAGATAAAGAGTGATATAACTATAATAATCCATCTCAGAAATATATCAATATTTTTTTTTTTTTTTGTTTGCACACAGATGAATGTTCTTTTTTAATTCATAATATGTTTTTGTACGTATTGCTGTTTTTTTTTTTTTTTTTTTTTTTTTTTTTTTTTTTTTGCTTGTTCTGTATCTGATTTAATTTAACCCAATATATCTGTGTCATTTGCGTATAATCAGTTAACTCCAAAAAGCTAGTTTTGAGATATCGCAATTTAAAAGTTTGAAAATTTACTGTAAATCAGGGGAATGTCTAATATTTATTTTTTGAGGTTTATCTTATTCTCCAATTTGTCTTTTATCAGGGATATGTAACTTAAAGTTCTTAAGTAAACATTTAACTTGATAAAATTTAAAGTGATATTTAAAGTGGTATTTAAAGTGATAAAATGCAAAAATTACCCGAGTTAACTGATTATTCACAAATACAACTTCATTCTTTTCAATATTACAAAAATAGTAATGATGATTATATAACCATCAACTTTTAATTAGTTTCATGAGTATACAGCCATCAAATTAAAATTTGGTGTCCAAAATGAAAAAATGAATGAGGGAGAGGCCAATACCAACAGATATTGAGCACATATATCTTATTATTCTACTGCGCATAATTAGTACTAACTTCTCATGATTTGTGAAATTTATTTTTTATAATTAGCTTTAAGATGCTTAACAGTGTGATAACTCCCTCCCCATACTCCATTTTGAATCACATATGATCAAAATATACCATATATATATGTGTCACTCCAGACGATATCTCACGCTAGGATGCACTTAAAAAACCAAATTAAAAAAACAAATTTTAAAATGTCAATAATATCAAAAGAAAGGAGGAGTTCGTTGGTCAGAATTTTTGGAGTGCATTTAGGGGTCAAATTTTTACCATTTAGGGTCAAAAATAGCATAAAACTTGTCTTTTCCATTATACCCCCCAACTAATTATCCTACATTATCATAAGCCAATAATACGCAGATTTCTTTGAAAATTTGCTCATTAAGTCATGGTGCATGACTAGACATTTTTTGGATATGTTGTTAGGGCCAATCCCACACTTGTAAAAAAACAAATTTGCAGAAAAAATCCTGTGCCAGCAAAGTTATTAATATCTCTGTTCCTATGTATCGAAGATTAAGAGTAGTTATTATCAATATTGTCGAGGGCAACATTTAAATTTGGTATACCTGTTCTTTTTATTAGTGCTCAGACTAAGTTCATTAGGAATATTATCCGTCAAAGCGTTCACGTACAACCCTCACGCAAACGTAATTTTAAAATTTAAAATTGGAAAGGTCGGGAAAGATTCTATATTTATCTATTATTCGAGACAAACATTTTTTTCAATTAAATTTTTTTAAAAGTAAAACCATTAGAGGCACAGCTATGAAGTGTTAAAGATCACCAAATCTATTTAATGGCAACACATTTTAAAAAGAGAAAATAAAGTAGAAAAAAATTATAAATAAAGAAGTTGTAAAAAAGTTAATCCTCTACAATATTGATAATAACTACTTTTGCTCTCCGATGCATAGGCACAGAGATATTGAGCGAAACCAAAAAAAGAACGAAACTGTCTACGCTTCTTCGATATAACTCTGCTTGAACAAGGTTTTCTTTTCTGCAAACTTGGGATTTTGAAATTTTACTTGTGGCATTGGTCCTAACAACATATCCAAAAATTTTAGATGCCGACCTTTCGCAAGGAAGATTATATTTTTTGTACTTATTGACTGGATTGTTAAATACCCTACTATTTTATCTTTAACCTAATACTATCAGCTAATTTCAGTTGAACTCAAAACATAACTAACTAAACACACGTAACTAAAATATTTTTAAAATGTACCAATTTATTTTACTGGCTACTAAAATAAAACATTAATCTTTTATATAATGTACAACTTTTAATAATAAAATATTATTTAAATACAATTTTTTTAAAATAAAATACCCAGGTCTTCATGTCCCGTTCATAAAAAACTTAAATTTATTAGTATAAAATAACATTTTAGATGCTCTTGGAATATTCTAAAAACACGTTTTCAAGTAATGTAAACTACAAAAATTTTCCCGGGGAGGGCCCCCGTACCCCCCTTAAAGAGAGTCTAGCGAGTTAGAGAGAAAGAGTTAATATTTACTGGACTTTGAGACTGAACTAAAAGAAAAGGTTTATCTGTATTAAAATGTATCTTAATTAAAGAAAGAAATAAAAGTGACCTTTACAAAAATAAAAATAAAACAATGACTGGCCTAAACAACATTAGAAAATGCACATTTAAATTGAGACGTTAGAAATCAGGATGAATACAAACTAGAAAATATATTTGTAGAAATGTACAAATTCGCGGAGCAAAAAATACCACTAATGGCACCTAGTGGATTGGATATGAAACGTTGTAGTTCCTAAGAGAAGGTATAGGCAGCACCACCATCTTGATCCAAGGGAGAGGGGGGGGGGGGGCTTTCATGAGTGAATTTGTGTGGGAATTTAGTTTACACATATATATATCCTTTCTAAGAATCAAGGGTTAAAAAGAAAATATTTTTAAGAATTAAAATCTGATTCTCGATATTCTCTAATATTTTATTTAATTCCTAGTATATCCAAATAGTTATTATCATTTATAAGACTTGGGGGATTCTCGGAATATCAACTAATTCCAAAGAACCCATTGGATTTTCCTGGAAATTGTGCTTCAAAGCAGCTTGGAGCCGAGTTGAGGTAACAGAATATGGAAGGCTGTAGGAGGTAGTTGCTTCATGCCGGAAAATCATTATGAATGGAAACTCCCTCCCACGCAACATTTATACTATTGTAACGTGGTGCTATCTCGTGCCGTATTAGAGAACTAGAAAGTTCCCCAATCATCTGCTAGGTGGCACTACTGGCGTTTGATTCTTTGCTCAATGGAAAAAAAATACATATCTCGTTATTAACCTTATACAAAACTTTTAATAATGTACTTTTATCTAAGAAAATATAAATTAATGGTAAATAAATTACAATATTATATTATAATAGACAGAAGGATAACAGCCTACACTGCCTACAGTATGCGCGTTACGAGAGGAGGCGTTAAGAATGGAACTATTCCATACTACTGCGCATGTGCCAAATCTTATAACTTTTCCTCCTTTTTGTTGTTGTTGTATTTGTTGTTATGGTAAGTGACTTAGTGACTTCGAATCGAACTTAAAAACAAACTTTGGTTCCAGTAAAGCTATTCTAATTCATTTATAATTCGTTTTATTCACGAGTTTTAAGTACTCAAGTGTGTCTATAGTTTTGATAGTGTAGTTTCATAGTGTAGTGTAGTTTTTATAATGTTTTAATTGTTTGTGCGTCTAGTTTTTGATCAAAACAAATATGGTGATGTGTAATTTGTGCAATGAACAATTTTGCGAACAATACAATTTAAATAAATGTTTAGAAAATGTGCATAAGCAGAAAATAGAGCTTCAGGGAAGTCATCCAAATTTTAAATGCACGGAGGGGGGTTGTAAGTTCTTTTCTTAGCAGAAGATTTTCATAGCAAGAATGTTGACGCTAGAAAATTAGAACTCCCTTCTTTAGCAGGTAAACTCTACAAGTTTTATGCTTTGTTTTGCCCATAGTTGTAGTTTAGAAATACATTATGATTGTGCCGTAGGCATACCTAGTTTCATGTATTTGAACTTATGGTTTATAGAGTTTAAAGTGTGGAAAACATCTATAGATAGAATGGAAAAGTGCATTTGTATTGGACCAAGGGTGATAACTAGCTGTGATGCAAAAACATATTATGTACTATTATTGCAAGAGATCAGGTACCTACATAAGTAATACTTTACTGTTAATACCTACAGCTTCATAATTTATTTAGGTAAATCTTAAGTTAATGCTACACTGTAACGTATTTTTTGACAAAGGGATATTAATTGTGCAATGTACAAATCATATTTATAATATTATCTCTCTGATGCCTAAATCATACAACTGTATATAGTGTTTGACAAAGTGTATGAAAAATAATGTATTTTGAAGTTTAAAATGTGAAGAGTACAAGAGCATCAAATCAACGGACAAGCTATAGCTATATATGTATAGTCTCGAAAGCAGTCGATAGTGAGATAACGTGGTATCACAGAGGGCCCCATGTTCTGTAGTTCAACCTAAAATTAATACTAGTTAATTCTCGACGGTAATTTAAATATGGATTACCTACCTTTGCTGGTCTTCGTGTGGTATCCACAAAAATGTTTACATATCTACCTACAGGCAATGTTGACCCATTTACATTAGTAGAATTTGCACCTGCACTTCTTGAAGTCACACAGTGGCTGCATTGGAACAGCCGAAAGTGGTTAGTTGTTAGATACAATTATTCTGTGTGAAGACATTTGCTCTATAATGTTACATTTGCTATACGTTCGCTCTCTATATCTGTTGATTTGATGGTCTTGTACTCTTGACATTTTAAAGTCTTTTGTACTTCGATTTATACCTCTACATGGTCTATATGCAGGAGGGTTGTTTTTCTTCAGAAAATAATGAGTGGAGCACAGCAAAGCAGTGTGTAATACTAAAATACATTATTTTTCATATACTTTGTCAAACACTATATACAGTTGTATGATTTATACATTATGGAGATAATATTATTAGTGTAATTTGTACATTGCACAATTAATATCCCTTTGTCAAAAAATACGTTACAGTGTAGCATTAACTTAAGATTTACCTAAATAAATTATGAAGCTGTAGGTATTAACAGTAAAGTATTACTTATGTAGGTATCTGATCTCTTGCAATAATATTACATAAAATAGTATTATAAAATATGTTTTTGCTTCACAGCTAGTTTTCACCCTTGGTCCAATATAAATGCACTTTTCCATTCTTTCTATAGATGTTTTCCACACTTTAAACTCTATAAACCAAAAGTTCAAATACATGAACTAGGTATGCCTACGGCACAATAATAATGCATTTCATAACTACAACTATGGGCAAAACAAAGCTTAAAACTTGTAGAGTTTACCTGTTAAAGAAGGGAATTCTAATTATCTTGTGTCAAAAGTCTTGCTGTGAAAATCTCTCAGGTGGCTTACTAACTGCTTATTTGTTTGAGAAAAGAACTTACTTAGAGGGAGGTCAACGGAGACAGCCCTCCATGCGGCTACTTCTAGGATAGAAAAGGCTATGCAAAGTGGAGACTACACCTTAGCTCTCTTCTTTGACGTGGAAGGAGCCTTTGATAAGGCAAAATCAGATAATATCAAAGGGGAACTCTCACAAAGGAACACTCCTCAAGTCATTGTCGAATGGATAATGTCCTCCCTGAGAGCGAGGAAAGTCACCGCAGCGATCAGCGGCACTAACGTGACCAAAATGGTGTCAGGAGGCTGCCCACAAGGCAGTTGCCTCTCACCCCACCTGTGGTGCCTGGTGATGGACGGACTTATGAGGAGAATGTCGGAAGGAGACTTCTATTTTCAGGCTTATGCAGATGACGGACTAGTCCTGATTAGAGGCAAGTTCCTGAACACCTGCTGTGAAAGGATGCAACTAGCTTGCAGAATCATTGAAAAATGGTGTAAGGAGGTGGGACTATCAGTCAACCCATCAAAGACTGAGATGATAGTCTTCACTAAAAAGAGGAAACTTGTGGACTTCAAAGCCCCAAAACTTTTTGGCCAGGAACTCGCATTGTCAAAAGAAGTGAAATATCTTGGAGTAACTTTTGACTCTAAATTATCCTGGAAACCACACTTAGACAAGGTGGTAGAAAAAGCTACGATCGCCTTCTGGCAACTTAGACGAGCAGTGGGGAAGGCATGGGGATTGTCCCCCAAAATACTTAAATGGCTATATACCGCGGCTATCAGGCCCAGAATCCAGTATGGAGCCGTTATTTGGTGGCCCAGAACTGAAGTGGCCAGCTCGTCTAAGAGACTAAGCAAGGTTCAAAGGCTAGCATGTAGGAGTATAACGGGTGCGATGAGGACTGCTCCAACGGCGGCTCTAGAGGCCCTGGCAGGACTACCCCCACTCCATACATGGATTAAGGGAGAGGCCATTGCATCTTTTGTGAGACTTAGAGACAATGGTCAGTGGCAAGGGGGCGTATATACTGTGGGACACCTGGGTATACAAAGGATGGCCGAATCCAAGATCCCATTGACAGGGGTTCGAATGAAAGGAATAGAACACCAGCTAGTGCTGAAGAGGAAATTCAAGGTAGAAATTCCATCACGAGCCAGATGGGAAGTAGGAGATATTAAATTCGACCAGGAAACTCTAGTGGCATATACTGATGGCTCTAAGAATGAAAAAGGAATGTCAGGGGCGGGACTGTACCTAGAAAGGTCCGGCACCCAAGAGAGTTTCCCCCTAGGTACTCTCACCACAGTCTTCCAGGCAGAAATTTACGCCATCTTAGAGGTGGCCAGGAAACCTGAGGTGAAAGATGCAACATCAACGAAGGTAGCTATATGCTCAGATAGCCAGGCAGCACTCCAAGCACTCTGCAACCCGAGTGTAGAGTCAGCACTTGTTAAGGAGTGTCAAGAGGCTGTAGGCAGACAAAAATGCTACTGCCTGATCTAGACAAAGGGAAAACCAAGTGGCTTATGGGATTAGGTAGACCCAATCTAAGAAATATGGTTGGAGTCTTGACAGGGCATTGCCAGCTCAGAAGACATCTGGCACTACTGAAGATTGAAGACGACCCCACATGCCCATTGTGTGGGCTTGAAGAGGAGACAGCCTTCCACTTTGTGGGAGTATGTGAAGGATATGGCAGACTGCGCTTTTACTTATTAGGAGCAGGGGAAATAAAGGAAGAGGAACTGGTCACACTAAAGTGGCAAGACATTCTCTCCTTTGTGACCCAAACAAGGAGATTTGAGGGAGATTCTGTGGTGGTTCGATAGGTGAAGTCAGGGGTTGGCAAAAAGGACCCGAATGCGGTCTAGTTGCCAGGCTTTGGCCTCCCCGCCCCCTTACTACTACTACTACAAAGAACTTACAATTCCCCAAGGTGAAATGAAATACAGGTGGGCTCATTCGGCTTAAAAGCGAGAACCTAGTAGGTTTGGCCACGCCCACATTCTAGAGTGGTAGTGACGTAGGCTGGCTGCCCAGATTCCACAATCTATAATCTAAATACCATTATTTTTGCGACTATTTTTGTTTAATTTAACCTCATGCCTCTAATTTTGCACTTAGAGCGCTACTTTTTTTTAACATATAGGTAAATAAATTCTGAAGATTTTTGTATCTATATTTTATTTTATATGTGAAAATGTTTAATACTAAAACAGTTTAAAAATAAGATTTGTGTTTAAAAATCTAAACCTTCACAAATATATGTATATTTGTATATATTATTATTAATCTATTTATTTATTTTATTTTGATTTGTATATTGTATTATCGTTATCCATCTATTTATTATTTATTTTTAAAGTAAGTTACAAAGTACGGCTCTTTTTTAGACCAAAATAAATGTTGCTAAAGGTGATTTATGTTAAATTTATTTAGCCGATTTTAATCACTCCCATTTTTCAAGGAATAACTTCTTGTTTAAATACTTAATCCTAATATGGGTGATTTTTTTTTAATTAAAGTGACGCTTTTACTATAAACGAGTTAAAAAAAATGTTTCTTGCACTCCTAATAATTAAAAAATATATGACTCCCCAAACATTTTTCTATAGATTCATCATTGCGGTGTGGTCAGATTCTTAAATATTCTTTTTAGAGGATAAATTTAAATTTAAATATTCTACATGAAGTACACGATAGTGCCCAGCCCCTTTTAACCTTAGTTGTCATGCTATATTTTTCTTCGACTCTCTAACTATAAGCCTAGATAGAAATATAAGTAGTTTGTGATACTAAATATAATTTCTTTCTTATTTCGATGTAATTTGTCGGGAGTTTAATAAAAAAGCTTGTCCCAGCAATCGGTCGCGATAGCTACTTCAGAATAGTTACCAAGAATTTTGCTGCACTGTTTGACTGAGGGGGTATGTCACACAACAGTTCTTTTTAAAAATCAGGGGTGCGTACGTTTATTAAAAGACACAATAGTTACCATTAATTTTAGTACTTAAAGTGAATTTAAGGCGGTACCCCCATAGTATACAGAAAAATTATGCTTTCCCTTCAAAGTATTAATAAATTTATAAGTCACGATAGTTACTTGTCCCGATAGTTCCTTTTCACATACATATTCTTGTTATATAGATGTTCAGCGTCTAAATAAAGCACAAGTTGGTACAGAATTGTCAAAGTGTCACTTTTTTTAAAAAATTCACTTTTATTTTATCATACCCAACTCTATAGAGAAACAATGCTTCAAAGTCTTCGTATGACTTCAACCACTTTCCAGCCTAATGAAAATCTAGTCGCATCATTTGACGAAATGAAAATAGAATCTAGCTACGAATACGACACTAAAAATTATGCTGTTGTAGGTCCTCATAAATATCTATAAATTATGATGGTACGAGCACTCTTTACAAGTTGGAAACAGCCAACTTTTGCTGATTTGGATTCTAAAATTACTAAAGAATTGTTGTTTTCAGCTGTAGAGAAACTTTACGATGCAGGTTACACGGTGGTTGCCTGCGTGTCACACGCAAAATTTTATAATTTTTGACAAAATGGCGCAGAAAATTGAAGAATATCCATAAGTCTTATATATTTTTGTAATCTTCTTTTCAATACCTTTCATTTGATACCCCACTCAAAATTTAAAAAAAAAAATTTTTCCCCCGTGACAGGAATTAGCCGCCATTTTGGATTCCCAGTTAATCAGATCAAATTCCTAATCTTATTTTTTCTATGGCCCACCAGACCGCACATTTTGCATATTTTTCTATATTTTTAGTAACAGCGGAAATACGATTTTAGGGGGGGGGACACCCCAAATTTAGATGTTTTTTGACAAAATGGCGCCGAAAATTAAAGACTTTCCCTAAGTGGTACATATATTTTTAATCTACTCTTCAATACCTTTCATTTGATACCCCACTCGAAATTTTAAAAAAATATTTTTTTCGCGTGACGTTAATTATCCGCCATTTTGAATTTGAACAGCTGATAATTTTGAGTTCGCTATATTTTTCCTGTGTGCGCGTCAAAGAATTCTTTAATACTGGAAAGTTTCATGTCTTGATCTCTTTTGATTCAGAAGTTATTGGAACCGTACAGAGTGACAGACAGACACAGGAACGATACTATAAGGGTTTCTTTTTTTTCGGTTTTACCATAACGAAACCCTAAAAATATAATAAAACTACAAACGTATCTCTTCTTACCAAGTCTCTACACTATGTATTATACTTATATTAACAATAATAATTGGTTCTAGTATATTTTAAGTTAAAAAATAAGTATCCGAGAAAATATTATATATATTTCACATAAAAAGGTTAAATAAAAATATGATAATTTTAATAGTAACGTATGCTTTGGTTTGCTTAAACATTTATTTAACATAATATGTGATCTGAGAGGGCAATTAACGTAAAAAAATCACTAAAAATGATAAAAATTAATAAAAAGTTTGTTTTATTGTATAGTAGTTATTAGGAAGGGTAGGAACTTGGGTCGCCAACTGACGTCACACACCCGAGCGCCTACGAAGATAGTCGAAGAAACTCGAACCCTCGGTTGTTAGGAAATGAGCCCACCTCTCTATTCTACCATCTTGACAATTCCCCTCCGTGCATTTAAAATTTGGATAACTTCCTTGATGCTCTTTTTCCTGCTTAAGCACATTTTTAAATGTTTATTCAAATTGGAATTGTTCAAAAATTTTAAAATTACACATCACCATGTTTGTTTTGATCAAAAACTGGAGATGCACAAACAATTAAAACACTATAAAAACCACACTACACTATTAAACTACACTATCAAAACTATAGACACACTGAGTACTTAAAACTCCTGAATCTGAATGAAACCATTTGTAAATGGATTGCACAATTTACAGATCAGCGTATTTATAAGAAACTATAGACTAGTAATGATTTTACATATGACTGATTTTTATTGATACTTAAGCTTACTAATATCACCTAATCAACTTAAAATGTATATTTCACCTGAAGTAGCATCACTTTTAAGTCCACTGAAGTAGCATCACGTTTAAGTCCATCGAAGTAGCATCATGATTTAAGTTCACTGAAGTAGCATAACTTTTATGTCGATGCCGTCAGCAATTTCAATATTAAAACTTATTTTAGCATTTCTGACATCCTTCGATGTTAATATATTGTTCCGTTGTAATTCATTTCTAATTCTATCATTATTTGAAGTCAAAATTCTATAAGTAAGTCGATTAGGTGATATTAGTAAGCTTAAGTGTCAGTAAAAATCAATCGTGTGTAAAATAATTACTCAATTCCCCCTATGTTTTTAGCCATAGTATGTTAACTGTGTAATTTAACATTATTGTACATTTTATGTGAATAAAACAGTTTTTCTATTCCATTTCTATACAATTTATTTCTAACCCTACCAAACCATTTTATTAACCAGTCCACACTGATAGACGCAATAGCACAACTGTCTGTATACAATTGAGAACTTTGATTATAGACTTTTTCAAGTGTCCACCCCTGTATGTAGTTTCAAGTAATTATTGCATCATATTCATAACCGAAGACATTACTAGTGAAAAGTCATTTCTTTGAAAATTATTTTTTATACTTAAAATAGAAAATGAGGTCGTTGGTGGCTCGACAGATATTGTCAGTGGGACCTGTATTTTCTTTCCTACAAAATATTGTGCTACAAGTCACAAGTTTTCCGTTCAAGATGGGATGGCCAAGCTTTAGAATATGGTTGCCCACCCGCAACGCACTGTATTGACCAGATTAAACTTCGAAATTTAGATACATTGAAGAGATCATGCCCCTTCGTCTTTAAAGTTTATTAAACAAAGGAATAGTATAACATATACACAAGAGTGATCATTGTCCCCCTGACACAATAGTGCTTGAAGCAGAATAAAATAGTATGTTACAGGCTTGGCATCCTTATTCTAAAGCTTTTCCGATGGTTGCCCTAAACAAAACGACTTCTGCCTGCAGAGAGTTGCAGAACACCGTAATTATTCCTGACTGTATTGACCATTGCAGAACTATATTCATAAGCACAATTTGCATTATTAGGTCCGCCAGTATGGACGTGGCTTTAAGCTCTTTTTAAGGTGGGAACTTAACTATCTCTCCTTAAGGATTTATTATTTCTGGTCAGCAAATAGGTAGTTTAGCTGCAACTTGTAATAATCCAAATTTAATGTAATATGTATAAAAAAAGACTAACTTTCTCATATGCAAGTACATACTACATACATAATTACTTGGGCCAGTGTTTTCTATTTATCAGTCGTTTAGTTTTTTATTTTGTAGTAACATATTATCGAAATTTACAACAAAATGACTTTTCCCCAGTAGGGAATCGAACCCGGCCACTCACCATCCCCATTTAAAGCTATTTTTGAGGAACTAAATTTTTCCCAGGAAAACTATTATCGGTAGGTTCCTATTTAAATGGATTACATTATACAATTTTTAAATCATAATAGTCGGAACCGTTACCGAGAAATAATTTCTTTTCTCGTTTTTCATAGTATTTGGGGGGTAGCACTTTCCTCCTACCTTAGTTTAATATTTGTTAACCATTTTTCCAATAAAACATTCTGTTCAAATAACTTATTTTGTAAAATTACAAACATTAAGTTTATGAACACCATCTTACATTTTATGATGATTATCATGATGATGGATTTTTAGGTGTATGATAGAATGATTTAAAACATGTTGCTTAGGTGATACGTTTCGACCCTGACTAAGGTCATCTTCAGTCTTTATTAACTAAAGCAACAATATTGTCAATTTCTCATATCCACTAGAACATAATTACATATAGTTTTTATCCCTCAATAACAGTTATCTAAATATACTTTATTAAATTATTATTTTTAAAAAACTGTAGATATGATCTTCTATTTTCTGATTAACATAATTTTACAATGTTGGATTAAAAAATCCAAACACTATTTTTTATTAGAATTATGTTTTTTAATAAGGGGTAATAAGGATCTGTTAGATATAATTTAATAATTATTCTTGGCGATGGACAACGCCAAGGAAGTTACTTCTTCTTCAACCATCACATAAATCAAAACCAACTCATAAATCAATCCAGTTTTTCTTTAAGATTTCTCGTACATGCTGAATATTTTGTTGGACTAAACGTTCATGCCAGAGTTTCAAATTATCAGCTGATGGTGTAGTTAATAATTCGAATACATCTCATATTCTATATCACCAAGCCAGTGTGTCCTTTATTATCCATCTACATTAACCAACTTTAACAAGAAAAGGATATTCTATAGTTTGTAAAAGGGCAACGACTGAAGTGCCTGGGCCACGTTTAGTGCACGTGTGAGACTAGGATGCCAGCTGGATATCTAGATCAAGATTGCACTCGAGGATTATAGCCCCACAACAGATGGATGTGTGGATACCTGTAGGATTTAGCCATTATAGGCATAAGAGGCTGGAAATATAAAGTAGATGTCTAGGCTAAAGATAAGGGAATTTAGAAGAGGCCGAAGCCAACCAAGGGCTGTAGAGCAAGATAAGAAAGTAATCTTAAAATGACACAAGGGATTAATAATTTCTTTAAACTAAAATTATTACATTTATTAACAATAGTAGTACACGATACAAAAAAATATGAAAAAAGTACATCACATTTCAAATAAAAATTAATGTTTTATTTTTAGTTTACATCTTAATCAGAAATTGATTAAAGCACCATAAGATTTATCCTTATACTATTTTGTATTTTAATTAATTGATACCAATACTTATTAGTTCTTTGTGTTTTGGTAAATTTTAATCAGAATCAGAATAAGTTATTTAAACCGTAGAATACAAATGTTTGTAAATTTGATGAATATGTTTTTTCTGATAGGGTTATCCCTAGGGATAGTGTATGCTCAGAGTACTAGGGTTTACAGTGCACCAACCCAGATATCTAAGAAATCAGTTAAAACTTCAAGTCTCCTGTTGCTGTCTGTCATTTAATTTTAGTTAAGGGTTTACAGAACAAAACCAAAACGTTTCAGAAACTTGTTCAGAGAGTAAAGGCATTGATAGGGCTTTTTTTATAAAAATAAAATAACCTTATGAAAATTGTATTTGATGACAAGTTCTCAGGACACTAATGCTCGGCTAAAATATTGATTTGAAGTTTTAATTGCCTTTTCGAGTTCAGATTATAAGAAGTGACAAGGTAGGTCATTCGACCCCAATTGTCAGCCCAGCGGGCCAGCTCAAAATTAATAATGATTAGTAAAATTATACATTCATTATTATTTTTATTTAACAATAAAAAAAATAACTTTTTATTCCCTAAAATAATCCTTAAAAATCAATGTTAGTTGAAACCACAAAAGTTTATAAATATACGATAAGTAAAGATCGTTAGTACTCAAGAGCTATATATTATTTATATAAAAATACATTTTAATACAGCAGATAACTAAAAACTTTTAAGATTTAAAATCTAAGAATACAAGTAGAGTTGCTAAGGAGTGCTTTTGTTTATTATACATCACCTAAAAAGTACAGGTTTTTAACACAATTTCCTTCAATGTAGATACAAATATACAGCACAATATTAGTTCAAATTTAAGCCACACTTAGGGTATATGGACAATTAGGGTACACACAAATGTATATGTGTAGGTGAAAATACAAATGTATACATTTAGGGGTATATAAAAATTATAGTGCAGCTTAAATTTGAAGCATACAATTTAACAGTTAAAAATATTTGTTTTCCAATTTTAAAGTGTCCACTTAAGTGCGGATTGAATTTAAAGTAATATGGTAATTACTAAATGCACTTTACAGATAATTATAAATTCAGTTTAATAATAAAACCTGCTGAAATCATGAAAACTTTTTACACTATTTATGTCATATTATACAGTTGACAGGAGGCAATGGGGGATGAGCTGAAACTTACTTATACAACAACCTGTTTAAAGTAATAAAAAAAAGTATCCATGTTTTATGTTCACAATAATTGTGTAGTGAAATGTCTTTGTTCACGTTAAGGTTATCACTAACACGCATGAAACCTCAAAATATTATTTAAGATCAGATCCTACATTTGATAATAAAAAACCAATACAATATTACTAAAAAAAAAAAAATTGCAAAAAATAAAATTAAATAAATAACAATAATGTAAAATGCTTCTTATCTACTTACAAGAGCTATTAAAACCCTAAAAGCTGGTTCACGCAAGGCCAGTAATGTAGTCCAGTAGCGAATGCTTCATTAACTAAATGAGTTCGGATAAAACTATTTAGTCAAGTAATTTATTAAAATAAATGAGTGGACTCGATCCAGTAAAATGGAAAGTTGTCATTCACTCAGCATCCCCAACCCAACCTCACATACCACTAGATAGGTTTGAACACTGTTTAGTAGAATTCATTATCATTCTACACGCCACAGCGGTAAAGACTTGATCACTAACTCAACTGTCTGAACTAGAAATGGGTCATTCACAAAGGATCGATTAGGTAAATGAATGATTGGAAACAACCTACAAGTAATCTTTTTATCACATGTATTTTTTCCTTGCCAAATATTGGAGTTGCCAGCAGGCAGTCCAAAATCCAGTCATATTGTGAACAGTGGCTCCTCATTTTTTTAACATCTTTTGATAAAACTTGAAGAGTGAAGCAATTTGATTCTTGGCAGAATGCTAGATAAAGTAAATTAAAAGCTAAAGGTAACTGTAATATGGGACGAATTGGCGCTCGAAAGTAAAATATTTTGGTGGGAAGAAGGTATAAGGTTATTTTACAAAGGACAGAAAATCCTTGAAGAGGTTATAAGGAATGATTTCACTCGGATTTTAAACAATTTGAAAGAAAAAAGTAACAATTGGTGGCAATAGTTACCAAAAAAGCAAATTATTGACATAAAATAGTACATTACGCGTCTAGTGCGGAAAGTAGCATTTTGCATGCGAGTGTGGAGTTTACACCCTAGCAATAGCGAGGTTATTAAAACCACACAAGCAAAGCAAAATGCAGTTTTTGCACGAGTTGCATACCGTACTTTATCTATGATTGTTGGATTGTAATAATAAATACAGAAAAAAATATTTAATAAACTAATATTGTAAGTTCGTATTTATCTTTTGATAAAGATGACATTAATTAATTAATTGTATTTTGTGCCGAATTAATTATTTCGGGAGGCATATTATTCTCCTCATTTTCGTCATAATGACAAATAAATCATTGTTTTACACTAAAACCTCGATACAAACAATTACTTTAATTAAACAAACAGCAAATTAGTTTTGTTAAATGTAAACAAACTCGTTAATATCATGCTTTAAGGTAAAGAATTCTTCTTTTTTACCGCACTAGGGCGGAAAAAAGAGGAATTATAAAACGCGCAAGCGCAATGAATACAAGTACGTAAAGAATCACTTTCTATGCATCAAAACAGAGATACAATGTTTATATTTTGTATCAATCGTAGATAAACTATATTATATTACATACTTAAAAAGCTGATAAATAACTTGTAACGGTACTAAATTACTGGCCCAGTGTGAAACAGCCTTCATTTTCTACTTTAACTGCTAACAGTTTTCAAAGACAGTATAAGCAGTTGAGCATCAGCATGGCAAATTAGTGGGTAGTGTTAACTATTAGACAAGGAAGGATTTTGTTTTTAAATACACTAGGAACTAATTTTTCCTTTTTCTTTTAAGAGGGTTAGAGGACAGAAAATACCTATTTTCCTTTTTAATGGCACTTCTTTAGATTGTTACTCCCCTTATAAAGAAAACAGATAGGAGTAACAACCTAAAGATGTACACAATGTTCTTCTTTAGACTGTTACTCCCCTTATAAAAACGGAAGAGTGATATTCCTTTGTCCCAAAGTACAATGGACTAAACATCCCTTTGTCTTAATGGTTATTTAGTTAATGTCATTTATATTCTAAAAACACAAAAGGGAGTAAAAATCTAAAGAAGGACCTTTTTAATATCGTTGGATTCATATTTAGAAAACAAAAATAGTAAGTGTTCATTCATAAACAACTCTCACTCAGCAATTTAATAGCAAATAAAATAACGAAGATTTAATTTGAGATTCATTATAGTAAATTAATCTTAAAATAACAAAAACAGTAATAATAATAAAATAAATAGATCTGAGAAACAGGGTAATCTTTGGTCATGGTAGCTTATCTACGTTTCATCAATAGATGTTATTAATTATTAAATAAAATTATAATAGTAATTAATATTAACGTATTGTTGCCGTATTGTATCGCCATAGACTTTAAGAGAAGCACCCCAATTATGAGAATCTGTTTGGTAAAAAAAAAATAATGTAAGACGCCTTTTAATAATTTTAATATAATTACAAGTTTGATTTTCATTATTTAAATAAACACAAGTTAATTTAGTCATACATAAAAATTAATTTACTCAGAAACAGTAGAATTGGAATTGCTTGAAAACAAGTCATCTTTCTATGTTGAAATTAATGCGTTACAACTGACAAATTTTTAAATCCAAACAAAATAGAAACGGAAATTAAATGTTGGGGATTCTTATAATTGAATAATTGGAAACAGAAATAAAGAATAACGAACTTTCAAAATCTAGCTGTTGGTAACTTTTTTTTCTTCTTCTTCTTACTAACTTTAACGTGTTTATTTATAAACTTCCAGCTTGCGCGCTTTGAGCGCGTTGCATTTTTATAAAAAATATATAAACAACACCTAGAAAGGATTTAATGGTCATTTGTCGGTCTTTCCCCCTCGATACTCTAAAATTTAAGATGCACTCCATTTTTGAGCTCTCAAAATCATGGAAATAAAGTGCGTCTTAATTCGATGCAACATGGAATTATGAGTTTTTTTTTAGAATAAACATTACTTTTACCTAATGAACACTAAATTACAGATTTGTTTTTAACAGCATGCATAAAAAGGTTTAAAGTAGCTTTAATAACACTCTGCCCGAACTATCACCATTGATTTTTTTTAACAGACACATTTTAAGTACCATCTTGCCATGTGAGTTACATTCATACTTAGCTCAGTCAATAAAGGCCAAAAACAGGCTGTACCCGCAACTAATTAGGGGAAATCTGGATTTTTTCCTGATGATAGACCATGATAAGAGGTAAATTCTCTCAAAAGTCCCCACTTCTCCCCCTTGTGCTCCCCCCCCCCCCCCCCTACCCCCTCTTAAAGTTTAAAATTTACTTATTTTTCACTTTTTACGCAAAACTGTTTATTTTTTGAAGAGAAGTGTTATTAACAAAAATATTTCTCACATAATTCTGCACAAAAAAGGTCCTATGCATGTTTGAAGTGAGACATACCGTTTTCGTGATATTGTTGATAAAAATTCCAATTTTTCATTTTTTCGAACCAAGATGTGTTAAAAACAAAACTTCTGATTTTAATAAAATTTGGATGGTAGGTCATACTTAGCCTATTGTTGATCCCATATAAATTTCAACCTTCTGCGCCCATTTGTTTTACCTTGCACATGTGTACAAACATACATTTATTTAGACCTTTATCTTCAAAAGTACTCAACTGATTAATATGAAATTTGGATGGTTTGTCGCAAGTAGCCTGCAGATAGCCCCAACTTAATTTCAACCGTCTGTGCTCTTTACATTTTCTAAATTGGTTCTCTTTCTGTCTGTCTGTTGATCAATTTTTTGTCTGTCTATTATGAATTAATGTATCAATTTAGCAAAATTTAAAGAGCGCAGTCGGTTGAAATTAAGTTAGGGCCATCTGCGGGTAACTTGCGACAAACCATCCAAATTTCATATTATTCAGTTAAGTACTTTTGAAGATAAAGGTCGAAATAAATGTATGTTTGTGCGCATGTGCAAGATAAAATAATAGGCACAGAAGGTTGAAATTTATATAGGATCAACAATAGGCTAAGTATGGCCTACCATCCAAATTTCATTAAAATCAGAAGTGTTGTTTTTAACATATCTTGATTCGCAAAAATAAAAAATTGGATTTTTAATCAATAATATCTCGAAAATGGTATGTCTCACTTCAAACATGCAAAGGACCTTTTTTGTGCAGAATTATGTGAGAAATATTTTTGTTAATAACACTTCTCTTCAAAAAATAAACAGTTTTGCGTAAAAAGTGAAAAATAAGTAAATTTTGAACTTTAAGATGGGGTAGGGGGGGAAGCACAAGGGGGAGAAGTGGGGACTTTTGAGAGAATGTACCTCTTATCATGGTCTATCATCAGGAAAAAATCCAGATTTCCCCTAATTAGTTGCAGGTAAAAACCTTTATTAACTGGGCTAACTAGAGAATTCTGACCTCATGTTTGTCTAGTTCAATATTACATATCGGGCAGATTGTCGATACAAGTAATAATTCATTTAATAGTTTCTTCCGATTAACAAATAAAAAAATATTAACAAGAGTTATAATTAACCACATAAAATTATTTGTTAACAATGTAGAATATTTTTAGACTAAATTTAATTGTTTACATTTCATAGAAATATTAATATAAAATAAAAACGTATATTATAAAATTGTAATTTCATATTTATGAGTTTTCATAATTATTCACTCAAAATGGAATTAATACACATACAACCTGCTAAGTAAATTTATTGTTATTTAAAAAAAAAAAAAAAGTTAAAAAAATAGAATGTTATATAAGATAACACTTTATCAAAACCTGTAATATCAAGACAGACTGGGTATTACGTTCTAAAATTTAATAAAACACATTTAAATTTCTTATACAGTAAACAACGATGTTTTTAAGGCACATAAAATCACATGTTAAGTCATATCAACCACTATATTAATGTCGAAAAATATAAAATAAATACAGAAAACTCATTAAAAAAAATGTGTAATAATCAAATTTTAATAAATAGTACTGTAATAAAATTCTAGAAAATATCAGAGCTCCACAACCTTTTTCAGAAAGTATTTGGTCTTTAAAAGAGAATGACACACCTAAGTATTTTATCAAAAATAATTAACTATACAGGGTGCTCCCAGGTTAAATTTCCAAACTTAAAATATGAATCTAGGACCTCAAAAACAAACAAAAATTTCTTCTAGAACTATGCTAGCAGACACTTTGATTAAGAGGTACAGTAGAACCACGCTTACACGAAAACCTCAATTACGAGTGCAATTGTCAAATCCCCTTGAGATTGCCATAACACATAATGTTAAATTAACCTCTATAACACGACTATTATTATCCAAACAACCTCAATAACACGGATTTTTTCAAATTCACAACGTAACTCAGAACCTCTATAACAAGTCGTTTTGAGAAGTCAACTTCGATAAAGCGACTCTTTACAGGAATGGGTTGACCTTGAACAAGTCTAGACTTGATTAGTGATTCCATTAACCTCCATAACACGACTGATAGCCAAAATAACCTTGATAACAAGAACCTCAACAAAAAGAGCACCTCGATAATAAGACTGTTTCCCTAATCCCCTCAAGACACTTCTTATCGAGGTTCTACTGTATTTTGTTTTAAAGATCGAGGGTGAGCTCTGCTTATTCGTAACAAATAATCGTTAGTTTGTAGAAACATGTAATAGTAAAATTTTGACTGCAATTAAACAATAATCAAGAATACATCAAGATTATATACTCTCATAATTCTGTAACAAAAGAAGTCAATATCTCTTAAACAAAGTGTATTCCAGCATAGTTCCCGAGAAAAATGTTTGTTTTTTTTTGTTTTAGACCCAAAATTCATATTTTAAATTTGAAGATATAACCAGGGAGCATTGCGGTCTTTAGGGTACTAGTAAGAAATGTAACTTAGATTATAGGGGCCTGGTGGTCCAGTTGAGTAATCCTAATAAATTAAAGGAATGAAATATAAATAAATACCTTATCTAACGTAGCAGCAGATGTAAAGAAGTGTGGAAAGGATGGAGTGAGGTGGAAGAGGCTAGGAAGAAGAAAATTGAGACACGAGGTACTAAGAAACAGAACGGGGCTGAAAATCAGATTGGTAATTAAAAAAAGATTGTGACACGAGTAATGCCTTCTGACTGACTTAATAAGCCAACTTCTAAGATAAGAATCACAATATCAGGGTGACCCAGTTTTAATGGGACAAAAGACAAAAAATAAATCCTGATTCTATGGCCCAAGATGAACAGAAAAAAGGTATATATGCCTTATGCAATTCTCAATAGTTTTCAAGATATTTCGATATATTGATACATTGTTGTTTTCTCAAATAAAATGCGTAATAAATGCGTAAATGCATAACTCAAAAACAAAGAAAGTTATAGAGTTATGCTTTTCACCATTATAAAGAGAATTAAATTTACTTACAATATAACCGACGCATTACATTTAAAAAGGAACTTACACTCATTTAAAATTAGAGTATTGTAAAAAATTGAGTGCTATTGAAAACCACCATAACTTTGTTAATACCAGTTTCATCATTGAAGTCTAAAGAGCTTAAAAACTGACCCATTTCATTACCTTTAAAACAATATAACATAACCAAAACATTGTTTAAACTTTCACTGAAATATGCTTAAAAAAATTCAAAAGGTAGCTAAAATTTGCAGTATAAATGTAAACACAACATTTCTTAGTATTAGATTAACTTTGCATTTTATTAATTTTAAGAAGTGTTTTGTTTATATTTTGGACAATATTAACTAAATTATAATATATTTTAGCTACTTTATTGAAGTTTTTTAAGCATATTTCAGTGAAAGTTTAAACAAAGTATAGGTTATGTTATATCGTAAAGGTATTAGGTAATGAAATGGGTCAGTTTGTAAGCTCTTCAGACTTCAATGATGACTATGATATTAACAAAGTTATGGTGGTTTTCAAAAGCACTCAATTTTTTACAATACTCTAATTTTACATTTAAAATGAGTGAAAGTTCCTTTTTAAATGTAATACGTGGGTTATATTGCAAGTCATTTTAATGCAAATTTAATGCTCTTTCTACGTGCGAGGGTTATATTGTAAGTAAATTTAATGCTCTTTAAAATGGTGAAAATCGTAACTCTATAACTTTCTTTGTTTTTGAGTTACTACGCATTTTATTTGAGAAAACAACAATGTATTGAAAAAATCGATAAATCGAAATATCTTGAAAACTATTGAGAATTGCATAAGGCATATATACCTTCTTTCTGTTCATCTTGGGCCATAGAATTAGGATTTCTTTTTCGTCCCATTAAAATAGGGTCACCCTGTATAAGAAACAAAAACAAAGGTCATGACTCATTTCTCAAAGATTGCTTGTTTTAAACTCAAATGAGAAGACTTATTTTCTCTTTAAAAAAAAAAAAAAAAAAAAAAAAAAAAAAAAAAAAAAAAAAAAAAACCTTCTGTCACATAAATATACAGTAAATTGGCTATGTGTGTAAATTACAAAACAAATAATATTAATAGAATACAGTAGAGTCTTGCTAATTCGGATTTAATGGGACCAAGCACTGTCAGGATCACCGAAAGTCCAGATTAAACAGAATCAGTTCTAAAATGTCTGTAAAACCAGTTTTAGCTGGGTAAAACTATTAAAATCGACGATTTTATCATACAAATGACCATTCAGTTTCAAAGAAGGTACACTTTTTAAATCTAAAAATTGATTTATGATAAAAAAAAACTTATCATGTTATTGATATAAATGCAAAATTTTATGACTGTACAGTATTGAGGTCCATCCGGATTAAACGGATGTCCGGACTAGCGAGGTCTGGATTAGTGAGACTCTACTGTCTTAGTGTACCTGTATAAATGAAACATTACTTGTACTGATGAAAAAGTTATTTTGTAGGTAAGCACACAGCAGAACAAACAATCATACAAAATAGATAAAATTAAAAACTGGAAATAATGTAAAATTATGTTGTAAGCCTAGGATTTAATTATTAAGGCCTGATGATGCCCCAAAGAGAGGAGAAATGGGAAGTTAAAGTTTAAAATGAGTACTAGTACCCTAAAGACCAGTTTAGAAATCTGTAGTTGATTAAAATATAGAAAGAAAATTCTACTACAACAACAAAAATAATATCAAATTTGCAATAAATTAACTATTAAAAGGGAAGAACTTTAAGGTGGACTCCACTTTGAGAGGTGATACATACCAATAACCACATTGGGTAAACAAAATATTCAAATTTAACTGAATTTTTCAATCAGTATGAATGTACGGGTTTTTAAAAATAATCAAAACTTAAAAGCGCATTGGTGTATTTCAGAAGTTAGAGGTATTGAATTTCCTACTGTAACTAAGGTACAGGGAAAGGTGAAACATGCCTCCCACAAAAATTAGAGAACTGAAATGTAACATTTTTCGAATGTTGACATAAATTTGTATTCTTAAGGTATTAAAATATATTAATTAAATTAAGGTCCACCATTATTGACTGAGAAAAATGACAATAACGCCACATGCATGTTAAGATGTAGACATGCTTCACTATGAAGACCAAGAACTTTATAGGAGACCAGTAAAAAATGAAATACTAACTTCGATAAAAATTTAAACAGCTATTTCATATCCTAATAAGTCCACTAAACTATATGAAAATAATTTAAAATCATACTTGTAAATAGAAAACAACTCCTTAATTCTAGATAGTGGAAGAGATGAAAAATAATTTTTTAGTAAGCTGTAAGTATTGGAAGTTTTTGTCGATGGAGGAAATTTTACGTCCTTAATTCCAATATATTTTAAAACATAGTTGGAGTCTAAATAAAGAGTTTCATATTTACCGATAAAATCGTATTTAATTTTACAGGGTTGGCAGAGAGAACTGATAGGCATCCAATGCTCGTTGAACATACTTTTAGGCGATCTAGCTAAATAGGAAGTAAATTCTTCGAACGTAACACTGTTGTTTATTGGAGAAGAAATATTAGTAGAATTCATCCGATAATTCTCAATAATATATTTGCCAAACCTTTTCTGGAAGTAATCTGAATTTATAAGATTCGCTTCTAGTTTATTTTTAAAAGCCGATAGTAATCTTTCAAACGGATGCCTAACAAAAAGAAATTTAGTATAATATTTTAAAAAATTATCTGCTTCGTTTTTCGTAAAATTACTTAGAGATAAAAGTGAGTTTTTGTTGTGAGCAAGGTACGCAGGTATTTTGAGAGCATCGGTCGTATTGAAGTTACCACTCAGCAGCAGAAACACTCTTTTCCAGTTAGTGCAGGCTACCTAAAAACAAAATAGAATTAAATGTTATACAATTTAATTTAATTACAATGTAAAAACTTTTTTACTTTAATGTATATAACCTTAATAATAGTGTGTCATTCATAGCAGATACTCATTCATTTATTAGTTGAGTTGAATTTTTAGGGTGCAGAGACTTATTGATGAATACAAACAAACAAATAATTAATTATCATAATCAGTTCATTGATGATATTATTACCGAAAATTGTTATTTTTACTTTTTGGAATTAAATCGATAATCAAGTTCTATACAATCTCAATGAGGAATATCTAATAATTAAAAAAAAAAAAAAACTATCGCAAACATTCAATACTCACCTTGGGTACATAACAGTACAATAGATGATGCTTTGTGTCAACTAAAAGATGACTTAAAACATCTTTTTCGTCCCACAGTGAATAATTTGAAGATTCTTGGATTTGAGAACATACTTTATTTAAATGATCGATTCTTTCGATGTAAATATTATTATAAATACTTTGTCTACCCTTATTCCAAATTGACGATGATGCTGAAAAAAAAAAAATATAAGTATTTATTATAAAACAATAAAAACAAATGAGAGGAAAATTAAATTAAAACTTAATTGCTTCGTTGAGAAGGGGATGAAAAACTACTGTAAGCTCAGGCTGACAGTAATGTGCGCTAACTTTAAAACATCTTATGTTTGCAGCTTTAGGATGATTCACACTACACCGAGGTGAGGGCTGAGCCAAGCGCTCTCCGTGCTGGGGCCACCAAGTGCCAACCAAGACGGAGGACTGAGACAGGGCCAAGTTGCCATCAAGCTTTAAGTTCACATTAATCAAGTGAAGAGGAAGTAAGGCTATAAGTGTTTGTGTACATGCACCGCTCCATGTGCATAAACCCTTGCTGTAATTTCTACACCAAGTCTTAGTTGAGGCTCAGCTGGTGTAATGAGAATGGCTATGTTGAAACTCAATAAGACAGTATCTCTTACTGGTTGGGTTCGGTGGTGCCTCGGCGAGGCAGTCAATGTAACTAGGCATCGCTTGGCTCTATTATTGAAACGAGCGTAATAGAATAAATATTAGTTAATTAATCATGATGAGTTGATATTTAAAGAATATGCTAGAATAGAGAGCCAGCCGTGTAGTAGGGGAGAAGGGTTATTCTACTATTCCTTTACTCTTCTACATGTCCCAGCCATTCCACTTCAATTATTATAAATGTATCACTTCACTACACAAAAACTACTGCATGTATCAAGTTGAAATTTTACATGCCTGTTTCAATTGTACATTAGACGATGTATATGAAGTTTTATTTAAAACGTTACGTTAAAACATAAGATATCGGTAAAAAGGTTGTTTTCTCTATTATAAACATTTAGGTCCGTATTAATAGTTTTAACGATCTTTATTAATTCAAAGCGGTGTCGCTGTTGGTTTTACTACAAAATGTTATTTGAAAAAAATGTTCGTCTCATTAAATAGATAAAGTTAGAATTTTTTCCCGTCCTAAAATTCCAATTTTAATTTAGAAGCAACGCTCGTTGTCCAACAAACTCGTCCTATTGGTAAAATGAACATGTGTACCGCATTTCATCAAAATCGGTCAACTTTTACTCAGGTTATCGTCGTACGTTTCAGACACGGAGCATATTTCGTTAAATGTAGGAAGCGCACTTCAATTATCGACTCCCAAGTAGCACAGCTGATCCAAAAGACATCCCTGGGATATGCTTTTGTCCAGATTTGATCCTGTCCATAATTGTTTATCCATGGGTTACCCTATGGTTATCACGTTTTGGATACCTCATTGGGTCATCCTAAGGATGTCCTACGGATGTCCTTAACGGGATTGTCCGGTTAAGGGTATCCTATGGATATCCAGTCGGGGATATCCTATGGACATCGAGTTAAGGGTATCCTATGGATGTCCTTAACGGGATTGTCCAGTTAGGGTATCCTATGGATGTCCTTTAAAAAAATTGTAATTAAAATTGGAAAAAAATTATAATTAGATTTATTTATGTTATTCAAAGGATGATGTTTCAGTGAAAGCTATATTGAACAATCCTCAAATTATTTATAAAAGTTATATATTTATGGTGTAAGGTTAAAGTATTCATTTTGAGTTGCTCTTAATCGGATATGTCTCATGGCTGAGTAAATAAAGCGAAGGACTGTCATTCAGGATGTCCCGAGTTCGATTCTCCCAGAGGTTACTTTAATATTCTAGTAGGAAAATTATATCTAAGGGATATCTTCATAAGGGATATTTAATTAATAATCCATGTGGCAATCGTCACAATTCTTTATTATTTTTTACAAATTTACATTTTAAGCATCCAGAATATGTCCCTAAACTGTCCATAGGATATCCCACGGGATATGCTCTGGACGTCCCGTGGAGGTTAGAAGGCCGGACATCGGGTCAGCCATAAGACGTCCAAAATCAAAAATTTTACCATCCAGGGGATGTGCAATAGGACAAAGTGACTGGTCCTGTGGATGTCCCAGGGACAAAGTCGTGCTACTTGGGCTATTTTTTATTTTTTTAGAGGGGCTTTGACACCTGCATAAGCAGACCACTTAAGTGGATCCATTTAACAAACCCAGGTTGGAATATCAAACTCTTCACATTTGTGTGAAGTGTTTGGACATTAACCATGTCTCACCATCTCAATTTTAAATCAAACCGAGATTGTCCATCATAGTATCCAGGCCAAAATCTGGTAGCGCAACTCTTTCAAACAAGGGCGAGGTTAAAGAATCAAGAACTATTGATACAGCACCGTTAAATCATGATTTACCCGATCCAAGAAGGATGTGTCACACAAAACAGAAAACCTAAATTGTTATGAAGCCTCCAGCATAAGAAGACTATGTACAGAGTGACAAGTACACTCATTATATTAATAGAGCTATTCTTAAATAAGAAAATGTTATATATCATTAAAAGAGTAATGTGTTTATATTTTGATAGAAAAGAATGTTTCTATGCCTAATACAAGAGCATAATGGGGCGATTTGTCCCACATATTTTAAATTGTCTGATTTACTTCCTTTTTTTAATTTAAACTGTTCCTTTTTACAGTCTAAAAACAATTCCGGTTGTAGCATCTCGATAAATTCAATAGTTTTAAAAGTAGGAGGGTAAATCAAACTTTTTGATTTGTTAAGCTTGGAGTCTTGCCGGCGAAGAACAGGGTTACAACCAAAATTGTCCTTTTTCAAAACATGGGCTTATCTCACTTGCTCATAACTCCAGCGTGAGTTCAAAAAGTAGGTGATAACAGTTGTAAAGAAAAATCATGTAAATTATTAAGGTTACTCACCTAAAGGAGAATCGTACACGCTTAAAAGTGAATATACAACATATAAAATCACCGATCCCGCTACGTACAAAGCGACAAACTTAATCTTACGAGACCTGAGCATTACATTTGCTGTAAATAAGCATGTTGACTTTTCACCAGGTAATACTTTAATATTTAATTCAAATTAAGTTACGGTTAATTGAGATTCTTCAAGACCTTTTTATTTTAAACAAAAATAATAATTTGGTAACAACCCCACTTCGATACTGAAAACGATAAATCCTAAATAATATAATTAAGAACTATTAAAAAAGAATTTGAGCATTTATTCATTGTTTTTCTGTCCCACTCCTTAAAAAATATAAAACGACACTAGACTCTTGACAAACTGATATAAAAATAAACTAGAGATAAGGGGTTACCAGGGTAACCTTCTTAATTCTGGGACAGGGTAGCCAATTCAGTATGTTTACGATCCGAAAATAACAGGTATTGATATAATTTTAATGTATATTCATATAACTTTAGTGTTTAGGTAAAAGAGGACACCTTTCTTCAGTTAGTGAAACAAAAAAGTCACTTTTATTATAAAATATAAGAAAAACTTTGTCGACTTTCAATAAACAATGATCGGGCAAGATTTTCTCACAGGGGGAAATGAATATGTCATTATGTCCAAAACCAAAGCTCTACTGGTGCTGATCAGACGAGGCGATTGTGTGACAAAATATCTAAAAATAACAAGAATGCTTGTCCTTCAACAATATGCTCAATTGGTTGATAGATAACATGACGCCGCTTGCTTATAAAACCGGCTCCCAAACCACATTATCAATCTGTACCAATCACCAATATAATATTATCTTCAATAAAGATATCGGTAAATGTATCTGCCACTAACATTTTTCATGAAATTCCTTATCACTTCATTCTTATATCATTCAATAATTATTGTAATTAATTGATAAAAATAATAAATATATAAGTACTTAAAATATATATATATATATATATATAAATGCTTAAAATAAGAAAATCATAAAACTCAATATGTATAGTGAAATGGCAAATCAGACACAGATATAAACATAGCTGATAAATATCGGGTGTAGTTAGGGGGGTCGAGTAGAGGGGATCTTAGATCCTCCTTGGAAAAAATAGATTTCTCTAAACAAAATTAGTTTTTCGTAGCAGTCAGATAGGGGGGGGGGGGGGGGGGGGGGGTCCTTTCTCCGTCGGTTGTTCAGTGACAAACAAAATTAGTTTGTTGTAGAAGTAGGGACTACATCCCTCCCAATAGACAATTTCCTACTTGTTTTACCAACAACAATTGTTTGTTGTATACATAAAACGACTAATTTATTAGAAATGTCTTTTAACCCAAGCTAACGCATTTAGGATGTTCTTGTATGGCCTTTGACTACCGATCAATGATCAATGGACGAAAACAATATTGAGCATTGATACGTGTGTTGATTTAAATTTTTGTCGGGAATTGGTTCCTTTTTGTATTGGCCCCCAGGGTCCACTACTGTTTATTTTCCTATGTCTATCCTACTACCGAGCTATGATGGAATCCCCCCCCCCCCCCTCTCAAATATCTTCACACAGTGGCGTAGCTAGCGGGCCCATAGTTACGCCACTGTCTTCACATTTATTTAGTACAGTGGAACGTACAGTTGGTGGTATGTGTGTACTAATGTACTAAAGTACTAAAGTATTTAATCTAAAGAAAACCATGAGTAGTGAGAATTGCTTTACGCTGTTTAAAACAGCATTTTAGAGTGATCATCAATTTTTCTTCTAGAGAAATATTCGAGGAGAAAGGACAATTTCTTACGCTAAAGATTAGGGGAAGAAGGTCTATAACTACTCGTGCTAGAAAATATAAGTTTTCATTGGCTCCCTGTAGTATTCTTTTATTTGATTGTACTTTTTTTTTTTTTTTACTAATATAATATAACACTTTTTATTGAATTGTCTTTATTTTAAATATAACACTTTTAACACTTTAACATGAGGCTCACTTCTTTTTAAAATCGATATAAATCGTAACCTACTTTTAAGGCCCCCATACACGATCAAAATGTTTGCGCAAACATTTTGAACGTCTATGGGGCTGTTTGACCGATTTTTGACTGTTGAAGACAATCAGTTGAGACTGAAAATTTTGCGCAAACATTTTGATGGTGTATGGGGCTGTTTGAGTGTTTGCGCAAATATTTTGAAGCAGATCGGTCATGTCCGAAATGTTTTGCGGAAACACAGCGGTTTAAACGTCCATAGCCTTGTTTGTAGACAGTGTTCGAATATTTTTCAAGGTAATCCTGTTCGAATCCTGTCTAGAATGGAGATTATTTATTCTTTACTTTTTAGTATATATTATTGTACAAAAATAGAAAGTATAGTAATAGAAAAGTATAGAAATTCGATTGAACCGATTACGATTAAATTTGGAATACCTACATGTTCAGTAAAATTATATCCCAAAGAAAAACTGAGAAATTAACTTTAGCTTTGGAGCACCATCCTTAAAAACCAAGAAAAAACCTAAAAAAATAATTTATTGAAAACGGTTCAGATAATTTTGATTCTAAAAAAAAAAATTAAAATGTATTCCACTTAAATACGAATCGAATAGTATAAATATTTTTCCCGAGATTTTATTTTCAAGATTTTGATGAAATCAAAAACTAACCGTTTATTTATAATATTGAGTAATATTAATATTACCATTTTTTCCCCCCTGCTGCTCATGGAAAGAGAAATAATCAGAGGGGAAGTTTTAGTTGGTTCCCGCTATTTATTTTCCGGCAGTTTCTCCTACTGGGAGAAATGCCCGCCCTCCAGAAGTGGAAAGGAAGGGCTTTAACTATTCGCGCTAGAAATCAGGACTTTTCATTGGTTCCCGCTCTTTATTTCCCGCCGGTTTCTCCTAATTATTCATAAATCGTAGCACCGGTGATGCATTTATTATCTGTGCTTCATTCTCGACCTGTGTTCCGTTTATAATGTGTAGTTTATTATCATGGCCATAACAAATGTTAAATATAGAGAATTCTGGCGTGAATTCATCGCCGTTTATGATTTGCCTGAACTGGGCACAAGCAGCTTCCGAGTCAGACATCTTGTCCCAAAAATTTCACAAAATAAACTGAGGTTTTCATAATCCCGAAACGTGTATATTTATATCAATGTTGGGGCAAAATGTTTGACCGTGTATGGGGGCCTTTAGGGCTTGGCTAGTGGTATCCTTTTTCTCTAGATCTACTTTTAGATCTTTACACTCCCGTGCCGCCCTACATTTCCCGCTAGTTTCTTTAAATGCGGGAGAAATATCGGTAGTGCAAAAACTGAAGCGCCGGCGATGCATTTTTTATCCGGGCCTCCTACTGTTAACTTATCAACCTGCGTTCCGTTTGAATAATTATTATGGCATTAACAAATTGTAGCAATAGAGAATTAAATTTTATGTTTAACGTGTATGGCTTAAGTTTACGGAAACTTCATGTTTGCATAAAGTATTTGATCGACTATTAGGGCTTTATAAGGTAACGCTATTATTATCACGTCTTCGTCTTCATTACAACAATACATTAAGGTAAGGTGCTTACTGTCAGAAGTTTTGTTTCAAACGTTATCAAATTAAATAGTAAATAGTTTATAAGTGTTATTTAAGATAATATGTAATTATTAGGAACTCGGAACTATTAGAAACTAACCAATACACTAATAAACTTAGTAACATAAAATACTAATATTATTTCCAATATAAACAAACCAAGAAATTGACTTTTATATTTTTTATTACCGCACCGTACCAAGATACGTCAAACCTATAGTCTCGTTTTTTAGATTTTTAAGTTTGGACATTGAATAGGACTCTGAATTTATTACTTTATTTTTTCTTCATGTAGATCCCTTTAAAAAAAATCTCCACCATATGTTTTGCCTTCGTGTCTCATGTGTTTGTTTCTAGTCACTTGTTCACTTCCATCCAAACCGTTTGGACATTATGTGCAAGTTTTTTAGTTTTTGTAATATTATATTTATATTTAAACCTCAACCTAAATACTTTTTGATTTTAATTTAATTTCTTAATTCTTAGATTTTCACCACTTGGTAAGAACCTATGTCACACTCTTTTAGTATTTTCTGTTTGCATTTTTGTTGTTTCTTAATTTACTGTCTATCTTTATATTTTTATCTATTTTATGGATTTGTAGATTATCACTGATGAAGCTCAGGTTCCCTGGGCGAAAGCTTTGATGCAATAAAAAATCTTTTTAAAAATTACTTTTATTCCAAATGAATACCCTCTTCTGAGTCTAAAGAAAAATTTCAGAAGTTACACACTCTCCTTCAGTCCAAAATATCGAAATAGAGAAGACAAAAAAGATATAAAAAAAAGTCTTGGTGGCGCATGTCATACAAAAAAACGTACTCCAGAACATAATCAATCAACTGATCAGTAGATTCATCGGTCAGGTTGCTTCTAGCCCGCCGCGAACTCTGTGGAAAATACAACTTCGCGGACAGCCACCTTCTGTTTGACCAGTTTAATGCAATATCACATTCCACAGAGTTCGCCGCGGACAAAAGACTTGTCCGCCGCCGCCGCGGTCAGTTCACTTCCTGTGTGACCGGGCCTTAGAAGCCATGTTGTTGTTGTCGAGATAGTGATTCTTGGAAGGCTACCTTCCCCACACACCACCAACCTTTCCATCGTCTTTTGGTTGATCATTGTTTTATTAATTTGTTTACCTTTATTTTCTATTGACATAACTGCGCATGTTATTCAAACCATTACTTGGTAGGTATTGTCAAAGGATTGTTTGGACCCTACAGTTAACGATCTCTGCGCGGGTCTCTCTGTCACTAGTCGGGTTGGTACGGCTTTTATCCATTGCGCATGCTCGTGACGATCCCGCTGACGGTACACTTTTAATGGTCTTGATTATTAGCAACACTGATTGAGTATCGATATGTATCGATAGTATTATGTAACAGAGATAACAATAAATATTGAGTATTGCACGCTCTCGCCCGAACTACATGTTTACTGTTTATTTTACCTTGTTATTCTATTCACATTTTTAAGTTTTAGGTAGTACCATACTACGGAAAGATTAAATTTTACTTTAAATCAAATTATAATTATCAATAACTATTAGTCCACAGGCCACCATAAGAAGTGAGTCGCTGATTGATAAAGTTTTCTTACCTTATGGAATCGCTTATTTATGCCGTGTCCACCGATGAATTGGGTATATGGCAACTGGGGGCTGGGCCATTTCTTTTTTGTTGACATGCCAAACTTGCCCTTCTGCGGGAACATTGAAAAGAGATAGATAAAGTTTTGATTTTCACAGGATCGTTTAATTAAATTATTTCAAAAACAGTGGTACACGTGGCCACCGATAAGAGTGGGCCGTTTGGGGTGGCCACCGCCCCAAACATATCGCTCTGCGAGGACGTTGAAAAGAAAACGGCTCACTCTTATCGGTGGCCACTTTTACCACTGTTTTTGAAATAATTTAATTAAACGATCCTGTGAATATCAAAACTTTATCTATCTCTTTTCAATGTTCCCGCAGAAGGGCAAGTTTGGCATGTCAACAAAAAAGAAATGGCCCAGCCCCCAGTTGCCAAATACCCAATTCATCGGTGGACACGGCATAAATAAGCGATTCCATAAGGTAAGAAAACTTTATCAATCAGCGACTCACTTCTTATGGTGGCCTGTGGACTATATGGGAGACATACAGAGAAAATTAGACCCCCGCACCAGGACTTGAACCACGGGTCTCCTTTTAATCCGTTAGAGGCGCTCTTACCAACTGAGCTATACGGGAGAATGATTACTCTCTGTCGTTACCGATACAAATTCCCCGAATCCAAGCTTTCAATCTTTTCTACAAGTCTAGCAAGCCAAATATTTACGGTAATAGAACTAAACCGAGAAATACGCTTATAATTATAAAGTACTCAGTTGGATTCGGGGAATTTGTATCGGTAACGACAGAGAAAAATTAATCTCCCGTATAGCTCAGTTGGTAAGAGCGCCTGTAACGGATTAAAAGGAGGAGACCCGTGGTTCAAGTCCCGGTGCGGGGGTCTATTTTTCTCTGTATGTCTCCTGTAGTTATTGATAATTATAACTTGTTAGTCTATAAATTATTATTATTCTATAATTATTTAACATAGCATATTACATCACTTGGTTATTACCTGCTTGGTTGGAACAAACCTATATTAAGTTTACAGATGGAAAAACAACAATGGATGAAATAGTTAAATATAAACTTTCGTCAATAGACAAAAATCAAATATGTTACTTTTTTATACATACAACAATAAGACAAAATTTATACCAAGTTCACTAACAATATTAATAATTATATATTGACTCTCACAATAAATAAAAATTAAATTAACCAGCACTACTATAAATTTTGTATAGGAACTATCACCGAGATCTTTTGATGATTACACTTAATTTAATTTAATAATTATGCTCCCTATTTGGGAATTCACTGCTGAAAAACTATTTTTGATTAGTACCCTGTGATTAAGATAATCAGTAATGAATGTAAGTACAAATTTAATTCCCAGTTTGAATAGAAAGAATGATGGAAAGATTGTTAAAGAAGAGTATTTACCAAACACCGCTCCTGGGAGAGGGTTGCTGAACTACCAAAGGAATGTTAGAAAAAATGATTAGAACATTAGTATTTTAAAACTACATATTGTTATTATAATATTAATTGGTTTTTATAATTTATTAACTTAATTTAATGATTTTGTTTTTTTTAGTAATTAATTTAAGTAAGAGTTAGTTCGTAAAATTATTATTATTGTTATTTCAATTTTATTTTATTATCCTATATTTTTTTTTATTTTTGCAAATTTTATTTTTCAAATAACTAATTTTATACTGATCGTTTGTTATCTTTAAAACTTTTAAAAGTACCATTGTAATTTTTGTTGATATTACTAGAGTCCGTTTTATGGTTGACAGTTTTTTAGGGTCCGTAGGCAAAACCAAGGACCCTTATATTTTCCTGCGTGTGTCTGTCCGTCCGTCCTCTCGCGTGCTCTCACGGCTACACCTTTCGTCCGATCACTTTGAATGTATGTGTCTTGTACCTACCCACATATTTTAAAATATAGCGACTTAAAAAAAATATTTTTCAAAAAAAGTAGGGTAAAAAAACTTATTACATTAAAAACTTATTTACATTATTTTTGGGTTACATTTTTTTTTTCGACACCGTGAGGGGTATCATATGAAAGGGTACGTCGAGCTGATTACAAAAATATATAATTCTTTGGATATAACTTTGATAGGGCGAGCGTAGGCAAGTTTGAAGTGCGTGTGAAACCTGTCCCCGCCCCTCTATCTCGCTTATGTGAAGTGCAAAAAATCTGAAAAAATTCCTGAACATTCTTCGACCAAAAGTAAAGATACCACTTTTTGGAAATTTCGAAAAAAATATTATTTTATTTTTTATTGACAAAATACTTTTTTTTTATAATTATGGTCTTTTCGATGTATTTATATGGTTGTAGTCCGGTTCAGTGGCAAAAAAATACTTTATCAGAGTGTGTTTTGAGAATATCAGACCCTTAGAATGGTTCAAAGTAAGCTTTTTAGCATTTTAAAAAACACTGTTTATACACTTTACAGTTAAACACTATATAGTGTGGCCTACGGACCCTCGCTGTGTGCTGACTAGCACACACATGACCTGTTTATTTATATTTCATAATATGGAATGCCTCCATGATTCTGCGTTTTTTTTTACATTATATTCGTAAGCCATTATTTTAGTATTCTCAAAATCGAAATTGACTTGAGCTGATTTTTGACTTTTATTCTTAATATCGTTATTATGTTGGTATTTTCTACTTTTTAACTTTTGTGAAGTTTCACCAATATAAGAATTATCACATTCATTACAATCAATTTTATACACTACCCCTGACCTGTTGTCACTATTAATAACGTCCTTCATATTGTTGTAAAAAGTTGAGAGTTTATCAATGGGTTTATACGCTACATTAATTTGGTCGCAATCATTCTCTTTCATTATTTTATTAATTTTTTCCGATAATCCTGTTACATATGTGAGACTTGTGAAAAAAGTATTATTTTTTCTGTTATGTTTTCTGGGTTCTGATATAATTTCAGTTTGAATATTGTTTGATTTATTTATTTGTTTATACCATAATTCTTTAATAACTTGGATTTAAGGTTGTCTTTTTTTATAATTAGAATTAATTCGTCTATATATTTGTGAATTATTTTGGGTTTGTCTTTTAATTTTTCTAAAGCTTTGTTAATGACATTATTCAGAAAGATTCCTCTAAGGTTTACCGAGATCTTACTCCCCATTGCGACTCCGTTAATTTGTCTGAAATTTATATTTTGATAAGTGAAATAGCTATTTGAGCAGCAGAGTTTAAGAGTTTCGACAAATATTTGTTTACTTTTTATTTTTGTGTGTGGTTCGATGCTTTCCCGATTATGATTGATCAATTTGTACGTTTTGTCAAGAGGAATGTTTGTGAATAAGGATGTCACGTCTAAAGATACTAACATTTCATCATCTTCTATTTTTACATCTCTTATTTTGATTTTTAATTCCTCCGCATTCTTAATGTCAAAGGGGTTGTTGTTGTTTAAATAATCTAAAGAAGGGTTTATTAAGCCGGTTAATTTTTCTAATAGTGAATTTCTTCCATCAATGATGAGTCGTAGGGGGTGATTTACTTTATGAGTTTTAATTAATCCGTGGATCCTAGGAAGGTTGCTATGGTCGATGTTCAAATTTGTTTTTTCCTGCGTCGTTATAAATTTAAATTTATTGAAAATATTGCGTGTGAAATTTAATAGTTGCATATTCTTTTTCTTCATTTCAAGACCTTTAAATTGATATGTAACGTGTCATGGTGACTAAAAACTTTTTTTTAGTCGCCCGCCATATTGGCCGCCATCTTGAAAATATTAAGTGGGAAAAATCTAAAATGTGCCCAGTTGTCTCAAATGCCGAGATGCACCTGTGTGCCGAATTTCTTGTTCCTAGCTATAGCAGTTTATGAATTGAAACAAGCAACGGACAGACACCAACGGACAGACAGACAGAGCCGTTATAATATAAGGTTTCTTTTTGTACTTTTTACAGAAACCTAAAAAGTGCGTATTATACGCGAGATTTTACGTAAATGGAAAACACTGGACCAACTCTATTTATGTACCGACTCGTATATAAGAAAGTTTTGTACAATACAACTTGCGGACAGAACGTTTTTTTAATTAAACTTAGTGAATATTTATTACCTTTGGGTTTAAAATACACATATAGAAATACACATATAGAAATACACATATAAAAATACACATATAGATTATACAATAAATTTGATACATCATACAATATAGATAAAAAAATATAAATATAACAAAAATTCATATTATGTGTGGAGGGCAACGGATAACCACCACGCTGTAAAAAATCCCTGAAAATTACATCAAAATCGGAAGAAAATTGTGGAAGTTATACGTATGGATCTCTCGTTTGCGCATATCGCAGTGGCTACGACTGATCTGATCATGATGAAATTCATATGGTAATATTATACGTTCGATCTTCAATTACCCTCCAAATTTGAGCGAAATCAGACCATTAGACCGGACAAAATTGACGTTCTGAAGATTTTACGTTTGCGTCTGCTCAAAGGCTACCATTAACCTGCGAGCGATGAAATCCATAGGGGACAATCTAGGGCCTAACTCGCGTAATCCCTAAAAATTTCATCAAAATCGGATGAAAATTGGGAAAATTTTTTATGCGTCTGGCAAGGATTCTTGGACATACAGACAGGCAGACTGACACGAAACTATTTATTTAGGAATGTCTAAAAAGTAAAATGCGAGTGGAAGTTTTGATTTTGGAGGGGGAAAAAAATCACCTTTCAAAAGTGAATAAAATGCTTCCGCTACCTTGGTAGACCCGGAAGCAATAAATAAATCAAATAAAAATTGTATCACTTATTTGCCATTCCTGATATTGGTAGTACTAAATAAGTACATATATTTTTTCAGTAATTACGATGCTAGGAAAATACACAAGAGTAATATGTAGAGTAAACAATAGATCTGACTTAGTCATGTCCATGAGGGTAAAACAAGGAGGGTAGGGGGTGGTTGCGTTCGGCCTCAGCTTCCCCCTAATCTGAGTATTTTACTGAAGGGGTGTTCAGTTCAGTCTTATTCCCGTGCTTGTTCTTAGAGGATCCTGTGTCACTTGTAATGCCTAAAAAATACGCGAACTAACCACGTTTCTATACTTTTCTGACAACTATTGCACGGAACAGGTAAACCTCCAAATATAAATCTATCCTAACCTTAAAATATGTTTTTTTTAAATGACAGATGAAATATTAAATAATAATAAAATAAAATAAAGTAATATATTAAATAAAATACAATAATAATAATAAATTAATAAATAGTAGTAAATACAGTAAAAAATTAAACAAAGATAATAAGAAGAACGATAAATTGAATCCGAGATAAATATTATATTATACATTTACAAAGAAATCAAAAATATTTTTTGTCACTACATATAAACAAACACACAAGCTGAGAAACAGTGTAAAAATGATAGTTACTTACACCCGATTTTAAAATTTTATTTAACAATCTTTGTTTGTTGTTCTAAAAGTCGTTTAGTGAGTCAAAATGTCTCTGATAAATTTAAAAAACAATTGAATTGTGGTCTCGTTGCTATTCTAGCAGTTATGCCATAAATAATTTTGTACCTCACAGGTAAATTTTTAAAACCATTATTTTTTTTTTTTTAAATTCATTTTTCGTGGTATGTACTGTATTACGGTTGCAGATAATTGTGGTGAAGTATTGTAACTTCTTTGTTTTCTAAATAAAGAAAAACTCAATTTAAAAAAATGTTCCAACTCAGAAGAGGGTATTTATTTGGAATAAAAGTCCTTTTTAAAAAGATTTTTTTATTAGATAAAAGTTTTCGCCCAGGGACCCTGAGCTTCTTCAGTGACAATCAAGTGGTGAAGATCTAAGAATTAAGAATTTTAATATAAAATAAAAAAGTATTTAGGTTAAGGTTTAAATATAAATATATGACAAAAACTAAAAAACTTGCACATAATGTCCAAACCGTTCGAAAATAAAAGAAAAAGTTTTCAATTATCTGCTTTTAGCGAGTAAATAATAGCTCTGTAAATTACTAAAATATGACTTACAATAATTTACACCTAAGATATCCCTATGCTGAGATTTTAAATTTATTATTACAGATATTCCCTGGCAAAATTCGGCTTTATTTATTTACTTATTTTAGGAGTTAGATGATTGAAAAGTAATATTTATTTTTCCTATAAATATCTTATTTTCTTAAGTATGCTTTCTTTATCCTTTGATGCAATGAAATAGATTAGACATAAGATGTTTTTAGATGCTCTTTTTTCATTATTTAACTTGCCACTAAGTAGAAGAAACAAACAGATTCTAGAAACATTCTTAAAGTTTAATTCATCTTCTTTTGACTATCTTTTAAAATTAACTGGTAGCGACTCTTTGTACAGACTTTTTTTCTTATCTTATCCATTAATAATATGTCTCATAGATTTAAAGTGCATTTAACAAAAAATAGCTGCTAAGAAAATACGACTTTTTCTTCCCTTATTATCAATAACATAAAAGCCATTAAAACAATCCTTAAATATACAAGACAAGAAAAAAAATAGCATTCAGTATATTACTTTACCGAAGTTATAGAATATGGCTAAAAAGATAATTTAGTATTTCAGACTTAAAATTTTTGTTTGGAATTGTTCCGGTGTTTTTTTTGTTTTTTTAGGGGGGAGGGGGTATTTTTGTACATAGTGGTTAGTAAAGACAATAGTTTTGGGAAAGAAGCAGAAATGGGTGAATTAAAAAAATATAGCCGAGCTACTATTCCTATACTGTTTATTATTGTACAAACTATAAATTATTAATTTTTAATAAAAAGAAAAATTACACCTTGACAGCTTCTCTTAGAAATAAATTGAAAAGTTTAAATTAATGCTGTGATTATTACCTTCCTTATATATCTTCTTTTTTTTTATTTTGATTAAAATTATTTTTTAATAACTTGTAAAATATAATACCTTTGATATTAAGTTTTAAATGGAATTTTTACCAATATTACTTCTTTATTAGTAATGAATTTACAATTTTCCTAATATTAATAAACATGCAAGTGTGTGCAAGTCAGCACACAGCGAGGGTCCGTAGGCAACCCTATGATGGTGCTTTTTAAAATGCTAACACGCTTACTTTGAACTATCCTTTGGGTCTGATATTCTCAAAACACATAAACAAATTTCTGATAAAGTATTTTTTTGCCACTGAACCGGAATACAACCATATAAATACCCCAATTTTTTTTAAGTCGCTATATTTTTAAAAATATGTGGGTAGCTGCAAAACACATACATGCCAAATTTCAAAGTGATCGGACGAAAGGTGTAGCCGTGAGAGCAGGCGACAGGACGGACGGGCAGACACACGCAGGAAAATATAAGGGTCCTTGGTTTTGCCTACGGACCTTAAAAATGTACTCGTATGCACTACGAATGTCTGTAGCTCTTCAACTTGTGATGAGAACATATATTATTATATTTATTACAAAAATGTATATAAAAAACCAAAAACCCTAAGTAATATCCATTTTTATCTTCGCTCTAATGTTTTTATTGGTTTCAATGAAAGTTATTATGTATTTTAACTCCAGACAGTCCAAATACCGTGGAACTTAGTTTTTTTTAATATCTTAAATGTTTTCCTTAATAGCTTTAATGTTTTTAGTGATACTTGCATTTAAATTCTTAATTTTATCATGGTTCGGTATCTACCTTGGTGGTTATAATTTAAAGCTGAGAATTTGTCCAGCTCTAATTTTGCTATCAGATTATGCACGTCAATACTTTTTTTTATTTTAAATCAAATTATAATTATCATTAACTACGGGAGACATACAGAGAAAAATAGACCCCAGCACCGGGACTTGAATCACGGGCCTCGTATATATCCATTACAGGCGCTCTTACCAACTGAGCTATACTGGAGAATGATTTTTCTCTGTCGTTACCGATACAAAGTCCCGAATCCAAGCTTTCAATCTTTTCTACAAATCTAGCAAGCCAGTTAGTACCTGTACCTAGTACTAGTACCTAATTTAATCTTTCCGTAGTATGAATACCACCTAAAACTTAAAAAAAAAATTGAATTTCTAATTTATTGTACTAGTACAGGTACTAATTGAGTACTTTATAATTATAATACAGGTACTAATTGAGTACTTTATAATTATAAGCGTCAATTCTCGGTCCAGTTCTATTGCCGTGAATATTTGGCTTGCTAGATTTTTGGAAAAGATTGAAAGCTTGGATTCGGGACTTTGTATCGGTAACGACAGAGAAAAATCATTCTCCAGTATAGCTCAGTTGGTAAGAGCGCCTGTAACGGATACATAGGAGGCCCGTGGTTCAAGTCCCGGTGCTGGAGTCTATTTTTCTCTGTGTGTCTCCCGTAGTTAATGATAATTATAATTTGATTTAAAGTAAAATTTAATCTTTCCGTAGTATGAATACTACCTAAAACTTAAAAAAAAAAATTGTACTTTATTTTATTGAACGTATTAATAAGGTTTTTGAACCAGTTTAGGTTAGCTATATGATTTGCTTTTCAATGATGTGCCTTTCATTTAAAGGTACAATCAATTCAAATAATTAACATCATTTGGAGTAACCATAGAAACATGGCTAAGAAAATGGAGAATAAAAATTACCGAAATGAAAAGCGTACACGTCACATTCAGTCTAAGACATGGTATGTGCGAACCGGTAACTCTGAATCACATTTCTATCCCTCATTCCACTTCTATCCGGTACCTTAGGTTTAACCTGGATAGGCGATTATCATGGGCATACCACACAAAAATTAAACGACAAGACTGCAATTGACGCTACAATCATTTTCACAGTCTCTTACACAATACATTTAAACTCAACACACATAACTAGGGCTCGGATCGATATGCTCGATAAAATCTCCAGATATGCTCGAAAACCACCTGTTTTATGCTCGATAGATATGCTCGAAAAAACCAATAATATGCTGTTAAATATGCAGAATATGTTCGAAAAACACTGTTTAAAACTATAGAGAGGACAGTGAAACGAAAAAATCGAATTTATATCTTAATCTTTTTATTCGTATATCTTAAAAAATTCTTATGTTTATATACGAGTATTATTTTCAATTTGTATGTATGATACACTGCTATATCCACAAGTTTCAAGTATATGTATGAAAATTTTTATGTAAACGTTATAGTTTAAAAGTTTATTTACAAAATGTTCGGTATTAGGTGAGTCAATGAAGTAGATTGGTATTGGTCTAACTACCAAAAAAGTGTCACATTTTTGAGGAACGCCGATGTGTGATGCGGAAGAGTTACGAAATCCCTGAACTGTTTTTTCATAGTTTTTCCAGGCCATGAGTTGCTTTTTTTGATGACTCCGTGTAGACCACTTCAATCAACTCCATCCCTCGAGATTCCAACTATAGGATGACCTCAGAAATGACGCTCATGTAGGCTTTTATGAAAGTCAAGCATCACAACACGTCCTTCATTCTTCGTGGTGGTCAGGACCCGAATGGGGAGGGGGGGGGGGAGAGAATTTGAATAAAAACAAAGTATTTAAACGAAAAACCACAAGAATATGCTTTTCTGAAAACATTTTTTTTATGCATTTATATGCTCGATAAATTTAAATTCTGTTGGTCCCAGAAAGGTGAAAATACCACCAAAAGGCTTCTTTCAATAAGTACTATTCAGGAAAAAAATATGCCAATATGCTCAAATCCGAGCCCTACACATAACAAATTACTGGTGTTATAAATAACACCATAATTACTACTTGGTCATATGGCCTTGAACTCTAGGGATGTACCAAGCGTTCTTTAACTCCTACCGTATCCAATCCCTTCAATCCAAATCCCTTTCTATGTCTCCAACTTTACCCATCACATGACCTCAAAGTTCCCTTTGTTCGCGACCTAGCCACCTCCCGATACAAATCTTTCCATGACTCAATTTCCCATCCTAATCCTTTAATTCACAACCTAACATCACCATTAATTCCTGGTAACCCACTTCGACGACTAAAAATGCAGTGGCACCGTGACCTATTAAACATTAATTAATAACATGTAATATTAATATCTATAATACTGAGAGCACTTTCAATAGTTAGTTTTTTGTGCAACAAGCCAATATCAAACTTATGTCATCTTTATTGCTTATAACATGTAGTCTATGTAGTTGCAATATTCAAATTAATTATAAAAAAAAAAAAAAAAAAAAAAAAAATTGGAGTAAGAGCTATTGATAACTCTTTTATTTTGCATATCTCGATTTTTTCTCTTATTAATAGTATATTATGTTACTATGCTGTGTACCGCGGCAATTACATTTACTGTTAAATATTGCCAAGGTAAAGAAAAAACACTTCACAGTCGCGTAGCATATGCTATTTTTTCCGAGGTAGCAGACAATGAAAAAACATTAAATATTAATAAATAATCAATATAATAATAACAAATATTAGTACATACTTAAGATTTGAAAAATGAAACCTTAAAAAGAAAGAAAAAAGTTACACTATAAGAAAAGATAAATAAAACGCATTGACATCTAGCGGAATTAAATCGGACTAAGCATTTCTACAAAGACTGCAGCGCTACTAACGGAAGTTTTGACAACTGCCAGCAGTACAATAAAAACTTTTTTCGTCCTAGGACGTAAAAAATTTTTTCTTTTCAGCTAGGAGTAATGAAAAGATTTTTTAAGTCCACGGAAAAAATGGATTTTAGCTATGTATTTTAGGCTCTAAAGTTACTATTTTACATCCTACCATGGAAAAATTACATTTTTCTAAGAAATCCTTGGTCTTATTAACTTTATTTTAGTTTTATTCGATTCGGCATGCAAGAAAACATTCAAAATATCCTCCTTTTGATTATTACCAACGAATCTATCTCTTGTTTTAGTTAGTTCTGTTTGTTGTTACTTCTAGACATCATGATTCATGATACTCAACTCAATTCTTCCAGTAATGAATAGGAATCGTCGAACTTCGAATCCCGTTATAATTGTTCCCTAGAATCAATACATACCTGTATAAAATCCAAATACCACTGACTGACTGACTTATCACGATATCTCTGGAATCTCTGGACCAATGACCATGGGATTTTGTTGGTAGGTTCCTCTTAGTCTTTAGGTGCTTGCAAAGAAATCCATTTACAATTCGGCGTATTGAGTCGAAATGGCGGCCATTTATTTGCAAAGTTCGATATGAAGATATCACTGAAACCGATTGCACTACAACTTAGAAATTTAGAAGGTAGCTTTCTTTGTTAACTTAAACAACTTAAGTAGTAATAATAATAATAAAAGATATAAATGAAATGAATGATATATAAAGAATACTACGTTAGTGATATAGTTTAGGTCAAGTTAGTTTAAATTAGTTGACGAGGTTGTATAACTCTCAGAGAATCCCACGGTACTGGCATTACATTCTAAATTCAATTCAAATGATAATGGAACAAAGGTTATTAAGGTTTATTTTCCTATCATAAGTATATTTAGCTTTCAGATAAGGTATCAAATAAAACTGCTCCTAAATTTTAGTAAATAAAGAGGGGATTCAATTTATATTAATGATAAAATTTCATATTAAAACAATAAAATTTAAAAACATATCGATATATGTATGTAATTGTGTGTATGTGTGTTTTATATATATAACAGTCAATAATGTGTGTAAATTTGAATAAATATATTATTATGATTAGGCTATCAGGCTCCTCCTCTACGCTCGGGCAACCTTGTAGAGGAGTACAAAAAAAAACAAAAAAAAAAAAAAATTGTAAAAGGATTATATAATTGGTCATTTTGAATAAAGATAGCGGCCATTTGTATTCAAAATTCATCAAAGTGATATCTCCGGAACCATTTGCACTAACATTTAACTTTTGTAGGTAGGTAGGTTCCAAAAAATATTTTTATAATCCGTCATATCGAATACAAATGCCGGCATTTATAAGCAAAATTGTTCAATATGATATCTCCGGAACTAATATCATTAGAAACTTGAAATATGGAATTTATCTTCCTATTATGACAAAAACAAGTTAAGCAAAAAGGATTTCCGCAATCGGCTATTTTTATTCATATTGGTGGCCATATACTTATTTTAACTATGTCCTCTACTAACATAATTAGCACCACTAATTTGTAACTGCTAAAATAAAATCTATACAGTAGAATAATTTCTATGTCTGCCAATATGGAATTTTCTGAAATTAGACCAAGTGGAAAAATAAAGGCAAAGTAAAAGACAACGAAGTTGAATTGAGCCCAGACTGATTTATTTTAGGTTAGAAAGTCAGTACTTGGAAAGGGCTTCCTTTAGGATGTAAGCCTATATATTAATAAAAGATTGTTCTAAATTCAACCCTGGGTTGCGATAATACACAGGGAGAGGGGGGGGGGGGGGATAAAGGAAGAATACCTATGCTTTTCTGCAAGGTTAAACTTAAAACTGTTTCATCAGTAGTCGGAATCAAGTATTAAGCAGGGATTTTTGCTCAATTATTTTATATAATAGGAAGAAAGTAAAGAAATAAGGGGAGAGGGATGTAGGTAACTCTGTGATAAGTTTGAAAATTGCATAAGCATGGAAATCCAACTAGTCTACATTCTACATTCTAAATTCTATATAGGAATATATATATATATATATATATATATATATATATATATATATATATATATATATATATATATATATATATATATATATATATATATATATATATATATATATATATATATATATATATATATATATATATATATATATATATATATATATATATATATATATATATATATATATATATAAGAATTAAATTCCACAAACAATAATAATAATAGCAGAAGATATTTAGTTTAATTTTATTATAAAAAGTTTTATATATATATATATATATATATATAAATATATAATATCAAATATGCACCATACTCACTCACTCAATTATCACATATCTCTAGCATGGCAGTAGCTAGAGAGCTGACATTTTGATTCAAGATGGCGGCCATTTATATGCAGAATTTGACATGTCGACATCTCCAGAACCAATTGCTTTAGAACATTGAAATTTAGGAATTACAGAAAGAAAATACCTCTACTTTTATTGGAAGGTTAACTTTTAAAACATTTCCTCCTGTAGCCGGAATCAATTACTACAATTGGGACTTTTTCAAATTATTTTATCCAAGGAGAGGGTATAGAAATAAGGGGGGAGGTGTTTAGGAAACTGTGGCATCTAGATATTCTTGCTTTGTAATAGTACATAGTACATTACACGTCTAGTGCGGAAAGTAGCATTTTGCATGCGAGTGTGAAGTTTGCACCCGAGCGATAGCAAGGGTAGTATAACCACACGAGCAAAGCAAAATGCTGTTTTCGCACGAGTTGCGTACCGTACTTTATCTACGATTGTTGGATTTTAATAATAAATACAGAAAAAAACAATTATTACTTTAATTAAACAAACAGCAAGTTAGTTTTGTTAAATTTAAACAAACACGCTAATCGTGCGATAAGGTGAAGAATAATGAAACACAAATGCGCAATGAATACAGCTACGAAAAGCATAACTTTCTACGCATCTACACAAAGATAAAATGTTTATATTTCGTATCAATCGTAGATAAAGTAATTTTAATGTTTCTTGAAGATTATAAACCTATCAAATTAAAAATTACAGTCCATAGCGAAGCAAAGGAATCCAGCTGGAGAAATAATAACTTCAATCGTAAACAACCAGATTGTTAATTTGTTTTCTTCTCTTAGTAAATGTAACTATTTCTTTGATATTAACGCAATCTCAGCAAATGAATAATCCCTTCTTTAACTAAAAGCGTATGCCTAGTTTAATATAATTGGGTGTTTTTAATATTCTAATGTAGTCTGAAATGAGTAAAAGAAAATTGTATTAGTGTAATAGGTTCTAGAGTAATTCCTTTAGGTTTCTTTTTAGGGGCTCCCAAGCCCATTCATTTTGCATTTAACTATTTTTATTTTATGACTTTTCTTGAACTTGAAAAACACAACAAACACTTTCAAACCAATCAATAATACGTGGGTTAAAGATTCAATCGTTTGATTAATCTTATGCTAGTTGGAAACCAATTGAGTTATATCCTGTGCACTCGTTTGATTTATTTTCTCTGCTATCTCAAATGTATTTTTTTTTCTCGTTTTATTAAATGTTTTTATTTGATAGGAAATACAGTTTTAAAGTCTAGTCCAGACCTATATTGTGAATTTTTGCTTGTAAATACTGCAGGACTAGATTTTAGAGTATATTTCATTTTTCATTGATTTATTTCTGAAAACATTTGCATTTTGTAATATTTTTCTATACATTTTCTAAGAATCTCTAAGGAAGACATACATTCTCAAGATCATTTCTTTAGTCGTATATTGTACGTTCTCTCAGTCTGCGTTATTTTCTCTGGTTTATTATTAATTCGGAATTTATAATTTTAGTTAATCAACTCCACCTGCTACTTCGTTATGTCTGGATTTCAGTTACATATTTATATTAATAATACGAAATAGAAACCGATTGTAGCTAAGTGGTTAGCGTACTCGCAACTCCGCCACCTGAAACTTAAGCATAAAGACTAACAAATTTGGTAAGTTAATCCCAGGGAGGTGTGACATGTTGCACACTTATGATCACATCTAGCAGATCAGTAAAATGGCCGGTATTCCCCGTGCTGTAATAAACTAATCGCATGTATTGATCGGCACGTAAAAGAACGAAAAAAATACGAATTAAATAAATTTATTAGTCAAGACTCATAAATTAGTTTAGTTTTAAGGCACCTTGAGCTAACCTCAGATACTGATTTTTCTTGATAATCTAGAGTGGTAAAGCTTCCATAGCCCTGATGCTATTGTAAAGTCGTTGGGAATCACATTCTTCGAAACTTATTCACCCCCGGTAGACCTAGACCTTCATGATTAATCCAACCACGAAAGCCTAAACTTTAAAGGATTTCTAGTTTATACAGTAGAACCTCGATAAGAAGTGTCTCAAGGGGATTAGGGAAACAATCTTGTTATTGAGGTGCTCTTTTTGTTGAGGGTCGTGTTATCAAGGTTATTTTGGCTTTCTGTCGTGTTATCGAGGTTAGTGGAATCACTAAATCTTTTCAAGTCTAGACTTGTTCAAGGTCGACCCACTCCTGTGGGAAAGTCGCGTTATGGAGGTTGACTTCTCAAAACGACTTGTTATAGAGGTTCTGAGTTACGTTGTGAATTGAAAAAAATCCGTGTTATTGAGGTTGTTTGGATAATTATATTCGCGTTACAGAGGTTAATTTAACATTATGTGTTGTGACAATCTCAAGGGGATTTGAAAATTGCACTTGTAATTGAGGTTGTCGTGTCATTGAGGATCGTGTAAGCGAGGTTCTACTGTACACTTAGTATCTACTATCGTTATCTAATTCCTATGGTTTGCATCTGTGATCACTGAATGTATACTTGATCAGGGCTGGACCTTGAATCCTACGAACTGCACGACCGCAGAAGCGCGGTGCCATCACTGAAAGGTGCGCCAAAATAGGGGAAGTGGATGAGGGATAGAAAATGTGAAAAATGTTTCGATACAGTACATCATAAGGTTAATTCTTTGCGATATTGGCGATGAACTCCCTCTTTTCCTCAGTAAAATAGACTTGACTAATCTGACAACTATGAAATACTTTACAAAAGTAAAAACAGAGCTTGCAGAAAAAAATTGGAAGTCAGTGCTGAATATAAAAAGGTAAACTCAAATCTGCTCGAAGAACGAGAAAAAATATTTCTCAAATGAACCTATTGGGGGTGAAGTCAACTATCTTAATTCTGTGCTTGACAAGCGAGCACATCACTGAAGGAAAGATTCCTGCTTATGCGGAAAACCACAAACCACAGCAAACTCTCTGAATCCATTTATAAAACAGACAATCTGCAAAAACCTGATAAAGAGGATACGAAAACTTATGCAAATCTTGAAACTGTGTTGATTGATGAAAAGGAAGGTGATTGATGAAAATTATCTCTTTAAAACTCTCAACATTTATAGTTATGTTGACTTCCGGTACCTCTACAGCCAAAGCCTTGTGTTTTATGGCTATAAGGACTCGTTTCCAAAGTTTTTTGTGAGCATAAGAATACATCTCAGTCTTCCAGTGTAAGTGGCCAGTAGTGAAGGTAGTTTTTAAAAATTAAAATTCATAGACTTATTTAAGATCAACCATACTTCAAGAACGATTGAATGGACTAGCTTTGATGGGCTCTCAATGAAATGGATACGGATGCATTATACTCGTATAAAAGATTTTGCCGTATTAAAAGCCAGAACATTCTCTTTATAATATGACAATAATTAACATAATTCTAGAAGTATAAAATACTATGAAAATATGCTTTCATTTAGAATACCTTATTTTCAAACTTAAAACTTGTGTTAAGTAGTCAATTTCCTACACCTTTATTACTATTGATTGGGGGTAGGGGGAAGGCGCTGAAATATTGTTCGCTTACATTAAACAAATGTCTAAGAACCGGCCATGTACTTGCAGTCACGCTTAGTAAAGATGTTGCTAGTGTTAGGAACATCAAGTAGCCTGACTACTGATACCGTAGCGTAGGATGGCGTATAGAGCGAGAGGGAGTCAGGTGTAGATGATCAGGAGGTACCTGTTGCTCGTTGAAGCCTTTAAGCCGGCCGAACTACCCACCTGGCTTGCATCTTTAAACCCAACAGCAATGCGGACACCACACAGCATTAAATAATAACTAAATACACCCTTGCTTGGACACTGGGCTCGCCTCACCACGTCTTTCAACCCTCCCATCTTCACAACCCAGAGCGGTTCAGTATTTTGACCCCCCCTGATATCCTTCCCCTGCAGTAACTTCTCTCTATTCACGGGCGGTCTTTAAAACTACCCTTAATTACATTTTGTTGCACAATAGCATAGAGGCCAAATATAAATAAAGACAAACAAACTAGAACTTGTAATCTGATTACATTTTATGAGTTGAATTTAATTTTAAGTATTATAGAACAATGTTAAAATTCGAGCTGTTAGTTAAATAATGCATTTAGTTAGCCAAATTGTCCGTTTAAATTTATGATTAAGGCTACAACTACAAAAAAAGATGAAAACAACTAATGGTAAGTGTTGGTTAGAAAAAGTTGATTTTGAGCTCTAATTCGTGTCATCAGCCCTCTTTACTATTTTGTTATATACTTAAATTTTAATGACGAACTTATAAACAATAAACGAGTTAACAAGTTAACTTAAACAAAATATGATTTATTTATATTGTTTAATCAACTTATTTTAGACACAATATGATTCTTTTACAAACTGTAACAATTAAGAAGGTAACAATCAGGTAAACAATAACAAAAAGAAATGTCCCTAAATAATATAAATAAATATGTATCCCCCTTCAAATTGATTTGTCCATAGTAGATTAATGTGCCGGCGCCAGACATATCCATCATCCATCTTGACCTGGTAATGTAGATATCCTCTGCTGATCACTCTGCCGAATCTCCACTTCTCTCCTCTCGTACTGTAACTCCTAGCTGGGACTCGGTTTCCTATTTCAAGTATTCGCTGTGGTCTTGTTCCGGCTTCATGAGATCTGTCTGGCGCGTCCTTTCTAAACAAGACGTCCAACTTACTGCGTACCTTCTGCCAAACATTAATTCATATGCCGATGTAGTTGCGTTTGGTGCTCATCTAAGTTGTACAAAAAGCAGAGTCAGTTTGTCGCCAACCATTCCGCATTCTTTCTCCATCACATTAAGACCTTTTTTTATGGTTTGTACGAAACATTCGGCTTGGCCGTTGGTCACAGGGTGGAAGGATGCTGTGGTTTTCTAAACAATGCCGTTTTCTTTTAAAAAAGTTTCAAATGTGTAGGATACGAACTGAGATGAATAATCCAAAGATGGAAAATATATTTTTTAATTGTCTTATACACCAGTGGGATGTAGTCAGCTTTGTTTGAATAGCCTCAACCCGTTTAGTATACGAAAGTACTATTTTGACGTAACTGTATCCATTCATCGTTCCCGCAAAGCTAATGTGCAGTCTCTGCCTAGGTGCTTCCGACTGTTCCCAAATATGATTTTTCTCTCGGTCCGGTTCATTTTGTTTCAAAAAAACATTGCTTACATAATCTTAACAACTCTTCTCTGTTGCAGTCCATTCCTCTCTAGTAACAATTGCTGCGTCCCTAACATCTTCATATTTTTAGCATTCCAATATGACCAGCTATAGTGTCCTTGGCAATTTGAGCCTATTTTATGTTGAAAGTATTAACTTGGCTTATTTGGAATTTAGCTTAATCGTCCATAGGTTGATGTGGTTGGTGTCTCAAAAGAAATCTACGATTTGATGAGATAGATGGTCCTCGTAGATATGTAGTCTGCATTTCCATGTTGGCTCGAATTGTTGTATTTGACTGTATAATTAAATCCGGATAAAAAGAGGGCATAATTAAAAAAAGCGTAATGCTGATAGTGCTGGTAGAGAACGATGAGGTGAAGTATAGAAAACAATTTTAAATTGTTTAAAGGTTTTAAAATGGTGTCAAGGCTCGGTATAAATTTGTTGTGATAGTTTGCAAGTCCAACTAGTAAATCTAAGCTCTTTTACGTCCTAAGGTCGATTCGAATTAGTTATGGCTTTAACTTTTTCCTTACTTTTAGGTAGACCTGTTGAATCAATTATATGACCTAAATAATTGATACCTCTTTGGCATTTATCTCTTTTCAACCATTTCCTGCCGAATATTGCATCTAGGTACTTCTTTATTTATTACGTATAATTTTCCGGTAAACTTCATTCCATTGTAATTGCAATGTACTCAATGTACAATGCTCACCCTCTTCGGTTTGAACGTCTCGCCTGTGTATTTCTAAATTTCACATTAGTCCGATTAAGCTTACTTTGAAAGCCAAAACTTTTAAAATCTAGGTATTAAATAGTGCTGAGAGCTGCGCCAGTATCAAGCTCTATATTCACAGTACTCTCCTAAGTACAAATTTAACACTTGAAGTTTACTGTACTATGTTGATCTCGTGGATATTATTTTTTAATTCAAGTCATTATCCTCATTCATTTGATAAGTATTTATATTATTACCAATATTTGATTAATACGTAAATGATTGATTATAATAATTTATATTTATAATAATTATTCAATACGTGGTTATTTTCCTCTCAGCCAATATAATGAAATAAATGTATTTCGTTTCGTAAGGCTTTTTTCAATACTATTCAAGCTTCTTTAGTTAAACTTGATATAGAGACTATTTTTTTTAGGGGAGGGGGGGGGGAGAAAAAATCAAACTTCAGCTACTATGTAAATAAATAACTGCTGTAATACTTTCTAAGGTGTTATAAAAACATATTTGTTTATTGAAATACCGTATTCTCGAATGTTAAAAGTTGTTACATTGAATATGTTTATTTATTTTTTCGAGTGTCGTTAGAGCAAACTAAGGCGGAACTGACAAACTCTTCGGCAATAATATTCCTTCGGTCTCCTTTACATTGTACCAACTAAAAAACATTTCACTCGAATACGATAAACTACATTACACCGATATCCATAGAACGTTTGTTGTTTGTTCTGTGTGTAAATTGATTTATGAAACAAGTTTAAAGATTTAAGTTAACATCTACTGATCAAATTATATTTTTGCGATTTCAGTCTGACTACAAGAAGGAAAACACAGACAACTAATACAATAATGAAATCCAGGGTGTTATCTGATGTAAAATCAAAATTAAGTATTTCTCAGTGGTGGCGCGTGACCTATATAATTGGGTGGGCTAGACAAGCCCACCCTGGGAGGAGGGGGGTGTCATGCAGGGGAATCTTGCTACGATTACGACACTGAGTGTGATGCTATAGTAGGTCCTCATAAATATCTGCAAAATTATGATGGTACGAGATTTCTTTACCTGTGGAAAACAGCTAATTAATGCTTCATTTGATCTCATGATCAATTAATCAACAGTACTATGAAAATGTATAAATAAAGAAAATGTTTAACTATATACCCAAAAAATGCGTAAAATGTTATCGAGAACTTACGTTACACAAACTTCAATTAGACTGTTTTATCTTTTTATAATTTGCATTATGGTTTTAAATTTAGCATCAGAAGTGATTTGCTCAATTTATTTTATTATAAAAAGATCATAAATTTAATTTATAATTGTAAAAAAAAAAAAAATGGGAAAAGTATATAATATATTTTATATAATAATATATTTTAATATATAATATATTTTAATATATAATATATTTTAATATATAATATATTTTATCTATCCAGCCACTGCTATCTAGTAGAGAGAATATAAACTAGTTTTCAAGCCCAGTAAAACCTCTCTATTCTACCATCTTACTCGGCGCGAGGGTTCGGGCTTAGCCCAAGACCCCTTCATATTTCCGCGATTCTAGCCGCGCGTAGGGGATGTTCCGCGCTCAATATGCCCTACCCCTTGGCCCACCGCTTTTAACGTTTTGCTCGGCTTGCCGCGCTAATAACCTTGGCCTCCTACCTCCTACCCCCGCGAGATTTCTCGCTATATGCTATGCTTTTCTACTGCTTATTTTAAACGATCTGGATCTACATACTACATACGATTGTACTCTATGAACACTAAAACTATATATATCTAATGTATAGATTTATTTGTGTTGACAACTAAATAGTTTTTCTTTTCTAAATAAATAAAATAAAATAAATATATTTTTTTTTTTTCTCAATAATTTGGTGGGGCTTAGCCCCACCTGCCCTTAAGGACGCGCCACCACTGGTATTTCTATTACTCTAATTTTAAAGTAAGTCAAGTGCTGGACATCAAAAGTGTAGCTTAGTTAGTTGTTTTCTCTTTTTGAAACTTTATCACCGTGAATAAAACTATTAATTGTAAAATAAACTAAGACTATATATATATATATATATATATATATATATATATATATATATATATATATATATATATATATATATATATATATATATATATATATATATATTTACATATATAACTATTGTTGTTGTATAACAATTAATAGTTATACAAACTATTAATTGTAAAATAAACTAAGACTATATATATATATATATATATATATATATATATATATATATATATATATATATATATATATATATATATATATATATATATATATATATACATATATATAATATACAGGGTGGTCCAAAAGTCTCCCTCACCCCTCTTAAATTTTGAACGGTTTGAGATAAATTAATGATGAAACACTTGGGGGATCCGTACCATGCAAAGGGAAGTTTGTTTACATTCAATCGCGCACTTGGGGCAATGATGATAGAATCTTTTCCCGTCCTGAAATTCCAATTTAATTTTTGTACCTCTCGTTTACGCGAGCGTTGCGCGCGAACTCTTGGACGGATCACGCTGTCCAACGAGCTTAGCCTGAGTATTAGTAAGAGGATCATGTATACCAAATTTCAACTAAATCGGTCAATTTTTACTCAAGTTATCGTCACACGCGTGAACGTTACTGACAGACAGACAGACAGACAGACACGGAGCATATTTCGTTGAATGTAGGAAGCTCGCTACGCTCGCTTTAAAAACCAAATACCACTCTCATTCATCCATCACCGTATCTCCAGAATGGCAATAGCTAGAGTGCTGAAATTTTGCATGAAGAAACAGTAAGATGTTTGACTTTGAGCTCATAAATATGGCGTCCGCAATTGTTGACTGATTTAATTTCTGATTGGGTTGCTTTAATCTCACATTAATGCTCTTTAAATCAGGTATTTATTATTCTATTAAGACCCGGTCACACAGGAAGCTGACTGACCTCGGCGGACAAGTATTTGGTCCGCGGCGAACTCTGTGGGCTGTTATTTTGCATTATCCTGGTCAAACAGAAGGGACTGCTTGATTACTGGTGTAATCAAGCAGTATGTGGATAAAGTAAAACGTGATTTTTTCAACTCGTGTTCTTTTTTGTTTTTTATCAGAATATCAGATGTGAATTGAGTTCATTTATTTTTTTTGTTGTTGTTGCATTATCGTATGGGGAAACGCTGCCGATACTACTTTATAATCAGTAACCACAGTTCTGAAAGCAATAATCAAAATAATCTTAAAAGAGCCACGTCGTTACCCTTTTGAAATGTGTTCTAAAGATATTACTGTGCTACCGATATATCTCATATTTACAAAAGCAATTTTTAAAAAAAAAGTAAAAACACAATTAACCATAATTATTTAACGCGTTTAAAAAGATGAAATACAGTTATAATTAAGTTCCATGTTGCAATACAAAAAAAACGACAACAACAACTAAGACTCGCTACTTACCAAGAATCAAAACATTACTACCAATTTCCGCACTGTCTTAAAAATATAATATCATTTCACACATTGAAACGCAAACTAAAATATACCTATCTACTTTTATTTAATAATAATAAAATAAAAGAAAAAGAAAACAAGTATTTACTTATATATAATTATAAAAAACTCTTAACTATATCAATATTATGACTGACTCCCTACTCCTACACTGATGTATCTATCTACATATTTATTAAAAACGTTAGCGCTCTAGAGTTTTATTTTCTCTACTCAGGCTCCTCACCATCACTTATCTCATTATTTTAATTTATTTTTTATCTTCATATAATATTTCTATGTAAGCAACACAAACACAGAATATATTTTTGTGTGTGTGTAAATAATGTAATTAAAAATATAATGTAATGTATTTACTATGGTGAAATAAAAACAATTCATTCCTTCATTTGACCGCTGATTTTTCTCACATTTTCGAATGTCTGAAGAACGATTTTAGAAGTTACATACTCTCCTAAAACCTAAAATATCGAAACGGAGAAGACAAGAAGAAGAAAGAAAAAAGAAGAAGAAAAAAAAAAAAAACAGTACTACGGGTGACGCATATCACACAGAAAAACGCACGCCAGAGATATCCATGTTGCTACTACTGCTACAAGTACGCCGCGAACTCTGTGGAAAATACAACTTCAAATCTGTCCGCCGCGGACAGTCGCCTTCTGTTTGACCAGGATAATGCAAAATAACAGCCCACAGATTCCGCCACGGACTAAATACTTGTCCGCTTCTAGTGTGACCGCGCCTATGTGTCCTTTTTGCAGAGAACTAGTATTTATAAAGAAGAAAATTAGTATTTATAAAGAAAAAACAAATTTTAAAGTAAATAAATATCGTCATATTTATTTTTTGACAAATAATTATTCTTATTAGCTTATTATAAATATATCTTTATTTTATACTTATATATTAGGTTTGTTCCAACCACTCTTCAAACTGGTTTGGAACTGTACGACGCATGCGCATTTGGAAACAAGAGTTCCAACGAGCCCATACTCAAACTCTGACTGACTCCGACTGTTAATCGGCTGTTCCAACCACGCTCTGATTGAATCACGGATTAGTTTGGAACCAGTCAGAGCAGTCAGCGATCGGCGGCAGGGACTAGTAGTTTGGGATTTGAGTTTGGGTGAACAGAAATGTAACCTTCCGCTCCGCTTCATTGTTTTTGTTTTGATTTCGCTCGCCTATTATAATTATTCTCCTTTCTTGCGAATCAACTCTTCTTTTTAAAATGTTTTTGTAGGAATGAGACAATGAATTTTTGTGCATATAATGGCATTTTCTAGATATTTCTGAAAAAAAATAAAAATTGGACCTATTTTCCAAGATGGACTTTTGATACTTATTCCATTTTCAAACAAATATCGAAAGAATCCGATTTATTTACGCAATATTTCATTCGTTAACTGGACTAAGATTAATATTTGTTTTTTAAAACAAAAGAGCATTTAGGATTATATCAATAAAAATACGAGCGGGCCGTGAGTCTACTAAAACTGGCTCACCTCAGTAAGCCCGAAAATTGTGAATTGCGTAAATCGAAATGAAATCGTGAATTCATGTAATAAATAAACATTTCTAAAATGTGTGCATGTATTTTCGTCATATCCTCAATGAGTATGTAGGTTTTACTTCCAACTTTCGAGCTTAATTAGCATTAGAAAATGAAACTTTTGTGGTGTGGCGCCCCCTTGTTGTGCGAGCCCCTAGGCGGCCTAAATCAGGCCCTGATTTAAGCGACTGGCACTTATCTTCATCAACTATTGACGTATCCATCATCCATATCTTTAATATTAATAAGTTCAGGTATTTTCGATAGCACAGGAACGCAAAATCACATAAAAGATCAACTCAAAAAGTTGTTCTGATAACAGTGCTAAAACCTACCACGGCAAACAGTTTGGTTCGAGAAAGGAGCGTTCCAACAAAAACGAAATCACAAATCAATTCCCAACGGTCAGTGATCGCGCATGCGCATTACGTCAATCACGGACTAATCCGAAACTGATTCGGAACTGGTGGTTGGAACAAACCTATTATATTGTTCAAAATAAGTATAAAGAAAAGATAAACAAATATGGAATAATAAAATTTGTTTTATTTACATTAATTCAAAAGGTTAAAGATAAATAAATACGTTTGTTTTCGCATAAACACACCTTGCAACCTGGATGTAAACAATGCTCTCTCCTACTCCTTCAACTTTCTTAGACTTCAGTATATTGTCAACACTCCGAAGGGTACACAGTGCACATTATCCTCTTAATCTTTTCCTTAACTTCCGACATTTAATAAGGTAAACATTTTATTTTTATGATAACTATTTATTTAATTGTATTTACTATCATAATACTATTACAGGATTTTTTTTTAAATAGGGGTTTAAAAGCTGTATTAAGTAAATGTTTTAGTTTATTAAAGATAATGTTTTAGTTTATTTAATCTGTTCATATATTTATTTTTTGTGTCTTTTATCATTTGTTTTCTCACTTCCACATAAAAGGAGTCACTCCCGTTCACAAGCTTTGCTTATTGGGAGTGCACCATTTCTTTCCTTGTTTACTTACTTATTATTATTATTATTTTTTTTAATAATGTTTTAAAAATAAGTATTATATTATTGTATTGTAATAACGCGGAATATATTTTATTTTGACTGTATATATTTTACGCCACTGATTTTAACTCTAATAACTACCAATTTCTTTTTAAAAAATGTAAGAAAGCTAATTAAAACGTACCTTTTTTATTATAGTATGTATATTATTCCACCATAAAATTTAATCTCTATGATTCAAAGTAATTCATGCAGAACAAAAAATAATTATTACTATAGTTACTTGAGATAAAGTTAAAAAAGAAAATTGATATAGTTGGTTGTTGAAAACGCAATTGAGATGAAGTTTACTCACTTTATACTTTTGCAAATCGATGTTTTTACCGACTAGATATTTGAAGGGTGCTTGTGTGACAATCAACACCAATACCATAAGTCTTTTAAATTGGTTAGCGAATAAGGATTGAAATGTCTTGAGCGCTAAATCATACATGCTTATTTATCCTTGCCCTGTCGTATGATTTATCCTTATCATGCAGTCCAACTCTATATGTGCTTCCATCCAGAATTCCTCTCAATATTTCATAGATAATCGTAGTTTGTTTAAAAACCACTATCGACTATCGGTTGTTCGTAGGGAAAAGTTTGGATTTAAGTTTAGTAAGCTGTGCAGCAAACTGTGCAACCTTGAAGGGAGCAAGTAGAAATGTTTCTTTAGGAAAGTGTTGAAAGGTTTAAGGGTGAATCGGCGGGGAAGGAACCACGCGAGTTGTTAGATGTTGCTTTAGTTTACAGGAAGTCAACATCCCACCCCGCCAATACTCACTCTACCGTGACCCTTTCCAACTACTTCTGTACACCACGAGCCAGCTCAAATATCAAACATTACCAGAAAACATATCCTTATCACAAGTTAAATCCCCTTTCATTTAGACTTTTTTACTTTTACTAAAATGTTTCTTTTACATCCGCTCATGGCTTTGTTCTGTAAAGCCTTGGTCCACCCTTCGTCGACTTGCTGAAAGATCTCTATACCACGTTTTTGTTTTCTTTGACATGGCTAAAACATCCATGATAATTTGAAGTAAAATATTTATATTATTATTAAAAAACCGATTGATTAATTTTACAACAAATAATTGATTCTGTTTTTTTCTGTGTTGCTAGGTGGAGAAAAAGAGGATGCGACGGGTGTCATAGCACCAGCTCGCCTGATTCAGTTAATGGGACTTGTAAGTAAAACAAAGATTTTAAATTTTTTTATCAAGGTTATACTATCTAAAGTAATAAAACTTTCATGATAAAGTAAGTAGTGCAGTTTGATCATTTTAATTTTGGAACCAAGTTCCTTAATGACACGTTCTAGAGCCCGGGAGTGAATCCGAAAAAAACGACCGTCACAAAAACAAGCGTCTCGAAATCTACCGATGACGATAACTTGAGTAAAAGATGACCGAGTTAGTTAAAATTTGGTACACATGTTCATTTTACTGATTTACCAATGCCCAGGCTGAGTTTGTTGGACAACGTTATCCGTCCAAGTGTTCACGCGTAAACGTAAGCTTCAAATTTAAAATTGGAATTTTAGGACGGGAAAAAATTCTAACTTCATCTATTTAATGAGACAATCAACTTAAATATTTTTTTTTTTTTTTTTTAGTAAAACGAACACCGACACTGCTACGAAGTGATAAAGATCGCTAAATTTATTTAAGCGGACCTAAACGTTTAAAATAAAGAAAACGACGTTTTTACCTATATCTTACGTTCTAACAAAACGATTTTAATAAAACATCGTCTAAAGTACAATTGAAACAGGTATGTAAAATTTCAACCTGATACAAGCAGACGTTTTTGAGTAGGGAAGAGATGTATTTTATAATATTTTAAATTAGTAGGCCGGGTAGGTAGAAAGCAGTCATATTTCCTACCAACTACAAACATACTCTTTAACTATAAACTCTCATGATTAACTTTTTTCTCGATATTCAATACATATTTATTGTAAGATGCTTGCTTTAATGTTAATGATACAAATAATGCTTTTCTTTTAATTTTTCCTTAACTCCGCTAGGTAAAAAGTCGAGGAGCCTAGTAGCAAAGGACATGTTGTTTTTTTCGATTTTCAGTTATCGACTGTTTCTTATAGATGTTTGGCTGCTGCATGAGATTCTACTAACCATTTTCATAAAAAACGACCAGAAAAGGGGTAAAAATGCAATAATATTTTTAGTTTTGTTTCAAATACGGACAACCCAACACGGGTTTTGCTTCAAAAGTGGACATAACCTAAACAGCCAATCAGGAGGCTGCATTTAACTACTAACTCGTTCCCATGATGCACTGCGGCCTGTAATATCTGAATACCTACTCGTACCATTAGTCTATTGTCTGTGAATAAGAAAAGTTTTGTGCTGTTTGGTTTTAATTTTTTTATAATTGGAAACATATTGGAAAGTTTTGCTCAGAATTGAAGAAGATATTGATGAAGTTACTAGAGACGAGGCTCGACGGAGTCTTGTTGATAAAACGCAATGGAAACGTACCAAGGAGAAGATGGAAAGGTAAGTGCTGTACTTTACAAAGCCGGCTTAGTACTGGCCGTATTTTTCTTTTGTTTTCGAGGCTCTACCTGATAAATTAAGGATACTATAGATTTACTTTTATTGCTGTGTGCATGAATTCATTTAAAAAATCAACTATTTTTTATGGACCTGTTTATAACAGGCTATTTTTAACTTCACTCGTTTTATGTCTCCAAATCTTGTAACATACATTTTACCCTTTCCCCGACTACCTAGAAAGCTGAACTCTCTCAGATTATGTATTTCCGACAATACAATATTGAATCGTTTTTAACTTCATTTAGTTTAAATTTCGGCTAAACTCGGCAATAGTGTACCCCTTCCGAGTAATCGATGTCTTTCGAAGTCGTACAGTTGGCTTCGATATATCAATTCATCCCTTCCATTAGTATATAATAATATATGTATATAATAATTATATATGTATGGTTTGTTCATAGGAGAGTTGATATCCCTTTGTCAAAAAATACGTTGGAGTGAGAAGGGGTACGCTATTGCCGATATTTACCTAAATTTCGATTTAAATTATTGATTTTGCAATTTGTACATTCATGCAAGTACGTATTAATAATGATTCCTCACGAAGCCTGTCTAAGGGCCTTGGTTGCTCAGTTGAAAGCGTCACCGCCTTCTCTACTGGAGATTGAGTGTTCGAATATTACAGGCGTGATCGTTTATTTACATGTTTTAATTTAATAAGCTTCGTTTATTTCTTCACATGTACATAATGATTCTATCTAGAGCTCTGAAACGCACAATTTTGAAAACCAAATGACTATGCATTATTGAATCATTTTTGTTTATAAATTAAATCTTTAAAATTGTGTCATCAAAAAATTATTTTAAGTTTACTTGTTTCATGTATTTATCCAAGTCGATGCCGAAATATCCTAACTGCAAGCCCAGAGGTAAACGGACCTGTAGGATGCTATGGACGATGTCAAAAAATTTCATAGAGCATTCTACTTCTCAAATCATGAAGATAAACAAGATGCCTTTCTTTTAAAATATGTTAATGAAGCCCAATCACTAAGAATAAAAGAAAATAGTCCAAAGGAAATAATGTATGAATATTATGTTCTAAATGAAGCAAACATAAGATTGCAGGTGTGCAATGGCACACCTGCAAACTTCATCTCATGCAAGCCAATACCTTTTTTAACAAATTGAGTGAAAAGGACGAAGGACTTACAATTTCATGTGACTTACAGAAAAACTTGCCGTTTCCAAAAGTGCCCGACCAAATAGCTTATTTCAGCCGACAACTGTATTTCTACAACTTGGCTGTTGTAACAGGGCTTTCTTCGGCCCCTCTTAACCAAAAGACAGTATCTATCTACACGTGGGGTGAACACGAGATGCAGAAATCGTCCAATCAGGTTGCATCTGCCATATTCAACGAACTTTGCGAGAAATGCACAACAGGAGAACTAGCTTGAAGTGAATGTTATCAGGCTGGTCGCTGACGGGTGTGCCGGACAAAATAAAAATGTTAACATTAATACTATGGTTGGTTTTTGGTTGTTGAAGCATGCTCCACAAAACATTAAGACTATTGAATTTGTGTTCCCCATCACTGGACACTCATTTCTGCCAGCCGACAGGGTGTTTGGATTGCTGGAAAAAGGAGTTATGAAAAAGAATACTATAATTGAAATTTCTGAATACCATGATATTTTTATGAAGTTTGGAACTTTAAAAATTGTGGGGAATGACTGGAAGGAGTTGGACTGGCGAAGTGAAACCAAATAAGTTGTGAAGTCCACTCAAAGCCTCCACTCCGCCATATTAAAGTGCAAGCGACTGCTTTTGCGACGTTCACGGAAAGGTGACAATGTTTTAGTGTGTGGTGAGCTGGCGTACAACAGTGACATAGGCAAATTTATGTCTATATCTAAAAAGGAAAAAAAGTGTCTGCAGCAAATTAACCCACTTGAAATCCCTATCGGGTGCGTCATCAATTCAAAGACACTTTACGATGTAAAGAACCTGTTGACCTAGCACTTTGGTGATGGTTGGCAGGATATTGAAAAAATTGTAATGGTATCACCATCTCACAGAAACTAATGAGGACCAAGGTCCAGATTGTGAGTGTGAGCTGCAGGACGAGGACATCTTCGACGAAGTAGCAGTTGACTTTACTAATTCTAATTGAACAGTCAACATTTAGTTGTTCAAACCGTTTCAAGAAAGAATTTCAAGAAAGACTATAGCCAATTCTAATTTATAATTGATTTTTTATTCTTATCAATATAAGATAGTTAAGATATTGTTAAGAACTTTGTTTTTTGTGCCGTTCATTTTTCTTTAGACGGCTGTACTTTAAATATTTCAATTTGTTGAAAAATGTTCATAATCCTAAAAGCTTTTAGCTAAAATTTTTTAACCTTTTTTTACCGTATAGCTGTAATGTTTTAATCATTAAAAAAAATATCCTTCGTTTTATATTGTATATTTTATTTTTTTATTTCTAAAATCCAGAGTGCAATTTGGCTTCAAAAGAGGACAACTTGAAATTCAAGATGGCGTCATTTTGTTTAAAAAACGGACAAAACCTGGTTTTTGTTTCAAAAGCGGACAACTCGACTTTTTAACTGCATTTTGCGGCTAAAATATCAATTAAATTCACGTTTTCCGAACTTTAACTAGTTTTGAGTATATTAAAAATGTACAGAAAAAAATCATTGCTCTAGAAACTGTAGAATTTGAGCTAAAGTTTTTCGGCTCTCCTGTAAAATTTTGAAAAGTGCTCTTGTCCGTCTTTGATACTAAGCTCCTCAAAACAGTCTGTTACTTTTAATTTATATTTAATTTATATTTAATTTATATTTAATAAAAAATGTAACGAACTTCGTTCCTACCCTGTGTCTCACGACACCATTAATTTTATTGATGGTAAGCTCTTCATGATATAGTTTTGTTCTAACTAATTCGCTAAAATCTACATCTAATTTCGTTTGATCAAAGAGATTAAACCCAAAAATTTCATTTTTTGTCAAGAATTTTTGAAAGCAATTATTGATACCTATATTAATATTAATAATAATGGTTTTTAAGTAGGTTACAGTGATCAGCACTATGAAGTTATGCTTAATTATAGAGAGTTTCTTGTTTAATTGGTTAAAATAATACGATCACAGTGATTATTAGTAAAAAGAAAACTCTCTATTAACTAAATTTATCTTGGATTAAGTATTAACAAGTCATTTTCTTAGACTGACAAAAATAATTAAGATTAATATTTTTTGCTCTTCACAAGCTAAGAGATGTCGGTTATTTTTTTAGCATCTGGTGCCCTATTATTCTATTGTATAATAGTTTATGACTAACGTCTACAAATTTATGTTCTTCTTCAAATTTGTGCCTTCGCCCTTCTCTCTCTATAAATGGAAATGTCCGAGTGCTTGAAATCGAAAATATTTTATCCTGCAGCCTTGTTTTCGATTATGCTTTTTGAGAGCAGGTGTAAATAATGTTTAAATATTTCTTATTCTTTTGTATTTATTTTGTAGATTGTACAGCAACAGCATAGTTAAATTCAGCCCTTCCCAACCCTATTGTCGCGATAACATTTTTTAGGCTCACAAAAAATCTTTGATATCAGTCAGACATAATTTATTAAATACCTATAAATAAAATTTTTGGTTGCCCCAACTTTTTCGTGTTGGATTTATTTGTGTATTATCTCATTTATTATTAATATATACATATATATATATATATATATATATATATATATATATATATATATATATATATATATATATATATATATATATATATATATATATATATATATATATATATATATATATATGTCAATTTGACGATTATTACCGCAAGTTAATAAGTTATTAAATGAAAAGGTACTTACCGTCGACATTTGCTTGATCTGAAGATCTCTGGACCGACTCTCTCATGTAGACTCTATGAGTTCAATTCGACTCTAGGAGATCTATATTCTTCTTCTTCTGCTAATGATGGCTTACAGCCGAAACCGGGCCAGTGATCTTTAGATCAAGCAAGTGTCGACGGTAAGTACCTTTTCATTTAATATATATATATATATATATATATATATATATATATATATATATATATATATATATATATATATGTGTGTGTATATATATATATATATAACCTTTATCTCTTGCTGATAATTTGGTTAAGTAGATCACGGTTTGCACGCGTTAAATGTTTCGATACGTAGATTCTGCCGTCGACGAAATTGGTGCATACATCGGTTCTACCTTAGATAGAGCTAAATTTGAGCTCTTATGGCGTCCGCAATTGTGTATATTAATAGTTGTATCGAACATATTTTACGGTTATAATTCAATTAAATTGTCTATTTTAGGTAACTATGAGAGAGTCATAGTTCAATCTCTGTTCATGACTCATATATATATCTTTATTTTGTGTGTGTGAGATGTGAATATTTAATTTTATTTTACATTATGGAATTTCCAATTGACGAAATTTAGAAGTGTGTTTTTATAAAATATCACTTTCTAATTGAAGAGGAGACAATTAAATTTTAATTTTACGCACAAAGGAAATAAATAAGTATATATATTGCTTGATAATGTCCCAAAGTAGGGACAAAATATCGCAAAAAACGCAGTTGGTTTTGATTATACCCCTGAAGACCTAAAATAGACAACCTAATTGAAATTTAAAGGGGACTGCATAAAAAATGGTCATAATTCATATGTATTTACTATAAATACATTAGTCTAAATCGATAAGGGGTTCGATGTATCGATAGGATCAGTGACAAGGCCGCGTCACCGTCAAGTCGAGATCAACCCAGAAATATGCAGCGTACGTTTTATTGAAGTGTTGAGGTAGGGGGTTGGGGGGAAACAGCATTTGCGTTGCTGGCTAAATATATGTTCTAAAAACGGCTAAGGCGGCTTTCACACTGCGTGCGAGACCGAGCGAGACCGATTTCGCTTGAGAAGCAAATACATGTATTAGCAATGTATTAGCATGGCTCTATTCACATTAATCGCTGAGTGAGACCGGGCCGAGCGAGACTGAGCGAGACCGAGCCGACTCGAGCGTTTTTTTCGAGCTTTGTTGTTAGCTAAGCGTTTTCGGCGACCGAAAACGCTTTTCGGCGGCCGAAAACGCTTTTCGGCGGCCGAAAACGCTTAGCTAACAAAAACGCTCGAAAAAAACGCCCGAGTCGGCTCGGTCTCGCTCAGTCTCGCTCGGCCCGGTCTCGATCGGAGTTTAAAGTGAATAGACCCATGCTAATACATGTACATATATGCTTCTCAAACGGAATTGGCCTTATTCGGTTTCGCTCGGTCTCGCACGCAGTGTGAAAGCCGCCTAATTGTATTCTAGCATATTGCAATTATTAACTAAATTAAATACTCAAACTAACAAAATATTTGCAACGATACATTATCAATAAAAAATATTTATTGCCAAACCGGACGATGTAATTCGAGGTTTGTCTGGATATTTATTTAAAATGTAAAAAAAAACAAGTGTGGTCATAGAAAGAAAGAATGACTTGTAGCAATAGAGAAACATTCCTGGAACTGACTCGTCACCCCACACCTGCAATCGGATTTTATAAAATAACAAAAAAAAAAAAACATTACTTTTACACTCTTCCTTCCGGTTTCTTTTCTCGGTTAGATAGAGATAATTATTTTGTGTACGTCTTCTGTTAACATTTAACTTTTATACTGAATTCTAGGAAAATTTAGATACTTGAAAGGGAATGAAAGTCAAATTATTTACTTTTTCAGAAGACAGTAATAAAAACCATCATATTCTGTCTAATACAAAAACATTAAACTAATTAATTTTGACTATATCTAGCATTTAAATTTAGCTGAAAATAAGAATATTAATATAATCTTGTTTATTAATGATCTCTTATCTTCCCCTAACATCTGTGCATCTTGTAATTGTAAAAAAAATAAGGAGAATTAGGAAAACCGGGCGTAGACGAGTGGTTAGCGCACTAGCGTAACTCCGCTTGAAACCGAGATCAAAACACTGACATCTGGTGAGAACTCTCATATTTGACTGCCTAAAATTACTTTTATCTCCAGTAGGAAGAAAAGTTATGATTTTTGATTAGTTTAGAAGGACTAAAGTAAGTCTTTTCTTCCCTGAACTCAAAAAGTAGAGGGAGAAAAAGAAATAGTAGGGAGAAAAAGTAAAACCAGGGAGAAAAAGAAGGATTGCCATCTTAATTAGTGTATAAATAGTGGAGAATGAATGCCCAATGTAGTGAAGTTGTTGAAATCAGGTTGGCGACACTGCTTTTTCGACCTTATTTATAATTTGCACTCATCATTGTTTAAACCTGCATCTAAATAACCTTCTATTTGAGTTTAATTGTAATTCCTAATTGTTTTTAATATTGAATTTCTTATATCTGCTATTAAAAGTGTTAATAATAATTGTTATGTATTAAAATAATAAATAAAACCTGTGCAATGGATGAGCTACGCCCTACGCCCTCAGCTACGCCTCGGGAAAAAAAGTCTAATTCCCTCGGCTTCGCCTCGGGATTTAGGGACCATGATTATTCCTTCGGCTTCGCCTTAAGAACCAACTTGTTCGCCTAGGGAATAATGGTTTACTTTACTCCCTAGGTGCATAAATAACTATTATTCCAAGTTATAACCAAGTTACAACCAGTTAATTTAATCGTCCGAATGCATGTTGATTATAAGTGTCGCAACTGCCTACTGCGCTGTTTTTTCTGCAGCCCAGTGGCCCAGTGTTACCAGATTTTAATCCAGATTTTAATGTGTAAGGGAATTTCTGTAAAATTATGGGGAACTGACCTAAACTATCGTACACAAGACATGGCAATCCTAGAAGAGGAGGGGGGAGGGAGGGGCTAGCTTGATTTTATATAGATTTTTGAATCTATGTTTATTATGTTCTCTGATTTTAATGAAGTCGATTCAGATACTCAGACCTTTTAAATCCGATTATTTCGTACAAGGTCATTAAATAGCATAATCGGCGCCCTCGTTTCAAAGATGGCGGCCATTAAACTTTAAGTTTATTTTAGTTCTAACTTATAAACCTTTTATTATAATATAATGTTAAATAAAAGCCATAAAAAAGTGCATTTTTATTGTACTAACGCAAAATGAACCTACTACAAAGTCTCTCTCTCTAGCTCAAACCATTTCCAAGATAATAAATTGTTAACCCTAGAACACCTTATTGGGGTCCCACAGACCCCATGCAAATTAAAATTAAGCTTTTTTTGTTTTACTTGTATTTCTCTAAACCTAGACTCCCTTCAAATTTAAATTTGAACCTTTCTGTGTTTATACTGATAACAATATCTATGTAATTAGTTTCAGTTTTCTTTCAGTATTCATTAGAATTAGAGCTGGGGTCCCATAGACCCCTGTGTGGCATTTACGTAATTGTTTTATATACCACTGTTAACTGACATATTTTTTTATTGTATTAAAAAAGAGTTATTTTATATTTTTTTTGGGCTGCTAAGATGTTTAAGACTGTCAAAAGTTCCAAAATAAACCGTTTATTGCTATTAGTAGACGTATATAACTTCATTTAAGTTGAAGGTTTAGTGGATCACAGTAAGGATTTAAGCCCAAAAATGCTTAACTTTGACAGAGTACGTAAGAAAATCTATAATTTTAATTATAATTTTTGTTCCTGTTTTCTGTAAAACAACTCTTAATATATATAAATAAATAATATTAACCCAATCTAACAAACACAAAATTTTATATATATATATTATATTTTCTAAAAAACGTTTGATGAAAATATATATGTGTACAATTTAATTTTTAAATCCTTATTTGTTTTGATCAAAATTAAATGGTATTTTTAGTATGGCCAATTATATTTACAAAAATATATAATTCAATTTTAAGTTATTGGTAGTTTTCATACTACGGAAAGTTTAAATTTTAATGTAAATCAAATTATAATTATTATTTAATACGGGAAACAGACAGCTTAAATTCGGGATAAGGTATCATTAACGTCAGAGAAACTCATTCTCCTGCGTAGCTTAGTTGGTAGAGCGCTATACTGGAAATATAGAGGCCCGTGGTTCAAATCCCGGCGCTGGAGTGTATTTTTCTCTGTCTGTTTCCCGTAGTTAATAATAATTATAATTTGATTTAAATTAAAATTTAATCTTTCTGTAGTATGAATACTACCAAAATGGTAAAATATGAATTTCTAATTGATTGTACTAGGTACAGGTACTAAATGGGTACTTTATAATTATAAGCGTTATTTCTCGGTCTAGTTCTATGTCATTAAACTTGACTTCTAAGACTTATGTGGAAAATTGAAAGCTTAAATTCGGGATAAGGTATCATTAACGTCAGAGAAACTCATTCTCCTGCGTAGCTTAGTTGGTAGAGCGCTATACTGGAAATATAGAGGCCCGTGGTTCAAATCCCGGCGCTGAAGTGTATTTTTCACTGTCTGTTTCCCGTATTAAATAATAATTATAATTTGATTTAAATTAAAAATATATAAATAATTGATAAAGGAAATGTTTAATTAATTAATTTAACCTATTAATTAATTGGGGTCTCATGACCCCTGTGTGGAGTTTACGCAAAAAAAATGTGTGGGTTGTTCTAGGGTTAAGATTATTTTTTTAGAGGGGGGGGGGGGATTTTTTTCTTTCAAAATATCAACATATGAAAAATTCCTTTATCACTTTATTTCTTTTTTAGCAAAGAATAACTCTATAGAATTTTTTTTAAATTTACGTTGATTTGATAAAAAGAAATTCATTTTGGCTTGAATTTGGTGTATTGGATTGCATACACAACTTACTACACTACATCTACAACTATACAAATAAGAACACACTACCACAACTACAAACTACACACCACTTTATTATTTTAAACCAGAGCTTAGGTTTGTTTTATTAAATTTTACGAATGTTTAGTGGAACAAGTAAAATTAAAGAATTTATACGAAACTAGCTGGATACCCGTGCTTCGCTACGGAGTGTTATATTAATTTGATAAGTTTATAAACTACCATCAAGAAACATTTAAATTATTTTACTATGCGAGAATATCTAGATTCTCTCCCTCCCACTTATTTCTATACCCCCTTCTCTTTGATAAGTTAATTTGCAAATATCCTAAATTTACCCCCCTCCTAAATGAAAATATTACACAACTGTACATAAAAACAATTACTGTACTCTTAAAGAGCTTTTTAACAAAATTGCTTCATGAAGGGTATTTATTACTTTGACCCCGTATCATCAAATCATCAAATTGGGATTAAACTGTAAATTTGTATAAAAGATATCTCATACGGATACTCTTCTTTTTTTTATAAGATATAGCTATATTTTTCCATTTTACCCCCTTTCTAAGTGAAAATATGATATACATAACAACAATTACTATACTCTTAAAGAGCTTTTCAACGATATGCATCATAAAGGGTATTAATTACTTTGTCCCCGTATTCATTACTTGTACCCCGTACCCCTGTGTACCATACCCTGTGTAGACAGTGATTTTCCCCTTGCTTTGAAGTTTAAGTATGCAAATTTTCATCGAGATCGGACTGAAACTGGAGATTTGTATAAAGAACATACACATATTTATATATATATATGGCCGCTATCTTGAATCAAAACGCCCGATTGGTAAACCAATTATCAAAAGTTTCTACTTTCATAAAAGGAAGCTAACTTCTAAATTTCAAGGTTCTAGTGCAATTGGTTCCGGAGATATCGTCTTATTTTTTATATAAATAGCCGCCATCTTGAATCAAGATGGCGGATTTTTAAAAACATTTCTTAGCGAGCACCTAGGAGGTAAGAGGAATACACCTACAAAATTTCATGGTCATAGGTCCAGTGGTTTCAGAGATATTGTGATGTGTAGTGAGTGAGTGGTATATGGATTTTATATATAATAGATTATCGTACTTTTTAAAATAAAAAATATCGTAAAATTTCAAAATTAACGTACTTTTACCTATTTACGAACAAGCCCTATCGTAATGGGGAAAAAGTCAAAATCGTACAAATACGATAATTATCGTATATCTGGCAACACTGCCGCCGCTGGGCCAACCTAACCTCTCTTGATTGCTCCTTCTGTGGATTTTAATCCACTCCTCGCCTCCATCTCGTCCGCGCCGCGCCTCCGCCTGTCGTCTGTTCGGGTCTGTTATTAAGCAATACACGAAATTCACGGTAAAATCACGAAAGCGTTGAGGAAAAATGTATAGGGTCGCGATATGAAAAATATCTAACGTATATATATATAACGAAAAATATATGGCAAACGCTGAGGTAAACTATTAAATAAATACTAGTTCAGCATTCTCTTTCCATAGTTAAAAACTAAAGGCCAATTCCGAAGAGTAGGAGGTTTGACGTCCCCTTTGTAACGACTTCCTTTCTATCATTTACCGTACATATTTTGCGTAAAACTTGGTCTAATATTACAAAAATAATAGTTTGTATTAGTGTTGTAAAAATACAGCACTAATACAAACTATGAATTCTATTAAGCATGTTTCTCATCCAAATCGACGACGTCATTTTTGTAAAATTTACAATTTGCAAATTCCAATTCTATTTCAAAACAACTTATAGAATATTAGAATTTTTTAAATAAAATAACAACTGAATAGAATCCGCACATTATATTTACCATTTATAAACTAGCTTAAAATGCGGGACAGTGGAGAGCGGTATTAGATTTATCAAGCTATCGATTTGGCTTAGTGCTGACTAGTTGATGGCTGGTGTTAGGACTGACCTGTCAATAATGAAACAGCTTACCATATATATCCTCGGCTGCCCCATCTCTATACACTAGGGCCCTTGCAGTTATATATAATATTTCTATAAAAACTTTGTTTTTATATTATTTCTTTTTCACTTGTCTCAGAGATTGATTTCTATTATAGTTTAATTCCCGACTCTTCTCTCCCAGAGCTTGTCTAAACCTAACCTTTTCTCTAACAAAGCATTTTATTTGTGATTGATTTATCTCGTTGATAAAGGTTCTCTAGCTGGCCCTTTGTTGGGATTTGGTATGTCAATTTTTATTTTAACTTTATTCTTATCGTAGCGTTACCTTTACCATAGAACTTAAAATTTGCCTGGTCTTGAAGTTAAATGGCAATCTGCAGAGTCCGAAGATATTGATAATCTACATAAACATAATTATAATAACTTTAAGGAGGTGAATTTTTAGCTCTTTAAGGCCAAGTACACACTGGGATTGAGATTCTTTGTTCGGATTTATTGTCACGCAACATCTCCCAGGTTCCCGGGGTGAAGAGACTAAAGAGGGACTCCTCAGTCCCTTTAACCCCCCGTGGGTGTGCCTGCGACGTGCCAGATTAAAGAATGACTTCAACCGGGATGCAAGTAGGGACTCAACCCTGCGACAATGATTCCGATCAAAGTATCCTAATGCATAAATAAACTCTAGTGTTACCTAATTTTCAATTTTTTTTATTATATTTCTACTTGTTTTATGCTTTAATAGAATATTAGTTTCAAGGAAAGATATACTGTAATAATATTATTTGCCGTGTTTATTCTGCTACTATTCCTAGGGGGAGGATAATTTTATAGCTATCTCATAACAGATTTCAAATTTAGATGATCTAAGTCAAATAATAACATAATATATTAACAAGAAAAATCTTTAAAATTTCTTCAACTTTTAATTAAACTTTTCAAATTACTTCAACTTAAAATTCTATGTACTGAATTATCACTGTTCTGCAAAAAAAAGCATCATAATGAAAATGTCCTTTTCTAAAGTATTTTTGTGTGCTGAATCCGAATCTGAAGTCAAAATTTCTCCTATACGTACAGTTTTCCCGGAAAATGCGCCTAAAGTTCGGAGAAATTGTGTTTTTGGGGGGTTTTCGACCAAATTTTTCGCCCAAAAGAAATTTGTAAAAAAAAACAAAACATTATTGGGCTCTTTAATTTCTTCAAACCATGAAAAACACGAATTTAAAGTCAAAAAAATCTGCTGACCTTACTTTTCTAAGAAAATTGGAAAATAAGAAATTAAAAAAATCGATTTTTTCTCATATTGAGTCTTTATTGCTATTGCTTATTCAGCTATATAAGAAATATTTTGTGACTTTTCTGACATTAGTCTAGAGAATTACAATATATGTAACCGAGGGGGGTACAAGAAACATTGCGGGAGGGGGCAGGGAATATTGTATTTTAGCATATCATATTTGATTGAAAAAAGTAAATAAATGTTTTTGTTATCCTCTCCCCCCCCCCCCCCCCAATATTTCTTGTACCCCTTCTCGGTGACATATATTGTAATTCTCTAGAATAATGTCAGAATAAAGTCATAAAACATTTCTTATGTAGCTGAAAAATCAATAGAAATACAAAGACTCAATATGAGAAAAAATCGATTTTTTTAATTTCTTATTTTTCAATTTTCTTAAAAAAGTAATGTCAGCAGATTTTTAATTTTTACTTTAAATTTGTGTTCTTCATAGTTTTAAGATATGTATTAAAACGCCGAATAATTTTTATACACTTTGAAATTTTGACTTCAGATTCGGATTCAGCAACCTCAAAAACATAGAAAGTTCAGATAAAATTTTCTTGGGGCCCGAAAGTTCGTTAAATTTTGCAGAACAGTGTTATTTGTCACAGTTGTTTAACTATACTAAATTATTTATATTTGAAAACCAAATACATCAAATGCAGGCACAGTTTAATTGGTCTAGAAATAAATGTTGTTTTAGATAAACAACATTTATTGTATTAAAGCCAAGAAATGATCACATAAGGCTAAAAAGCTTAATGTGAACTGTCATTCTTGAATGCGGATGTTTACGCATTGTCAACATGTATTAAGCTCCTCTCATTGCCCTGATGTGCTACTCTTTCCATCTCAGCTTTCCCTTCTTCGTCCTTTACAGTTATTAGGATAGCTTTGAGAGAGGGTAAAACATTTAGTTGTTTTAGGAAGGATATAGTGAAAAAAATATTCAGAATATAATCTTATAGAGAGTTTTTAGTACTCCAGGAGTCGAACATAATTTTTATATAGAATTGTGGATATCGAGGACCAATCAAAAGTAAAATCAAAGATGTTTTGCACTTTTAACTGATCCACGCTATCCCCAGTTTCAATTTAATTCAAAGTCGAAATCAACATAGTTATAGTTGTTATTCAATAAACAGTTATTTCCCCTGCAAAGTCGTTAGATTTTTCACTTATGACTAATTCTCACTATCCTCAATCGCTATTTATTTCACTATTTAACTTTTTATTATAGCAATCGCTCAATAAACAACATGGCCTCCTACAAAGTCCTTTAATTTTAATGTTTGACTGATCCTCGCTATCCTCGATTTGTATTTAATTCAAAGTCGAAATCAACATAGTTGTTATTCAATATACAGTTATTTCCCCTGCAAAGTCGTTAGATTTTCACTTATTACTAATTCTCACTATCCTCAATCGCTATTTATTTCACTATTTATTATAGCAATCGCTCAATAAACAACACGGCCTCCTACAAAGTCCTTTAATTTTAATGTTTGACTGATCCTCGCTATAATCGATTTGTATTTAATTCAAAGTCGAATTCAAAGTTATTATTCAATAAACAGGGATGTCTCCTTCGTAGTCGTTTGAATTTAATTTTTGACAAATTCTCGCTACAATCAATTTCTAAATAATTCATTGTCAAAAATGACATAGTTACCACTAAAGCAGTATTGACTCCAGCAAAGTCGTTTAATTTTTATATTTGACCTTGCTATCCTCATTTTCAATTTATTTTACAACCGAAATCAACATGATTATCACAATAAAGAGTAATGCTTTCTGAAAAGTTGTTTAATTTCGCATTGACTGATCCTAGCTTTCCACAATTTCTGTTTATTGCACAGTCGAAATCAACATAGTTATCAAATAAACAGGTCAAGTGTATGCTAGTCAGCACACAGCGAGGGTCCGTAGGCCACACTGTATAGTGTTTAACTGTAAAGTGTATACACAGTGTTTTTTTAAAATGCTAAAAAGCTAACATTGAACTATTCTAAGGGTCTGATATTCTCAAACACACTCTGATAAAGTATTTGTTTGCCACTGAACCGGACTACAACCATATAAATACATCGAAAATACCATAATTATAAAAAAACGTATTTTGTCAATAAAAAATAAAATAATATTTTTTTCGAAATTTCCAAAAAGTGGTATCTTTACTTTTGGTCGAAGAATGTTCAGGAATTTTTTCAGATTTTTTGCACTTCACATAAGCGAGATAGAGGGGTGGGGGGGACACGTTTCACGCCCACTTCAAACTTGCCTACGCTCGCCCTATTAAAGTTATATCCAAATAATTATATATTTTTGTAATCAGCTCGACGTACCCTTTCATTTGATACCCCTCACGGTGTCGAAAAAAAATAAAAAAATTTTAACCCTTAAGTTTTTTTACCCTAATTTTTAAAAAAAATTTTTTTTTTAAGTCGCTATATTTTTAAAATATGTGGGTAGGTACAAGACACATTCATGCCAAATTTCAAAGTGATCGGACGAAATGTGTAGCCGTGAGAGCACGCGATAGGACGGATGGACAGACACACGCAGGAAAATATAAGGGTCCTTGGTTTTGCGACGGACCCTAAAAAATAAACAGTAATGTTTCTTGCTATTCTCAATTTCTATTACATTCACTGTTGAAATCAACGTAGTTATTATTCTTCAAACAACAATTTGTCCTGCACAGACGTTAGAGTATAAATATTTATCAATTTCAATTAATAAATAATAAATATTTATCAATTCAAATAAATCAATAATAGATAATTACCAATTTTCCCTGAGTTAAATCTATAGAGAGTGAATAACTTCTATGTCTGTATTGTATGTATTCCAGCAAACCTTAACTTAAATTTGAAGATTCAAGTTGCGAAATCTTTTTCACTTAGATAATCATTTAGACGCTATCTTAAAGTAAAAAGTAAGGAATTAATCTATTTTGGGATGGGCTGTAGGGTACTGTGCTAGTTATTTCAAATCCTCTCAGAGAAGGCTAAGTCAGGAGTGAATACAAAACAGCTGTTAATGAGTTCAAACCAGCTAAAGGGGCCACTTCTTCAAATTCTCCAATCATGCATCATCTCCTTCACTTTTAAAAGAACTGTTTTTTTTTTTTGTTTTTTTTTAAATTTGGTTCAAGTATTTATTTGAAAGTTCTTGATGGGTTCTCTGTCTCGAAAGACATGCAAATCTTATATTTGGCTGCATATCCTGGGTGTATAGTTTATTCACACTCTTATGATCGCATTGAGTATCCATAAAGGTTCAGTAGCTGACCATTCCTTTTTTTAAATAGCCTAATGTTGCATTGATCTAGTCGTAAAAGATAATAAAAATTTAGTTGTTGATAAATAAGATAATAAATAAATAAAATACAAAATTGATTGCATATGATAATATGATTGTAACCCCTATTAGTAATAAAGAGGTCAAGTGTGTGCTGCTCAGCACACAGCTAGGGTCCAGCAACACTGTATTGTTTAAGTCCTATTGATGGTGCTTTTTAAAAACAAGAAGCTAGAAACTGCGAATTTCTCCGCCGGAAGGTTACAACAGTTGAACAACAACTACTTGAAGATCAGGTTACAAACAAAGAATACTTTGTAATTTGTCATTATTATTAATTCGGGTTTTTGTTGTTGTTCTTTTTTCTTTATATATAAACATTTTTTTTGGTTGTTTTTAGTTTATATACGAATAAAAAATTATTAAAGATTGTTCTATTAAAAACTTAGTTTTGTGGAGTAAACTAAATGTTTTTTTTATTTAATTATACGGTAATTAAATAATCTTTGATTATTTGCATATTTTAAAAGCTAATCGGGGTGTGAAAATTATGGTTTTCACGATAAATCATAACACTTACTTAATACTAAAAAATCATACATCTCACCATATCGGGGAGATGGGTTAATAATAAATTTAAACATTTTTTTTTTTTTACGAATAACGACGAAAAAAGAAAAATGGAGACATATTAATTAAGAACTTTTAATAAAATAAAATAAAACTATTACTCAAAATGTGTAATATTAATAAAAAAATGTTAAATGAAAAAAATATTTGTGTGCACTAAGTTTGCACTGAATTTTAAAGCAGATATCCACAACCGATTGAATTGAAATTTTGCATATACATTTAGTTTGGATGACAATGCATGGTTAGCAAAGTGACGTCATTCTAAATCCAATATTGTGGATTAGTTATTTTTTAAGCACGCCCATGACAATTGTATCAAATGAAAGGTTTGCTGAGAAGAATACGAATAAAAACAAGTTTTTAAAAATGTTTTTTTAATAAAATTTTATTTAAGAACTTAAATAACACAACATAAAGTGATCACAGTAGGCATATAGATTTCGATATATCGAAATTGATTTCCCAACCCTAGAACACAGCAAAAACATAACCTAATGAGTTGTTGTTGTTTAACTGTTGTAACCTTCTGGCGAAGAAATTCGCAGTTTTTAGCTCCTAGTTTTTAACAAGCTAAAAAGCTTACTTCGAACTATCCTATGAGTCTGCTATTCTCAAAACACATAAACAAACTTCTGATAAAGTATTTTTTGCCACTGAACCGGACTACAAACATATACTTACATCGAAAAGACCATAATTATTTTAAAAAAAAGTAGGTATTTTGTCAATAAAAACATTTTTTTTTTTTCGAAATTTCCAAAAAGTGGTATCTTTACTTTTGGTCAAAGAATGTTCAGGACTTTTTTTTTCAGAATTTTTGCATTGTACATAAGCGAAATAAATAAAATAAAATTATAATTATATCACAGATTAAAAATAAAATAAAATCTCTTATGGTAACTTTAGGTTACCTCAAGTTATCGGAGAGAGGCGAAATATAGCCAATTTTATACAATGACGGAAGTATAATACTATTTTTTTTAACCCTTCAACGACTCACACTAATACTACGAATAAAATATCTAGAATACCAATTTACTCTTTGCTTGCTTTTGAAAAAGTCTTTGATAGCATAGTAACTGTAGTTACTGAAGCTGTATTTCAAACTATACAAGAAATAATTGAGCATAGAACTTGTCTTTATTTTTTTCTTGTCACTATTTTCAAGTAGTTGAGCTGTTTAAACATATTAATAATAATGCTAAAATAAGCTATCAAGAAAAGAAAAGACTAATTGACATTGAAAGTGGGCTTCAAAAAGATCATCAGCCAAGATATTTACTGCCATTTTAGACCAAACCATATCCAATCTTAAGTGGAATAATAGAGGTATTAGAATAAATGGCGAATATTGTAAGAAGCTAAAATTTTCAGATGATGTTGCCATTGTAGGAAAGTCAATAAAAAATAAATAAGTAAATAAAATAGGACTTAAAATAAATGTAGCGAATACAAAAGTTGTGTAGAAGTATATCTAGAAGGAACTCTATCAAAAAACTACAAAGAAGTTATACAAACCAAAGAATTTATATACCTCGGAATTATAATATCAACTAAACAAAATTACATTCTAAGAGAGCTGGCAAGAAGAATAAGCGTGGCTTGGCAAGTATACAACAAATATAAAAAGTGTTATATAGAAGCTTTTACAATTTATCATTGTATCGCCTTTAAATTTGAGATATACATTGATAAATTTAAGTTCATCTTTAGATGTTAATATTTTGATCCAAAAATACCGAGATCCAAAAATTCAGATCGACCATCTTATCTGATAATCATATTTATATACATAATTAGAAGTGCGTTATTAATAAGTTTTTATTTAGTATACGCCTGAACTTAAGTTGATGTGGCGTTGTAATATCATATGTACTCAGAATTATTATTGAACTTAAGTGAACAAAAGTTTATGTTAAAATTAAAGTACAAAAGCAATAATAGTGAATTCCGGGGAGTAAATACTAATAAGGTATGAAGCTAATATGCTGCATGTTTCATACACATGAGATTGATTATATCTGGTTAGTGATATTAATAAGGAATTTAATTACTTTCAAGGCGATGTCTTCCCCTTTAATATCATTACAAATTACGGTATCTATATTAATTATGAAATAATACAATGTAATCAATAACTCATTATACAACATAACCTAATAGTGGTGTATAAAGGACTCGCGTAAAATTTTGCTGATTATCCCTTCTTATTTTAGTATTTAATTTTAACGTGATTAAACTTATTTAATGATTTTTTTGTTTTTTTTTATTTTAAATCAAATTATAATTATTATTAACTACGGGAAACAGACAGAGAAAAATACACTCCAGCGCCGGGATTTACTCTATATAGAGGCCCGTGGTTCAAATCCCGGCGCTGGAGTGTATTTTTCTCTGTCTGTTTCCCGTAGTTAATAATAATTATAATTTGATTTAAATTAAAATTTAATCTTTCTGTAGTATGAATACTACCAAAATGGTAAAATATGATTTTTTTTGTTTAAAATAAATATATAAAAATATTTACTTTTTAGGGTCCGTAGGCAAAACCAAGGACCCTTATATTTTCCTGCGTGTGTCTGTCCGTCCGTCCTGTCGCCTGCTCTCACGGCTACACTTTTCGTCCGATCACTTTGAAATTTGGCATGTATGTGTCTTGTACCTACCCACATATTTTAAAAATATAGCGACATAAAAAAAATATTTTTCAAAAAAATTAGGGTAAATAAACTTAATTAGGGTTAAATTATTTTTATTTTTTTTCGACACCCTCAGGGGTATCATATGAAAGGGTACGTCGAGCTGATTACAAAAATATATAATTCTTTGGTTATAACTTTGATAGGGCGAGCGTAGGCAAGTTTGAAGTGGGTGTGAAACGTGTCCCCCCCCCCCCCCCCCTCTATCTCGCTTATGTGAAGTGCAAAAAATCTGAAAAAATTCCTGAACATTCTTCGACCAAAAGTAAAGATACCACTTTTTGGAAAATTTTTATTGACAAAATACGTTTTTTTATGACTATGGTCTTTTTGATGTATTTATATGGTTGTAATCCGGTTCAGTGGCAGAAAAATAATTTATCAGAAGTTTGTTTATGTGTTTTGAGAATATCAGACCCGCATAGGATAGTACAAAGTAAGCTTTTTAGCATTTTAAAAAACACCATCAATAGGGTTCTTCTTAAACTATACAGGGTTGCCTACGGACCCTCGCTGTGTGCTGACTAGCACACACTTGGCCTGTTTATTTTTTAAAAGTTACTACTGGCTTGCTTCGCTCGCCTTTCTAGGCAATATTTGTTGCATAAAAGGCGAGCCTGCATCCAGTCTTTTTAGTAAAAATGATCTATAAATGCCGTATAAACAGGCAAGCTTAGCGAGCCTGCAATAAATACATGAAATTAAAACTATTATTAAGTGCTGTCTACACAGGCGAGTGCAGCGAGTCTGCAATAGCCTTATCTACAAATCCTGTATAAACAGGCGTTCTTAGCGAACTTGCAAAAACTTTTAAATAAAGGTTATATATACAAATGCTAGGTAAATATGATAAGGACTCTATTAAATAACGATTGCCCCCGTCCTAATCAGCCTTTAAACGATGTATAACATATGCTGACTAAGATATTACCTTTAGTTGTCCATTTTATAAGGCCACCATCTTGAAAATATTAAGTTAAATATTTTAATTGTTATGAATTATTTTCTTATTCTTAAAGACCTTTTCAACGATGTAACATGCCATGTATGTCGATTAAAACCTTTTTTTTTGAATCGTCCTTCTAATTGGCCACCATCTTGAATATATTAAATGTGAAATTTTAATAGTAATTTACTTTTAAAGATCTTTAAAACGATGTATGGCATGTCATGCTGACTAAAACTTTAGTTGTTTCTTTATATTAGCTGCCATCTTGGAAATATTCAGTGTGAAATATTATTAGTTATTTACTCTTTTCCTTCTTTTAAAGATCTATAAAACGATGTATAACATGCCATGCTGACTAAAACTTATTTTAGTTGTACGTTATTTTGTCCGCCCCTTTGAAAATATTAAGTGTGAAATTTTGATAGTCACATATTCCTTTTCTACACATCAAGACCTTTAAATTAACACATGACATGCCATGACTCAAAATTTGTTGTTTAGTCGTCCGCCATATTGGCCACCGTCTTTAAAATATTTAGTGTGGAATTTCCAAAAACTATATAGTGGTCACAAATTCTGAGAAGCATCTTTGTGCAAAATTTCGTTGAAATTGGTCAGTTTTTACTCCTGTTATCCTTAGACAAAGAAACCCTCAAACTATAACACACAAAGAAACAAACTTTTCAAAGCCCAAGTCACTAACATGAAGAACTCACACCAGCTCGTACAATTTGAAAAAAATGGTGCCGGAATATGTATAAATGTTTGACATTTTTAAGAGTTTCAGACATTTCTAAGCACGATTCGACTGCATTTAGACAAGTTAATCATCTAACGATCAGTGACAGTGTTCAGATTAGGGCCGATGGGATTGCATTAAACGGTGTTGCACATCGACGTCAGGTAGAGGTGAGTGTTTGTGAAGTTAAGTTTAACTCTTTTCACCAAATCTAAATTGTAGATTGACTCCTATTTCAACACAGGTAAAGGAAAGACCAAACTAACAGTGTGTTGACAACCGTAATCTACCATAGGAAGGTGCTTTTAGAATTTTCACTTTATCTGCGTTAAAATAGATGCCAATATACAATTTTGGTTTGAGGAGAAGAACTGAGCTCGACTCCGCACACGTTCTAAAGCCTTGTCCTCACTAGTAGACATGTTGCGCGATTTTGGTCTCAGAGACAATGTCTAGCGATTTGGCTATAGACATGGGCTAGAAAATCGGCGTCTACGGTCTCGTTGCTAGACCAAAAATTGCATGTCTATGATTTTCCATTCTAAATGGTAGACACGGTGCAGTCATGTTGCGCAACGTGTCTACAAGTGTGGACGCTAGACCTAGACAATAGACGGTCTCAGAAGACGTCTATAGACACGTTGCGCAACGTGTCTATTTATTCACCTGCTAAGCCTTATTTATTTAATTGTTGCCGATTTAATTAAAATGTGTGGCGACATGATGTATATTTTTGACGATAATAAGAGATTATGCTATTTCTGCAGTGTTAAAATTAATTATTTGTTTCGATTGGGATGTTTCGATTCAATGACAGTCGGTTATCAGTAACTTTATCGATATAAAGGACGTAACTCCTTCATGATTAACTACTATACGTTTAATACCTCGTTAGCAATCTGATATTTACCTGGGACTAAATTGGCTAATTCCTTCATCAAAGGAAAACCTCCCAAAGCCAATTAAGAAACATACTTGCCACCTCCTTTCATGGTGATATTCATTGATACCATGCATTAATTAGCTATCGCAACGGCATTGTTGTTATCCCTTGTCATGCGGCTATACTGGCATATATCATAGCTTTTAGGGTAAGTGTGGATTTACCTTTCTAACTCGGTGGTGTGGCATTGATCTACGTAATACGAGGAAATTATTCAATCCAATTAGACATGCTTTGTATTTATGCAATTGTTTGAATAAGTGACTGCTTTTGAAAGATAATTTAATAGGTGTAAAGGCTCTCAAATACTCTTAAATAAACTTTGTCGGAGTAAAAATAAATTCAAAAATGCTTCCAAGCATTAATGATGATAAATGAGTGATTGAAGGGTTGCCCTTACACACACACACATATATACATAGGGATATATATATATATATATATATATATATATATATATATATATAAATATATATATATACACACATATATATATATATATATATATATATATATATATATATATATATATATATATATATATATATATATATATATATATATATATATATATATATATATACATTACATTACATTACATATAAATAAATAATTTATAAATCATGTAATTCAGACATAAAAATTTAAAGTAAATCTGTGTCTAAGTTAGTCTATATTGCCTATACTCTTTCGTTGAATTAAATCACTGATAGTCTTTTTATCTATTACTTATTGTATAAATCAGATCGACAAATAAACTCACAGAAGTTAAAAGTTGCGACACAATACGAGATAAAGAAAAAAAAGAAAAAGGATCTAGCCGATTAAAAACCTTAAGCTCATTTTTATCTCCTTTGTCACGACTATATGTTCCTTCTCTCCCTCCACACCAATTTAAATCGGTAAATAAAAATCCGGGAGAGGGAATGGGGAGAAGAAGCCCATTCTTTTTAAAACCCTAAAATTTTATAGGTATTGTGAATGAATAAAAGAAAGAATGAAGAAAAAAAAAGTATAGAACGAGGAAAAAATATAGAGGATGAAGTCGGTGGTCTCGTAGTTCGTTTGGCCTTTGGTAATGTAGGTAGGTAGTTAAGAAGGGTGTATGTGTGTATATATATACATACACACATTCACACATATATATATATAGTGGAGTATAGTTTGTATAGATATAGGTTTTTGTGTACGTTGTATGGGGGGGGGGGGGGGGGGCGGCTCACTGCGGTAAGTCCGGGGGAGCGCCCTCCCCCCGCGCCCCTCAAGACAAATGTATCTTTGGGATGGGGGGTCCAGGCCGCGACTCCCAGGCGCCCCCAGCCCTATGTCAACAATCTTCCCTTTTCTCTTCACTCTAGTCACTTATATTATCCTCGCCTCCCTATACGCTCTTTTTTTCTCTTTTGACCCCCCCACACTGAGCCCCCGAAATCCCTCTCCTTCTACTTTTTTAATATGAACTAAAATCCGCAAACCGGGAACCCCAACTCCTCCAACTAGAGTTACTTAGAAAACTAATAGATCGATAAATAAAGGCTAACCGCGAATGAACTTTTTTTTGGCTGAGTGATAAAAGATAAAGTATAAGCTGGATAATCTGTATGGTGCTATGTCAGAGCTGATGATTGTACCTATATAACCACAAGGTAGAGCTTTCGCTCAAACAATGTAAAAAATTAAGCCCATTATTCGTCTAATAGGTTCAAAGGACATCACTAGTTAATTTATACTCTTTAAGTTAGGAATGAAAGATGAAGGATCCATAATTGATTATTGATCCCTGATTTATTAGTATTGCAATAAGGAAAATAGCGTTTAAAAGCGAGGAAAATTCTTATAAAGAAAAAATGGATTGGTTATTAAAGAGAGGACCAATAATTTGTTTAATAAATATGATGGATTTAGATTACTGTGATATTAAATAATGAGAACTCAGAATAAATAGAGAATGAAGGGTGGAAGCTAGACCATATAATAATTCTTTTAATGTTGGATTTTAGATATTAGTGTGAGCTATTGGTCAAGAAATAGAATGATTGTTGTAGGCTGAGCTGGTAAACATAGTAATTTATGCACCTAGGGACTAAAGTAAGCCATTATTCCCTGAGCGAAAAAGTTAATTCTTGAGGCGAAGCCGAAGGAACCATAGTCCCTAAATCCCGAGGCGTAGCCGATGGAGATAATTATCGCGAGGGGAATAATGGCACTTTACTCACGAGGTACATACAATATTTTATCACCAGTAGGGAGAAAATACACATTTTGTCCATTGCACAGTTTTTATTTATTATTGTAATAAATAACAATACTTATTATTAGCACTTTTAATAGCTGATATAAAAGATTCAATATTAAAAACAAGAATTGGAATTAAACTCAAATAGAAGGTTATTTAGATGCAGGTTATAAACAATGATAAAGAAGGTCGAAAAAGCAGTGTCGCCAACCTGATTTCAACAACTTCATTACATTAGCCATTCATTTTCTACTATTTATAAAATAATTAATTTGGCAATCCTTACTTTTTCGCCCTACTTTACTTTTTCACCCTACTTTTTCTTTTTCTCTCTACTTTTTGAGTTCAGGGAAGAAAAGACTTACTTTAGTCCCTCTAAACTAATCCAAAATCATAACTTTTTCTCCCTACTGGAGATGAAATAAATTATATGAGATGATAGAATTGCGATAGAAATCGAGAGAGAAATTTGGGCCGAGTAAAGAAAAATGAAAAGGGGAAAGCTTGAGATGATTATCTATGTAATACGTTTGACAAGGTGATAAAACTTCTATAACTAAAGAATGACACTTTAATTCGGTTATTGCTATATGTCCATTAATTCTGCGAAAAGTCAAGCTATAGCTTTTGTTGACAATTAATTGAGGTTTTATCAAATTTGCATAAGTCTCTAACAAACTAACTACTAACTCCGTTGCACAACAACCCTTAAAGGTCGTAGGTCTGCCAAAGGGTTTATACAATTACATATGTAATGAATAACACGAGGTTAGCATGTCGCTCCATTAGTGACGGGTCTATGGCTTCCCATCGCCCGGAGCATGACTCTAGTGTATTTCATTTATTTATTATTAGGTATTTCATCTACATCTGTATACATGGGTGGGTTTGTATGTTCTTTATAGGTTCTTTCATTTTTTGAGGTATCTGAACCAAATTAGCAACACATATTTGCCACATCTCCTTGGTAAAAATACTGGCATAGTTTCTTCCCCAAATACTAACTCATTTTCAAGATGGCGCCCATTTATGTGCTACTCCTACGGCTAAATTCCTCACCTAATCACTATATCTCAGAAACTGTTAGTTCTATGAATCACAAACGCTTGCTTTAATCATGTAGACCCCCACTATAAAATGATATTTTTGATCCGACATTTTATTCAAGATGGTGGCCATTTCTTTTAATTTTTCTTTAAAGTTCACCATATATTCCAAACTTTATGATCTAAAACCTGAAAAATTTACTTGAATTCATTTTGAAAATAAGTTACTTCTTATAAAATAAACTTGTTCTATAAAGGAATTGTCCAATTTGATATTTTAATTCAAAATGCTAGATAAAAATAAATTAAAAAATAAACCTTATAAATATTTTATTGATTTAGACGTTCACTAAACAAATTTTTTTGTGATCCACCACTTTAAATCAAAATAGTGCACTTTTTTTTTTCTTTTTATATCATAATATCCATTAAATATATTATACTAGTATGTACGATGTATATTACTTCATCTTGAATCTTTAAATTCAAGATGACGGTCATATATATATATACATATATATATATATATATATATATATATATATATATATATATATATATATATATATATATATATATTTATATATATATATATATATATATATATATATATATATATATATATATATATATATATATGTATGTGTGCATTTTATAAATATAGTATTACTTATGCTTAAGTAAGTAAGTAAGTAAATCTCTCATTTAAAGCGCTAGAATCACTAAACGAGCATTAGTGAGTTTTCTTAGATGATATATACGTCAAGGAAAGAGAAGATAAGCAAGACAGTCCAAACCACTAGGACTATATTCCTACAATGTCCTATAATTTCCTACAATGTCTTATAATTTTCTACGATGTCCTATGCACTCTTCACATAGAATCAGTTAGCCTTAGAAGATAAATTGGTGAATAACAAAATAAATAAAACAGTAAGTAAGTACAAAAGTATTGGAACATAAATGTATAATGAACATTGTTATGCTGTGAGAAAATTGTGTTCAAATGATATATATGTCGTACGTAAATTACCATAGCAGTCCTAATAATTATATTATATAATTATTCGCTATGTGTAGGTATCATAGTCCTAGTGGTTTGGACTGTCTTGCTTATCTTCTCTTTCCTTGACGTATATATCATCTAAGAAAACTCACTAATGCTCGTTTAGTGATTCTAGCGCTTTAAATGAGAGATTTACTTACTTACTTACTTAAGCATAAGTGGCTTAAAAATACTAAAACTACCACTACTCCTACTACTTATATAAATATATATATATATATATATATATATATATATATATATATATATATATATATATATATATATATATATATATATATATATATGCATTTTATAAATATAGTATTTTTAAGCCACTTATGCTTAAGTAAGTAAGTAAGTAAATCTCTCATTTAAAGCGCTAGAATCACTAAACGAGCATTAGTGAGTTTTCTTAGATGATATATACGTCAAGGAAAGAGAAGATAAGCAAGACAGTCCAAACCACTAGGACTATGATACCTACACATAGCGAATAATTATATAATATAATTATTAGGACTGCTATGGTAATTTACGTACGACATATATATCATTTGAACACAATTTTCCCACAGCATAACAATGTTCATTATACATTTATGTTCCAATACTTTTGTACTTACTTACTGTTTTATTTATTTATTTTGTTATTCACCAATTTATCTTCTAAGGCTAACTGATTCTATGTGAAGAGTGCATAGGACATCGTAGAAAATTATAAGACATTGTAGGAAATTATAGGACATTTTAGGAAATTATAGGACATTGTAGGAAATTATAGGACATTGTAGGAAATTATAGGACATTGTAGGAAATTATAGGACATTGTAGGAAATTATAGGACATTGTAGGAAATTACAGGACATTGTAGGCAATTGTTAAACAGGTATTTATTTTTGTATATAGTGGTCCCAAAACTAAGTGCTTTATCATTTTCGAGATATTGGAAAAAAAAACTGTTTATTTTTAAAACTATACGCTCTATATTCTAATTGTAAAAAAATAATCAATTATCTTAATGTTTATTGGTAAAAGAAACTATTGACAAATACATTAAGTGTTATCTAATATTTGCAGGAGTATCGTAATGCTCTCCGTGCGTAAATTATTGTAAATTATTTAGAAGTAAAATATTGCGCACAAATGTTCATACCCTTTCAGAATTAGAAGTTGAAAACAATCAATTTTAATTTAAAAATTGGCACAATCGTTCATTTCGCAGTAGTTTGTCTTTTTATTGTTCACACATTTAAGAAATATTTTAACCTTAAAAGAGTATTTTTAAAAGTAATAAACAACAGTGTTTTTTTAACTCAACAAATAATTTGACGTTAGTCTAACGATAGGCATTATTATTTCCGAATAATTTTACTATACGAAGCGTGAGTATAGCCCTACATATTTATGAGTTATAATAACTGCACTCTCTGTGCAGTGGAAGAATACATACATTGCAAAACACATATCGTACATAAATATTGAAACATGATTTAAAAAGATGTAAAGGTGGTAGAGTATGTTGCACAATATAATCATTCCAAATAGAAGCAGCTGAATCCGACCCTAGCTCTACCTATGAGCCGTTAAAAGTACTACAAATACCGTTAATGTAAAGCAATTTTTTTTTACTAATGTTCTAATCTACTTATGAAACAGGGAACAACTTAAATTGTTGTTAGATACAAAAAAAGTCAAATTAAAAAATATTAAAATATAAAGAATCGTAAAAGCTGGATCGATTTTGGTATTTGTTGTTCATCTAATGGCTCATAGGTAGCGCTAGGGTCGAGTCTCTTATAGATCAGTTAGAAATATTTTTATCGCTTGCTTTTCATCTAACTTGTTACGGTTTCGTTGGTAAAACCAAGATGAAGCCCTTATAGTTTCGTTCATGTATCTGTCTGACTGTCTGTCACTCTGTACGCGGTTCCAATAACCTTTTAAACAAAAGAGATAAAAACTTGAATTTTACTGCATTAAAGATCTTTTTGACGCGCACACACTAAAAATATAGCGAACTCAAAATTATCAGCCATTCTAATTCAAAATGGCAGAAAATTCATACCAGGCGATTTTTTTGTTGTTGTAATTTTAATTAGGGTATCAAATGAAAAGTATTAAAGAGTAAATTACAAAAATATATAACACTTGTGGAAATTGTTTAATTTTCCACGTCCTTTTTGGAAAAATCGGTCCGAGACAACTCAGACAGACTAACTCATATACGAGTTAATAATTAAATAGCCCAGTGTTTTCTATTTATTAGGTTTCGTGTTTTCGTTGGTACATTTAATTATTATTGAATATTTCATCAAAATTTATCAAAAAAATAACTTCTCCTTGGCGGGGAATCGAACCCGGCCTCTCTCCGTCCGCGTTTAAAGCTATTTTCTCAGGAACTAGATCTTTCACAGAAAAACGGCTTATACCGTTAGATTCGTATTTAAATGGACTACGTTTTAGGTTTTTTTTCTATTTTATTAACTAAGATCTCCTATCTCCAATTATCTCCGCCTCCCAAAACCTTTAATCCCTCTGATATCCTTCACTGTATTAAACACCTTTCACCTCAAAAATCTCCCGGTTACGACTTTATTACCTCAGAAATCCTAAAACACCTTCCTAAAAAAGGCATCCTTTTCCTTACATAATATTCAACTCTGTTCTTAAAACAACTCACTTTCCAACCCAGTAGAAATTCGCCACAATAATAATGATTCCTAAACCATCCAAGCCTCCTCACCTGCCATCATCCTATCGACCTATAAGCCTACTCCCAGTGATGGGAAAAGTCCTAGAAAAGCTCCTTCTACGTAGACTCCTTCCCATACTTAAACCATTCCTACCTGACCATAAGTTTGGTTTCCGTGCTCACTATTCCACCATCCAACAGTGTCATCGCATTGTAATTGCCTCCACCCTTGAGAAGAAAAAGTTTTGCTCAGCTGACTTCTTGGACAACCTTTGACAGAGTTTGGCATGCTGGGCTTCTTTGGAAACTCAAGGGCATCCTTTCATTTACTTACTACATTATCTTCAAGTCCTTTCTAACGATAGATCATTCAGTGCAAGCTTAGGAACCTCTTCCTCCCCCATCTGCCCTGTAAGAGCAGAAGTACCTCAGGGTGGTATTCTTGGACCCCTCTTATATTCCATCTACACACGTGATGTCCCTCAACACCCTTCCTCAGTCCTTGCCACCTTCGCAAACGATAAGGCAATACTATCAGTCCACCAAGACCCTCAAATTGCATCCAATAACACCCAAAGTCAGCTTCTCCTTCTCGAACCTTGGTTAAAAGAATGGAGGATCCGGATTAACGAACAGAAAAGTGTACATGTCACTTTTACTCTTCGACATAGTAACTGTCCTCCAGTCATTCATAACCAAGTCCTCATTCCTCAATCTAGCACTGTCCGTTACCTTGGCCTTCACCTTGACCGACGACTCATACCTGGCAGCACACTCTAGGCAATACACTAAGATTAAACGTACTGACATCTCAAGACGCTACAAGTTGCTGCTTCGTCTTTTAGATCGTAGGTCCAAGACTACACTGAGTAATAAACTTCTTATCTACAACACAGTCTTAAAACCGGCTTGGACCTACGGTTTGGAGGTTTCGGGTAGCACCAAGCCTTCCTACTCCCGCCGACTACAAACTCTCCAATCAAAGATTCTTCGTAAAAATCACCGATGCTCCTTTTTACGTATCCAACCGCACCCTCCATAATGATCTCAATATTCCTTTTGTCCGTGACCTATCTATATCCAGATACCATAAATTTCACGAGTCCTTAGTAAATCACCCCAATCCTTTCGTAGAACTTTAGATTCCTTTAGTAGAACTTCTTTCTTCCCAATCCATCCTTGATAATCTTCCTCGCCACCTGAGGAGACATAGTGGCCCCGAGATCTATTAAATATGGAATTCCATATTTAATTAATTTCCATTAATTATCAATTAACTCGTACTTATCATTCCTTACAACAAATATTTCTTTTCTTTTTTTAATTAGCTGTTTCATTTCTCACTCACTTGTTTTTTATTGTTTTATTTGTTCATATTCTGAATCATTACATACACATACACTGAACGCCAAAAGGAGTAATCAATGGATTATTACCTTTATCATGTAATTCAACGTCCGAAAAACATTGTTATTAGTATCACTTATAACAATACCAATTTATATAGTTGTGATATAATCAATAAAGAGAAAAAAAAGCTCCAAATTTGGAGGTGCTACCCCCCAAAATGTAACCAAATCATGAGAAAAAAGTTCGGATACTTTGTTGTGACCACGTGGTTTGGAACTATTGGCGACGCTATGTATCCAAAAATGATTGGTGAAAAATAACTCACAACAAAGTGGGCTACCTTCAAAGGTGGTCTTCAATGTTTTGACCGATTGCAACTCGATACAAATTTACATTCTGAAAATAAAAAATTAGGGTTTACAATATTTATTTTGGCAATCGGTTCTTTTAAGCGGAATATTCTTCAAGAATTAGTGAATCTCAGAAGCTTAATGGTTCTTCAAAAACAAAACTTTAATAAACCTCAATCATTTTCTAGTAGGGGAGTAAGGCAAGTTTTATTATTAGAATCAAACATTAGAAATAATGTAATTTTAAAATGTTCATACTGTTATAAATATAATAATGGTAGGTATGTTTAAAATAAAACATTGTGTTTATGTTTATTGAAAAGGAATATTTTATTTGTTCGACCTATTATTATATTCCATTATTTTAATTACTTAAATAATAATAAAACTTTATTGTAGGTATATTTAAAGAAGCTTTACATTTAAATTGAATAGTTGGATCTATGAGGTACTTATTTTTTGAATACATTCAAATTCAAGAAAAATTATTTACATAACTTAAGTTAATTCTTTTAATATGCAGGTACATAATACCATTAATATTACCATACATAATACATTATTATTTTTGAAAAGTACAGTTTTTTAAAAGTTATAAACATTAGAAGGAAGAATTTTAGATTTTATTATTCAAAGTATAAAAATGTGTGGTTTTAGTTCGTTGAGTTGCCGCTAGATGCCAGGACCTGTTTAGTAGGGAGCTAGAGACATCTAGCGGTAGAAGCTTGAACTGAAAATCACTACCCTATAGACTTTTTAAAAATATTTTTTATAAATATTATAAAAATAATTCATGTTTATATTAATGTCATTGTAAAATGATTTAAATCATTTGTGTTTATTAATGTACATTGTCATTCACACATGTCTATCTTGATCAAGATTATGATACAAGCTTTTTTTTCCATATTTTTCTGTTTCTTTTAATTCAACTGTACATATTAGCAGGGTGGCAAATAAGGTGGTTAGTCAAGACTGATTTGGATGAAATTATGTTTATTCAAATAAATATGGAATTATATTATAAAATGAATTTATTCAAAATTCATCAAAAAATTATTGTATGATATATATTTTTTTTTTGTCTAGAAATATTTTTACAACATGATACAAGATGGTAGTTATATACGTATTTGAAACTAAGTCCTACTGACATAATTATCTCTACTTTTTTTTAAATGCTTAAATAAAAACATTATTATTTGGAATGATTATTTCTAAAAATATTTTATCGTCAGTCAAAGAAGGATTTAATGAAAATTTTATCCCTGGGGGATAAAAAAACATTAAAATAACACATGTCGTTGCGAAGCACGGGAATCTAGCTATTGTATAAAATGTATTATCTTTTTCTGTCGTATAAATAAAAACTTTTCTTTTGCTTTGAGGGAGCTATACTTATTGTTGTTACATGTATATTTTATTGGAACGAAGTTCCTTATGGCACGTTCTGGAGCCTGGGAGTAAATCCGAAAAAAACGACCAAAATCACCGTCACGCAAAATCCGTCACAAAATCTACCGATGACAATAACTTGAGTAAAAGATCACCGAGTTAGTTGAAATTTGGTACACATGTTCATTTTACCAATGCCCAGGTTAAGTTCGTTGGACAACGTTATCCGCCCAAGCGTTCACGCGCAACGCTCGCGTAAACGTAAGCTTCAAAAATCTTTAGACGGGAAAAAGTGTTATTAAGGAAGCCTATTACTTCACTTGTTTTGTTTATTTTTGTTATATATGTCAAAATGACACTTGGTTTTGTAAATATGAGAAAACAAAATCACGGTCTTGTTAAAAGTAAAATTGACCAGTGACGCTTATTTCAATATATTAGGTATATTATTATAATACAGCATATTTAATCCAAGAAAAAATCTAATTTCATCTATTTAATGAGACAAACAACTTTTTTAGTAAAACGAATACTGACACTGTTATGAAGTGATAAAGGTCGCTAAATTTATTAAAGTGTACCTAAACGTTTAAAATAATGAAAACAACGTTTTTACCGATATCTTCCGTTCTAACGTATAATGATTTTAATAAAACTTCTTACACATTGTCTAAAGTACAATTGAAACAGGCATGTAAAATTTCAACCTGATACAAGCAGAAGCTTTAGAGTAGGGAAGAGGTATATTTTAAAGTAGTAGGCCGGGTAGGTAGAAAACAGTCCTATTTCAATCCAACATCCTTTAACAAACATACTCTTTAACTATAATAAACTCATCATGATCAAATTTTTTCTTATATTCAATATATATATTTATTGTAAGACGCTTGCTTTAATGATACAAATAATGCTTTTCTTTTAATGTTTCCTTAACTCTGCTAGGTACAAACAGTTACTTACTTTTAATTTTGCCTCTTTTCTAACTCCACCATGTATAAATAGTTAGCAATGTATAAGTACTTAGCAGTGTAATTTTATAATTTATATTTAATGAAAAATGTAAGGAACTTCGTTCCTACCGGGTGTCTCGCGACACCACAAGTATTTTTACTTTCTCATATAAAGAGAAAGTATTGTGATGGCGCGAAAATTCGATTTTGAGATTTTGATGAATTTACACGTTTTGAGGTCCCCTGAGTCCAAAAAAGTGGTTTTTAAAAAATCTCTCTGTCGTCTGTCGTCTGTCGTCTGTGCAGACGCCTGGAGCCTAAACTACTGGGCCGATTTTGACAAAATTTGGCATACATGTTCAGAAAAATCATACCCCGAGGTGAAATCGAGAAATGAATTTTAGCTCCAAATTTAGGGGCGCTGCCCCCAAAAAACTCTGAAAAAACGTGAAAAAAATTATTTCTCGAAAACGGTTCCGACGATTTTGATTAAAACATTCTATAATGTAGCCCATTTAAATACTAATCAAAAGATATAAGCCGTTTCCCCGGGAAAAATCTAGTTCCTGAGAAAAAAGCTTAAAACGCGGACCGACAGTGCCCGGGTTCGATTCCCCGCCCGAAGAAATTATTTTTATGATAAATTTTAATGAAATGCTCAATAATAATTAAATTTACATACGAAAACTAATAAATGGAAAACAGTGGGCTAAATAATTATGAACTCGTAAATGAGAAAGTTTGTCTGAGTTGTCTCGGACCGATTTTTTTAATCTTTAAATGGACCGTTGAGCCCATGGCAACAGGCTTAATTTTATATTTAGAAAAACGTAAAATTAAGTAGATTAATTTGGATATCTATTTAGATAAGTTATTTTATCTGTTTGAAGACTAACAAATCAAAACAAACATTTAATTTTATTGGAATATTATGTGGTTGCCTTAGCTTAGCAATAACAAATCATTTCGAGGTTCGTCGTCGTCGGGACACTACTCGATTATATAAATGGTTAAGACATATTTTTAATATTTGCAATTATTTTGTTAATAAGCTTTAGTAAACTTAAAAAAAAATATATTCTCATTCATTCTGTAGAGCATAGTTTTATGTGTTAAAAGTTAATTTCAGTTAAAATCAAGTCCATGAAAAGGAATGTCCCGGGTATTACAAACCCCTAGATTGGGATTTTTTTTATTATTTAGAGATAAAGCTGTCATGCAAAGTGTACCACTGTGATAAGAGCTTGAATACCCGGTGTATCATTTTTTCCCGTTTTGTTTTTCATATATTTATTTGATGATGTTGAGGCTTTAAAGGATTTATTGTTGGGTACTAATAGAAGGGGGGTAGGGGGACGAGAGCTTGCTCATAAATCATGCTTATTCTATACACAGGGTCTACATGCCTGTGTTATACGAGCACAGTTCTATCGATAATACTCCCCTCACTTCTTCACTTTATAAAAACCACAAACTGAAACATCCGAGAGACTAGACTTCCGCTCCTCTAACGGTCCTCTTTAAATTTCAGCCTTTCTAATCACGTTTCAGCCGTTCTAAATAAGTTAAGACGTTCTCGACGTGTCGCTTCAATGTGTTTTAGGGCGGCTACGCAATCGGGTTTTTAGTCGTGCGAATGTAACATTCGGCATACAATCGGACTTAACCCACATGCTACTAAATATCGACTGAAAAGATGCAACATGCTCTATTTTATAGGCGATGTGACTGCCGCTATTAGAAATGGAATGAGAGAAAGGAGCGACCTTGCACGCACCTGCGGCTGCAACTATTTAGTTTTAGTAATCTTACCTTAGCATTACATATTGACGTTTTTCAGGTAGTACAGAGGGTCTCCATTTGGTGTTCTATAAGTAATCTTTAAACGTATCATTTGAAATAGCTGATAAAAACCATACATTCATTCGATGGCACTCCAAAATATTTGTAGGGTATGCTCTTAAATCGAGATGAATTTTGTGAAATTGTCCTTTGGTTGCTCTTTGCCGAAAAAGAGGATGAACCTATTAACATGGATATGTTTTAGCTTTAGTGTCTAGAAAAAATTTCCGTCACGCAAAAAACGACATGAAAAATGTGATTCTTTTAAATACCGTGCCAGGAAGTAAAGGTTTAACAGGAGGTCTTTGGGTTTTCATTTATAGAACAATATTTTGACGATAAGTGGTCTGAAGTTTTAATATACTACATGCAAAATGAGACGCTCTTAAATATCGTGCCAGAAAGTAAGGATTTAACAGAAAGTCTTTGGGGTTTCATTTATAGAACAATATTTTGACGATTGGTGGTCAGAAGTTTTAATATACTACATGCAAAATGAGACGCTCTTAAATATCGTGCCAGGAAGTTAGAATATAATGGGAGGTAGAGGTAGATTGATGTTCTTGTATTCATTGTTGTACTATATTCCGCCGATAGAAGTTATACATTTTTTATAAAATGATATTAGAGCTCCTAGCGGACCAAATGGTAATCAAAATGGATTAATGTTTCGTAATATCACACCTTAAAAAGTACATAGTTAATACCATGATAATGATAACAACATACGGTTGCAACACCGTCAATCCTAGACAGAAGTTCGGCAACGAGGTTGTCTTTTCCGGTAAATGTCCATCGCAGCTGTCTCACTGAACATTTGTCCAGTTTTTCCGAGAGGCAAAGTTCAGAGGTTTGTGGCTGTAAAAAATGTGAAATGTCTTCCTTCCAGAAGGTGGTGGCAATGTTTCACAGCACTGTAAATCTCTAAGAGCTAGCAATCGTATGTACTGTATCTTGTTTGGGTTGGAGTCAGCTTCTATGAGAAGAAAGCTACAGAGCGAGCGGTTTTGTCCTCAAGCTGTTGTATCACTGGTCTAACACTATTCTCTGGTGCATTAGTAACAGATAGATCGGCTTTTTGAAAAATAAGCGATGCAGCGCTGCAGAGAGCTTGTTTACAGGCTGTGAAAGCTTATTCAGCCTCTTCTGTTCAGAGAACCGGTGTCATTCCTTTTTCTTACGGCTTAGCATTAGGGTGCTTGAAGAATCAAGATGTTCGGGACAAAACGGTGATAACAATTAATTAAAGTAAAAAAACTGAAAAAAAAGAAGAAATTTAGCTGTTTTTTTTGGTTTTTTTTTAATTTTTAACTCTATTATTTTTAACTTTAATTTTTCAATCTCTATCCTCTCAGGCAACGGTTTAAGACCATCTTTAGAAAGGTTGTACCCCTTAACTGCATCCTTGCCCTTGCAAAATAGACATTTTGTGGATTTAGAGCTATCTCGTTGTCTTTGCGTCACTGAGAAACCCCTCGTAGGTGAACGATATGTTCCTCCAGTGAACTTGAGGTTATAATTAGTTCATCAATATGGACAACCACGTAATCAAGTCCTCGTAGAATGTCATGTATGAAGCGTTGAACCGTCTGATCCATCAACAGGGCTTGATGTCAAGCCCTGTTCCTTCACAGCCGCGAGTATAGAGCTTCCTATAGTTTCCCGACATGTCACATGGTTGAATGCAATATCTTACTTCTTTACCGATTTTCTTTATAAGACATGCAAATACCCAGTTTTATTGCGAAAAAGAATAATTAGTATTTGTTTTCTTATTTCCTTTTTTTTAAACTCAAGAGCAGAGCTAAATACAACCTGCTTCGATGAGACCTATTTCTGTGATACTCTAGTTGTTATTATAGTCTAAGGTTGTAATTATAACTAAAATAAAAAATCGGTCCGAGACAACTCAGACAAACTTTCTCATATACGAGGTCATAATTATTTGGCCCAGTGTTTTCCAGTTATTAGTTTTCGTGTGAACATTTAATTATTATTGAACCATTTCATCAAAATTTATCATAAAAATAACATCTCCTGGGCGGGAAATCGAACCCGGGCTCTCTCCATCCGCGTTTTAAGCTTATTTCTCAGGAACTAGATTTTTCCCGGGAAAACGGCTTATATCTTTTGATTAGTATTTAAATGGGCTACATTATAGAATGTTTTAATCAAAATCGTCGGAACCGTTTTCGAGAAATAATTATTTTTCAGAGTTTTTGGGGGGTAGCGCCCCCAAATTTGGAGCTAAAATTCGTTTCTCGATTTCGCCTCGGGGTATGATTTTTCTGAACATGTATGCCAAATTTCGTCAAAATCGGCCCAGTAGTTTAGGATCCAGGCGTCTGCACAGACAGACGACAGACAGACAGACAGAAAGACAGACATACAGACATTTTTTAAAAACCACTTTTTTGGACTCAGGGGACCTCAAAACGTGTAAATCTATCAAAATCTCAAAATCGAATTTTCGCGCCATCACAATACTTTTTCTTTATATGAGAAAGTAAAAAGTGAATATGATTAATAGACTGATAAAATTACGCTTGTATTGTATTAAAACATGAGTATTATACGAACGATTGTATTGCATATGATGATGTCTATACTAAATTATTTTAATGTATAATATAAGTGGTCCTCTTAAGGGTAAAAAATTTCAAATGCAGTTACTTAGGTGGCGACGTTTCGACCTATCCGGTCATTATCATGCCTGAAAACGATAATATATAAGCATTATAAGAACAATGCATATTATAATATTGCACTAGTAATCCGGAGGAAATGCACTGTATAATTTTCAATTTTGAAAATATATACCTTTACATCAATGGAGATAAGACTTCTTGGGGTAAGTCTTGTTTAGTTTTACATTGTTAGAATTTATTGTTCTCTTGTCTTACATTATTCTGATACAAAACCGCTATCTTTGCACCCGTCATCTCTATTCTGGATAAAACACCGAAAACCAGGAACTATTGAAATGGACATTATTCATTGGTATACTAATTAATACATTTCAATTTGTGATAATCAGAATGATTAAGAATTTATGCCTAGGATAAATTTACAAACGGTGATCAAAACTGTTACCATGTTTATAAATTTTTTTTGGATGCTATTAATTTTATGTGCTCTTGTTATAATTATTGCTATGTTATTATGTTTAAAAAATCTGTGATACTGAATGTTGTTTCATGTTTTAAAATGTTTTAGAGTTACCGTTCATAATTTTAATATGATTACACCGTTTTCGAGAAGGTAAACTTTTTTCAACTGTCAAATTATACATGATGTTATTTTCAAATTACTATACAGTGTATTTCCTCCGGATTACCAGTTTAATATTATAATATGTATTACTGTTATAATGCAAATAAATTATCGTTTTAAGGCTTGATAATGACCGGATAGGTGGAAAATTCGCCACCTCAGTAACTGCATTTGCAATTTTTTACCCTTAAGAGGATCCACAGATATACATTATTAGAAATAGAAAAGGGTACTACCTCTAACCATAATTTTAAATGATTATTTTAGTTATAAAAAGTTATTATTTTATTTTATAAAATACTATTAAACCTCAATTCAAGGGGCTTTGGAGGGAGGGAGGGGGGGGGGGGGGGGGGAAGTTCGGCCATGTAGTGTCAATAGCTACGATCTTGTATTTTTGCCCCAACTCTTTCATCTTACTTTTTATACCTAAGTTAAGGTCCATTCAGCAATTTTATTATTGTTCAAATGTTCCTAGATTTGATACAGAAAATGCAATACTTATACATTATTATAAATCGAAAGGGCTTGAGAAAAGAAAGAGAAAAAACTATGTTAAATTCATACAATTCAATTCTAGAAGGAATTGATTCGATTTTTTTTATAGGTGGTGGACTCCCGGGATCGAGAGGGTGAGAATACGCCGCCCTCTTTATTTACAGCCTAAAATCAACTTGACTGTCCTACACCCTCAGCCCAGATATCTCGGTATTATTTATTCGCAAGGCCGTTATATGAATTCCCTGAGTAGGCCTCGCCCTCTTGAGAACCGCGATGTAGAAACAACACACTATATATCAATTGAAGCGACGATTCTACCCTCTATTGCCGATTCCTTATGTGTTTTGAGAGTCGAGTGCCTATCGTTACTTCATCTCTTCCATATTGTTTTTGAGGGAAGATTGCGTTCGGATTTTTTTCCATGGGTATTCTCTCAGAGATTGCTCGATCCTTTTTACGAGTATATTTTCTGTCTTTTTTGTGAACAGACTATTTTTATTTTTTTTTCGGCGTCACTTGGTCGTTGTTCACGACAATTTGTAGTGAATTGACATAGGAGAGGGGGTTAATTGTATTAATCGCATAATACAACAATTAATTAACAGTCACTTAGGCGCACACTGGGGGCCAAACAGTCTGCGGGTTGTCTGCGGAGGCTGTCTCCCGGTGCAAAAGATTGTTGGACGGCGACAATATTTTGCACCGGGGCAGACAGTCTGCAGACTGTTTTGCCCCCAGTGTACGCCTAGCCTTAATGTATAGTCGTCGGGTACATTAATGTATAACAGTTAGTGAAATATTTAAACAGCGGGCGTGATCCCAACTTGGATGGTGAAGGAAAATGGTTTTTCGAAATCCCCATGTAAAAAGTGACTTTTTAAAAATTTCATCAATCTTGGAATGAAGCTAAAGATTTGAATAATGGACAAACATAATACACTTTGTTTATTGTATAGATTATAGAAACCCATTTCGCGTTTTTTATTTCATACATATTATATTTTAAATCTCTATTGTCGTTGGTTAACGGTAGGAATAATACCCCGCATCTTAATTGAGTTTAATTTATCCGGCTAATACTGTTCTCGAAAATCGTCGAATCATTGAAAATTCCAATGTGAAGCAGAACAGAGGACTTAAATGAAACGGTTGTGTTGGGAATTACCAGTGATGAAGAACCGTCTGATTCTGGGATCAGTTAATTAGGTCGAGATAAGGACAAGGAACCTGAGCGAGAGGGAGACCTACGTAAGAAGCTCCAACTACAAATTGGATCGGCTTGTCTACCGATTTATAGTCACCTAACACTGGTTTACTTAGAACAGAAGTCTCGCCAACAGACGCTAGCCACCTTCTCTAACTTCCATTTGCATAATCCAACCGAATATTCTAATCTTGCAGTGATTTTCAATAACTCTATTAAACAATCCTTTCTCCTCCCCTTATATTGGAGGGGTCTCAGCATCGTGATAGTGGTAACTGTTGGCTTACCGTAATTACATGGAATGCGGAGAACGGGTAATGGGTTAGAGCTGATACTGGGGGTAGTCTTTACTAAAATATTAGCTTGGTTAGCCACTTTCTATTAAAGTCAAAGGGCTAAACTGAAAAAAACAATTGACTCATTGTTTCTGCTTTATGGATCAACAATTCTAAATGGAAATAAAAGAAATAATGGATCACAAATTTAAGCTTTTCCGTTTTTATTTAATATTAAAACAATTAATTAAAATTCGGCCCTCTTAAGAAGTTTTATTTATCTTTAATCTCTTCTTTCATTTGACATAAACTACTTCTTTTTTTTACGAGTTGGTACAGAGAACCGAAAAATTAAAATTTTCCGTTATTTCTCCATTATTCTTGAATTGTTACGTACAATACTTTTTCTAACTTCCAGTGTTGACCCTTACGTTTGAATTCTAAACCCAGAGATCTAGACCACTTATACGTTTTCCTAAAGTGACACTTTTAATGAAATTGAAGAATACCTGCAAATTTACACGACTTCGAAGTTGCAGTCATAAATTACACATTAGTGAACTGAATCAGTTATTCCTTTTTTTTAGTGATAAGATAAAAAAACATCTATAAGGAACTCTTTTGCGTCCTGATAATCAATTAAACTATTGTATCGCATGGTGTGTAATAAGTAAAAATTGGGAAGAGTCTGACTTGGATAAGTCTGACTTGGATTGGGGGCTTAGAAGACTTAATACGTTTTGTCGAAGGGTGGGTATACAGCACTACATCACCTCGTTCCCGTACGATAATGCACTGGCTCGTAAAGGAAATATCTACGCCTGCTCGGTCGAAGAGGGTTCCCGCACCCGACAACTAACCCCCTGCCGTAGGGATAAATCAGTTTAAAAACACAACAGGACCGTATATCAAACGCTTCAAAATAGGTTTTAACAGAGGACAACGGCACGCGAGCCTTTGCCTACGAATAAATGCCCTCGTAGAATTGCAGACGTATGTTTGTCCCAAATGAATATTCCGCGTCGTTATTCGACGGCCTTCACCCGTCGTGGAAATTAACCGCACTATTATATAATTATAATAGGGCGAGTTTAAACCCTCCGTTCCGTGGAAACAATAGGCTCTCAAAAACCAGGCCCTTGCTGTTCTTGCTTTACTTAAAAGCCAGTGTCCGTGTTGTTTTTAGTCCGTGGATAGACCCGATTTCAATGACACTATAATTAACGCTGAGGTGTCAGAAAGAATGAACTCGGAGTAATAATTAACGAGGCTAGAGAATAGAATAAGGGTCAAGCAAAAATAGCCCTTGTTTATCAAATCAATTAATTGTGAAGTGCCAACAATTGTCTAAAAATACCCATTAATTCAAATTACGAATAATGTCATATTTTCTTACTAGAAAATGTCAAGAGATAAGGCTAGGATAAAGACTATGTATAAGAGCACACGGCTTGTAATATACATCAGTGCTCAGAGGTGTTAAAGAATATGAAATATGTAAACAAAATTACCATTTGTATTTGGTCTAAACTTCTAACTATATAATATTTTTTATAATGATAAAAACGCCTTACAGCTATATTTTGTTTTAGAGGAATCAAGGAAAGTTGACAGGATCCTTTTAAAATGGCTTTGTTAGAGTCCTTATTCATAAAAACTGTTGTAGGTGTACCTTCTTTATATCTGTAGCCTCTATTTAAAATAAAGTTTTTGCTGTTACATAATAAAATTTTCTGGAATCGGAGAACTTAGTGTACGTTTTATCAAATCTAAATTGTTTAGTAAAAAAAAATATCTTTATCATAAGCTATCTCGTATTCTTTTGTGAAAAGCACGTAAATAATGTTAATTTTTAGGGTCCGTAGGCAAAACCAAGGACCCTTATATTTTCCTGCGTGTGTCTGTCCGTCCTTCCTCTCGCATGCTCTCACGGCTACACCTTTCGTCCGATCACTTTGAAATTTGGCATGTATGTGTCTTGTACCTACCCACATATTTTAAAAATATAGCGACATAAAAAAAATATTTTTCAAAAAAAATTTTTTTTTAGGGTTACATTTTTTTTTCGACAAGGGGTATCATATGAAAGGGTACGTCGAGCTGATTACAAAAATATATAATTCTTTGGATATAACTTTAATAGGGCGAGCGTAGGCAAGTTTGAAGTGGGTGTGAAACGTGTCCCCCCCCCCCTCTATCTCGCTTATGTGAAGTGCAAAAAATCTGAAAAAATTCCTGAACATTCTTCGACCAAAAGTAAAGATACCACTTTTTGGAAATTTCGAAAAAAATATTATTTTATTTTTTATTGACACAATACTTTTTTTAAAATTATGGTCTTATCGATGTACATATTTATATGGTTGTAGTCCGGTTCATTGGCAAAAAAATACTTTATCAGAGTGTGTTTAGAGAATATCAGACCCTTAGAATGGTTCAAAGTAAGCTTTTTAGCATTTCAGAAAAAAACACTGTTTATACACTTTACAGTTAAACACTATATAGTGTGGCCTACGGACCCTCGCTGTGTGCTGACTAGCACACACTTGACCTGTTTATTTGTATATATCGTTAATAGAAGCCCTTGAAGCGATTGTATTTCGTCGGTCAACTTAAAGAGGATCGCTACTAGATAGAGTTTGAGTATAGTATTTTACACTTTCTCCTTTATGTTCTTGGTAAGTAACGTGATGTGCTATAGTGCTATCAGGGTGTATGCTCAGTTCATTGGTTTTCACCCTGTTTCTAGGTTCACACAAGGGTCGAGGCCTTATCTTTTCTTCAGAACCTGGACTCCAACCTATAAAGGGGAAAAAATTACGACACATATTCAGGCGTCTTTTAGAAAATAAATCTACTTTGAGTTAAACGTTAGTGCATTTAAATTGCAAAGTAAAATATGTGCACACGTAGGTAATTTCTTAGCATATTACATGTCGTGTGTGTGCTCTTCCTTGAACCAAATTCTAAACACCAATAATTTGAATGTACATTAATGAAATCTATACAGGGTGTCCCAACTCTAGATGCCGAAATTCAAGGAGCGTATAGGAGAAATTCATCAGGAGGTCAAAACTGAACTTTTTGTCCTATAAGGATTTTACTCATATTTTCGATTTTATGGTTTTTACATGTTTTGCTTATTAAACTGCATTATAACTTAGAAACCTAAAAAGATTGTAAAAAATGAAATTTTAAATATCTTATTAACGAAAAAATGAAATTTTAAATATCTTATTGACAAAATCAGGAAAAATATACCCATACCAACTCATATTTACCAGCCGTTCAATAATTACACACGTTTTTCTACTCATTTGAAAATTTCTATTAAAATAAAATGAATGCATGGAAGATGATAAAGGGTAGATTAAAAAATATATAACACTTATACAAATTTTTCAAGTGACTGTCAAAAAAAAATTATTTTTTTTTTCGCTATGAATAAAAATACCATATAGTATGCGCAATGCACGGTTGTAGGACCATAGAACAGTACAACATAGAATTTTGATCTGTTCAACTGGGAATACAAAATGAGAAAGCTATAAGAGTAGATTACAGAAATATTCAATACTAGTCTGTTTATAACAGCTTCCCTAATGTAAAGTTTTCCTATCCTCTTCGCTAATTTGTCTTTTTCCCTCTCTATTTCCTTATTGTTGCCAGAGCTTCTTAATGAACGAATTATCTCATTTACCCTATCCTGGGTCTCTTTATTATTAAAGTTTGTGGAATGGTTTGATGGTTCACATAATGGTTGAATGGTCTGATGATTCAATGACACTAGTATCACCATTGTAATATATTTTTCCTGAACTGAATATATTTTTCCTGAATTTCTTTTTCTCCATCTCTTTTAACCTGGTTTTATCCTCTAATATTTTTATACCTGTAATACTAGCCCAGCCTCGTGACTCTCTGGTTCTTCGGAATCCAGGAAATACATTAAACGTGTTCTGCTGTAATAAGTGAGCCATGAGTGGGCGTAGTTTGCTCATTTCATACCTTACCTCTTCAGGTGACTATGGGCTAGGGACAAAACAAAAGCTGCAACGAAGACTCCACAGTCCCTTACATTTGGCTGTCGTGTGGTAGCAAAGTCTTAATGAAGACCCTCTGGTCTAAACTTAATTCGCCCACAGGCGCACTGTCGTAAATATGCTGCAGTGGACTGTCTATATCGTAGCGTAGTGACCCACTTCTCTACCCGCTAATGGTTCCCTGTAAATAAGTTGTACATGTTCTTCTCCCGGATGAACACTCTCAATCATCAGCTATAAGGTCTTCTGACATTCTAAACAAAACATATTTCGGGGATGTTTATTAGTTCGGTGCCGATTCAGTAATGTATGGATAGCGATAATTATTTCATCCCCTTGATAGTCGCCGCAGACACCACGCATTCAAACACTTCACCTGAAACAAGGGACATTGTTGTCACAAAAGAAACTTTAAAATTTACAAGCAGATTGTTTTTGCTCTTTATAAATATAAATATTAATAGTATAATATAGTAAAATAAGCAACAATAAAGTGACCAAAAAAAGTTGAGCAACAACAAAACCTATATTAAAACAGGAGGGAATCAAAATAAATATGTCCTATAAAACAAAAATAAAACCTATATAAAATAGTCGGGGACTGAACCCCAGTACTTGCTCAAACAGCTACGAGCACTATCTCAAATAAAACTATTAACAGTGTGGAGTAGATAGATTACAAGCTTGGATATAATGTATTATGCATGTACAGTAGGCAGAAGAATAATTGATGATAATCCCGCCAATAAAGCTCGTCTTCAAATTAACTGTCTCAATACAGGTTACAGGTGACAGATACAGGTGCAGGCACATTTACAAGTACCCAATGATCAATGATCACTTACACTAATACTTGTAATGATCGTTGCACTACCGAGGAAGAGAAATAAAATGTTATTTTCTAGTAATGTATTGTAGTTTGAATAAGCATATTATTATTTGTAATAATCCCTACCGTAAATTATTTTTAATTAATTTATAATAAATACAACTATAATAATTATTGTTGAAAATTGTTATATTATGTTATATTATCGTTATATTATCGTCTTAGACATGTTAAAGAAACTTAATTTTGAGCAATTGTATTATTAGGATTTTTCTAATACATTTTTTTTATCGGCAGTTCCTCTGCCGATGTCTTGTGTGGTGTCGCGGGACACCCGTTAGGGACGATGATCCTTACGCTTTTCATTAAATATAAATTAAAAAATCACACTTCTAAGTACATGATGCTAACTACTTATACAATGTGGAGTTAGAAAAGAGACAAAATTAAAACTAACTAACTATTTGTGCTTAGCGGAGTTATGGCAAAAATAAAAGCATTTTTTTTTTTATCATTGAAGCGAGTGTCTTGCAATAAATATGTATAATTTAAATCAAATTATAATTATTATCAACTACGGGAAACAGACAGTGAAAAATACACTCCTGTGCCGGGATTTGAACCACGGGCCTCTATAAAATTGAATTTCGAATTGATTGTACAAGGTACAGGTACTAATTGAGTACTTTATAATTATAAGCGTTAATTCTTGGTTTAGTTCTAATGTCATAAATATTGACTGTCTAAATGTATATGAATATTGAAAGCTTGGATTCGGGACTAGTTATCGATTACGGTAGTGAAAAATCATTCTCCTGCGTAGCTTAGATGGAAGAGCGCTATACTGGAAATATAGAGGCCCGTGGTTCAAATCCCGGCACAGGAGTGTATTTTTCACTGTCTGTTTCCCGTAGTTAATAATAATTATAATTTGATTTAAATTAAAATTTAACTTTCCGTAGTATGAAAACTACCAAAAACTTAAAAATTGAATAAATATGTATTGAATATTGAGAAGAAAGTTAATCATGTTGAGTTGATAGTTAAAGAGAACGGTTGTAGTTGAGTGATTCTCTAACCCATTTACGTACCAGCCTACTCCATTTAAAATATTATAAAATATAACACTACATTACACAAAAACTTTTGCTTCTATCAGGTTAAAATTTTACATGCCCTTTTCAATTATACCTACTTTAGACGATGGTTGAAGTGTTATTAAAATCGTTATGTTATAGAACGCAAGATATCGGTAAAAACGTTGTTTTCTCTATTTTAAACGTTTCATAGCGGTGTCGATGTTTGTTTTGGAATATGGAAATGGAAATAGATGGAGTAAGAATTTTTTCCCGTGCTACAATTCCAATTTTATATTTGAAGCTTACGTTTACGTGAGCGTGGCGCGCGAACGCTTGGGTGGATAACGTTGTCCAACCAACTCGTTCTGGTCATTGGTAAAATGAACGTGTACACTAAATTTCAACTAAATCGGTCATAATTTACCCAAGTTATCGTCATCGGTTGATTTCGTGACGGTTGGTTTTGTGACGGTCGGTTGTGTGAGTTTTTTTTTTTTCGGATTCACTCCCGGAATCCAGACGCGCAGACGCTGTAACGTTCCATTAGGTACTTCGTTCCAAAATGTTTGCTTTTTTTTTTTTTTTTTTTTTTTTTTTTAAACATAAAATACCAAAAATTAATTCAACTAATTGGCAAACCAAATTGTATTTTAACCAGTGGCTTTTAGTCCCCCCCCCCCTTCCTCTCTCCGTCCACTTTGCGAAGACTATAAAATGAATAATTAAATAATAATAAATCAATTCAAATCACAAATTACAAATTAGTTAATTTGGTTTAGTGAGAAATAGAAATGTTAATTAATCTTTGTACTGTGCTGGCTTGGCGGCATCATATGTCGACACCGTGGTTACTGCCTCTCCGATTTTAAATATTTCAAACAGTATATAACCAAGTCAAAACAAGTAAAAGTATGAAATTCGGGAAATATTCAAATTTTTAATTGAACGGAAACAAAATAGTGATCTACAATAGTTATTTATGTAACTAGGCAGCAAAATGGAATTTTACTGACGAGTGATTAGATTAGCCTCCGAGCCGAAGGCGAGGACAGGCTATGATAATTAACTGCCGAGGCGAAGCCGAGGCAGGTAATTTACCTATTTGACTGCCGAGGCGAAGCCGAGGCAGGCAATGAATAAACGAGGCAGAAATGTTTCTTTTGCTGCCTTGTTGCATACAATATTTTATCTACTTGCGGCAGAAAAATGAAGCTGCTAAAATGTTATCTTTATTAATATAACATAGTTAATAACTAAGTGTCATATTAATAAAGATAATAACATATGTATTAACTAAAACTAATGTTCAAATAAGAAACTTGAGAATAATAACAATAAGTGATAAGCAAACTCAATCTATAACAACAAAATACAAAACACACCTTTATAACACACATAACTTCTGAATGAATAATGCACGCAATATAAAATATTTATTTATATTTTTACTACAAATTACTAAAAGTATTAAAGATATCTTATATTGCTTAAAAGAAAAGAAATAACTAGGATAAATCAAGAAAAGTAGCTAGTCTAATCTAGAATGAATTCAATAATAAAAATAATATGGATGTTCAATGTTTACATGACGCTACAGAATAGATGACTACTATTTTTTTAATGAAAGATCTACTAATCATTGAACTTATTTAACAGAATTAACAAATTAATTTATAATTAAAACGTTTATTTATTAAATATAACTTATTAAACTATAATATATGATGGTATAAGATAGAGATAATAGTATAAACTATTCTTGCCAAAATAAGAGGTTACGACACGCAGTGGTAAACACTGTTACTTTCTCTGCCTAGGCAGGGAAATATTTCCCTGCCTAGGCAGAGAAAGTATTTTCCTGACTGTTTTAACTACTTTCCTGCCTGTTTTTAATATTTTAATGACAAATCAGGGAAATAGTACTTTCCAGCCTAAAAACAGTTAAGTAATGTTTAATTTTGCTGCCGCGAGTAGATAAAAAAAATTTCACATTGTTATGACAAGTTTTTTAATAAAATAAGATGCCTACTTTATTTCCTCATTTCATCATTTAAAGGTAAAAAAAAACTTCTCATTACAATATTTCTTTTTTAATTTCTCAAAAACTTTGCAGTATATCTATATATACTACAAGGTGTTTGAGAAAGGAAAAAATAAATATTGTAATGAGAAGTTTGTTTTTACCTTTAAATGATGAAATGAGGAAATAAATTAGGTAAGTTGTTTACCTACTTGTCTATGCAAAAAGTATTGGATTGCCACAAAAATTCGATTTTGATGGATTTACATGATTTGAGGTCCCATGAGTCCAAAAAATTTGTTTTTAGACAATATTTATTTTTAATCTATCCAAACGCGTGGAAACTACACTACTCCATTTCCATGAAATTTGGCTAACACTATCTGAAAAATTGTTTTCTCGATTTAGGTTTCTGTACGAAGTACGAAATGAAACCTTATATAACGGCTCTGTCTGTCTGTCTGTCTGTTGGCATGTTTCAATTAATAAACTACTATAGCTAGGAAGATGAAATTCGGCACACAGGTGCATCTTGGCATTCCTGACAACTTTACACTTTTTAGAGTTTACACACTTAATATTTCCAACATGGCGGGTGACTAAAAAAAAGGATTTGTCACCATGATATGTTATACATCAATTTAAAGGTCTTGAAGTGTAGAAAAAGAATATGCAACTATTAAAATTTTACACTTAATAGCTTTAACTTAATCGTATAGAAACCGGCGATTATCGTGTCACGTACTTACGTGAAGCGCACCTTACTTGTTTTTCTCCGATCAAAATCGATTAATAAATTTTAGATATCAATTAGGGGATACTACTCGAACGTGAAAAAAATTTATTCGCGAAAAACGGTTCTGACGATATTGATTAAAAATATATTATACTAAAATATATTCCATTTAAAGAACCATTATCAGCAACACTCAAGTTTATGAGAAAATGTTGAAAATAAGGACCTGTTGAATACTTTATAAATATGTTTAATAATTTAAAATATGTATTATGGGATATATATTATTTCGTATAATAATATTTATATACATAATATTCATGTAAAAAATAGTAATCCTGTAATAAAGAGTATCTATCCCCCCTCTTTTTACGAAGACTCTGAGCCACCCCTATCAAAAATGAAGTCCTTTACGCCACTAAATTTAACACTACTAATAATAACTACTAATTTCTATTTAAAAAAATGTAAGAAAGCTAATTAAAACGTACATTTTTATTTGTTTTATGAACAGTAAGTGTTATAACAAACACTCATGGTTTTTCTCACAAGTATTTTGTAGAAGTAGGCAATTATATAAATGGGGGAAGGTTGTTTTAGAGGCCAAAGTTGTTTCTTAAAGTAATTCTGATTATATATATATATATATATATATATATATATATATATATATATATATATATATATATATTATATAAACACATAAATATATTATATTTTATAATATTGCTTAGATTAAGGCTAATTATTGATGCCATATTATGTAGCATGAAGACCCCTTATTACAATGAAAAATATGAAAGTTTCTTAGTATGAGAACTATACATATAGTAGACGAATTCACGCATCGTTATAAATATACCCTTGTTTCAAAATGAAACCAATATCATGCTTACCTTAGTTCAGTGATAAAACTTATGTGAACTGTCACATATCTCATTAATTAAGCATTGAATAAGGTATGCAGACATAATTCTTATGCAATTAGAATATACAATGTGACTTCGCTTGAGGAATTGTTTGCTTCGAGCCTTACTTGTATGATAATTCATTGTGCGTTTGATATTTATAAATATTCTTAGCAATGCATTTAATTGCTCTTGTGTCCACGTGTTGGATATAATATATATATATATATATATATATATATATATATATATATATATATATATATATATATATATATATATATATATATATATATATATATATATATATACGTATATAAATTTATATAGATAATTATTTGTTTGGATTCAAGGTCATTTAACCTGAATTTAAATACAAGTCGAGATTATTTGCAACTGTTATGTACCAGTCTATCTAAGAGCATATTTATACTGTCATTTATCATATAATATAAGCTTTAATATCTGTTGCAAGTTTTTTTTGCTCTTAGAATTTTTTATTTTATTTTTTCTATTTAAATAAAAAAAAAATGTAATGAAACAATAGTTTTAGAATAAACTACTTGATTTGCTTTCTCATTCTAACAAAACGCTTGAAAGTCGTTATGTATATATATATATATATATATATATATATATATATATATATATATATATATATATATATATATATATATATATATATATATATATATATATATATATATATATATATATATATATATATATATATATATATATATGTATATATATAACAAAAATCTGAAAACACCCAGGGTTCGGCCTCAAAAAACAAACAACACCTCACAACATTTTCAAAACACCCGACGTTTCGGCTTTAATTAAAACCTTCTTCGTGGGATCTACAACAAAAGAAAAATGAAATATGATAACATCAAGATGATAACATATTTGAATTTTCTTTTGTTGTAGATCCCATGAAAGAAGTTTTTATTATAGCCGAAACATCGGGTGTTTTGAGAATATTGTGAGGTGCTGTTTGTTTTTTTGTAACCGAACCCTGAATGTTTTCAGATTATTGTTAAAAATATTCGCGGTCGTATTTTATATATATATATATATATATATATATATATATATATATATATATATATATATATATATATATATATATATATTATATATACTTAAATTATATTATAACTTTGAACCTTATTCTTCCTATGAAATTCCCTATCTTTCCTTCCTTTTCGAAACTTTAATTTCTATTTAAGTTTTAGAATCAATAAAATAATAGTGTTTTAGGAATATTTATTTTGTGATATAAAACTCAACATCATGGGTTCTCGAATTGGGCAATGAGGTATAATAAGGGGTGGGGATAAAGAGTGAAGATGAATTTGGACGGGAATGAGCTATAACTAGTGAACCTTTGCTTTACAAATCAAGTAAAAAATGGAGCAAATATTAATCATTTTATTATGTTACAATTACCACTTTTTGTCACACTCCTGTGATTCAAATATTAAAGATGATGATATATTTGTACCTTTAAATATCCCCTGAATCCAATAAAGTAGTTTGTCTGTTTGTCGTCTTTTGTCAGTAGTCTGTAGTCTGTGGAGAAGCGTGGAGCCTAAACTACTTGGCTGATTTGGATGATATTTGACATGTTGGTTCAGAAAAATGTAGGACCGAGAAATTAATTGTTTAGCTCTATATTATTCCAAAAAAATGTGAAAGAAATAATTTTTCTCACAAAGATATTAATATTGACAAAAAAAATTAGAATTTTGTATTCCATTTAGATAAATAAAAATTTAACCATTTAGTGGTTTTCCTAGGATAAATTCTAGTTTTTGAGATATTAATGAAAATATGTCTGATTTAGCTGAAAATGAAATTCAAACACTTTTTAAATAATATGTTAAATAATAAATAAATTAAATTTTATTTTATTGGATTTCAGTATTATTATGGGTTTAAAAAAAAATTGTTTGAGTTTACCTTACCGATTTTCTTCAAGACTAAGAAATGTGCTTAATTCGTCGACTTCTTCTATTACAAAGTAGTTCCTTGTTCTTGAATAGATTCATTTCAGCCTATGATCACTCATATGTGTATCTTTTAGTTTAGATGTTTCAATTTATGTTTGTTTCTGGACCAGGAGCCGGCACATGGATAGTTTGAAAGAGACAGAAGTGTCAGCTGTGTTATATATTAGTTGTTCTAGATATTGCTTTGGTTCTAGACAGGTGTAGACGTACACTCGACTATTTTCAGTCTTCAGTTCTTCCTCATCTTACTCTATCATCTATCTCTTCGTTTGACGCAACGAGTTGCCTTTTAATTCTAACCTATTCTGTTCCTACAATGCATACTGTCTTTAGCCTTTGAGTCATAATTGTTATACTGAAATTAAATCTTTCCAGTTTTGTATTTTTATCTATTTTATTTAAAAAAAATTCCATTTATTTTAATATTTAAGGGAATAATAAAAATTGTAAAAACATTAACAAAAGACACATTTGTTACTATGTATAATAAATGAAGGTTACTTATAAATCACTGCATCAATTAATTCGGTCAATGCCACTATTATATTTAATGAGTGATTTTTTATAAATGCCATAATAGTCCAGTCAATGAAGGCGAAAATAAGGTAAAAGCTCCAAATTTTTTCGGATTGAATGGATTGTCCTGAAAATTTGCATACAAGCTCATGTGACCCCCCACTTCAAAAGTTATATTGTCTCGATGTGTGCTTTTTGCTATTTGGGGGTGAAAACTACCCTTGTATGGGAAAAATGAGAAAATTTCAGGTTTACGTATTTTAAAGATTTAATTCATGTTCAAATATGTTGGATCAAGATCCTTTAAAGTTTTTATGAAATTTATTTTAAATTTATGAAATTTAATTACTTTTATACCCTTAAATTTTTTTAAAAACTACCCCTTAATGCCTAAAAAATAGGAATACAAGTTTTTAGCAGCTTAAAATGTTCTTTTGGTGCATTCACAATGTATTACATATCTTTTGTTATTCATAAGAAAACTTACGACTAATTAAAAAGTTGTAACCCTTAAAAACTACCCCTTTATAATAAAATTATGGTTAAAAGCTTAAGATGTTTTTAATGGTATACCCATGAAAAATGTTTAACTTGTTATAGGTTTTCAAATGGCCTATGAATGAATTGCAACTTTTTAACCCCCAAAAACCCCTTATGGAAGACCTACCCCTTATGGAGGAATTGCGTAAAATTATATGTTACAGGATGATATAATTCATTTTTTTTTTTTAATTTTATCGAATTTATTTTTAATATTTTTTTATTAAATTAATTCAAAACAAAAACAAATTATATTATACATTATAATACTTCACTATCATCACTGTCTTCGGCCTCGCCTTGATCCACAATTGGAGGACAATTGTTACAATTATCGCCAGAACATAAACTACATGTGGCATTGCAAAGGATTCCCCTATTTATTTGAGATCTCTCCCCTCCCAACAACCTTATAATAAACAGTCAGTTGTATTTTAGTTTTTAACTAGTAAAAGTTATAATAGATATATAATATGTAGTTTTTACTTAATGCACCTCATTAAATTTTAATAAAATGTTGGAACGCGATATTGAAAAATTAATCAAATAATCTATTAGCACACTTACATTGTAAATTGATTAACAAAATAACACCTTTTATTTAATTTATAAATGAGGCAAACCTCGTGTTTTCTCTGCTCTCCCTCCAATTTATTCTTTGTCTACTTCTCTGTGGTCCATCTATTGTGTACTTACGTGCACTCATACATATACACAAAAACTCGGGTTCATGTGGATATGTATAATATTGAAATACTCACTCAAATTAATTCACAAGCACTTCTAAATACACTAGAATGGTGGCAATTTACCAGCTCCGAACATTTTACTGAAAAATTGCGATTACTCTTTTTACCATAACTTTTGTAATTTTAAAGTTATAAATTCGCTCAAAAAAACATTTTGTAGGGAATTTGAAGGGCTATAAGTCCTAATTTCTTCAGATTTTTTGAGCCTTTCGTTTTTAAGATTCGTAAGTTTAAAGGGCTCAGGAAAGGTGGTCTTCGTACTTAGTTTTGAGCTTCTAACGGTCATAACTCTGTCAAATTTTGTCCTACAAAAATAAATAAAAAAGAAACTTTTTCAACAAGAAAAAACCTACAGTTTCTTATTTTATCATTTTTTCCATAAAATTGTTAGTTTTTGATATATTTTGAAAAGAAGTTGATTTTTTAAAAAATTGAAATTTTTTCTTCAAGAGTAAATCAAACATTTTTTCGAATTTAGGCTTCTTAAACCGTTCAAACTCTCAGAATCTATTGTTGGTACATAAATAAAGTAAACTACCGACGGAATTTGTTTAGTTTAAATTTTGGCTGTCAAGTCATTAATTTTAGTACCGATTATTTTTCTCAAAAATCAAGACAACCACTTTATTTTGATTATAACTCCGTCAGTTTTAATGCTAAAGACTTTTTCCAGTAATCATTTTAAAGGTCTATTCAAGCACTTTAAAAAGTGTGATATAAGTTTTCTTCGAAAAACCTTTCATTTTTCCGCTACTTGACATGGAAAGTTTTGATTTTAACTATCTTCAAAGTTGACTTCAATTTCAGGGAGTCATAACTCGGGTTCTATACTGCCTACAAAAATAAACAAAAGGCAATCTCTTTGTTATTTAATTACCTTCATTTTTGAGTATGACCTTTTTTATGATAAAACTTTTAGTTTTTGAGATATTAGCAAAAAATCGCTCAAAAATATGCATTTTTTGAGCTAAAAAGAGCATATTTAGGCGCCAATAACTCAAAAAGTATTGACTGTACAAAAAATTCTTATCGAACATTTTTTGTTTAGAATTTGTCCAAGCATCGAATCTTGAAGTTATTTTTTATTAAAAAAATTCCAGCCCCGAGAAGGGGGGGCAGTCCCCCCTGGGGTAAAAGCACACATCGGCACTATATAACTTTTGTTTCTTGGGCTAGTCCCTAACTACAGTTCAAATTTCACATCAATCCATCTCATCCGAAAAAATTGGGACCCAAAATGCTTCATTGACTGGACTATAATAAACAATGTATAATATTAGTCAAATCTGTTTTCCACGAAGGAATGTTATTCTACAAACCACTTTATTTGGACATTATGCCAACATTAGTTTTCACAATCTTTTTACCTATTACTTTTATTGACTATAAAGGCCCCCATACACGATCAAACATTTTGCGCAAACCTGATGTCGGGCAAATTTAGGCCATTCATGTCAAACATCATGTTTGCGCAAACATCAAACAGCCCCATACACGGTCAAAATGTTTGCGCAAACGTCATGGTTACGCAAAAATTTTGAGCGTATATGGGGGCCTTAAGTCAATTTCATAAAATATAAGGCAATATGACCATGAAAAAAGTAATTTGAATTTATTTGTATTTTTATTATTTGAAGAAAATTTTACAACAATCTACTACATAAAATTCTATGGTTAAGGTGTATGCGCATTCGGACGAATATTGTTCGGACCTATTCGGCCAAACAATCAAATACATTATTTTTATAGTGATTACTTTGGCTGAAGCCACTTGTTTCGAACACACAGGAACTGATCCAAACTAGATTAACAAATTACTATGTTTGATGAAAAATCAAAACTAGATTGAACAAAACGATTTGAAATTGTTTTGATATTTCATGTGTGTTGTGACGACCATTTGTTTTTGTTAAACAAAAAAGGAAACTACATGGGCATATTACGCAACAAACGATACGTACCACGCACACTGTATTTTTAATTAAACTAAGCAATCAATGTTATAAAAAAGTAATGCCCAATGGGTTTGTTAAAATATCAGCTCTGTGCTCTTAATTTGGTATACCTTCTTGAGATTGAAGTCCCCATTTCTCGCTTTCTCTCTAACAAATATGTACCTTACATCAATTTGCTTCGTCCTCATGTGAAATTGGTGTATTGAATGCAACTTTGGTTTTCTACAAAAATAACCTGAGCTCACTCATTCGCACCCATGTCTTCGAATAGCTTTCGCAACCAAATCCTTTCCTTAGCTTCTTTGGATGCTGCGATAAACTCAGCTTCTGATGCAGACAGACCTATGGAGTTCTGTTACTTGCAAAAACAAGAAATTGGCCTACCGGTAAAATAAGATACGACTCCAGATCTGAGCGTCGTGTCTCATACGCGTAATCGTGTCCCATATTCGTCCATATTCTCCATCGATTATTAACTTCTTAATTTAGATACCGTCTTGTTTGGATCTTTGAAGAAATGTTTAAATAGCACCGAAAGTGTCTGAATTATTTTGCAAAAATAAAACCTCTCGATATTGGGAAAAGTCATCTTTTAACGCTTAGAAGTATTTACTGCCTCCCAAAGACACTTCTCCCAGTTCATATAAATCCGAATGGATTGTTTCCATTCGGAGTCCAGTCTAGACTTAAAACTTTTTCTAGCTGATTTCGCATAACACAACCCTCACAGAAGAATTTCTCGTTTATAAATTTGATATTTCTATAGTCCAAATTGTTTTTATCCAGTTTCACACCCTGATGTCCTAGTTTCTCGTACCAAAATCTGATGATTAACGCTTCTTCTTTTAGTAGACAACTCTGCTGACCAGTAAAAGCAGAAACTGGAGCTTTCTGTTTAACAGGACTCTGTTTGAAGGTCTAAGTATCCGACCTTGACCTTAGCTTCCAATATAGTCCGCTTCTCATCTTCAAAATAAAATGTAGCAGTCTTAGTATCAGTATCTCACACATGACGCCTTTTGACATTGACTGAATGGAAAAAAACCAATTTTTAACCAGACCAGGAACATAGAGAACATCGGTGAACGTAAGCACCCTACCGTTCATTTTAGATTTAACGTCTACACTACCACAGCTGAAGGCGAGGGAAGTAGATTTCATAAGTTTTAAACAACTCCTTGGAATTCGTCATGGAATCAGTTTTACTGTCATCCTTAATACACTCGTCAGTATCTATCAACTTAATCATCGCATTAGTGACAGTATAGAGATTTTCAACTTTCGAAGAATACACCAACCAACTAACGACAAAGGACAAATCACTCTGGACAGCGACTAAACGGATCCTATCCTACAAAAATATTTCCTCTCCTCTCCTTAAAAGTGATAACTCCTGGGCCAAATCTCACGAAGAAAGAGCCAATTATTTTTCCCTTCACCTTTCCGATCTTTTTAAACCACATCCAGATATAGTTGAACCCGAACACGTAAATTTCATCCTTAAAGACCTTGATACTCCTTTACTACTCTCACCTCCTCCTAAATCATTTACCCCATCCGACGTTAAATACATAATTAACCATTTGTCAAAAAATAAAAGTCCCGGCTATGACCTTATCACCTCCTCTATAATTAAACAACTTCCTAAAAAATCTATTATATTCCTAACCTACATTTACAATGCTGTTCTCCGCACCACATACTTTCCTTACCTGTGGAAATACAGTTCCATAAAGATGTTCCCTAAACCCAATAAACCTCAACACCTTGTCACATCCTATCGTCCAATTAGCCTGCTTCCTATCCTCGGTAAAATCCTAGAAAAACTGCTCCTCAAACGAATCTCCAAAATATTCCATGCATCCAACATCCTGCCTAATCACCAGTTTGGCTTCCGATCCCAACATTCCACCATCCAACAGTGTCACCGGATTGTCGACTCCATCTCATCCTCCCTTGAGCGAAAACAGTATTGCACTGGTGTCTTCTTAGATGAGGCCCAGGCCTTTGATAGGATTTGGCACCAGGGCCTACTGTGGAAACTAAAGCATCCTCCCCTTTACCTATTACCTTATCCTCAAATCCTATCTCCATGATAGATACTTCCATGTAAGCTGTGGTCCTACCCGTTCACCTACATATCCTATTCTCGCAGGTGTTCCTCAAGGAAGTATTCTTGGTCCTTTACTATACTCCTTTTATACATCCGATATCCCTCAACTTCCTACTACCCAATTAGCTACCTTCGCTGACGACAAGTGTATATTCTCCACATCCTCTGATCCGAATACAGCATCCACCAACACCCAAAACCATCTTGATCTCCTTGAACCTTGGTTAAGGAAATGGAGGATAAAAATAAATGAGCAAAAAAGTGTTCACGTCACTTTTACCCTCAGGCATTCAACATGTCCTCCAGTCATCCTCAACCAAGGACTCATCCCTCAATCCTGTTCCGTAAGATACCTAGGTCTCCATCTTGACCGACGATTGACTTGGGCTTTGCACACCAAAACTAAACGTACGGACACTAACAGACGGTACAAACTCTTACTCCGACTCCTCGACCAAAGATCCCACCTATCCCTTTCTAATAAACTCCTTATCTACAATTCCATACTCAAACCAATTTGGACCTATGGAATTGAGCTCTGGGGTAGCACCAAGCGCTCAAATTCTTATAGGATCCAATCCCTTCAATCAAAGATCCTTCGAAAAATCACTAACTCTCCTGCATACGTTTCTAATCTCACAATTCACAACGACCTCAAAATTCCCTTTGTACAAGACCTCGCTTCTTCCCGCTACACAAAATTCCATGAAAACCTACACCATCATCCTAATCCTTTAGTCGAATCCATGGCTTCCATTCATATCCCCGACCGCCCTCCCCGTCGGCTGAAGAGGAGTTGGCCAAGAGATTTATTGCAATAATTATAATAATGTAAAATACCTGATAGGAGTACTATCACTGGGTAGCCTCTCCTCTCATGACCAACCACGCTAATTAACCATTGTCATCTATGTTACTAATAGCAATCTTTTGCAAGTAGCTTAAAATAAAAATTTAAAAAAAAAAAAAAAAAAAGATTGTTTACAGACCTTCCCACGATCACCAGATTCCGGACATTCCCTTCTTAGGTGCCCAGCAAACTTGTTTCATTTAAAACAGCACCCTTAAAATATTCTTGAAGACTTAACTGGCTCGTCTTTCTTGTGAGAGCGACCTGCTTTATTAAGAAACACTGATGCCAAACTTTCATCGGAAGCTGTTTCTTCTCCAACACCTTGAGTGAGAAGTGCGGCGTCTCTGAGCTCTAATATATTGATTAATTCTCCAATTGTCCGATTTGCTTTGACTTTGTTGTCCCACGTTGTTTAGAACTCTGCATATTCACCTGGCAGTTCAGATTATAAATATTTTATTTACTAAAAGAATTTCAGGGAACCGAATTGTTAATTCTATCTGAAAGTTACGTTGCAAGTCCGTACTCTCACAACAAAAACTATAATAGATTCCGAGGGCAACTGATGGGTTTTATAAAAATCTTGATCCAACTTGCACAAACGGACGTCATTCTTCTTCTCAAAGTGATTGCATTGTTCATTACAGATTGACTTCGCATCATCAGGACATATACGTATCATTTAACGAACTTCAGTTATTAAAGTAGAACGCATTATTAAAATATCACACGTATCAGCCTTATTAAATTTATCAAATTCTTAGTCATATTACGTCAGCCGTAACAGTAGTCGGGAATGGATCAGGTCTTTTAAGTGTTTAAGCGTACCATCGATCACTCCATGTGCATCCTTGTTAAAACTTCTTTAAACGTGTTAAAACTTCAGCCTTCCAATCTTCCCAATTTGACTGGCCCTTAGTTTAATGTCAATAAGCTTACCTGTATACATCATAAAAGTTTCTATTCACGGGGAATTAAGTGTTATTCTAACTTAATTAGTCATAAAATAGGATATATTACACATACACAACAAACGATACCTCCCACGCACACTGTATTTTTAATTAACTGTAAAGTCAATATTATATCAAAGTGTCAATCTTAAATTTTGACACATCCAAATGTATAAACAATACTGAAATACCCTTAAGACTGCAACTATATTTTTCAACAGTTTTATTTATGAAATTGTTTACTGATTTTAGTACAACTGGTCGTACTGGTTAGTACGACTGTTTAAGTATAACAGACGTAGAAAATTTCAGGGTGGTGTTTAATTAGTGTTAATATGTCAGACTTGAAACGCCTAGGTTACCACCAAACTTTTTTGAATTCCATGAAAGGTTTTGAAATTTGGAATTATGTTCGGAATACTCGGATAACCTTTGGAATAGCCTCGGATTTTGGAATATTCTTCACTATCGTCCCTTGCAGCAGACGATATATGCAAGTGTTCTGTTTTTCCGCCGTTTAACAATAATAACTTTAATAATGAACTCACTTGGCAACATCATAGAAAAATAAAAGGTACGGAGATTTTAAAACAGTACATATTGCTGCTTCGTCTTCTGGATCGTAGGTCCTTACTTTGAATAAGAAACTTCGTATTTACAATGTAGCTTGGACGCACAGTCCAGAAATGTAGGGCAGCACACGCCTTCCAATATCTGTCGAATCCAAGAACCTTAGAAACATCACAGACGCGCACTCACTACTAACACCTCACTCATTAGTCTCAGTATTCCCATTGTTATACTAACTTAAGTATGCACACTTGGTTGGTACTTACTTGGTGTGCTGGTATTTGCTCCTATCTGCATTCCAGTATCTCACATTCCACGAATCATTGTCTAATCACCCCAATCCTCTAGTAGAACTTCTTGCATCCCAAACTATTCCAGATAACCCACCCCGTCGCCTGAAGAGGCAGAGGCCCAGAGATTACTCGTTAAATAATGTTTATCTTTAAGTACAATTTTTTTTTTATTATCTTATTTCTTTAAATTCTTTTTTAATCCATTGCAAGCTATCCCAGCCGAAAGATAAGTCACTGGACTAATACCTTTCTCATGTAACACACAGCCAACAAAACATATATCTTCAAGACTTATAACATGTAACAGTATGTAGTTGTGATAACCAATAAAATTGAAAATAAATAATGGACTTTCCAAGAAAATAAAAATAATTTATGGATTCCATCTTGGCTGGTAGACAGAAGCAAACTTGTAGTCAGAATGCGCACACGCACGGTAACCTTTTCTGACGACTAAATCCCATCTATTCGGCCCAACAATTTTCGTCCGAATACGCATCCACTAAAACCGCCTTAGAAATACTTTTACCAAATCATTGCTTTTTTTTGTAAGCACAATCTTTTAAATCAATCCTTAAATGAATGTTTCAACAAAGTCAAAATTATATTTGTTTTCTTCATTTCATTCGTTTTTTTTAATAGTACTAAGCATCATATCAGAAAATTGCTTGGATATTTTGAGTTAAAGCAATTTGGGTTGGGTTGTAGCCTTCTAGTTTTTAAGTAAGTCTAATTGATAAAACCCCCCACAAGCTGAGATTGAGTCCTAAAAGATGGAATTATATATGTAACTAAAATGCATTAATTAAAAATAAGAGAGCTATTGTGGGACGGTTGTAAAGGAATTTATTCTTATGGTAAAGATTCAAGATGTAGCCGGTTTAAATGTCTCCCAGATGTGTGGGTGAGTGGTTGTTTTCATTCACTCATCTTGTCTTATGCTTCTCTCCTGATAATAATAGTATACTTCGATTGGAGACGGTCTACCTAGCCAGCACGTGCTCCAGTCATCTTCTCGTACTATAATTACTAAACCCTTGAGTTAATCTTATCATTTAAACCCAAGCTTCTCCACTAATAGTAAAGATATTCTTTCTCACCTTTATTGAAAAACTAGTGAATATAAAACAACAACTATTTGAACAAAACAACCAGCTATTTGCTAATATAAAACAATACATGTTTTTTTTTTCCGATGACGATCACTTCTTAAATGATGTGAAGGACCTTTTACTATCACTATTGTGCACTATTGAAATAATTTATCAGTTGTCTGTGTTATTTAGCTTCATAGCTTCATATCAACATGACAAACCTCTATTCTCTTGAGGATACTTCTAATGGTGCAAGAATCCGTTGAAATCGATGTTTTTTTTACAGAAACCCCTCTTTGGATATTTTTCAAGCTGACTGTCTAGAAGATTAAATTTTGTTAGGTTTTTAAAAATATCCTAATATGTATTGAATCTTACTGATTCCCGTCAATATCACCTGAATCCAGATAACGTTTAATAGTACATTACGCGTCTAGTGCGGAATGTAGCATTTTGCATGCGAGTGTGGAGATTGCACCCGAGCGACAACGAGGGTAGTAAAACCACACGAGTTGAGTTCCGTACTTTATCTACGATTGTGGATTTTAATAATAAATACAAAAAATCATTAAATATACACTAAAAACTTGATTAAAACAGTTCAAATCAAACAAACAGCAAATTAGTTTTGTTAAATGTAAACAAACACGCAAATCGTGCGATAAGGTGAAGAATTCTTTTTTATTTCCGCCCTAGGGAAGGATTCTTTTTTATTTCCGCCCTAGGGAAGGAAATAAAGAAGAATTCTTCACCTTATCGCACGATTGTGAAACGCGCATGCGCAATGAATATAACTACGAAAAGAATCACTTTCTACGCATCTAAACAGAGATAAAATGTATATATGGTTATATAGTTCATATCAATCGTAGATAAAAAAATATTTCATCCTTAGTTTTCTCCAAAATCTTGGTGCTTCCTAGTCTAAAATCCTTATGAAGCTATAGTCTCTTCATTTATTGATATCGTTTGTACCTAATTAATGTAATGTTTACAACATTTTATTTTGATTATTGGTTTTAAGTCAGCGTCGTAACTTGAAGTAAGGAGGCACAACGTATGTACTTGGCTCTAAAAGATTTTCAAATGGTATTTAATTATTCTAAAACGTTCGTTGAATCCAAACTTTTTTACTGATTCCCATTTTTTCTTCTTTCTAGATAGTAAATAAAAATTAAATGACGAACACTTGAGTTTTTATAGAACAGTTATAGTTTTCAATTTTTTTTTTTTTTTTTTTTTTTTTTTTTTTGCTGAACTGAGTAAATCACAAGTGTCTTAAATTAACAATTAATAAACTTTTTACAAAAGTTTATACAACTTACAAAAGTTTTACTTATGGCAATATAAAAAATAATACGTTTTCATGGTTTGTAATCTTTCTTAACTGACAAATGAATGATTTTGAGGAAGTATGAGTGATTTTCCATAGTGATTACAGCCCTTCGCATTTAGGTAATGTTGGGAGGTACCCCAGCACAACTCCTAGGATTCCTGGGAGAGCGGAAATTATTTCTGTGATACTATTTATCAGAGGCAACACTATCTTAAGGCCCCCATACACGGTCAAAATTTTTGCGCAAACATTTTGACCGTGTATGGAGCGGTTTGATGTTTGCGCAAACATGATGTTGACGTGTATGGCCTAAATTTGCCCGACATCAGGTTTGTGCAAAATGTTTGATCGTGTATGGGGGCCTTTACACGAAATTTTTTATCGGTTTCATAAATTCAAATTGCTTCATTATGAATCGACTTAATGAGCTTTGTATAAAGACCTGCCTCTCAGACACTTGTATATTTCACTGTTGACTAATCAAAGTATTTATCAAAGAATTTCTATTTTACTTTGACCAAAATATAATATTTAATTTGACTTTATTCACTAGTGGATTTAGCAAACAAAATATTCCATAATTATTCTTGTAAAAGATAGATTTGGATACACAATAGATATTTGTTTTTAAAACGGTTAAAATATCAGGGAAGCTGAAGTGTTGGCTCCGGAGCATTAGTGAATGATATCGGTTTTATTGGCCCGAGAATATCTGTTTACATGGATTCAAGCCAACTGGAGCTTCTAGCTACAACAACTCTTCCAATTAATACACTTCTAATTGATATACTTTAATAACTCCTTCCTTTTGAACATAATACTACCAACAAGTTGAGAAAAAGTTCCTTACTTAATCCAATGAAATAAATCATTCAAATAAACTTATCGTCGTTAAAAAAAAAACAACATATAAACAAGTAATTTTTAATTTTAATACAAACTTTTTTTTAAGTTATGTGATTTACAGGGATAACATTAAGTATTGGTAACCATATAAATTAATATTTTTTATCTACGATTGATAAGAAATATAAACATTATATCTTTGTTTAGATGAGTAGAAAGTGATTATTTACGTACTTGTATTCATTGCGCATGCGCGTCTCATAGTCCTGAAAAATTCCTCTTCTTTACCACGCTAGCGCGGCAAAGAAGAGGAATTCTTCAGCTTTACGCACGATTAGCGAGTTTGTTTACATTAAACAAAACTAATTTGCTGTTCTTTTATTAAAGTAACTGTTTATATCGAGTTTTTAGTGAAAAACAATGAGTGAATCAAGTGACTTTGACGAAAATGTGGAGAATAATACTCCTCCAGAAATAATTAATTCGCCAAAAAATACAACTAATGAATTAATGCCATCTTTATCAAGAGAGAGATACGATCTTACATACAGCAAGTTTATTTTTTTCTGTATTTATTATTTAAATCTAACAATCGTAGATAAAGTACGGTACGCAACTCGTGCGAAAACTACTTTCCGCACTCGACGCGTAATGTACTATTATACTCTGCTAAACCAAACCATCCTGTCCCATTTATGTTCATAATGATTTCGTGTAATGTGTTGTTATTTTTCAACACTGATTATACGATGATGTACACACGAATTTTAAACAGACACGAATAGACTTAAAGGTGGAAGAAAATAGGAGGGAAGTTTTTGACGCCAATACGACGCGAATACCTGTAATGATGTAAAGTAAACAATACTCCGTCTTCTTCGACTTTGAAATTAATTACCAGTGTTTAAATGAGATGTGAGCTACAATTTCATTGAATATTTACTTTTAATTACCTCCCTCTATAAAAAAGCGAAAAGGACAGACTGTGTTTATTCTTTATCAGAAAAAACTTTAAGTGAGAAAGTATATAGGGGGGAAAAAATAAGTAGCTGTTATTTTTTCGAGCAAGTAATAACTTCCGGACGAGTTAGCGTCGGATTTCATTTTTATTGCTTATGAAAGTAGCGTTGAAATGATTAGACGCGTATTTTCTCCGAGGCAAGTTAGCCATTGTAGGTTTTGTCGAGTAGTAAGGAATCTTCTAAGCCATTTGCCGGTAGCTCTGTGCAAACGTCTTGTATACTAATGATTGCGGTGCCTTGAGCCACATAGTCGTCTTCTATTTCAGACCTTCAAATCTTATTCCTACATTATGCTTTTGTTTTTCTTTCTTTCTTTTTAAATTTATATATTTTATTTTTATAGTTTATTCTCATTTTATTTGAGCAATTCCTTATTTAAAATATACATTTATAATCTTCATTAAACAATTGTCCATGACATCAAAGTTATTGTCTCACTTCTTTCGGCTTTAAAGTGGAACCAATGAAGGAATAGCTTGCCAATGTGTAAACCAATTAATAATTTGGAATGGAGAAACCGTGAAATAGCATTGTTGTAATAATCTTAAGCCGGCCATACATACACGTTGCTGATGGGTAAACCTGCACAGTTAAACCGGAGCGAGTTTGCTATCAAGTTATTACATAACTACACAGTTATACTAGCACACACCCTCGAGTTCACCTCAACAGGTTTATCTGCTAGCTATACCGCAACATGTATGGCGGCTTTAGGTACGTAATGCACATGACTAGGTAATGAAACTAGGACTACTAATGAACTTAGGTTAATTTTCGTTTATGTTAAAATGGAGTCACAAAATTAGGATCTGGGAATCGCGAATGATCAAATAACTATCTTCATCGGCAAATATCCCGTATATGTATATTTAATGTGTTTTTTTTTTTTACATTTTCTTCTTGGCTTTGCTACATAAAATCGAAAAGCGTTACTAAACATCTAAGCCAAAATACGTTACCGTGTGTAACAAGGAGTTAGAAAGATATAGGAGGTGTGCAATCCAGTCTCCAGCTGTAGGGCCTTCCCCTACCGCTCTTGGTAGGGACGAAGGAAGTTGAAAAGAGTTACACTGCTACCAGGAAATTAGAAAGTTTCAGGAGTTAGTTCGTAGTCGCATAGTATAGTCTAGAGGGTTGTAGAGAGAGCCTTCAACCTTCCCCCCGCGGGCTCGCCATCTTAGGGGCTACATCTTCACCTTGCGTGGCAACTAGCTCTACGCCCCGACTTCTTCTCCCAGCGCCCCCCCCCCCCCAAACTAAAACTTCTCTTCTATTGCTCCGATTTGCACCTGACAAACGCCATAACCCTTAGATATTCCTAGTAAACTTACAAACATATAATTTATTTTTTACTTTATTATTATTATTATTTTTTTTTTTTTTTTGTTATTCTATAATTTTTTGCATTTACATATTATAAAAATATGGGTGAAGAAGCTAAAACATTACTTCTTAATTAACTGGAGATGAAGAAAAGTACTTTCTTTCTTCGTGCACAACATATGTTCCATTTAATTCCTAATTTACAAACGCAAGAATCTGCACGCTCGAATTTTTTTATATTTTCATGTCTTTACTCTCTAGGCACATAAACTCGAAAAGCGTTACCAAAAAACGTTACATGAAAATGTCTCACTGTCTTGCAGACTCGTATGCAAGCAATTGTTTATTTTTTTAATTTTTAAATGTAAAAAATGAATGTTTTATGTTGATCTTACTCGGTTTAAAAATTGGGTTGTGTTTTTATTTAAGTGTTGAGGCCTGTTGCTCAGTAATTATCAGGGTATATCAGCCTATATACTAGTCCACTATGTCATATTAAATCATCTGAAGGGGAGTTTCAACTCACACTTTTACTGGGGGAGAAAAAAATTATCTTTACTTGTGCGAGTAGAAATCGATGTTTCCCCCTGCCGGGAAACAAATCCGATAACACTCTAAATCTTTCATTCCCTTCCACACATTTATCAAATTCGTTTTTTTTCGATATACGGATACAAATATATATACAGTTGATTTGGAACGTCAAAAGCTATAAATGTCAAACATTTTAGGTGACAATTTATGTAAAAGAAACATTGCTGTCATCATTACTCACTATAATTGTTGTCGAAATATCAAACTCTTTCGAGGATTCTTTGGTCCTATCACATTTTCAAACTCAAATAAGCCAATTGAATAAAAAGTAAAATATTGATTTAGTTATTATACATATTTAATTATACATATAATTAAATAAAGAAATTCAATTATGTTGATGAATATCGCATTAACATATTAGAATTAATATCATTAAAACATAATCATTAGCGTGTTTTTTATTTATTTATTTATTTATTTTTTTTTTTTTTTGGGGGGGGGATTGACCTTGAATGACTATATGCGGGTTTAGCATACCCCATAATTTATTAATACACCAGCTGGATTTCTCTTGCTTTACTAAAGGATGTGTAGTGTAATTAATTTTTAAATATACCATTAAAATTTATACGCTAAGTAATATTATCTAGAAGTTGTACCTTTTAATTAAATAATTAAATAATCATACAGGTTGTAGGGTATAATATGATAAATCATTTTTTAAAGAAACTCCATCTTAAACTGCGAGCCGTAAGATATGGCATCCTAATCATCATCGGTATCAAATAAATAATAATAAAAACACAGATCATATGGCGAATAATTGTAATTTCTTCCCCCTTGCAACACTCTAATTTCAATGTATAACCTCAAATTAAATTTCATACTAGATAAGACCCAAGGAATTGCCTCTCTTATAAAAAAATTACATTGAGACTAAAAAACTCAAGCTATCAGACATCCATGTATTGTGTTATAAATTACTTGTTGTGATCAATACAAGAAAATGCCACTTAAGAAAAAAAACGTGGATTCGAAAAACTTAAGATTATCAAATAGAACATCTCTCACTGTAAATTCACTAAGACACTAAATATCTATTTCAAAACAATAAACCATTCGTTAGGTAATTAAATGAGAAATTGAAATCAAATATTTTGATTAACGCTTTTTGAGTTTTGGTCCAAATACGTCTGACAGATTTATTTAATTCGCCTTTGTTTTCCCACTTAAGGTTGACGGAAACTAGTGTGGCCCTGGCACTCTTTCCACCCCGTACAATTGCCATAGACGAGAGGACCTGCGCGGTGTTCTATGCATATTCCTGTCTCGAAACGAAAATTTCATAATGGAATCCACTTTACTCCTTTATCTGTTTTACCGTTCAGTGCCGACTAAGGCAGGTCTAATGTGCACATCTAAATTCAATTCAATTGAAATTTAATTGAATCTGCTGAATCCGAGTTGGCTCTGGCCGATCTAATAAGCTGTCTAGTCTACGTAAACATATTCAATTCATGCATACTAGAATGTTTATATTTATTTAGCCAAAACGACCTACAAGGTTTTTAATCTTTAAATTATATAATTAGATGATGAAAATGCAAAATCTTAGAACGTAATATTTATTTCCAAACAGTTCGTTAGTTATGAGAAATAATATTAATCAATAATGATATTGTTTCTTGTTTTATGTCTATTTTTAATGAAATAATGTTTAACTCTTGTTTTATAAAACTTCTTTATGTTGTTTGTATCATTTTGTTTATGTCATTATTGTCTTGTTGTATAGTGTATAGTGAATCCATTCAAAACTCTTTTGTTAGAAGGGAAAAGACTATGAGGATAATGTCGACTAAAACCCATATTTCACATAAATACGACGGGATATGTGTACTCGAGTGGGAGATACTGAGTTTCCGATACAGTTCCCACCAGAAACTCAGATTTATAACTTAAAGATAGTTGGAATTATTCTTTTGCAATTATGATGGTCGGAGGCAATTTGTAGGAGGTTGTGGGATCCAAAGCAGTAGTGCAGAAAGGCCGGTTCTGGTATCATACCATGTAAAGATACCTTCTCTTTATGACTTACTGTCCGAGCGCCCCTCAGTCCTACCCTCTCTCTGTCCCACCCGTTTTTACCAGGCAAACTTTAATCTGTTAACAACTAATTTGACAATCCACAAAATCCTTTCCCTGTTAAACTGATTATCTACATTTCCTTCTGCACTTAGCACCCCTTCTTCAGATTTATCGTTCTCGGGCCGAAAATGACAGGGCCCTCCAAAACTAATAAGTTATTATCAGAGAATGACCCTTGGTAGCCTCGACTCCTTAGTCTCCGAATCTCGTATAAATAGCCTTCCTAATACTTACTGACTGCCCTTTTCTCCCTTGCAAAAAACAATCCTGGATATTTATCTCCTTTTAGCTCCTTAACAAACTCCCTAACTGAATTAACTACTTTTTACAGCGGCACAAAAACTTTTCGACTTGTTTACCTTTTCTCCCCTTTATTGTATAGGTATTTTTATTATTCCCCTGATTGAAAAACATTTGAATAAAAACAATTTAATACTTTTCCCTAAAAGAGTTATAATTCATTTTGTTTTGATTCTAAATCGGTTGGCGATTATGATGATTTAGTTCTGCTCATGATTAAAATCAAGGGTAACAAGTATGGGTATAATAGAAAGTGGAGCTCAAGCTTACGATTTACTATCACTTTGACTTTGATGTTTGTATTAATCAATAAAAATGCAATGAATGTGTGATGAGTGATGATGAATATGTAAATACTAATTTACATGTTCGGCAGTACCAAGCCCATCGCGCTGTTGAGCCGCACGGATTATTTATTTTAATCTACATTTAAACAACAATAAATTGTTTCTACCTAGATATTTGTTGATCATATTCATAGAGTATAAAGTACATAGACAACAAATTTTCAGTTTACTGCGTCAAACACCACAATAGCTGATATTGTAACTTGATGGCGATCGATTGCGATAGTTAACTCGATTGAAAAATCATAAAATTCCCTCAGCAGTTTACTTATGAAAAATCTCCTTTTGATCATATTCATTTTGAAAAGGGTTTTATAATATTATGATTTTTGAGTTAAGTTCAGTGAGATGTATGCAACCACATCTACACCAAGAGGGGACCAAGATTAAGATTTATTTCGTTTTACTTCGAGATTGAGACATCCTTGTTGTCTGCCCTTATTTATACGAATACGGTATCGTATTTTAATAAATTCAAATTTATAAATATAACAATTCGGTGACACCACAAATATAATTTTGAATATACTTGGTTTTAAACTTGGAGTGTGATTCAAGTCTTTCAGCGATACGATACAATACTAATCATTTTCGTTTCTCGAGATTTAAAAGCTTTATTCGGTCACAGCACCTTCTATGTGAGGAAAGCCTTTATTATAGTTGATAAAATAGAACACCTTATTATAGGCGAGAATAATAGAATATCTTGTTACTAACACCGAAGTAAAATTTCATCTAATTGTTGATAGAGTTCAGAGGTAATACTAATATTAAGTATACGTATAAGTTTACGTTCGTATTCGTAAGAACTAGGAAAGATATTGACATTTTCAAGAGTCGACATTATTTTGCTTATATGACAGAAAGAAGCAATTGGATATTTTTATTTGATTATGTAAATGCAAAGACCGGCATTGTTCATATTCGGTTGAAGTTTGTCTTTCGGTTTACTTACGCATATGTGAGGATATTACAGGACAGGATGGTATAGAAGAGGGTAATCTGGTTGCGTCGTAAGGCAGAATAAGGCAAGGCAGAAGATCCAGCTGCTAACTGGCTCTCTCTTGCTTCACCGAGCAGAAAGCAGTTAGGCTCCCGGCCCCATAACACTCTCTTATAAATTACTGTTTTGATCTCCACGATCCCTTGCCTATTTAGCAAAGGAGTCTTTCTTGTGTTCCTTATCCCTACCCTTTGACAGATTTACTGCCGTTTCGTGAAAGAAAAAAATAAGTCGAATACTAAACAAGCAGCAGGGATTATTTGACCTACTCCTTTTGTTTATTTGCATTAGGAAATTGTAAGTAGGCAGTAAATTCTTACCCTCTCTCTACTGACACTTATGAACCCGGTAAATTCTAATAAAATCTTAGTTGGGTAAAATGGTTAACGTACTCGCAAATTCTTGTTTGGATCTATTTACTATCATTAGATCTAGTTGAAACGCCAGGGAGGTAAGACATGTTTCACACTAAATGATCGTATCAAGTGGTCGATCATTTCCACTCAGCAGGACTATTATCCAGTTTGCTCAACGAAAATCCTAGATTCTACTTGCATGGTCCATGTTTTTCAGTTCAGTCCCGTCGGGTTTGGATCGAAAAAAAAAATCTAAAATAAGACTTAAGTTGCTTCTACCCATTTATACGGCGATGCCAACATCGAGCGGGGAGTCCGGGACCTACAACCCCTGATCTGTGGTCTCTGTGGTCACCGTTTTTTAGCCCATTTTTAACCCAAAAAACCTTAACTGGTGTAACGAACTCTATTCAATATATCTTTCCATGGGAGCCAGCGTGGCCGAGGTTCTTAAGGCGCTCGCCCAGCTATCAATAAGTCGAGGCGACTCGAGGTGTGGGTTCGATCCCGTGCCATGATACTCTCAATTGCCTCTATGGTTCGTGGACGGGGCAGGGCGAGGGACCCCCCCCCCCCCCCCCCTATGGGGTACTCTCCCCCACGCTTTGATACACGCTTATATAGCTTACTAATGACCACACCGTACTCCCTTCGGCGGTACAATGTACAAAAATATTATGTGTGAAGTAGCTGGAACTCTCCACCACGGGGCGTAAAAAGGGCCTAAAAGATGGCCTAATTGCTAGGTTCGAACAAGTGGGTCGTCCTACCCTTTCAAGTAGGAAGTACTAGACTACTACTGTATCTTTCCATAATTCACCACTAACAAGATACTGAAGAGTGGCTCTGTAAAATTATTTTGAAGTCACCGTCTTCCTCTCCATAGACCTGACCTTCAGGGCCTAATAAGAAATAGTGCTTCTTTTACATCCGATTTTTTGTTTATATTTTATTAAACCGAACGACCAAGTGACTTTATTTATGCATTGGGCTGACGACTGGGATTTGGAAAATAAAAAATGTTTTACCGTTTGGTTGTGATAAATGTCTACGAGATTACTCTATTGTGACAGTTTTTATCCAGCATTTGTTTCAATGTTGTCTCACCGCATACTTACCCTGTATCTTTCTAATTTAAACAAACTTTTAAACGAAAGCTGTTTCAAAGCTGGATAAAGCACTTAAAAACGCATCTATTACAATTGAGAATAAATAAGGAATATGCTTAAAACAACGTATCTGGGGGTTTACTTAATGATTGGTAGTCGAACAAATTTTCTACAATTTTTTTGTTTAACACTTGATAAAGATGTGTCATTTATTATTATAAATCTATTTAGCTTTATCCTTTTTATACTGACGGAATTCATTAACAACACATACACGCATAGGCAACAATAAAAACATATGCCCTACATTTATATATTAGTAGTATGCAATATTGATGTAGTAATCGAAGTTATCCTTGACCCTGTGTGATGAAAAAGGTTAATTTTCCCTAAGGGTTTTTTAAAGAACCTCGGAAGAAGGGCTGCATTATCCAATATTGGAATGCAAACATGAGTATGATCCTTAGTTCCCTATGCTTTCACACGAATCCAATTATATGCTTCATTGTATGGCTTGCTTTAGTTGACTACTTGATTTTTTTTATGGTAAGCAGCAATTGTTTGGTCAAGGCTATTGTATTTTTCAGATTAAATACATTGTGTTTCAATAAATTAATTATATTATGTTTCATCTCAATTAGTAAGATATTAGACTTTAGACGACATAATTTTCTTAGCAACAATCATGTTCTAGAAATGTTCCATGCTGAATTTCGTAATTCCATATTTTAATCTTGAATGAAATGAAAACAAAAATTCAAAGTATCAACACTAAATAACGAGCAAAAGTAGAAACCAATGCTTTGTCTCAATTTAAATATATACAAGTTTTTATAAACTATTTATTATTCTGGTTTTTTCCCTCCATTTCGAAAAATAAAAAAATACCCAAAAGAATTGGCACTTCTTTAGATTGTTACTCCCTTTATAATAACCCAAGTGTGATATTTCTTTGTCCTAAAGTACATTGGACTAAACATCCCTTTGTAATTATAATTATTTAGTCAAAGTCATTTATATTCTAAAAAAAGATAGGGGGAGTAACAATCTAAAGAAGTACCAAAGAATTGTTATACTTTTAATAGTTAATGCTAAAAGTAGGAAAAAATAGTTACTATCGAAATTATTAAATTTGTCTCTGTTTTTGTGGTATATGCCACAAAAATTATTTGTAAAGTGTTCGAACTCCTTTGTCAGTAAATAAGAGAACATAGTTCTTATATAATTGCTAAAATGTGTCACAACAATAATTTACTAGGGTGTATCCGGCCACATTTCACATTTACTCCATGTGGTCATCAGTGTGAAACGAATCTCACCTTTCTGGCATTACTATTGACACAATTATTGTGTTCTAATCGTTTTCGATACAAATATGTCTTGGCATAAACAGGAAAACTAGAATTTATTATGTACTTCAAGATTATGCCTGTTATATCATCCCAAAATCTGCTTGACATATGTCAATAAAAGAAATAAACAATTGTTTTCATTTTTCTTAGGAAGGTTTATTAAAGTTGTTGTTTTTTCTTCGCAGAGTGTACGTAAGAAAAAAACGTTTTAGACTAATAAAAGGGAGTTAAGCTGAAGTAATATTAGTGGATAAGCGATATATTAGTTTGGGTCCAGCTGTTGTGTTGATACTATTTATATCGGGCGAGAAGGAATATTTTTAGCTAGTTATGGCTGGTCGGCTGCACCTAGAGTTGGACGGTTCGTCCCACGCTTAGCCCCGGCCCCCTTATCTCTAACTTTTCCAACATCATTTTCCCCTACTGTTTTAAAACAAAATAACAATTAGTAAGAAAGGTTGCTAAAAAAGAGTCACCACGATTCTCATAGACTTTGCTTTCTTCGCCCGCTCTTCTCATTGTTATTTTGCTTCGAATCCAACTTTAGAACGATTTAAAAACTAAGAAACAAAATAAACTGAATAAAACGCCATTTTTTTTAACAATATGTTTCTATAAATGCGTTGTTCTATTCCTTATATATAATAATATGAAGTCCCATATTATCATGGCTTTTACATTCTTATATCAATTATATCGGCCATATAATATAACAGGTATTTTAGCCAGTAATATATATTTAGTAGACAGATGGGGGGTGGCTTTCGTGTATAGTGTTTTTTAGGGGGGGGGGGGGGGGGGGGCTTGGAATAAATTATTAATATGTATAAAAAACAAACCCTCTGAAACTCTCCTTTTTATGGCAGATCTATCAAAGTTGAAGGGATATACAATTTTGGTCCCATGACTTATTCTCCGTGTCTCCTCTGAGTTAAGGATATTTTTAAACATTTGTCCCGCACTCATATATTTTTTCCATATTTGCAGGGCAGCTAGAACAGTCAAATTTTGCACTTTTATAGCAGTTACATGTGCCAATATGCTAGTCAAATCATTCTATCTGTCCTATAAGTGTGTCAAAAAAAATGTGGAAAAAACTTACCAAGAAAAAAAAAAAAAAAAAAAATAGCTTTACCTAGGCTATAACTGATGGAATTACGACAAAAAGTCATAGGACTAAACTTACTAACTTTGGACTGATCACACACTATCAGTTACTGTTGGCATAATCCGGTTTTTAGGGTTTCGTTGGTAACACCATAAAAAAGAAACCTTTATAGTTTCGTTCCTGTGTCTGTCTCTCTGTTCCTGTGTGAACGTAATTTTCCAACATCATTTTCCCCTATACTGTTTTAAAACAAAATACCGTTCCACATCTGCACGGTTCGAATAACTTTTAAAACAAAAGAGATATAAACATGAAATTTTACAGTATTAAAGATCGTTTTGACGCGCACACAAGAAAAATATAGCGAACTCCAAAATACGAGTATCAGCTGTTCAGTCCAAAATAGATAATTTATGTCATGCGATTTTTAAATTTTGAGAGGGGTATTAAATGAATGGTATTTAAGAGCAGATTACAAAAATATGTATAACACTTGTGTATAGTGTTTAATTTATCATGCCATTTTGTCAAAGAAAAACTTATGTACTAATATTTTGCTATAAATATATATATATATATATGTATATATATATATATATATATATATATATATATATATATATATATATATATATATATATATATATATATATATATATATATATATATATATATATATATATATACATACACAATTTGTGTGATTAAGAGACACCAAGGGATGTGCCACGCAAAAATGGCACGTAGGAACTGTTCCAACATCAGACTTACGTCACCAAGATGTTGGCTCGGCATTACGCCATGTCCTGCATCGTTTCGTCGCGTCCGACTCATCAGGGGCCCGACGATGCCCACCCAACTCTGGACCTATACCAGACCAAGAAGATCAGATATAGGACTTCCAGAGACTAGCGTGCTCTCACACTGCCTATTTGCCTGGCTGGCAAAACACATTAGCAATAAAAAATACTGTGTTTGCACACTGCAATTAGCTACACAATTTGTGTGAGTTCGATATTGAATGGCAAAACACATTAGTAATATCTTACTCACACACTAATTACAGTGTGCAAACACAGTATTTTTATTGCTAATATATATACTATATATATATATATATATATATATATATATATATATATATATATATATATATATATATATATATATATATATATATATATGTATATATATATATATATATATATATATATATATATATATATATATATATATATATATATATATATATATATATATATATATATATATATATATATATATATATATATATATAACAAAAGTCAAAATATAACAAAAAAAGAGTACTCCTCCCCCTACCCCCAACTACCCTATAACGGCTATTCTTAAAATTTATAAATAATTCACGTTAGTACCTTAATCATTCTCAATTTCCCATCATCCTAATCCTTTAATCCACAACCTAACATCACCATTCATGCCTGGTAACGTTCCTCGACGTCTAAAAAGACAGTGACCTCGTGACCTATTAAACATAATCAATTAGGTAATAAGATGTAACATTCATGTATGCGTAATACCGTGAGGACTGTCAATGGACAGTTTCTCACATCATGTGTAACAAGTCAATTTAAAACTTATGTCATCTTTATTGCTTATAACATGTATTTAATGTAGTCAAAATAGTCAAATAAATATTTAAAAAAAAAAAAAAAAAAAAAATAGTACATTATGGAGGCCGATAAAAATTTCCAGGAAAAAATTAATTTACCTTTTTGTTACTACCGATAAAAAACATTGTGACACCTCGGGAAATCGAATCAGCAACCCCTTCCTCTAGTAAAATGTGGAAATTGTTTAATTTTCTGATGTTACTAGAAATATACTAAATGTGCCGTCTGCTGGGTCATAGAAAAAATAAGAATTGCAATTTGACCTGATTAACTGGGAATCCAATTTTTACTTCCATGAAAATGGAAGTATGGTGAAACCCTCCAAAACGTGATTCCGAGATCTCTGTTAAGGAGGGGTCTTACGAACCCGGGGGTATCAGGAAAATCCGTTTCATTGAGTGGGGTATCAAATGAAAGGTTCACTTGTGTAAATTGTTTCATTTTCCACGCCATTTTGTCAAAATGCATCAACATTTTTCGTGCCCCTCCCCTCCCCTCCTTATTTTAACTAATTTCATGTTGACAATACCAGCGAAAGCTTTTTTTTATGGAAGACTTTACGCACAAGCATTTTATTTTATACCACTTACCGTTCAGCCAACATAAACTCCCGTCGAAAGGTCTGCCGTCGACTCTCAACCAAATACTTTACATTGACGGTCCAAAATCTTATATATGCAGTGACCTTGCTTATGTCTTAAAGGTCAAGTGTGGAAAATGTCATCAAGGTCGGAATGAAACTGTATAGAGTTGTGTGATGGACAAACAAAAGACACTCTTCTTTATACACACACACACACACACACATATATATATATATATATATATATATATATATATATATATATATATATATATCCATAATCCACACCGTTATAAGTCACTAAAGCTTTATCAGTATTTACTTAAAAAACATTCAATCGATACTTTAACATGAAACAACCAAACATCGTCCACGCACTTCAGTGCCGTAGAAAGTTGTTAACAAATGAAACCAGCAGTATAAAAATTTAAATTAATCTAACAGCTCATAAAATTACAACACAACTTCAGCACACATTCAATAATAAATTTAATCAATGGCCCCGAAGTATAATTTAATACAATATATCTGGTTATATATATATATTTGCACACATACACACACACACACACATATATATATATATATATATATATATATATATATATATATATATATATATATATATATATATATATATATATATATATCTAACGATGAAGAATGAAGTTAGTAAGTAAAACTCCGATTTCATTTTATGACACAAGGAAAATATTTTGAGAATGGTATCATAATATCGAAAAAAAAAACTGTTGTGCAAGATCCCGCAACTCTTTTTACTTCTCTGCTTGACATGTGTCTTATATACTCGAGCCTCTAGAGTCTAGAGAATAGCTTTAGGCTTTAAGCTCTCAATTATTCACTCTATATCATATTTATTGCATTTTCAACTATTCTAAAAAAGTCTAAATATTTTTACTCTGCACAAGTGCTAATATGTAGTTGAAGTAATGCGGTTTATTACCTTTCACTTTGGTTGACTATGTTCTTAGACCTCTCTATGTTGCATTACTACAGCGTAACATTACTGAGATGTTAGGTATGGAAAGTTTACACCGATAGATCTAGCCATCAAGGAGAAACAAGGTTTGAGAACCAGCAGAACTATGATCGGAGTTAAAGGTGCCGGCCAGTCTCGTCACAGTTTACATCCAATCGACTCAACAACAGCGTTAAAAATAAACTTTCCGGTCAAACTGCTCCGGCCACCGAGAATTCCAACAAACCCGTGTCCAACAGCTTTGCAACAATAACAATCGGGGCACGCCCTCTGCCTTTTAAATGCTTTCTAAAGAATATTCGGTTCCTACAGCAGACAAAAGGCATTTTGAAATATGTCTAATGAAAAGATAATTCTCTGCATCATGAATTTGAACCAGTTAAAGCCAACGGTTCATAAGAGATTTCTAAATACAAATGCATCAGTTCTTCGATCCTCTGTAATTGCCAACATTGATTTATAATTTACTTTTTTTCGTCTGAACGTTATACATATTATGTAACTGAATTTTGAACGATATGATATGTCTGATTCTTCTACATTTTGTCACATAAACCATTTATCATCTACAAAAAATGTTTTTATTTTAAATCCTTTATATAATAATGATACTAACTACACACACACACTAACACTTTATTAATCATAATAACCCTAAAATATGATAGAATGGTTTACGTTGGTACAGAATTTATGTGCCAAATTTCTGCTAGAATTTATGACTGGAAGAGGGTTAATTACAAAGTTATTGAAGACAGCCAGCCAAACACAAACAAATAAAATCAAAACTGATAGAAAGGATTTAAAAAATTACATTACGCGTCTAGTGCGGAAAGTAGCATATTATATTTAATTGCATGAGAGTTTAAAGATTGCACCCGACAGACAGCGAGGGTAGTAAAACCACACGAGCAACGAGCATCGCAAAATGCAGTTTTTTGCATGAGTTGCGTACCGTACTTTATCTACGATTGTTGAATTTTAATAATAAATACAGAATAAAAAGTTACTTTAATTATACAAACAGCAAATTAGTTTTGTTAAATATAAACAAACATGCTATAATCGTGCGATAAGGTGAAGAATTAAGAAACGCGCATGCGCAATGAATACAACTACGAATCACTTTCTACGCGTCTAAACAGAGATAAAATGTTTGTATTTCGTATCAGTCGTAGATAAATATTATTTTTGATTAGAAATACGTGTCAATTATGAGGGAACCTAACCTTGTTTTTCGATTAAAACCCCCGAAGTTGTGCCTTCAATTTTATATGAACATAAATGTTTTTGCTTCTCTTACACAGCAACACTGTTGAGTATCACGCTGTAGATTCAAAGAAATAATCGTTTGCTAAAGAGATTAAACGTTTTATTTTCATTCTAATGATTTCTACTTCTATTTACTGCATAGATTATTTAAACTTGCTTATGAACATCTATGTAAAGGTTTCGTTCTTACTAATATTTAAAATTGTTTGTTCCAGGTGAGTACTTTTGCACTAGTAAATTTGCCGATATCGATAACGTAAGTATAGTATCTCATTTAGATGTATACATACTTCTATATAATCTTATTCTTATACTAGCCGTTAAGCCCGTTAATTAAGTAAAGTAATTTATATCTATTACCAATAAATCAAAACAAACATATATTTTTATTGGAATAAATGTAATTGCCTTTGCAATAACAAATCATTTCGAGGTGAATCGGGATACTAGTCGATTCTACAAATTATTATTTAAATTCATACATATTTATATATGCAGGTGTCCCTTGGGTTCGACTTACCTACTGGTGTAAATGTAAGAACATTTCTCCTGCATGTTTTGGGTTTGTCTCCTGTAATTTCTTACCATGCACCCAGCACCGAAAAGGTACAAATTTATAATAAACAGGTCATGTTCAAGTTTTTATAAACTATTTATTATTCTGTTTTTTTCCCTCCATTTCGAAAAATAATAAACAGGTCATGTGTGTGCTAGTCAGCACACAGCGAGGGTCCGTAGGCAATGTTTGTTTGACCCTGTATAGTTTAAGTAGTACCTATTGATGGTGTTTTTTAAAATGCTAAAAAGCTTACTTTGAATATCCTATGGGTCTGATATTCTCAAATCACATAAATAAACTTCTGATAAAGTATTTTTTTGCCACTGAACCGGACTACAACCATATAAATACATCGAAAAGACCATAGTTATAAAAAAACGTATTTTGTCAATATAAAATAAAAGAATATTTTTTTCGAAATTTCCAAAAAGTGGTATCTTTACTTTTGGTCGAAGAATGTTCAGGTTTTTTTCAGATTTTTTGCAAATATGCGAGATAGAAGGGGGGGGGGGGGGGGGGCACGTTTCACACCCACTTCAAACTTGCCTACGCTCGCCCTATCAAAGTTATAACCAAAGAGTTATATATTTTTGTAATCAGCTCGACGTACCCTTTCATGTGATACCCCAAAAATTGTAACCCTTAAGTTTTTTTATCTTAATTGTTTAGAAAAATATTATTTTTTAGTTGCTATTTTTTTTAAATATGTGAGTAGGTACAAGACACATACATGCCAAATTTCAAAGTGATCGGACGAAAGGTGTAGCCGTGAGAGCAGGCGACCGGACGGACGGACAGACACACGCAGGAAAATATAAGGGTCCTTAGTTTTACCTACGGACCCTAAAAATGATAAGAGGGACAGGTTTTTCGAAAAAAAAGTTTTTTTTTTTTTTTTATAAATCACCCCCACAGACTCTTCTTTATATTGTAGGCCTATCAAAGTTAAAATATGTATCCACAATTTTGTTGCTATGATTTTTGTCGTTTCTCCATCGGTTACTCATTAGATTGAGTTTAGAAAAAACTTTTTATACAATTTTCACTCATTCCATTAGTTTTATTATATTTGTGGAACAGCTAGAATCATTAAATTTGGATCGCTTATGGCAGTTGGGTCTGCCAATATGCCTGTGAAATTTTATTATTCTTGCTGTCCTATAAGTTTGTTAAATATATTGTAGAAAATATACCAAATTTACCTAAAATCAAAATATCAAGCTCTGTCTAAGATATAATCGAAGGAGATACGACAGTAGGACCACATTTCAAAGCTTGATCTTTTAGCGAATTTTCGAAGAAAATTAAGCTATTGTAATGGCTTCAACATTTTTGTAATATGAATTTTTAGGGTCCGTAGGCAAAACCAAGGACCCTTATATTTTCCTGCGTGTGTCTTCCGTCCGTCCGGTCACCTACTCTCATGGCTACACCTTTCGTCCGATCACTTCGAAATTTGGCATGTATGTGTCTTGTACCTACCCACATATTTTAAAAAAAAGCGACTTAAAAATTTTTTTTTTTCAAAAATATTAAGGTAAAAAAACTTAAGGGTTAAATTTTTTTTTTCGACACCGTGAGGGGAATCATATGAAAGGGTACGTCGAGCAGATTACAAAAATATATAATTCTTTGGTTATAACTTATAACTTTGATAGGGCGAGCGTAGCGGCTGTGAAACGTGCCCCCCCCCCCCTCTATCTCGCTTATGCGAAGTGCAAAAAATCTGAAATAACTCCTGAACATTCTTCGACCAAAAGTAATGATACCACTTTTTGGAAATTAAGAAAAAAATATTATTTTATTTTTTATTGACAAAATACGTTTTTTTTTATAATTATGGTCTTTTCGATGTATTTATATGGTTGTAGTCCGGTTCAGTGGCAAACAAATACTTTATCGGAAGTTTGCTTATGTGTTTTGAGAATATCAGACCCATAGGATAGTTCAAAGTAAGCTTTTTAGCATTTTAAAAAACACCATCAATAGGGTACTACTTAAACTATACGCAGGGTGGCCTACGACCCTCGCTGTGTGCTGACTAGCACACACTTGACCTGTTTATTGAAAAATTATACGTTTTAGACCATTCTGAATCGATTCCTAAAATTTAACACTTTTTTATGTATGTGTCACTCCAGGCGATATCTCCCCTTAGGATCTACTTAAAAAATTTCAAACAAATTTTAAAATGTCAATAATATAAAGCTGCTAATATTTTTGCCACATTTTTCTCGTCTGTATATCCTTGCCCTTCCTCAAATCCTACCCCCTCCATTTGTACCGAATCCTACATAAAATCATACACTGCCAACAATTCCTTCCTTAGTATTCCTTTTATCACACCCGAAGCTATTACTAATACCATTAGAGAACTTAAATCCTCCATAAATGGTGGTCCTGATAAAGTACCATCGTTCTTGTTAAAAGGTTTAGCTCCGTTACTCGCTCCGGCTCTATCTTTCTTATTTAATAAATCAATCCACACAGCTACTTTCCCTGATGCTTGGAATATTGCCCTAATAGTCCCAATTCATAAAAGTGGGAATCGTTCGGTCGCCTCGAACTATCGCCCAATTTCCCTCAATAGTACTTTCTGTAAATTAATTGAAAAACTACTACATTCCTACATTTATCCTTTCCTTGAACCATTGCTAGATGAACATCAACATGGATTCCGTAGGGGTCGTTCAACCTCAACGAATTTAATCAACTTTATAACAGATCTGGTTCCCATTGTCACAAAAGGGAAGCAATTCATCTTGGATTCTATCTATTTTGACCTTAGAAAAGCTTTCGACACTGTTGATCACGATATTCTACTTCGGAAAATTAATTATACTTTTAAAAATCAACTCCTAATTTTGTGGTTTTATAGTTACCTTTCAAATAGAAGATGCCTTGTTAAATTTGGGAATTCTTTTTCTGAGCCTTTCAAAGCCACCTCAGGAGTCCACCAAGGATCTGTACTAGGACCACTTTTGTTCTTACTATTTATAAATGATTTACCTTATTTCATTTCTTCATCGTACCTTCTGTTCTCTGATGCTATAAAAATATACTGCTCTGCTGATTCCCAGACGTCGACAACTTCAGTGGCGTATCCAGGGGGGGGGGCGTGCCCCCCCCCCCCCAGACGAGCACAGACCCAATAGAGTAAAAAAAAAAAAAAAAATACGCCGTATTTTATTTTAATACATATTTTTACATTTACCTCATATTCAATTTCACCTAAGAAATGCATAAAAGCGCTGTTTTAAGAGGTCATATTTTCAAAATTTTCCGGGGGAGGGCCCCTGGACCCCCCGCCATAGATCGCCCTCCCCCCAATAATTAACTGCAGACAACGCCCATGGCTTACAGTAAGATATTGTACTGCAGTAAGCATCAGCGTAACATTTTCTAACGAATATACGTTCTAAAACAGTGATTGTTACTTGGCGCGCGGAGATTTTTTTTTCGGGGGGGGGGGGGGGGGGGTCAGCTGCTTTATTGAATAAGTAGTTCCCTTTTCTTGTTACCATTACGAATTCCCCCTCCCCCCTCCCCAATCTAAACTAACTTAGAATGTGCCCCCTCCAGACCTAGCCGCTGGATACGCCACTGGACAACTTGTTTGCAATCCAGTATCAATGGTGTGTTGTTTTGGTGTCGTCTTAATAAAATGAAAATCAATGTTGCTAAGACGGTATTCATTTCATTTTCCAGAAGGCTCCAACCAATACATTCATCTTATAATATATTTGGCGAGTCTCTTCCCAAATCTAAAAGCGTCCGTGATCTTGGTGTAAGGCTTGATGACAAACTCAAATTCGACATTCACGTGAATACCGTAGTTACAAAGGCTCTTCGTTGTCTGGGTATCGTTCGTGCTGTCTCTAAAGGATTGTCTCCCGAGTGTTTCCTCTCGTTGTATAAATCTCTAGTTCGGCCGTTGCTTGAATGTTCTACTCCTGTTTGGAACATTTTGAATGCCTCACGCTCCCAAAAAATAGAAAAAGTCCAGAGAATATTTATTCGCACCCTTTATCTTCGTCATTTCTTTAATAAATGCTTCTATAGCTATGACCATTTTTGCAAAAAATTCAACCTCGAGAGTTTAAGTATCCGGAGAAAAGCTTATGACATTTTATTTCTAACGAAAGCTCTTAACAAGTCTATAAATTGTTCCAATGTCACTCAGCAAGTAGTTATCCTGCCTCAAAATCGTCGCCCTGGTCGGTTACTCTATACGAAAGAGCTGTCCCACATTTCCCCGATCGCTCGCTCTCTTTATTTTTTTAATGATCATGGTCTTCAGCGTGAAGCCATTGATTCATTTCAAAAACTTAAGAACGTCCTCCCCAAACTTCTTGAAAAATAATTTTTAATTTCTAGTCATCGTGTTTAAGGTTTAAGTTTTAACTAATTTTTAAGTTTTATCATAATTTGTTGGTTTGATCTTGTGCAAGATTTCTTTTTTAAGTGTTATTTTAAGGATAATTAGTGTGATGAGTGTATGTTTGTGAGTTTTCAGTGTTTTTGTCTTTTCTAGTTTATTTTGTATTTGTTACCATTTTCTTCTCAGTTACCATGATAACAGTCATTAACTACTTTTAGTCATGTTAATTTCTCCTCTGTGTCGCGCTTTCTTCCACAATCCATTTCCCAATCTCTCCTGCTATCCTAAATTGTCCTTTTATATTTTTTATCACTTTGTATTCATATTACATTTTATATTAACTCATGTTTTTTTTGTTGTTTTGTGCCTCTCACTTGTGGCCTGAGTTCGGCTGTTGAGAGCACTGGAAATAAATAAATATCAAAGGAAAGAAAGAGTTCGTTGGCCATCATTTTTGGATTTCATGTAGGGGTGAAATTCTGACAATTCAGGGTCAAAAATAGCATAAAAACGTGTTTTTTCCATTTTACCCTCCTCTTATATGAAAATATTACAAAAGTGTACATAACAACAATTACTGTACTCTTAAAGAGCTCGACATGCATCTTGAAGGTAAAATACTGTTTTGACTTTTGTACCACAAGTACCCCTGTGTACCAATTTTTTTTTTTCACCCATCCAAATTCTAAACCAAAATTTTCCTATATTATCATAAGCCAATAATACGCAGATTTCTTTGAAAATTCGCTCATTAAGTCATGGTGCATTAATGGATTTTTTTTAAGGTTAAATGTTACAAAATTTCATCAAGCTCGGAATATAACGAAGATTTTTATAATGGACCAAGAACCAAACAAAAAGACACTCTTCTTGTAATAAGAGTATTCTTTAAAATGTTATGGATTCATTTCAAAAAACTTTTTCATGTTCTTTTATTTAATTGTGTCTCTACAAATAATCATATCGTGTTAGAGTTTATTATAATATTTATATATTAGTATTAGACTGTTATGAGTTTATATTATACTGGGTTGAACGAGGGATTGAGTAATGTCAGTCTTAGAAGGGGGTCTAACAGACTTAAAATTCGGAGCAGGGGAAGTTGAACACGTGTGTAGTAGAAGAGGAGCGAACCTTGCGGCGGAAACCTGCAACTAAAATACCTCCTACACCTATCATATATCTGTCTACCTGTGGCCTCATGTAACCCTTCTGGCCTTCCAAAGATAGCTCACCAAATGTCCCAGTTATAAACTAAACATTAAGTTTACCTGGAAATATAAGCTACAATTAACTGTGGAGCAAGAAAATAATCTTGTCTGCATTAGAAAAAAAAATGAAAAGGAATTTATGTAAAAAAAGTAAAATCGAATAAAATACTTATAAACAAAACTCTCCTCGTGAAGATTTATAATAATTTTGAATTAAACAAATAAATGTTCAATGTTTTCCGGATGGACTAACTACATTTATTCGTTTATGTGTTCAAATTATTTGAAGGTAGATCCCAGGAATATTAAAGAAATTAGAAGTATGGATAAATCAGGAATAAAACGTATTATCCTTATGACATCAAATAAGAAACTCTCAAATAAAATGAACAAATTGAAAATGGTACCGTGAAGATCGAATACATTGTTATTTTAACGAGCAAAGCTACTCTTCAATCATAAAAAAATGCAATTCAATTCAATTGTTTGTGCATTGACTTTTGAAAGGGGGAACAGCACCTTATTATTTTTGCAGTTCTAAATATATAGGGTCAAACAAAATCGTTACTTTATGCGTCACAGTATGGATTCTGTAATCAAGAAAGGAAGTTAGCACGAGGAACGCTGTCGAATTTTAAGATGAAGACTTAATACAACGAAACCATAAAAACTTGAAGAAAAGGCATGAATTGTCTCATACATTATTCTTATTTTTTTCTGCGTATGCTGACTATAAGATTAATCACGATAATCAACAAGCCATCAATATCTCATTAAATAGGCAGAGTTATAAGAGGAGATTATATCATGTCCCGTGACATGCTACAAGTTATGCAAGTATCTTTAATAACAGTTGATTTGAGTTAATAATATAGTTTTGTCATTTAACCACCTTTATTTTATTATCTACTTCGCATTGGTGATTAAATAGATACACTCATTCTAGCATTAGCAGTGCCGGATTTAGGTTTTTTGAGGCCCTAGGCCAAATTTTACCAGCGGCCCCCCACATTGTTTTTTTTACCTAGTCTTTATGAACTATAAAAGTTCTATCTTTAAAAATTTGAAAATACCGTTATGGTAAGTTAATATTCGTAGGCCTAACTTAACTAATGTCAAAAACGTTTAATAAACTATATAATAAATTGGAAGATTTTTTTATCTCTTGAAATATTTTTTAATTTGGTTTTACGTATACTACATAATATTATGTGGTTAGGTATTAATAATTAAGCCGATAAAACTCACACTGTTTATGGGATTTTTATTTATTTGTAGAACCTTTTTTTAAAAACTTATAAGTATAAAATGTATAGTTCAGTAGATGGCGTGCAAAAGAGTGTTTGACTAACAAAAAGTAATATTTTGGTGCCTGTAAAAAATATGTGGTTGTTGGTCCCATAAGTTCGTATGCGGGATATAAGTTCGTCAGCTTGGCAATAGGCATATGCAAGAAACAAACCGATGGATATAGCGGCCACGTCCCGGCCATTTTGGTGGACTATGTGCATTTCATGATCATGAGTACAAGATTAGTTAGTAGAACAAAAATCAAGTTGATGTTAGCTTGTCACTTGATAGGTGATCACTCTTATTTGGAGTAGGTAATAATTGAATATCTAACCTATCAAGTGACAAGCTAAAATTAACTGACATTTGATCTAATCACTAACAGTATTCAGGATCATACTCAAATTCAAGGAATACTCCTTAGAATATACTGTGTCAAAGCCGCTGAGCGGCAAGCCATATCAATATATTGCCCATATCTGCGGCCCCTCTTAAGCCCGCGGCCCTAGGCCGCGGCCTAGTCGGCTTAGTGGTAAATCCGGCACTGATCATTAGCTGTACTTTCTGCCAGTAGTGTAACCGATAGTACAGAAAAAATATTTCAGGTATGTTAATGTCGGGAACCATATTCTTGTATTGTGTGATTTGAGTAAGTAGTGTTTATCACAGGAGTAGAGGCGTCACTCGAGGTCATCCTGGTGAGTACAAACAAATTGATTCTCCTCCCAAAAGTAAGAGTTTTTTTGGAGCAACCTTTTCTACTTAGCTAGTGTATCAACTGTTTCTATCAATATTCTCTCGTTTGTTATTTTGTCAGATGAAGAGGTAAATAAGATATTTCTATCTTAAGCTCGACAAATACTTACATGGATCATTCGGATATGTAGTTTACCCTCCCCCCTCCCCTCCCTGTAATAACTCCTCGTGAGCAAATAGAGGTAGGTGGCGCATTTCTCGTGGTGGCCGATATAAACGATTATCTTAAACGACCTGACGGAGTAGAGAGACCGAAGAACGGAAGAACCTGAGAAGAGTCGTTAGAGTTTGACGTCACTCCCACTCTTCAGGATTTTTTAACGTTGTCGTCAATATAAGAAGACGGTTTCAAAACTGAAGTACAGAAGGCCGAAGCAATCGGCGGGAGCGAGTAAGGGATAGGTGAAGTTACTAGGTGTGTGGTGAGCTATAAGAACTCCGAGGTCTGTGAGCTTCGTATGTGTGACGCTCGCTGCCGTGTGAGTAAATCTATTTTGGCCGCGGGTTGTCACCCCCGGTCTCACTGTGGAGCCCCTCTCTCACCGCCCCTATCGCCCAAGCGCCCTGTATCGCTTCGCTCTATTCTTGGGACACGTCAGTCGACCTCCTCTACCGATCTAACATGCATCCTCTTCTCTCCGTTTCCTAGTGTTGCAGTATTCGGATGTTTCTCGGCGTCTCTCTTCGTCGGTACGCGACTCGTTCGTCGGCGAACCCGTTCCCAGAAGCACGATAATGGTGAGTGAGAACAACAGAAAGGCTTGTTTAGTGTGGGATGCCGGAGTGTGTATGCCGCGTCCACAGTGCCTTCACGACGGTACCAAGAATACGGGCGACGGAGGACGCTGCAGAGCGTCCGACGTGGCGAAACGGCGTCTCGATGCGTTAGAGTGTTTGACAGGTGGCCGTAGGGATTTGGCAGTAAGCTTATGTAAACTTGGCTAAAGTGTGCTCTGGAAGATCCATAGCCCCTCCTCTTGGCATATCGTTCCTTATTACCGTCCAACAAGCTTTGGCTCCCGCCGAGCCCCCCTCCGTACAGAGGCGAAATCTCAGTTACTGTCTACGGGCCAAACACGATGCATACTTTCCACTTGAGATTTTCATTCCAAATTCCTAGTAGAAATACGTTCGTCTTATATCCACCATCCGTTTCGGAGTCGGTCCATTACTTTGCAATATGCTGTAACATATCTTTACCTCAGAAGTTCGGTTCGGGTTAACGTTTCATGTATTCGACTTGTGAACGCCTCGAATTAATTAATTTACCTCACTTTCAAACCACAATTAAAAAAGGTAAAGTTATTCAATGGTTTTCCTCACAATCTGCAAAATACGTAATCGTGGTTTGCTCTACTTAAATTCCTTTAACTGTTTAGTTATTGCTCAAACTCAAGTAGTCGAGGTTTAATTAAAATGCATAATATAGGTTATTCCATAATATGTTCGTTAACAATTTTATTGTAAAATGGTGGATTGTCTTGATTTAGCAGCATAAATCAAATTTAAGCGCTGTTAAAAAAAAAACAATCAACCGTTATTATCCGTTAAATGAATTAACTTATTAAAATGGTTTTGTATAATAATTTTGGATGAGTTTTTATAAATCATTGAAAGGCTGGTAAAAATCGTTTGATATTATTATTGCCGTCACTAATAATAATATGTTGAATATGTCTACGGCGAACTGTTAGGCTTTACTATTAGACTTGCTATCTTTCACCTACTCACAACCACTTGGATTTATTTTTATATTCGTCCTCACAAGTCCAAGTCACACGTGCGTCAAATCTCCCGCCACTTTTTTAAAGGGTTTTAGTTATAGCTAGATGTCACTTTATTAGTATTTTTTTTGTTAGAGATATTTCAGCTAGTGTATATTCGTTACCTAAAGAAAAGTTATTAATAATACCATCAAAGCTTGCTTTTACTATTCTTTTTATTTCATATTTTGTGTTTAGTTTTGGTCGAGAGATGTTGGAGGTGTTTGTCTGTTATTTTTTGTGCTATTTAAAAATGTAACCTTGCTTTTCACTGCTTAATTAATGTCTTGTCGTAACATTTTCGCTCAAGCGTTACTAGCCAAATAACCTGTCTTGTTAAGATCGTATACATATATAATGGTGTTTTATGCCACAATTTACAACTGTCTAAAGCTAATAGGTCATACCAAGGAAATATTTTACTAGGACGTAGGTTTTCTTTAATTTTAGAATCCTTCGACGCTTCATAATTTAATATTCTAAAATATGTTTGGAGAATATATAAATTGGGGATGCTTTATAAAACTACCCTCTTGAAATACACGCCTTGAAAATGCCTTAGTTTTGGGAAACCTTTGCTGTAATTTTAGGGAAAACATCGATCGATTATTGTCATCCCACGCAAAAGTGAAAATTCTCCTTCTCACGACACAAAAAATACATTTATTTATGGATTTCATTTCTATAAAATTATAACCGGCTTATTTTCTCGTTTACTTGTCATTGTTTATCTTCATCTCAAAATGCCACGTTTGATACAACTGCATTTTGTTGTTAAGAAAATGGAGAGGTCAGCTAAGTATACAAATCCATCGCCAATTATTATTGTCCCGTGTCTCTATGGGTTTAAAGGATTTGGCTGATCTCAACTTACCGGTGCCACGACCGATTATCGATTAATCGAATTGGCTTATATTCTAGGTTTTTTCAACTCTAGGAGGTTAGGTTGGATGTTGGATGTGGTTAAACATTGAGAATTGAGATACTGGGTTTAGCACCTGTATATTTAGATTTACAGGGAATGAATTGGTATAAGCTCATCTCTGTCATTTCAACTTGTTCTTTGAGGTATCCGTTGCTACTTTACTTTGCTCATCTACTTTTATACGTTTTTTTTTTTCTAAACATCACTATTAGTAATATACTTCGCATCAATCCTTATTCTTAGTAGTATTAGGTCATTACAGAATGGTTGAATCAATACGAGCTGTCATTAGTATAGTAATATAGAAAAATCCATGATCTCTTTTGTAGTTGAACCAGATTTTCTCGTTGATATTTCTTCTGAGGACTTGGGTTTTAGGACAGGAATCTTAACTTGCTAATGCCAAAAACACCCTTAACTTTCAATAACTTTCAGAAACATAATTTTCAAAATGCAGTCGATGGTAATATTAACTTAGGTCCTTAATACTCTCTTCCTTAAACTATAGTCCAAAGGTCAACTCTGATCTGTAATTCCAGATAGATGAGACATGGTCTACAATAATAATCTGATCTTGCAATAATTAATAAAAGTGATTATTTTACTGCGCTATAGGGTTCCCTGGTAGCTAAGTGGTTTGGGTGTAAGGTTTAGTTGTAGTTTACACTTGATAGAAACACACATGAACCTCGTTTGATCAATTACATATAAAGTTGCATAAGCCCATTAAGAGTACCCATACCTGCCAAAGGTACAATAAGTAATGAATAATAATAATTACCTAAAGCTTTTTGAATGGCATATCGGTTTTAATTGCTATAATTAATTGTGTTATTTTAAGTCTGTGTAGGTTCTTTTTGGGTTGATTAGATACAAAACAATTACCACTCTCTCTCTTTTTGGCGCCGGCTTTAACTAAACATACTACATATGTATTTGGGATCCATATATAGGATAGCAGATGCTTGCAACCTTTCTCTACCAAACAAGTCTAATAATAATCTGGGTGTCTTGTTATGAATTCTAATAAAACTCTAAGCCCATTTGATCGCTTAATTGTTAGTTTGTATACGTAGTTACTCATAAGTAAAGTATGTATAAACTGTAAGATTTATATTATGTGATTTGACAATTTTACAGGAAAATAATACTAGTAATATCAATATAAAGATAATAAAAACAACTGCATAACAATTTTTTCTCTATTTCTAATAATGTTGTCCTCGTTTCTGCCGTTTTAGTATATTCATGGACGCGTTTATTGTTTATAAGCAGTTTCACATATATTTTATCATAATTAGTGTAGAACACATGAGGTTTCTTAGTTTAAAAATAAACAGGTCTAGTGTGTGCTAGTCAGCACACAGCGAGGGTCCGTAGGCCACACTATATAGTTTTTAACTGTAAAATGTATGAACAGTGTTTTTTTAAAATGCTAAAAAGCTTACTTTGAACAATTCTAAGGGTCTGATATTCTCAAAACACACTCTGATAAAGTATTTTTTTTGCCACTGAACCGGACTACAACCATATAAATACATCGAAAAGACCATAATTATAAAAAAAACGTATTTTGTCAATAAATTTTTTTTTTTCGAAATTTCCAAAAAGTGGTATCTTTACTTTTCGAAGAATGTGTTATGGTCGAAGAATGTTCAGGAATTATTTCAGATTTTTTGCACTTCAAATAAGCGAGATAGAGGGGGGGGGGGACACGTTTCACACCCACTTCAAACTTGCTTACGCTCGCCCTATCAAAGTTATATCTAAAGAATTATATATTTTTGTAATCAGCTCGACGTACCCTTTCATACGATACCCCTCACGGTGTCGAAAAAAAAAAAATTAACCCTTAAGTTTTTTACCCTAATTATTTTGAAAAATATTTTTTTTGAGTCGCGATAATTTTAAAATATGTGGGTAGGTACAAGACACATACATGCCTAATTTCAAAGTGATCGGACGAAAGGTGTAGCCGTGAGAGCACGCGAGAGGACGGACGGACAGACACACGCAGGAAAATATAAGGGTCCTTGGTTTTGCCTACGGACCCTAATAAGACAAACTGGCTCTTTGTGATTTTTTAAGAAGCAAAAGACTGTGGGAACATCAAATTGAATTTTGACTATCATCGGAATAATTGAGGCTGAGCAACAGAGATTCCATTGCCAATGGCTCAGTGTGTATTTATCTACCTACCGTACTTTAAAGATAATTTTAATTTCCTAAGAATGGTTGAGAATTAAGTCGGAATCCTTAATAGGGGGTTAATTTTCAAGGTTCTGCATGTATTGCTAATTTTAGATTTGATATATATTGCATCAACTTGTTGTCTTTTTACTTCCTGATCAACTTGACTTGAGGTGATAACAGGACGGAGAGATGAATATTGATCAGTATGTCAGTATGAAGTCACTAATTATTTAGTCAATGTGTTCAGTTAATTAAATGTTAAATTTTATTAGTTCTCTCTGCGTCTATGCTTGTGAAACGATTATCCTAAATTATAACTTCGTGAAATCTTAAAAAATAAAGCTACGATACGACTAAGTTGGTATTCTAAACACATCCGTAGGGACTTTAAGTGATTTATGTTATTATGCAATCGATTGAAAATCTGTTATTTCCACCGATGAATAAAAACTAATACTTAAATTAAAAATAAAAATCCATATAAGGATAGGGAGACCTTCTAACTTGAGTTTGATCGGACAAGTCGCGCTGTCTATATCAGACTCGATAAAAATCTAAATTATCAACTCAACTGGTTTTATTGCCTTGTTTGTTAAGTCGTAGAATTTCAAATATATAAGTCTACACTAGCAGTAAATTGGCTATAAGATGTCCTCAGGAATTCTTAATCAGGTTATCTATATTTAATAGGCAAATTTTTATATGAGTTATTATATATATATATATATATATATATATATATATATATATATATATATATATATATATATATATATATATATATATATATATATATATATATATATGTGTGTGTGTGTGTGTGTGTGTGTATGTGTGCAAATATATATATATAACCAGATATATTGTATTAAATTATACTTCGGGGCCATTGATTAAATTTATTATTGAATGTGTGCTGAAGTTGTGTTAATTTAAATTTTTATACTGCTGGTTTCATTTGTTAACAACTTTCTACGGCACTGAAGTGCGTGGACGATGTTTGGTTGTTTCATGTTAAAGTATCGATTGAATGTTTTTAATAGTAAATACTGATAAAGCTTTAGTGACTTATAACGGTGTGGATTATGTTTCCTTAATTGTATTGTAGTCAGTGTGCAGAGTGCAGAGGTTTTTAATAGGCAATCAGATTGCATTTTGTTGTTGTACGAACTGACAACAAGGTGTTAGCTATGCTGAGATGCACTTCTAAGTCAGTATAGGACTCTTAATGATCTGGCAAGGCTGCAAAATGTAGGCAACCGGTATGAGTTACAGGGCATTGTAGAACTCAACCTAACGCACTGGCAGATCAACTCGGCGAGCCTTCAAATCCATAGCTTTGTGAGCACCATACCAATAACAGACTCTGTGATAGGAATAACTCGCTTTAATGTGAGAACTTCTCTCAGAGGTTCATTACATTCGTTAGTGTACATTCCACAATTATTCCAGCTTTGCTCTCAGCACCAATAATAAAGTCAGATTGTTCGGATTGTTAACCTTATCATTTATATTTTTATCCCTAAATTTTAGATTGATCGGATTGTTAACTTTATCATTTATATTTACATCCCTAAATTTAATATTTACCAGTAATTAATATTTTTGTATTCTTTATCATCGAATTGACTAATATTCTAGGTTATTTCAACAATGTGGTTAGGTTAATTGTAGTGTCAAACTTAACTTGTAGACTGATGTAGGGAAATAAGCCTATTTCATAAATTTTCCCCTCTGACAACTCGATGTCAGTGTGGATTATTGTCTGTACCCTATGGCCTGTTTTACACCATTTATTAAGAGTGTTATTAACATTAAAGATTTTTTCTTTAGTTTATAAGCTAAACTCCTAGCACACGTGTGACTCAAACTTGTTGATTTGAAATCACCTGCAATTTGTCTTCTGACAGATTTTGCCAAACTGTGTGTTTCTGTTTAGCTGTTACTCTCAATACACGAAAACGTAATAGACTACGTTTTCGTACAGTCTTTACGTAATGAACACTTGGTACACGATTCTCGCAAAAAAGAGTATGGGGTGTATAACTTTTCTTCCCGATAATCGTGTATCTGGTATCGCTTACCAGACTATCTGGGTGTGAAACGGGCCTAACTAAGAAATACTTATATGTATTCGTATATTCAGCTGTGATAGCTAAACAGGAACACGCAGTTTGACCAGATTAATCAGAAACCAAGTGTTGCAGATTATTTTAAATCAATAAGTTTGTGATCAGCTTTGTGATTTTTTTTTTTTTTCTTCTTTTGTATTGACTAACACAACTACATAAATTACAATGTTATTGATACATTGTTGTTGTTTTTTTGGGCGGTGAATAACATGGAAAGCGTATACTCCATTGACTAATCCTTTTGGCGTGAAAAAATTTAGAATACAAAAATAAATAACCTTTGCGTTTCTGACCTAAAAAGAAATATCGTTAAAAATGCCCTCAATAAAAGTATATATTTGAAGCTATATCTTCAATTTGTTTGATTCATTTATACTTAAAATTCTTTTTATCTATACGATTGATAGGAAATATAAACATTATATCTCTGTTTAGATGCATAGAAAGTTATTCTTTTTGTAGCTGTATTAATTGCGCATGCGAGTTCATAATGAGGTGAAGAATTCCTCTTCTTTTTCCACCCAAGGTCGGAAAGAAAGAGAAATTCTTCACCTTAACGCTCGATTAGCGAGTTTGTTTACATTCAAATTTGCTGTTTGTTTAATTAAAGTAACTGTTTTTATTGAGTTTTTAGAGGAAAACAAAGTGATTTTAGTGATTATGAAGAAAATGAGGAGAATAATAAGCCTTCCGAAATAATTAATTCGGCGCAAAATACAACTAATGAATTAATGTCATCTTAATCAAAAGAGAAATACGTACTATACAGAATTTTTTTATTTTTTTATTTTTTATTGAAATCCACAATCGTAGATAAAGCAACTCGTGCGAAAACTGCATTTTGCTTCGCTCATGTGGTTTTACTACCCTCGCATGCAAAATGCTACTTTCCGCACTAGACGCGTAATGTACTATTATGGAGCGTTCTTATTTCTTTAATATATAAGTAATCATAACATTCTAAACTTTCTACTTATTTATTTATTTATGATGGTTGGTGGTAGTACCCTTTTATTTCTAATTTATATATATAAAAATGGATCCACTTCAGGGTAAAAATAATAAATTTCAACTAGTTATTGTGGCGACGTTTCGACCTGTCCGGTCATTATCGAGCCTTTGAAGCTATGAAGTTATACTCATAACAGTCATAATTTAAAAACATTCCATTGGAACTAATTGTTCCATTGTCAAAAAGTGGTCAAATTGTAATATTAAACATCGGTCATCTGTCATCATCACTCCCATTCTATTTAAAACTTGGAGTAATCACAATTTACAATTACAGTTTCATGGTAACTATTAATTTCACTTGTATAGGTGCATACCTCACAAAAATTAACATTAAAAAACAGAAATTATAACAAGACTACAACAATATTAATTACATAAACTAAAATTAAAAATATGATCTGGACTTTATTTATTTTTTTTATTCTGGATTTATTTATTTTTAACGATCGATAATTCATAAGCAATAAAAATTAATTAATATATAAAGGTGCAACATACTTCATGACTAGACTATTTTTTTTATTTTATTGATCGGAGGAAATAATAAAATGCTTTGAAAAATTGTTATTATATAAATAAACAAATAAAAATACATTTTAAACTTAATTGAAAAATAAACTCTACAGCCGACTTAAGTGTTTTAAATTATGTTTGTAGGTTGTTAAAGTTATGAACCTTACCTACCTGGGTTCGATTGGATCAAGAAATAAAAAAAACCAAGAAATATAATGTGGAACAAAGTAAAAGTGGCTGACTCGCACAATAGAATACTAAACACGCTTGTCTACGTGCTGGATTTAATCCAATTTTCAAAAGAAATCACAAACCGTGTTAAAAAAAAAAAGTTTGGTTTAATCTACTAAAGTTAACTTTTATATTTTTAAAAAATATTATGGCACTTCTTTAGATTTTTACTCCCCTTATAAAAAAAAACAGAGGGGAGTAACAATCTAAAGAAGGTGTACGGAATGTTCTTCTTTAGACTGTTACTCCCCTTATCAAAATAGAAGTGGGAAATTCCTTTGTCCCAAAGTACATTGGACTAAATATCCCTTTTTCTTAATAGTTATTTAGTCAAAGTCATTTTTATTCTAAAACAACGTAGGGGAGTAACAATCTAAAGAAGTACCATTATTATAATATAATATTGTTATTCATCACAATATTTGAAAGACAACTTTTGTTTCTTGTTCCTATGTAATATTATGTTGGTTTACAAATTAGCTTTGGAAAATGTTTAAATTAATGTAAACCTAATGCAAACCTAAAGCAAACCTAGGTAATTCATATTTTGGTAGATCTCGATTTACCGATGCCGCAGTCAACTATATCAAATTTTCTTATATTCTTGGTTCTATCAAAATAAGGAACGTGAGTTTGAGGTGGTAAAATATCATAAATAAAATTATAAAATATCATAAAATTATCAATACTAGGTGCGGATATGTCGAGATTTACCCGTATGTTTTATTGTTTCGATAAATAGTACCTACATATTTATCAGACGAGTTTTCTAATTTTAAACCACACATTCTATATCTAAATAACGTACCATACCATATCAGTGAATGAATGTACGAAAAATAACGTTTTGAGGTTATGGAAAATATTCTGTTACGCACTACACATGTGTCAGGCGTAGGGCATAACCCTTGCGCCCTTTTCAACCTCAAAGTACGGATTAAAAAGAATACCAACGTTGCACTACAATTGAAGCGAGCTTCTTACATTTAATGTGACCGGGTTGCCTGCCGTTGCTTGCTGGTGCTACTATCAGCCGCTGATCAGCAGTGGCTGGCAACCAGCCTAGTGTGACCTAGGCTTAACAAAAAATGCTACCAACCTGTCTGTGTGTTTGACAGTAACGTTTACGTGTCGAACGATAACTTGAGTAGAAGGTGACCGATATAGTTGCAATTCGGTATACTTGTGCCTTTTACTAATGCTCAGGCTAAGTTTGTCGGGCAGCGTTATCCGTCCAAGAGTTGCAACTCTCGCGTAAACGTAAGCATTAACTGTAAAATTGGAATTTTAGGACGGGAAAAGATTCTAATATCATCTATTCGATGAGATCATAATTGTTTACAATTTTTTTTTAGAAAAACCAACAGTGACTCTGCTATTGAGTTATGGTTAAAACTATTAATACGGACCAAAACGGTTAAAATTGAAAAAACGACGTTTTTTACCGATATCTAACTTAACGATTTTAATATAATAGACATAGTCTAAAGCACAATTAAAACATGCCTGTTAAATTTCGCATGTTTCGTGTCCGACGATCATTTCAGAAAACTTTTTTTTCACCAATGCTCAGGCTAAGTTCGTTGGACACGTTATCCGTTCAAGCGTTCGCGCTCAACGCTTGCGTAAACGTGAGAATTAAAATTAAAAATTGGAATTTTAGGACGGGAGAATATTCTACCTTCATCTATTGGACAATACTTTTTATTTAGTAGAACAAAGAGCGATACCACTACCATGTAATATAGTTCGCTAAATTCGTTAAATCGGATCTAAACTTTATAAAAAGAGAAAATAACAATTTTACAATTATCTTATGTTCTAACCAATATATTTTAATAAAACTTTATATAACTTGTCTAAAGTGCTGTTGAGACTGACATGCTAAATTGCAACTTGATGCAAGAAGAAGTTTTTGGGTAATGATGTGATTCATATATATATATAATAATGGTTGAAATTAAGTTGGGGCCGTAATGTGTAGGAAGGGGGTTAGTTATATAGGGCAACTATATACTTTTTTTTACAATTAGTATTGTTTTTTGACACTCAGGTTGGCCAACCTATGTGAGGGAAAAAAATAAAACTACTAGACCTGAGGGAGGGGTGGGACAGCATCATTTGTTTGTCAACAAAAGAAGGTTATTTAACTCCTTTATCAAATCGCGATCTTTTTAGCTGATTATGCCACACAGATGTTCACTTCTTATTTGTGTATATGCTTTGAAATTTAATGTAAGAGTTTATTTCCTTTATAGAATCATTGTAGGCTTCAAACTACTTAGATGAAGAATACATTTACCCAACAGAAGATGAATTATAATCAAATAAATTGTTAAAACCTTTTTTCGGTCATCAATTGAGTCAAGATTTACATTTTAATGTATTAAATTCTTGTTCAGGGTAAAAAAGTTGTAGTTATAATTTTTCTGCAATTAAACAATAAACCCTATTATATAACATGAAAATATGGTCCATTTTTGTTTATGTAGGTATAGCTGAATTTGCTAATAATGGTAATAATTTTTTCAGTTCATACTGCATATTTCTTCGTAGTATTTCGTTTCGTACATGATTTGCGATAACGATCACAGTATTAATTAATTTATTTTTTTTTATAGAAAATGTAAAGATTCAAGCGGTGGAGGTTATAAAGTCTCTTCGAATGGTTACACTTAGGTCCGCGCTCCTCCACTAGAGATATTTTTATTTGTCTAGTTGGCCCTACCTTCCCATCCAGCGCTCTCATTTGCTCCCATCCACATTTTTTCGATATTCCGCGCTGTCAAAAATCAATACTATAATTGTAAAAAGAGTACAGGCTTCACCTATGTTTTTGGCTGTTTCTTATGACCATGTAGGCCTTGCAATTAAATTAAATGCTTATTTTAAATGAAAAACCTTCGTAAAATAGATCAGCACTGTATTAGACTCATTCTTTTTCTTTACTAAGAATAAAATACACTCGGAATCGTAGTTTGGAGTCTATTTATATACATGCAAAAAGATCCTATATTTTATTATTAGGTACGATAAATAACTTCTTTTTTTTTTAAATTATCTTATTCTTAATCTATGCCTCAAGAACTTTCATCCTTCATTTAATATGAAAATAAAAGAAATAATGTAAATAAAATCAAATTAATTTTTTTTTTTTTTTTTTTTTTTTTTTTAAAGAAAAACCCATGAAAACGTAATCAATATACGTATTACGGTATTAACCGTGCAAACGCATTTGTAAACAAGTTAAGGCTGGATTTGGTTTTCGGATTGTATGAAATGAAAAATTATCCAATAATTTTGCAATTCTGATTAATGTGCAGACAAAACTAACAATTTTATATACCTACATAGATGTAGGAAGACACCCGTTACCCCAACTCTACTTATTCCACTCATCGTTTTCGACTGTAGCACACAACATTATTAACTGGTTTTTAACAACATGAGATAGAGATTTTTCTTTTCATCCCTTAATACCCACAGCTCCGAACCACGAACAACATTATTAACTATTTTCTTAATGTGAAATACGCTCGCTTCAATGATAGAGACACGGAATGCCTTGTAACTAACTATTAGTAAATTGAAAAAATATAAAAGTGAACTGAGTGCTGCTTCTATTATTACAATCTGCTTCTAATTTAGATTTCTATTCAAGTAGATGTGTGAGATATGTGCGATGTATGTGACAGCTGCAGCACATGCAAAACAGATCAGTGATTTGTCGGGCTTACATTATTAGTTTACTTGCTTTTGAAAACTTCAACTTCATCGTCATTACACCACTTTTTTGTTACAATTATATAAATGATAAGCTTGGTTCTTTGTTTAGAATGTTCTGTGCGTCGGTAATACGACTCTAGCTCCTCCACGAACGGCTGGCCTGGATAAATAGCCTCTACATTTTCCCTATATTTATATTATGAATGTTCCCACAGGTTAGTGTTATTTTTCGACAAATTTCTATCGATTTCGGGTGAATGAAAGGCTCTTGGTGTGAGGTTAGGAAAGTTGTCACTATCGGAGCTGAGACTGCTCACAAGTAATTTATATCTGATGCTCCGGTTAAGTTATTTATTTCCGTGGCTTTAGATTTTTCTATTTATTCCTATTCTACGTTATTGTTGGTAGTGTAACATTGCGATATAGCGAACTATCTAAATAGTTGACCAGTTAAAAGTTGGTTAGGAAAACTGTTCCAAATCGTGGTTTGCCGAAATTTTTCAAGTCAAGCATATAATGGGTTATTGGAAGGTATTAATCAAGTTATTTCCAAGGTATACCTGATACAATTGATATATATACGGCATGTATCTTGGAGGAGGAGGTATGGTGGGGTGGTAGTGGGGGAAGGGAGGTAGCCGGGAGGGAGGGAAGCAGGAGGGGGACCGCTGTAGGAGGAAGCTTCAGTGAGGCACTAGTGCCCGGAGAGTGAGGTCCGTATCGATACTGTGGTAGCCTCGTCTCGAAGCGACTTCCCAATCCAGTCGTAAGCATGTTCATACCGGACTCGCTGAGGAGCTGCATGCTACAGCCGGAAATATCCACCTACCTGCACGCTCCCAACACACCACAGGTCACTACTCCACCTGTCATTTAGCCGTCCACCATGCATGCCAACGTCGCGTATATCAAGCAGGTTCGATTTATTTACTTTTCAGTTCTCGAGCCGCTGTTTTTCGTACGTATTTATTTTAGCCAGGTTCGCGGGGGAGAGGGTGGCGGAGAGAGGGCGGGAGAGAGTACACGGAGTGTATTCGTACGGTGGTGCGGAGGGGTGGGGGGCGGTGGGCGGGGCCGGCCCTCCCGTTGGTCGGCCAGGCCTCGGCGGGCGTGGTCTCGCCATCGATTTTTTCGCCGGCCGGGGGCCGCCCCGGCGGGAAAAAGCCGGGGTGGGCGGCGGGCGCTTAGTGTACGGTTGATGTACGGTCAGGGAAGCTACCCCGCGGCCGGAGGGACGACGGCGGCCGGTCAGCAGTCTCAGGCTCACCCCTACCAGCCCTGGCATACGACCAACCTCTACCAGCACAAACTACAAACCTACCCTAATGTACAGCTACAGCACGTCAGTACACACTCGCACACCTCTCTCCGGCCCGGCACTCACCTTCGAATTGGCTCACCTTCAACATTTCTCTGTTGTTAAACAAGAACACGTGGGGTCAGGTGCTCCCTCCCGGCTAACCCTCGTACCGTCGCTTCCTCGTACTCGAAACGCTCGCCTCACCCGTATCCGACTCTCTTTTCCATCCGGCTCAAAGGACCAAAAAAAAATATCCTGGCCTTCACCTGATCTCCGGACGTGAAAACGTCCGGTTAAATTGTTTAGTGCACCGATTTACGATTTAAAGCCGTACTAAGCACCGAATTGATTTGTCGGTATCAAAGAATCTACTGTCTACGTGCTCCGATCGGATAAATGCTCGGGCCATGTCCATGACACTCGGCGCGAGCGCGAGGAAATTGATATTTAGTGAATCTATTCTTGCTCGGACAAAGTTAACTTTAGGACTTACAAAATAACCTTCGGACTATACCAATCTTAAGACACCTCTCTAATTTGGAGACAGGAGAACGATTAAATATTAATAACAGAACGAAACGTTAAAATGAATATCGTTACCTTTTTAAGAGGTCCATAATGGAACGTCTTTCTGAGGGAACATTCTCGTTTTATTCAACAACACTCATCTACTTTATATTTCGGTTTTAGATTGATAAACCAAAGATATTTTTTTTTTATGTGTTACTTAAATTTAGTTAATGACAAACTATGTTTCGATCCTTTGGTGAATCGTTCGTGTATAGCTCATAAAATAATTAAACGTACGATCTTTACATGACTGATATTGGACATATTTAAGAATTAGATTGAACTAGATAAAACCGACGACTGAATTACATGAATTCAGTCTCATAACATTCGTAGTTCGATCGAAGTATATAAATCTATTTTATAATAATTAACAAAAAAAAAAAAAAAAACGATATTCCAATAGACTTAAAATGTAGAATAGAATAGAATAGAATACAAATTTTATTGTATATAAGCTTTTCAGCTTGTTACAACTTAAGAAGTACGGGTAACATTTGTATTTGTGGCATGTAAACGTTTAATTTTTGTCTTGATTATTTAGTCGTAAGAAAAACGGGGGATTTTTGGGTCGGTGGCTTACCTGTCCTGATATTGTTTATTATTGCTTATTTGCATATAGCTTTGCACTACCTTACTCACATCAGCACCTTTTTCAAATAACTGTCCACACCTAATCTTAATTATCACAAGATACACTCAATAACTAAAAACATTTACACCAAATAATCTGTTTACATGTATAAATTAACAAACGTTAAAAGTTTCTGTAACATCTTAATTAATAATCGTAGAATTCATTTTAAAAATTAAATCCTTTGACTATACATACACCCAGGTTTGCCTGAATTGAACTTTTCAATAAATTTTTGTTTTTTAAATTGTCCAATTCATAAGTAATAAGTAAGTATATAAATATAAATTCTAATTCCTTTATCGCACTTTGAAACACGTATTCCTAGAATTTCTATTAAGTATACCTATAACTAAAAATGCTTTGTATTGGCCTAACATTTTTTATTTTTTAAGAAAAATCTAAATATATATATATATATTTTTGTTTAAAGTTTCGCTTATCTATCCCAACAAAATTATTTTTAATTTTACTATTTAATATTTCTTTAAAAAATAACTATCAGTTATTTATTTAGAGATTTTTTTTTTTTCATAATATTTATTGTCATTATTAAAAAAATCATAACGATTTATTTTATCCACTCAATGAATTTTTATTCGTAATTTTTATTTGATTAATTACATCAAATATTTACTAATGAAATTTTTATAATATATTTATTCATTAATTTTATACTATAATGTATAAATAATTTATAATATATATAATATAAGCGTATACTTTATAGGTAAACAAAATACCATTAGCAAAATAAATTAAATTATCCGTAATTTAAAACTATCATGCCTTCATAATTCTATAATAATAATTCATATAATTATAATTCTATAATATTTGTATTATTATAACTCCCATGACCATTTTTTGGTAACTTTTATTTATTAAAATCTACTTAGTTCACAATTTTAATTATCTTTTTTTAAGCATTCTTTGTAAAAACAAAACAAAAATGTTACCTGATGTCTGAAACGGATTTCTGTCTTGGAATTTTTTAAAACGGAGACATAAAATATTTTCGTTTTTCAGAACGATCACATAGCTTCCGTTACCTTCAGTAAGCTCGGAAGCAATTAAATACATTATTTATTATAATATTCTACTTACAGAAAACTGTAAATTAAACATTATTATAAAAGTATAATAGAATATATTTATTAAGTTCATTGCCATTTTCATTTTATATCGATAACAAAATGTCCCTCTTTGTTTAACTCTTTAAAATTAAATAATTTAAAGAAATGTAATTTGTCATTTTTAAAATTAAAAAATAATTAATTAATTACTCAAAAATTAAAAATACAAACATGAAAACAGAATTGAAATCATATAATACTTTTTTTTCTTGGCTTACTTTACAAACCTGGGGACACAAGAAAAATATGTATTTTAAATATTTTATACAGAACTTGATTTAACAAAATATTGAAATACATAAAATAAAAATGTAAATCCTAAATGTTTATTTTATAAATACCAAACATTTTATTAAACACATTTGAAATGACATATTATGATAATTTATGTTTAAAAATGTTTGTAATAGCATTGTAGGTATTTATTAAATATACATAATAAATCTCAATTAATCTAAAAAATATATCTGAAAATAAATTAAATGTTAATTTTATATAAAACACGAACCATTGTATACATTTTGGTTTTGGTTTCCCATTTAAATAATTTAAAAGAAAAATAAAACGATAGAAGCTATTCCATAAATTTGAAAGGCAAACACATAATCTTAATAGGTAATATCTTAAATATGTATATAGTCTAGAGTTAGTAGTAAATTTAATATTTTATTATTTTAATACGAATGGCAAATGTAATAAAAAAAAATAATAAACTTGGATAACACAAAAATATGAAATTTAGTTACACTGATTAAGCTAGCAATGAAATCTATAACACTCCATTTTTTTAAAAAAAAAATCACTAAATTTTTAATCTAAAAAATAAAATAAAAATGTTATTTAAACTTAAAAAAAAATAAAATATATAAATAATATGGTCCGTAATAAATCAAGCGATAAAATTATGAATTGTTTTAGTTAAATAGTAAGTAAAAATCAAATGCCGTCATTCATGTGTTCATTGTCGAATAACCACAAAAAATACCTATCAATTTTGTAAATCATTATAAGTTCACTGATGCTTAGAAATCCCACTTAATACTTATCGGTTTTGTAAATTGTTATAAGTAGGCTTGAGCTTAAAAAAACGATTGTGAGGAAACCATGTTCTGTTAGTCAAACTGATCAGTTAACCGCTACTGACACTATAATTTGAGTTATTGAAATTCGGTTTTGTATTTTTGTTTTCATTTAAGTGAAAAAAAAAAAAAAAAAAAAAAAAAAAAAAAAAAATTGTCAACATAATATTATTTCAATCTGTTTTCATTGGAGTCCCATTTTAATATTTAATCAAATAATGATTATTAAAGGTTATTATTCAATTTATTTTGTTTGCCGAAGTACCAAGTTACTTGATATTTCTCTATTTGTTTTGTTTAGTATGAGTAAATTCTACAAAATCTTTTATCATCTATATTCGACACAATAGACCATGTTTGTATACATTTACCAACACCATTAAATTTATATAATTATAATTTTCTTGTTTTTTTTTAGTATGAGTAAATTCTACAAAATCTTTTATCAGCTATATTCGTCACAATAGACCATGAATAATCATGGTCTATTGTGACGAATATAGCTGATAAAAGATTTTGTACAATTTACTCATACTAATGTAATGTATATAAATACATTTACCAACACCATTAAATTCATACAATTATAATTTTCTTGTTTTGTTTAGTATGAGTAAATTCAACAAAATATTTTATTAGTTTATAGGCAATCATTGCACAATACAATATTTAATTCCTTTAAAGACCATTTAATTTAGTAAATAAAAATGAACAGGTATAATTCTATACTTGTGACTCTTTGAATTCAATAAGCAAACTGTCCAGTTTAGTATAAAAAAACCACAATAGCTAATGTTTAATAAAGACCGATTAAACCACTTAAATGGTCATGAGTACACTGATGAAGAGCTATTGTGGTTTTACAAAATAAACTGATCAATTATGCTCTTTGAGTTTGTTGTTTTAATTTTATACGAGTTAGTTCCTCAAAATTGCATTAGGAACCACTAATTTGTTTCATAATTTACTTATTTGTTTAAATAAAATTTTGATTTGTTTTTTTATATAAAAAAATAGTTTTTTTAAACATATACTTACGTACAAATCATCTTGAAAAGTTCATGTTATTTTAATTTTGGTGTACTTATAATTATTTAATTTAATACACGTTTATAGTACTAACATCAGCATTATCACAAACAATAAAATAACACTATATATTTTTATGTACCTATACAATATCACAATTGTTAATGAGAATGAAGGTATTCGAAGGTGAGTTGTTTGGTCTAATTTTTTTTCTTAAAATATATTTTTTATGCATTAGAAATAATTGTTGTTTATAATAAGGATCTGATCTATGTAGAACGTGATCTTATCATATTATTACTTAAAAATCCAAAAAAAAAATAAACTTGAATGGGTTCCATTATAATTGTAGATGGAGGATTGTGATTTTTCCTATGTTGCTTTATACAATGTGATCAGCACATCATTGTTGTTAGAACAGGACGATGAATCTACCACTTCACTCATCTACTCGATGTAATTAATAGTGTGAACAAGTCTCACTTTTCCGAGATTCCAGACATCCCAAATTATTCTTCTCTATTTGAATATTATCGTCCAACTCGAAAAGAGTTATGTTATATTTCGGTATTATCATTATATCATTATCATCGAGAGTTCTACTATATTTTGGTATTATAGTTTAGTAAGGAACCTACACAATATTTCAGAACATACCTACTCGTCTTTTAAGGTTCTCCCACACCAGTGCGGGACGGCGGGAGCGGGATGAATGCGGGACGTGTTTACATTGCGAGATATGAGCCTGTTCAATTCGTTCCTGCCTGAACAGGCTCATATCCCGCAATGTAAACACGTCCCGCATTCATCCCGCTCCTGCTCCCGCTTCCGCCGTCCCGCACTGGTGTGGGAGAACCTTTCGGATAGAATTCTTTTACATTTCGGTATTATCACTACTTGAATTGAACATTTTGCTATTTTATTTAGTATGCATTATTGAGTAAGTAAGAAACTTACACTATTTCAGATGAATTACTCATTATTGTCTATCTCAAATAGAGTTTAGGTATTATATTAACTTTAATAATTTTACTTTGGTGAGCTTAATATCTGAGAGAAATAATGAGCGATCTTATGATTAATTTTCGGAACAATTTATCTTTACATCCATAATCTCACTTCGGCTGAACGATTCCAAGCTGGTTCGGCAACGCTGTATATGACCAGCAATAAACGAATGTGGCAAATGGACAAAAGTGTGTACACCGTGTCAGCGGTAAAAAATTACCTGCCACACAAGTGACCTTAGAACCTGCAAGTTCTCGCATCCGTCGGAGTAACTGATGGCTGGGCTTCTCATCACCGCTTCATGTTGATTAGAAGCTACCTGAGTTGTCGTTGTTCTGATTCGGCAAATGAATCTAATAATCTTTCCTTTAACGCTAGGTACGGTTTCTCACTCGGCGAGGTAGCAAAGGTATCGGCAACGTACGCTATAATGTCAATTTACACGCCCTCGTGTATTCCCTGGTTATTTCTGTTGATATTTACTGTGATTTGAAATTATGGAACCACATCTGAAGTCGAGCTTTCAAGAAAGGTGGTATTCGAACTGCCAATCTGCCAAAGATGTTTTCCTTTGAGTTATGAATTTCAGACTTTGGATCGGTCTTAATTTATAAGTAAATTTTAGTTTAAAATTCAGGTTAGGAATTGTACCTCCTTAGTAAGTTAGATAATTATGATTTACCCTCCAAAAAATAAGATAGAGCTTAATATCTAAGAGAAATAGTGCACGATTTTGAGTTATTTTTGGATTAAGACTCGTTTTAATATTGCAAAGGTAAACAATACAAAAAGAAAATTACTAGTGACGTTACTATACTACAGTATTTACCATGTGCTTATACCAAACTAAAATTAAAAGAAGCTTGGAGCCACCACCCTACTTTAACACCGTATTATTGTAAAGTAAGAGACTTATTATACTTCAGATAGATTACACATTATTATCTATTTCGTCGATAGAGTTCTGTTATATTTCCGTATTTATCAATAAGCTTCGATCATAATTATTCTCCTCTATTTGAATATTATCGTCTGACTCGTATAGAATTCTGTTGTATTTCAGTATTATCGTTAAATGTCGATCAGATTCTACTATATTTCAGTATTATTGTCCAATAAAAAGTCTAATCCAACTCAATATTATCGCGGATATCAGTTCTGATTTATTTAAAAATAATTTAACTTACATTAACAAATAATTATTAATATAATTATGACACACACAACCATAATTTAATAATTAACTTACATAAAATTAATACATTAACACATAATTATTAATATAGTTATGACACACACAACCATAATTTAATAATTAACTTACATCAAATTAATACATTAACACATAATTATTAATATAATTTTATGACACACACACCCTTAATTTAATAATTAACTTACATACTGATCAAACTAATCATTTATATTTACTAATATTTAGTTGACTGATGGCAGTAGGTATGTCCTATTATAATTTAGTTTAGGGGTGGTAAGGTTTTATCTCAATTTATAATATATTATGAGTTTTATTAAGTATAGTAGTATAATTTTGAATTACTTTTAAATTCGTGATAAAATGTGTTTTAAGAACTACCATAATACTTCCTTATTATGTTAAATTATTAACACTTTTAAATAACAAATATATAGACTTTACATTTGAGTCTAGTTGATACGTTGTGGTTGCACCGTCTGTTGCGATGATCACAGAGCGATTATGGTTGCCCTACGACTAAACTCCCTTGCGATCGACGCTAGTGCTCCTACCAATAATCGCTCCTTGGAAAGCGGGATGATATAAAACGATTCTAAGCAGTGCTCTGTCATAATCACAGTTATTGTACGTGTATTTTCGTAGATGCTTGAGTATTTTATGAAATTTAATATAATGGTCTCCTCTTTTAAAATATGTGTAAATTATTATTTATAGTCAATATAATTATTTATGCCACATTTTTTCTTCGTTTATTTTATTGCGTGTTCGTGATACATTAATTATTCATTTGTTTTAATTAGTTATTGAAATACATTAAGATTAAAAGAAAAAAATACCACTCCTTAAGAATTACAATTCGCTTGTATATGTAGCGATAAAATATATCATTTATATCTCTTTAAAATATGACATAGTTTAATTAGCTTTGATATTTTTTCTTTTTTATTGAAAGATTCTTAATTAATAAAAATGACAAACATTTATATTAATTAATATCTTAATTTGATTAAGAAAATTTGTATAAATTGAGTGCGGAAATTAATTCTAAATTTATAAATATCCCTTTAAAGTTGCGACGAGTATATTTTTATGCTTATTTCGTCTTCAAATGATCCTTTCTTCAATTATTTTGTTGTAGTTATAAAAGCGTTAGAATCTTTTTTATAATTTTCGGCTTTGTAAGCTAACAGATGATAAGGTGGTTCCTCGGCCACGCTACGGACAGCCAACATCTAGCTAGCTTGGCAGCTTCTGATAATACCTAGCTCCTCTAGAATTTAGAATACATCGTTCATAAGTAAACTGTCTCCAAAAGAACCCCCAACAACTCTCAATTTGACAGATTTTATAACATCTTTTAAGTATAACATCTTTTTAAGGCAATTTTCTAACTTTCAACTTTTTTTAGTTCGAGGGTTTGCGGTGGTTTTGATAACTTTGTTTAAGCTTCTCCTTCTCTATTTTACCTCCTTAGAAATCCAACTGGGAATAAATTCTTCTTAGAGGTTACTCATGTCTTAAGGAAGAAACCTATATCAAAATGTTAACTTCTATAGTTTCGGTCAATTTCGCCCTTCTTCGCCCTCCTAAAGGGTGGAGATTTAAAGAAAATCCTTAAAGGAGGTGCTTCCATCTAAAAAGAAGCTTCCCAAAATTTCTATATTATTAAGAATTGGTCAAACATTTTCACGTTATCTATTATATTATAATCCTATATTATTAATTTTTACGAAAAAAAACCTTGTCTTATTTATAAAATACTACTGATTGACTGAATGACTCATCACAATACCTCTAGAACCACTGGACCTATGATCATAAATATTTGTAGGTACGTTTCACTTAGCCCCTATTACTTTCTTAATAAATCTCTTTACAGTCCGCCTTCATTAATTTTAAAGACGAGGGCCATTAATATGCAAAATTTTCTATGATATTTCTGCGGAAAAATTACTCTACTAAGTTGCAATTTGAAAGTTACTTCCTTATTCGATATACACATTTGAACAAGATGCAATTAATATACTAACAAAGAGATCCTTGCAAACTACATATATTTAAATCATAGATGAGGGGGGAGAGATATTTTTGCTTAGGAAAATAATTCTAATGTTTCTTGATGGTTGTTTATAAACCTATCAAATTAATAATGTACATTAAGAAGATATCCCGTAGCGAAATACACGGCAATTTAGCTATAGCTATAGTACTAGATGACCACACTAGATTTCAATGATTTGTTTATTCGGGAAACGGGTGTATTAGAGTTGAGTGTGTAAGAGCTTCCGCTTAATAATATATACGTAGATATTTTTTCTCTATAATAAATAATATTCTTTACTAATAAAGTATACTGCACTAGTGGTTGTGTTTTGATGACAACTATTAGTTTAAAAGACCTGATTCATTGAACTTATATTACTTGAGGTTTGGTTATTAAAATAAAAGTATTTAAAAAAAATCTTTTTCACTGATGAAGCATTATTGAATCAGAGCTTACGTTAAGAAAAAGCCTGTGTGAGTATAATCAGTGATTGACAGCAGTACAGGTAACTGTTTGTACGTAAATTTTACAATCGCATTTATATAAAATTTAAACCACTGATGATGCTGTATTGGCGCCCTGATTAAAAACTCTGATTGATAAATCTTCATCACTGAAAAATAAATTATTAAAACTTGAACTTGTATTTATTACTAAACCTACAATAAAGTGCAATAAGGTCATTAAGTCAACTCAACTACCCTTAAAAGAAATTTTAAAAATAAAACGCGTACTTGTAATATATATATATATATATATATATATATATATATATATATATATATATATATATATATATATATATATATATATATATATATATATATATGTATGTATATATATTTAAAATTATATTATATTTGTAAAATGCTTTATATATTTAACTTGCGCCTTTTTAGACTTGCATCTAAAAATAAAAAACAAACTTCGGGCCCTATTATACCTAACCCTTGGCCCTATATACATATATATATATTTATATTGATTAAAATCTTTATTTACAAGCACAAGAGTTACAAAACTTTAGCGCAGTTATCATGCCTATCTATGCATGTGCATTGTGCATATACCACAAAAAAAATTAAATTAAATAAAAGAAATGCATTTACAGTAATTTACAAGTGATGTAAAGATATTTTAAAAAAATACGGCATTCTTGAATTACATTTCTTAAATAAAATATTAGTCAAAAGTATCTAAATCTATTTGTAAAGAATTTTCTTAGCGACCCTATTTCATGTTATTTAGAGAAATAGCTTATTGTAATTTCGGTATATTAATAGTACCCATATAGTTAAAAAGATTAATAATAATTATATTTTAGGTATATTAATAGTACCTATATATAGTTAGTAAGATGAATAATAATTATAATTTCGGTATATTATACTTTTCCCATATAGTAAATTAGATGAATAATAATTATAATTTAGGTACCTAAATATAGTTGATAAGATTAATAATAATTTTAATTTCGGTATATTAATAGTACCTATATAAGTTAAAGAGATGAATAATAATTACAATTTCAAATAGATCCTTAGTGTGAATAACCAAAATTCAGAAAAATGACCAAAATCATTGAAATATACTAGTAACATCATGTGTAAATATGTACAATTAAGTAAATTGCTTATAGTTGACGTATTTATTATTATGTTATCTTTCATCTTTATTAATTCAAGTAAAATGTTATAATTAAAAACGTCAAATCTTTAAATTTAAGATAAAAGCTTTATTTATTTTTACATTCTATATATTATTGGAACATTAACTTTTCCTGTTAGTTACAGGGGTACTTTATTAATGCTAAATAGAATAACACTTAATTGAAAACTAAATTTAACTTAAATTAGAAACATAATATAAACATAAACATTCTACTCAATATAATAAAAAATCCTATTATGAAAATAAAAAAAATTGTCCTTAGCTGTAAAGAAACATTTAGAAGGGTTTAGAAAATAGAAAATAATTTTATCTACGATTGATAGGAAATATAAACATATTATCTCTGTTAAGATGCATAGAAAGTGATTATTTTTGTAGCTCTATTCATTGCGCATGCGCGTTCATAATGAGGTGAAGAGTTCCTCTTTTTTTTCCGCCTTAGGTCCGAAAAAAAGAGGAATTTTTCACCTTAACGCACGATTAGCGAGTTTATTTACATTCTAATTTGCTGTTTGTTTAATTAAAGTAACTGTTTATATCGAGTTTTTGGAGAAACAATGACTGATTTAAGTGATTATAAAGAAAATGAGAAGAATTATACGCCTTCCGAAATAATTAATTCGGCACAAAATACAACTAATGAATTAATGTCATCTTTATCAAAAGAGAAATACGAACTTACATACAGGAAATTTATTAATTTTTTTCCGTATTTACTTATTTTTAAAATCCAACAATCGTATAGATAAAGTACGGTACGCAACTCGTGCGAAAACTGCATTTTGCATGCGAGTGCGGAGTTTGCACCCGAGCGACAGCGAGGGTAGTAAAACCACACGAGCAAAGCTACTTTCCGCACTAGACGCGTAATGTACTATAAACTTAATTAATTAATACACATTAATGCACACACACACGCACACACATATATTATTTAAAATTTTGTCTCTACATTGCTCCGAATTGCAAAATTTTCGGATACTTTTTCAATTCATCCGAATCCGACCTTAACTTTTTTGATATCTGCATGTGCGCCACCAGTCCGACATTATTGACGCAAAACTGGCTGAATGAAATCCATTCATTTTTATGCAGTGGTGTGCGTCGTCGACAAATATTGAGTAAAACCAAAGTTAATAACAATTATTTTTTTATATTTTTTTAAAAAAAAAAACACTATAAAAATTTGGTTGGACCATTGTGTGTTCAATAACAACAATAGTGATTATTGATTTTTTAAAAACACTATTTTTGTCACTTTCTTTGTTAACGTTTGCGCAGTTATATATCTTCATGTGTATACATCTTACTTTTTCATAGGTTTTTCTTTAAATTAATTCTGAACTGATTTGATAGCATTTACTTTTCTGTTTTGTTTTATATTGTACGAACACTCTTGAGACGTAGATTGATATTATTTTAGGCCTGAATACTGAATATGCCCAGGTATAGGCGATAAAGGGGAAAAAAATAAATTTTAAAAAATTAAAAAAAATTTTGTTGTTTTAATTATTCATCACTTTAGACTAAATAGAGGAAAATTACAATACTAATAATATTTAAGGTTTTTTATATTTTTATACGCTCGATTATGATCAGTGTTTAATTAATTAATAACATGTTATTGATCATGCCTAATGATAAAATAGAAATTTGTTGAGCGTAAATAATGTCCGAAATGCGATTCTGGGGTATTTTGCTTTCTTAATAATGGAATGAACGATGTATTATACTGCCCTGCTTTTTTTTTATATAAAATTTCTGGAAACTTAACTATTTAGGCATTCAATTTATGTGCTTGGCCTACATAATAGTTGGAAACATAGCCACTGATCCCTAGCATGAGCCCCGCGTAGAGCGCAGGGTGAAGGCTAATATATTATTTATCAAATTTGATGTAAAAAAAAAAATAATAATAATAATTATAATTTATTGTTATTGATGAAGTTATGAGAAAAACAAATATGAATAAAAATCAGTTTATCAGTTATAAAAAAAAAATATATATATATATATATATATATATATATATATATATATAAATTATTAATAAAATTAATATATTAATGTGTAAATTTTATATTAATTTTTTTTTTACTTGTTAAAATTTTATGAAAAATATTTTGAGTATTTATATTTTGGTTTAGGGGTAGGTGTATTTTATGAAGGGCATTGAAGTCGCTGGGGAAGGGCGGAGTATGTATCTATATAACTTGGCACCCCGCCCTTCCTTCTTTACACCTACCCTTAAACTTCTATACTTCAATAATTTCACTTATTTATAACCTTTCAAGAAATACTGTTTTAACTTTTTAAACTTTAAAATAATATAGTTTTAAAGTAAATTCAATTAAATATAATATTTAAATTTATTTTTTTTGTAGTATTAACCTTATTTATATTGGTTACTTTGTAAATTATAGCTCATTTTCAAATTAAATATTTTGAAGCAGTTACTTTTATATAAATTTATTATAGATATTTATAAATTTCAAATAGCCTATGACTGTCTGATTGACTGAACACGATACGTCATGAACCATTGGACATGTGACCGTGGAATTTAATAACTTCCACTTAACCACTAAGGGGACAATACGAAATATGTTTAAGATCCTCTATCTTTATCTTGATAAAATATGGTGGTTATTTGTACGCAAAATTTGACTTGGCAATATCTCCGGAAATAATTGCATAAGAACAATGAAATTTGGAATTTAGCTTCCTCTTCTAACATAAAAACACTTTAGTGAAAGGGGTTTCCAACCGGCCATTTAGTTAAAAGTTGGTGGTCCTATACGTATTTGAATCGAACTCCCTTCACTATTAAAAATAAATCACACAATTATTTACTTTAAACGAAAACAATCAATATTGAAGTAAAAACTCTAAGTTTAAGTAAAAGTAAAAAAACAAATTTTTTTTATTCATCAAATTATTTATTTATAACCACCTTATTTGTTAAAAGTAAAGTTTAATTTTTATTTATTTATTTTATAACAATATATTTTTTTATAATGCAATAAAAATGTTAAATGTTTAAATTTAAAATCCTTACTTCATTTTTTTTTTACATTTATATTTCTAATGTTTCATAGTTTTTTTCTTTTATTAATTTACCATTGCGAATGTTATTTCCTTGTAATTTAAAATGTTAACACTTCTAGTTACATTTAAATAAGTTTTTTTTATCATACACACACACACACACACACACATATATATATATATATATATATATAAACTGTCATGTAATATTTACTTTATTAACTTCCTTCACTTTTTTTTTAATCTAATAGAGAATTATATATCACGAATAAAAAAATATATATAATAATATATATATATATATATATAATAATATATATATATATATATATATATATATATATATATATATATATATATATATATATATATATATATAATATTTTTTTATTCATGATATATAATTCTCTATTAGATATAAAAAAAAGTGAAGGAAGTTAATAAAGTAAATATTACATGAAAGTTGAAATCAGTTAATTGTTTAGTGGCATAAATATGTTCGTACAAGAACAGACAGTAAACAAGTACAGAAAGTAAAATTTACGGTGTGTACATTCAGTTTTCTGGGATTAATATACCTAAAAATGTTAAAATATTAATCGTCCTACCATGTATTTACCTAACATACATAGCTAATTTGAATGTTAAATTTAAAAAAAATAAAAATAATTAACCTACACATATAAGTTTTGCACCATAAATATTTAAGCCTGTTTTTGAGAATAATAAAATTATAAATCTCTTTAATTAAGCCTATTAGAGGGATGAACATATTTTAAAAACCACTAACACTACAAATTAATACTGTTTTTTTTTTTTATTTTTGTTCAATATAGAATAAATTTATGAGCTTATAAAATACACATTTTACGTAAATTATACGAAATTGAAGATCTACTAAAGAAACTATTTTGTGACACAGCACGCTATTTCTGTTTCTTAAAGTAAATTCTTAGCTGGATATTTTTACTGTGGAATAATTTTAATATATATATATATATATATATATATATATATATATATATATATATATATATATATATATATATATATATATTTTTTTTTTTTTTTTTTTTTTTTTTTTTTTTTTTTTTTTTAATAGTAAGAGGTTACACTTTTTTTTCAGTGTTATAAATGTTACACTATAATTTATAGTTACCGAGTAACTTTAAAACTATTATGAATAACGTAAATTATACGAAATTGAAGATCTACTAAAGAAACTATTTTGTGACACAGCACGCTATTTCTGTTTCTTGAAGTAAATTACTGTGGAATAATTTTAATATATATAGGGTAGGGCGGTGTAAGACGCCATACTTAAGACATTTTTGTAAATTTCTGCCACATTTATAGGAATATCAAATTATATTATACGTAATAATAAAAGTATAACCTTCTTTTTCTTACTATTATTTACTTATTGTTGCAGTCACTGAACAAATATGTTTGTTTTGCATACATATATAACTCCCGAAAGTGGCATCTTTCCCACATAGGGTGGGAAAGATGCCACTCGTTATTGGGGTAAGCTGCCACAAAACTTTATTAATTCAACAAGAGCTGGCATGCTTTCTATGATGCCATTTTTACTGTTAATTATTACTAAAAGCATGTCTTAGACAAAGCAGCCTTTATTTTGTAGAATTATGTAAATAAATCAATCCTCATAAATAAAAATAAACTAATATAATGTGAGTAAAAAAGTTACCAAATAGTACATTAAATGTTTTAATGAGTATGACTATTTCTAAAATCTAAATTATTATCTAATTAATAAAAAAATAAAAATAAAAATGGTTAAAATAGACTGCCAATTGGTGTGGCATCTTACCTCACTAACGAAGTGGCATCTTACCCCAAGGTAGAGGGGTAAGATATCACCAACGAATCTGACCACATAACAAGAGATCAAAGAATGTTGGTACAGTTTAAATATTAAAATCTTATTGATGACTAAGACTATAGTACATATCCATAAAAATATTACCTAGAAAATATTTTAATTCATCAGTCATTATTAAGCATGAGTTATACCAAAAAGGTAAATAATGAACTTAGTCAAATTTTAGAAAAACGGATTGAAGATGGAGTGGTAGAAGCGTTGCTCTAGAGATATCTTCCATAATTAAAGGTTAATCAACTATAATTAATGCGTCCTAGCGGTCTATATGAGAATTATTAGCAAGTGGCGTCTTACCCACCCTTACCATCTTACCCCGCCCTACCCTATATATATATATATATATATATATATATATATATATATATATATATATATATATACATATATATATATATATATATATATATATATATATATATATATATATATATATATTAATAGTAAGAAGTTACACTTTTTTTCAGTGTTATATAAATGTTACACTATAATTTATAGATACCGAGTAACTTTAAAACTATTGTGAATAACTGACTAAAAACCTTAAACTACTAATGTACTCATATTGGTTTAACCATCCGTTTTTATGTATATTCGACTTTGACCAAGTATTAATTTTAACGGTGTTCTGCCAAACGTCTTTGATCAAAACTATATTATAATTAGCTCGCTTCCAAATAAAGCAAATAGTAAAAGGCGTATTCTAAAATCGAGGAAACGGACGTTTGACAATGGGAATACCAAACATAGGCAAGATCGAGTCGATTTGTCTTGGCATAGCTGTAGATCGGGGCAACTCGTGCACCGATCACATACAGAACATCTACTTGCTACCGAACTTGACAAGGGGTCCTCGCCTTCATCTATCAGACCGCCTACATGTATCAATCAGTCATCAGTCATCAGTCATCGTTCTCCACTTTTAAAACCTATTCACAACAGGTACGCCTTAAAAAAAAGAACAAGAAAATATTTTATAGCATCTAATCAATCTTCTTAAGGATCTCCTTGTGTAGGGTTTCGATTGTCGCTCATTCACCATTGTAGGTATCTTGTTTTATATATTTATTAGTGGAAATATTTACTTACCAAAAGAGATCTAATTCAAAATAGAAATATTTTATGATCACGCATATAATACGAACCAGGTGCATGTATATCTTTCACATAGGATGTAAACGCGTGTACATAATGCATATACGAATTAAATGTGTATGGATCACGCACATACGATGTTAATAAGTATCCAGCTTTTTCATAGTACCGGTTTTTGCATCTTCTTTTCATTGAAAGATCCCGCTTGCGATGCCAACTATGTGTTAACAGCTTTTTTCGATGTTTGGCATCTAACGAACACATACTTTTCTAAAACTTAGGTTGTTCAGACACTATTTAATGAATTGAAGTGTTATAAATGGTGAATATCCGTTTTCATTTTACAACATTCTGCTAAAAAAAAACTGAAAAAAATCATTAATTTAATTAGCAACCGTTGAAATAATGAATTGAAGTGTTATAAATGGTGACTATCCTTTTTCATTTTATATAACATTCTGTTAAACTAAACTGGAAAAAATCATTATTTTAATTAGCAACCGTTGAAATAATGAATTAAAAGTAAATTAATAATGTACGGTTTTATAAAAATAAAACATAGTTAAACCAACTGATTTCGTTAAATATATTTACAACATCAGAGTTATTCTAGACCATACTAGAACTTAAAATCTTAACATAGTGAAGTTTGAAATAGGGATAATTCAGGAACTAGATGCAGGAGCTTCATTTTTACGAGAAAATAGAAAAGGCCTCAAGGATTGGGAACAAAATGGGGTTGAGATAATTATATCAGTAAGTGACACATGTTGTACATTCAGGTAAGGATAAAAAGGTTCTACTAAAGGCTCCCATACACGGTCATTGATTGTAATTAGTAATTTGGTTTTTTAAATACCCTTCAAGTCTTGTCTTACAACTTTTTTTTTTATGCAATATTGTCTAGTTATTAATGATGCTTCAGTTATTACGTATATTTTTGTTTTTTAGTCTTTTCTCAAAATTGTTTTTCAATATTATCTATTTTTTGTTATACATAAGTGCAATATGTGTATTTTTTTATTTTTAGGTATTAATTTAATGTCTTAGTTGAATATTTTTACTCTTACTTTAATGTACAAAACCTTTTACCTGTGTCACTTACTGATAATCCTTCCAACTCCATTTTGTCCCCCACCTTAAGTCCTTTTATTTTCTCTTAAAAATTTAGTTCCTACCTCTATAGTTTCTAGATTATGCCTATTTTAAACTTCACTATATTAATTGTAAGTTCTAGTATAGTACCTACATAACCCTTTGATAATGTATTTTACAAAACTAGTCAGTTAAACGAAGTTATTTTTTATTAAACCAAACCTTAGGTACTAATTTTGGCACTTCTTTAGATTGTTACTTTCCTTATAAAAAAACAGAGGGAAGTAACAATCAAAAGAAGGTGTACGGAATGTACTTCTCTAGACTGTTACTTCCCTTATAAAAAATACGTGTGGTGTCGCGGGACACCCGGTAGGAACGAAGTTCCTTACATTTTTCATTAAATATAAATTATAAAATTACACTGCTAAGTACGTATACATTGCTAACTACTTATACATGGTGGAGTTAGAAAAGAGGCAAAATTAAAAGTAAGTAACTGTTTGTACCTAGCAGAGTTAAGGAAAAATTAAAAGAAAAGCATTATTTCTATCATCATTATTAGTCTTACAATAAATATTATTGAATATAAGAAATAAGTTGATGATGATGAGTTTATTATAGTTAAAGAGTATGTTTGTTAAAAGATGTTGGATTGAAATAAGACTGTTGTCTACCTATCCGGACTACTAATTTAAAATATTATAAAATATACCTCTTCCCTACTCTAAAGCTTCTGCTTGCATCAGGTTGAAATTTTACATGCCTGTTTCAATTGTACCTACTTTAGACAATGTGTAAGAAGTTTTTTTAAAATTGTTATACGTTAGAACGGAAGATATTGGTAAAAACGTTGTTTTCTTTATTTTAAACGTTTAGGTCCACTTTAATAAATTTAGCAATCTTTATCACTTCATACCAGTGTCAGTATTCGTTTTACTAAAAGCATTATTCAAAAAAGTTGTTTGTCTCAATAAGTAGATGAAGTTAGATTTTTTTCTTGGATTAAGAACGCTGTATTATAATAATATACCTAATATATTGAAATAAGCGTCAGCACTGATCAATTTAACTTTTAACAAGACCGTGATTATGTTTTCTTATATTTACAAAACCAAGTGATATTTTGACAAATAACAAAACTAAACTAAACAAGTCAAGGAACAGGCTTCCTTAATAACACTTTTTCCCGTCTTAAGATTTTTGAAGCTTACGTTTACGCGAGCGTTGCGCGCGAACGCTTGGGCGGATAACGTTGTCCAACGAACTTAGCCTGGGCATTGGTAAAATGAACCTGTGAACCAAATTTCAACTAACTCGGTGATCTTTTACTCAAGTTATTGTCATCGGTAGATTTTGTGACGGATTTTGCGTGACGAGGATTTTGGTCGTTTTTTCGGATTTACACCCGGGCTCCAGAACGTGCCTTAAGGAACTTCGTTCCAATAGAAGTGTAATATTCCTTCAACCCAAAGTACATTGAACTAAACTTCCCTTTGCCGTAATAGTTATTTAGTCAAATCATTTATATTCTAAAAAAAAAAAATAATAAAAATAGGGGGTGACAATCTAAAGAAGTACCCTAATATTATTCTAATTCATCATCTAAAGTTGTGTGCACACTTTTTTCCCATTCTTATGCCTATTATTTAAAAAATTGTATCCATTTCCTCACCATAGAATCACTGCGTTTGCACCATAAAGATCACAGAATTGTCGGTAAATTGTAATATACCTTTAGTGCTCCTCTCGATCCGAAAGCGTATTGCAGACCTTTATTATCAATTTCTTCATTTTAGGTTTCTGTACAAAGTACAAAAAGAAACCTTATATAACGGCTCTGTCTGTCTGTCTGTCTGTCTGTCTGTCCGTTGGTGTCTGTCCGTTGCTTGTTTCAATTCATAAACTACTATAGCTAGAAACATGAAATTTGGCACACAAGTGCATCTCGGCATTTTAGACAACTGGACACATTTTGGATTTTTCACACTTAATATTTTTAAGATGGCGGCCAATATGGTAGGCGATTAAAAAAAAAGTTTTTAGTCACCATGACATGTTATATATCAATTTAAAGGTCTTGAAATGCAGAAAAAGAATATGGAACTATTAAAATTTCACACGTAATATTTTCAAGATGGCGGCCAATATGGCGGGCGACTAAAAAAAGTTCTTAGTAACTATGACATGTTATATATCAATTTAAAGGTCTTGAAGTGTAGAAAAATAATATGCAATTATTAAAATTTTGCACTTAAAAGTTTCAAGATGGCGGCCAATATGGCGGGTGAATGAAAACAAGTTTTTAGTCACCATGACATGTTATATATCAATTTAAAGGTCTTAAAATGTAGAAAAGGAATATGCAACTATTAAAATTCACATAATATTTTCAAGATGGCGGCCAATATGGTGGGTGACTAAAAAAAGTTTTTAGTAACTATGACATGTTATACATCAAATTAAAGGTCTTGAAGTGTAGAAAAAGAATATGCAATTATTAAAATTTTCAAGATGGCGGCCAATTTGGCGGGTGACTAACGTCGTTTTAGTTACCATATCATGTTATACATCAATTTAAAAGTCTTTAAGAGTAGAAAAAGAATATTACTATTAAAATTAGTGTAATTATATTATACTTAATAATTTTAACTTTAATGTACAGAAACTGGTGATTATCGCCCCACGTACTTACGTGAAGCGCGCCTTACTTGTTTTTTACACTAACCACGAGGCTTACTCAATAATAAGCTGCGGCATCAATGCGAAACCCAGTCAGTGCAAATAGCGCTTTCCACGTACACGAAAAGAGTTAGAAACGGAACTTACCGTCTGAATGTCTGTTTATACAAATAATTCCGTAGGTAAACAAACACATTCATTCGTATAATCTTATTATTAAATGAGATCAATTATGAAAAATAATTAAAAGTAAATGAAATTCTATAAGTAAAACATGATGTTTTTATTATACTAAATATTTTTTTAAATAAAACCAGTTTCTATACCTGTTTAATTGCGGTTATCGAAAATGAGCTAGTAATTTACAAACTTTATTTTTATAACTTACTTTCAGTTATTTCTTTAAATTCTCTGTCGAAAGCACAAACGTGTAATTAATGTTTGAAAGAGCTTTTTAGATCAGGTTTTGTGTAGGATAAATGCTTTTTTACACCTCTTAAACTTAAATGCGGGTCCACTTTCACACACACCACACGTGCCACGGTACTTAAAAAAACTTCTTTTATATATATATATATATATTTATATATATATATATATATATATATATATATATATATATATATATATATATATATATATATATATATATATATATATATATATTCTTTATTTTTCATGAAAACAAAAAATCGGTCAGACCACATACTGTGAGTATGGAATGCAGAGTTTGTTGCCTTAAACTCTAACTCTGGTCTTGTTAGTTTTGGGTTTCCTCGTGCCTCTGTGTCTTACTAAATTTATCTGGGCAATGACATTTACAGTCAACACATTTTTTCCCATACTATAATGAACAAATAAAAACAAAGTAACTGAGTTTTTTTTTTTTTTTTTTTTTTTTTTTTTTTTGTTACTTCTTATCTGATAGATGGTCATTTTAAAAAAAAAAAATTTTAATTTTAATTTTTAGATTTATCAATATTTCGCCCACTCCCTGGGTATCTTCAGGCCTAAAATCACGATAATAATATTTGTTATTAATAATTTATTAGATAATATTTATGTTACATATTTTAATAAGTGTTAAAACCATTCAAAAACAAATGTAACTTATCAATGAAATAACATTTAAACACAAATTTAGCTTATACCGTTTAAAAACTTTTTTTTATACCATTTAAGAGTAGAGTAGTGATAGGTTTTTTAAGGTGTGAATATCAGTTTATACCATGTTAATCTGAGACGTTTCGACCCTAGAAGCTCAGCTTTAGTCAGTTTTATTAATTAATGATGTTTTTAGTAATGTAGAAAGTAAAATACTAACATGTTTTTCTCAATGAGAGAGCGTAAAAAAAAAATATATATATATATTTTATCTACGATTAATACGAAATATAAACATTGTATCTCTGTTTAGATGCGTAGAAAGATTCTTCGTACTTGTATTCATTGCGCATGCGCGTTTCATAATTCATCTTTTTTCCGCCCTAGTGTGGTAAAAAAGAAGAATTCTCCACCCTAACGCACGATTAGCGAGTTCACTGTCGCTCGGGTGCAAACTCCACACTCGCATGCAAAATGCTACTTTCCACACTAGACCCGTAATGAACTATTTAAAAAAAAAACATGTTTATATTTTTAAGTTGATGGATGGTTAAGGTGTGGTAATGAATGATAAACACTTAGTTTTTTCCCCATTCTGAGGCGTTTAGTTTACCCTTTTCTACGGTCATATTCAATCATGTTAATTTTATTGTTCTAAAATAAAAATAAAAATATATATGAGTTATAATTATTATATATTTTCTTATATAGCTAAATTAAAGTTTGGATAAATAATTGACAATAATTTTAAATTAGAAAAACCAATTCATCTAAAAATGTTTTGTTAATTAATAATAATAATATAATGAATAATGTATTACTTTACTTACAAGTATTATGCAGTTGTGTTGTTTAACAGTTACTAAATAATTTTATAGGATGTAATCTTAAAAATTGATTATCTATCAATGAATCTCAATAGAAAATTTCTTTTTATAGAGATAAGGGTCTGCTGATGTGTCAATTTTATTTAAAAACATATAAAACGTCTATTTACTTGTTTTTTATCCATCATTTTCTTGATGAATCGTCACTACATATAACTGTATTTTATGTTTACTCAAATCTTTCGTATCATAATTATACTTATTTGTTTTATTTATTTACTAAATTGTGATTGATATTTTATTTTTATTTTATTATTCATTTTATTTATTTATTTTTTATTTTTATTAATTTATGTTTTAATTTTTAAATATCCAAAAATACACGAATAAAACTTATTTTATATCTTTCATATCTACTTTACGATTCATGTTGTAGCTTGTTTTATAAAAATAGTTTGTTACATCCTCTTTTATTCTAGAGGTACGGTTTGAAATCAAATTCCGTTGTTCAGATAGTATGTTTTATCTCCAATAGGGACGAAAAGTAACTTTTCAGGGCTAGTTTATAGGTAATAATGTTGGTCTTTTCATCCCCGTTCTTAAAAAGGGGGAAATAATGTGAAAAGAGGGAAATAATGTAAAAAGGGATTATAATCCACGTTCGCCAACCTAATTATTTTGTAAATAGTAGAGATTGAATGGCAAATATAGTGAATTGACTGAAATCAGGTTGGCAACACTGCTTTAAAACTCCCAGCTCTATTGCGAGTCATTCTACGATGCTTTGTTTACTTTTGTTTAGCTTTCGTTGAACTTTTTTTTACTTTAAAAGTGATTATTAATTGTTTTAAATAATTTATATTTTTTTTTATTTGTGTATATTTTATTATTCGTTTCATAAAGAAATACAAATGTTTTCTTTATTGATTAAATCTTATACAGCGCTTTTTCTGGAGATAAAATTTTGTATGTACCTCGAGAATAAAGCATTATTATTCCCTTGTTATAATTATATCCCTCGGCTACGCCTCGGGAGCTAATTGACATTAATTATCGGCTTCGCCTCGGGATTTAGTTGCCTTGATTCGGAATCAGCCTTCGGCTTTGCCTCAGGAATCAACTCAGTCACGCGGGAAATAATATCTTACATTATTCCCTATGTGCATAAATAACTATTATGGCATCAAAACGTTTGTTTAGGGATCCTTTGCGACATCAGTGATCATTCAAGTTCAAATCGTGTGTGAAATAAAAGCCCATTGCACTGATGATTATATTTGATTGCATCAAGGCATTTTTATTAGGGATCCTTTGCAAAATCAGTGCTTGTTCGTGTTTCATTGACATAAAAGTAACAATAATATTGTTTATATTGAAATTTGTAACTCAATCTTTTTGAACTGGAGTCCTGTGTCCTGTAGGATCACTTAGCCTAGATGAACTCCTGAATAAGTCAGTATATTTTTCTATTTTATTCTCCTGTTTCTATATATTATTATGCTAAGTAATAAGACAGTATAAAGGTAATATTAGCGCTGTTTTTGCAACATGAAGATGACCATTTAAGGATCGGTTGTATAGTGGAACAACCAGGTCGATATATCATACTACATGAGGCTTAGAAACAAACCAGTTAACTGTGGCGCCATCTCTTACTTCTTGTTCTTTCTAGTGCCTTCTACATATTATTTCCCTTTCTAAGAGTTCTTCGAGCATGTAACTTCTTATCGCTAATTATCGTCAGTTACTACTTCATTTTTTTCTTCATAAAAAATAAGATACCTTTTAATAATACAGAGAGAGAAAAAGATAATATAACATGTTATTTTCTTCTGCAAATGTCAACCTTGTAAGTTTTGACATTCATGACATTAGATAAATTCATAAAATATAAATGATAATGAAATGAGATAATTTTTTTTTTACACTTAATCTCGGTATAATAATATTGTGGAATGTAACCAGGGTAAATGGACAATTTGACTAGTGGTAGAGGTTGACTTACCTTGGACACATCTATGGCTAATAACACTGATATGATAGCTGGTGAAGGTGGCAAGCTTGTAAATGGCCCCCATACACGATCCAACATTTTGCGCAAACATTTTTGCCCAAACCTGATGTCGGGCAAATTTAGGCCATACACGTCAACATCATGTTTGCGCAAACATCAAACCGCTCCATACACGGTCAAAATGTTTGCGCAAAAATTTTGACCGTGTATGGGGGCCTTAAGATAGTGTTACCTCTGATAAATAGTATCACAGAAATAATTTCCGCTCTCCCAGGAATCCTAGGAGTTGTGCTGGGGCACCTCCCAACATTACCTAAATGCGAAGGGCTGTAATCACTATGGAAAATCACTCATGCTTCCTCAAAATCATTCATTTGTCAGTTAAGAAAGATTACAAACCATGAAAACGTATTATTGGGAATTCGCTAAGAAAACATATAACCTTTACGATAGGTTTGTACTGGAGTGATGCGGTTGCTATGAAGGTTTACCATGAGTTGTTAAGACCCATTAAACAAGAAAAACCCCTGACTCAAAAAGAAGGATGGGATTTTCTCTTATCTTGGACAATTGGCAAACCAACTATGGCTGATAACAATGATATAAAAGCTGGTGAAGACAGCAAGTTTACTAAAATAGTGTTGCCAGACTCCGCTGTCTAAAGAAGACTTAATTCCTTGTGCTCAATTAGAAGCATCGAGTAGCCATAACAATTCTCCAGTCGGAAGAATTAATCCCAATCTTTTAACTTCACTCCTAATCTATTTATATAACTCTATTAAATTTCACTATACAATTGTATAAAAGTATATACATATATGTATAAAAATACCTGAAAATAGCTCTAATTGCTTCCGTATTTGCTTTTTAAATACTTTGATACAGCTAGTTAAGTAAAATTGTGCATCAAAATACAAATTTAAAATATTATTATGTTCCAAATATATATCACTGATTCAGCCTGGTTTAAGTGCTCATACAATGATACATATATAATGAATAATATCATTTTTAAAGGTGTCTTCAGGGGTAATAAACACGTTGTTTAAATTCTTTATAAATGGCGATATTTCATCCCTTGTTTGGGATATTTTCAAACTTTCTGGAGTTGCCTGCTGTTCCTCTCATAATTTAAAGTTAAAAGTTATTTCTTTACTGTAATTAAAGTTGTCAAAAATAAAAAAGATCAACCTAGGAACAGCCTGAAGCTGAGTCCACGAGCTCTAGTAACTGACTCTAAATGAATGAATAATGATAATAATAATAATAATTACATATATATACATAGATATAACACTAGCTGGTATTGCACACCAGTGTATAAAAATTAATGGATTTCGTTGAGCCATTTTTTGCCACTATGGATCAGAACATCATTAATAAATTATTACAATTAGAAAGGTATTCAAGTATTGCAGATCAATAAACAAAATAACATTTGTATTAGCTACACATTCCATATAAAAATGACATTCATAAGCTAACCGAGTGAATCTATACACATAGATTATTTCGTCCATAAAAATGGAGATTAACATTAAATTTATTACTTCCATATAGGTTCTTTATGAATCGGCCAGTGAAAGTCCTTCTGGAACCCCCCAAAAAAACTTGACTACCTTGAATAAATAAATATATAAATAAATAAATATATATATATATATATATATATATATATATATATATATATATATATATATATATATATATATATATATATATATATATATATATATGTATATATATATATATATATATATATATATATATATATATATATATATATATATATATGTATATATATATATATATATATATATATAATTATATACATATATATTTATAACAAAAATACGATAACTTGATGGTATTTACCTTATATAATAAAATTAAGTTGTTATTGATGTAACATCAAATGTTTAACCCATATAAACCATAATCAATTATAATTTTGTTGTTGAGCGTTTTTATTGCGTACAGATGTTTTATTGAAAATATAGTTAGGGAGGATTTAACATCATAAAATCTATTGCAAGGGTCATAACATTTCGTTTTAATGGCTATATTCGTACATTTAAACGATATCTGTACATATAAGAAACTTACTTTAAATTTATTTTGTAAAATGCTTTTTATTTTCTTAAAAGCGTTTTACTGGGTAACTCTATACTCTTATGTATACTCTTTATGCCATTAGTAGGTATATGCTAACATACTCTATACGCATTATTTTCAAACAATATATATATATATATATATATATATATATATATATATATATATATATATATATATATATATATATTTATATATATATATTAAATATATATATATGTAGAGCAGTTAGCTCTGCCAGGATCGTCATATAAATGGGCAGCTATTTATGTGAAGGACTGTTAATTGTGTATGTCAATTGTATGGTTTATACAGCTGTTTGTGCGACACACTTACCCTGTGTCATGCATCACATATACGGCTTGCCAAAGGGCCTATACAGCTGTTGGCGCGACACATTTACCCCGTGTCATGCATTACATATACGGCTTGCCAAAGGGCCTATACAGCTGTTGGCGCGACACACTTACCCCGTGTCATGCATCACATATATGGCTTGCTAAACAGCCTATACAACTGTATAAGCCCTTTTACAGGTCAAGGTCTTACGCTGTTGTGCCAAGGCGGTTGGTCCTTAAATTATTTTTGTTAACTCCAAATTTTTGAAAATTGCCTTTTTGTGTTGTTTACTGAATTACGTACCAGAGTGATATACTACATTGCTTTGCAAAATTCCTAATCCAAATATCCCTATAATTTAATTTAAATACACGTCTTGTGGGTAGATTTCTAAGATGATCATAACCTTAGATGGTACAACTATTTGTCTTTCAAATTGATCACCTTGAAACATATAAAATTTAAAACTTTAATTGCCCTTAATCAGCAAATATTATATAAATTGTTTTTATCTCCAGTAGGGAGAAACAGTTATGATTTTGAATTAGTTTAGAGGCTAAAGTAAGTCTTTTCATCCCTGAGCTCAAAAAGTAGGGAGAAAAAGTAAAAGTAAGGCAAAAAAGTAAAGATTGCAACTTAATTATTTTATAAATAGTAGAAAATATATGGCTAATGTAATGAAGTTGTTGAAATCAGGTTGGCGACACTTGCTTTTTCGACCATGTTTATCTTTGTTTATAACCTGCATCTAAATAACCTTCTATTTGAGTTTAATTCCAATTCTTATTTGTTTTTTTTATATTGAATCTCTTATATCTGCTATTAAAAGTGCTAATAATTATTGTTATATATTAAAATAATAAATTAAAACTGTGCAATGGACGAAAATGTGTATTTTCTTCCTACTGGAGATAAAATATTGTATCTACCTCGTGAGTAAAGTGCCATTATTCCCTTCGCGATAATTATCTCCCTCGGCTTCGCCTCGGGATTTAGGGACCATGGTTCCTTCGGCTTCGCCTCAAGAACCAACTTTTTCGCTCAGGGAATTATGGATTACTTTACTTCCTAGGTGCATAAATAACTATTTTAAAATCGTCTTTTTCTATGTTATTATTTACATTAGGGTTATATAGCTCTGTTGGGGAAAAAAACAATTTGAACCAGCTGACTGCTTATACAATACGTTTTACCGTTACCATTTTGCTTTATCGTCTTCGGATATATAGGAACTTTGTTCGGGTATTAAAAAATCATAAATGCAATAGCCAGTACTATTTATAATATATGAACAACGGCCTATTTTTAATCACTTTAAAAATACCAACTCTTAATTTGTACTTTTTAACTTCTCTCATTTAGAAATATTTTAAAAATATGGCATATTTTTATTTGCGTATGTTTGAAAGTGTGGACAATGTCAGAAGTATTGTTACCTTCTAGTTTAAAGATAAGTATAAATTAAGGCCAGCAGTTGAATTTTCTATTGTTGAAGGTTTCAAATAGTTGGAGGACTGTAATAGGCATCGACAAGTCATTTCACATATATGAATAGTAACATACCTTTTTACTTTCACATATAGTATGTACAGAGAGAAATTATTTTTTACTTAGAAAGTATTTATTATGAGATTGTATTTATTGATTTACTCTTTTTGAGGTCCCTTATGTCCAAAAAAGGTTTTTTTTTTTAAAAAAATAAATAAATAAAAAAAATATCTGTTAGTCGTCTGAAAAGAATCGTAGAGCTAAAACTACTGTACTCATTTTTCCCGAGGCGAAATTAATTTTAGCTGTAAATTTTGGGGGCACTACTCCCCAAAAATTAAAAAAAAAATCTCGAAATCGGTTCTGAGGATTTTGATTAAAATGAGTACAGACCATTTTACTTTACAGGGTGACCCGCGATAAAATGTCATAACGAAACTGGCTAATTCTATGGGTCAAATTCAACAAAAAAATCTCGAGTAAGCATATGCCCATTTCTCAATAGTTCTCGAGATATCGATTTTTTTTTTTTTTAAGTGTTTTATGAATTTTCAAAAAAAATGCCTAATATCTCAAAAACTAAATGGAAGAGAGAAATTGGGCTAAGGTACAATTTTAAAGAGCGTAAAAAAAAATTTAGATAAATTTCTCATTTATTTTCAAATTATCAGCTGCTTAGCATCTTTTAAGTCCTGTTACATTTGAAAATTTGGATTTTTTTTAAATTCGACCACGATATTCTTGAGCATTCTACTCTTAATTTAGGGATGTTAGAAGTGTTGCGATTTCAGGAAAAACTTCTGCTTATCATAAGCTTTCAAATGGTATAATTAACGTTTAAGATCAACGGACTAGTTTTTGAATTATGATGGATTGAATGTTACCAGATGTGAAATTTTTCGGTCAGGATCACAACCAATTCTTGTACAAATGCAAAAAAGCTTTCTTTAAACGAAACCACAACACTTCAGGTTCTTATAGGAAATTTGACGCTGAACATGGCTCCGGAGCAGCTTGGTTTTCGTGATATTTGCAAAAAACATCACTTTTGGGCGTTTATCCTTACAATTCTCAAATACTACGCTATTTAACATAATACTCCTTCAAGCAAATCTTGTAGAGAAAAGAATTACACTAATTTTAGTTCTCTACATAAAAAACAGGACTTAAAAGATGCTTAGCAGCTGATAATTTGGAAATAAATGAGTGATTCTGAAAAAAATTTAATGCTCTTTAAAATTGTTCCTTAGCGCAATTTCTCTATCTTATTTAGTTTTTGAGATATTAGGTATTTTTTGAAAATTTTCGTGAAACACTTATAAATTGATATCTCGAGAACTATTGAAAAATGGGCATATGTTTACTCGACATTTTTTGTTGCATTTGACCCATAGAATCCGCCAGTTTCGTCATAACATTTTATCGTGGGTCACCCTGTATACGAATCTAACAATAAGTCGCTTTTCCCGGAAAAAATTAAGTTCCTGAGAAAATAGCTTTTGGAAGAGTAACTTGTAAAGTAAATTTTGATAAAATGTTCATGTAAATGCATCTATGAAAACTCGAAATAACTAATCAAATAGAAAATATTGGATAAACTATTATGTGTACGTATATGAGAAAGTTCGGTACATGTTGTATCGGACAGTTATTTGTTGTTTGCAAAGTATGTTGCAACATTCTAAGAGGGAAATGTCAAAAAGCGAAGGAACCGGAGCGGACTAGATGTGGTCGAGTATGTGAGACAAACCAGTGCGGCGAGGACCCAGTGTGTTCGGTCTGGAATAATATTGTTTCTGTAGTATTGTCTGCTGAAGGATAGGAAGGCAGGTGAGTGTCATTGATGCTAGCGAGGCGTGGCACGCCCCGAGCGTGGGCTTCACACTATACAATGGACCTCACACATACGTACATACTCGCGCACCGTCATTTACCTATTTAATTATAATTTATTCCTACCGACAATATGGACATTTCTTCTTTTTTTCATATTCATTCCGCCCGGATTCACTTATTACCGATAATGAATAACTAAAGGACGTTATGAAAATTAAATGAGAACTTGGCTGAGCTGTGACACGAGCCAAACACCGGAGTGAGTCTTAATTCGAGCTCACCTCCTCCTCCCATCTGAATTAATTACTTTTCCTTTAATTACTAGTTCAATTCTATCTTCTTTCTCTCTCACTCTTACTTCCTATAAAATCAATATTTTTAAATCTTTCCTATGGACTCGTCAATATACGAAAAATTAGAAAACAGATACTTGCTTGACCCCCACCAAGAACTGATAGCACTTAGGAAAACCCGTAAACTTAGCTACGTTTAATATCGGAACTATTAAATATTACTGAAGTAGTTACAGTCTGGCTAGCTGGTGGGTAGGCTGGTCGTCCACTGAAAGCGTATACGAGCGGCGACAGCCAGCTACAAAATGAGCGGCAACAACCGACATGGGTCATCCACTGCAGGCGATGGTACGCTTTAAGCTGCTTAGATGATGCGTGAGAGAGAATGGATGCAGAATTGCTGAGGATATTTACATTTCGGAGAATCCGCACTTGACGAGGTGTCGGATAGCAGGTCAAAAATTACGATCCTGTTGGGAGAATCCAATTTTCAACAAGAGAGAATGTCGACCATCTTTACAAAGAATAGGAGAGAGAAAATCAGAAATGTTGTGGCTATTATCGCAAGAACCCAACGACGTTCAGATATATTTTGCTTCGTACAAAAACCAAGATAACGTCCACGATGCTTAAGCCAGCAAAAAGGAATTATATCCCATGATTAAACTAACCATGAAAGTAGGGCCAAGTTCGAGAGCCTCTCCCAAATAGTAGTGATATCTACACTATGGCTAAGTCTATTCTTTCTTTAAGGGATCTTCGCCTGTCATGCCCGCTCGCTTAAAGCCGCTTGTAGTAGACAAGGTTGCATTGAATTAATGTACATAATATGGGGTCTGTCGCGCATAGCAGTTTGTTGCCACACGTGTAGCGCGAAGCACGACGTGCCTTGTACACGCTTCCGGTGGACGACCAGCCTTAATCAGAATACAAACAAAATAATATTACCGAATTTCTAGAGTTTTTTTGTATGTCTATTTTTTAAAAAAACTGACTATCCATGACACAAAACAACAACACTAGCGCACTCCTTAGATGAGTTCTTGGTCTTTTAAGATAAAAAATTAAATAACTTATAATTAACTTACAATTATTATTGTGTCATCAACAATTAGCAGTAATTATCAATTTTAAATTTAATGAAGAACTTCATATATAGAGTTATATAATATATACATATAACTTCATATATATATATATATATATATATATATATATATATATATATATATATATATATATATATATATATATATATATATATATATATATATAGTGTGTGTCTGTGTATGCTAATGTTTAAATAACTACTAAAAGATCTTGTAAATTAATTTAATAATATTTGACAGACTCAATGGTTAATTTAAAAAAATTGCGGAAAGTAGTTTCTTTTTTTAATGGTGGATTTTTTTTGTTGAATTAATTTATTATTTAATTTTTTTATTCATTGTAAAATTTTAGCTTCCGGCATTATGTGATTTTTTTTTTAACTTAATGGTTCTATAACTGTTTGAACATTTCTACTTGGTACATAGTTTTACGATGGTTATTGTGTCACGAGAAGACTGACTTTGTGATCTAGGAAAGGAGCTTAAGATTGAACTCTCTACCCAAGACATACTTCCCTTGACCTTACGCCGTACCAGTCTTCTTTTCTTTCTTAAAGATATAAATAATAATATCTCGAGGTAGCCTTGAGCCGTGTGCTCGGTTCTGCTCGCATTGGGGCGCGGTAACGTCAACTCTCGGCAACCTGTTTATCAATTAATGCATATAGGCATTGTCTTACAACTTATCATTAATAATAATATAATTCAAGTACCGTCATGCATAGTTTTTTACGGACCCGTTCCAAAAATAAAATAAAATAATTAATTATACCTTTTATTGAGTTGTTATAGTCTTTCTTTGTCAGTTCTCTTCGCCTTTTCACTCTTTAATGTTGTGTAAGTGAGCAAATATTTACATTGTGATAAATAACCATATCACCAATTATTTTATTCAAGTTCGTAGTTCTCGTTTATTTTTTAGGAATTCGGAACCATGTTTAATCGGGTGAACTTTTATATTTAGACTACATTTATAATATGTATAAGGGCAAGAATTTCCCAATTTTAAAAGCATTGGAGTCAAAAAAATATTCTTTATAAATTTATTATTTTTAGTTCACTTAAGCAACAGTTATTTGAGTGTCCAAAATTGAGATTGCTCGTTCTTCTTTTAAATTATAACAGAATATAGAACGTTCCATCGATGGATTAATTACCATGTTTTGCATTAGATAAATATTTAGTTTTTTATAAGTAAGTGTTCTATCATGAAACATAGACCCACGGTATTGTGTAACACAAAAGAGACATGAGTTAGACGATTTTAGGTTTATATTGTAAAAGAAATATATATATTTTTTATAATTAAATATTATAATATTTGTTACAAATTTTCCTTAATTCTTATTACTATGCGTTCAAAAAATAGCGACCCTCAATTCTACCGGTTCAGTATGAAGAAGTAGGTTCCGTGTGACTGATTGTAACAGCTGTGCAGTATGCTTGATATGTCTTCCTACAAAAGAATACAGGACCAGTTCAGTATTAAGAAGTATGTTCTATGGGATTGCTTATTTGTAACAGCTATGCAGTATGCTCGATATGTCTTCCTACAAAAGAATACAGGACCAGTTCAGTATGAAGAAGTAGGTTCTATGGGATTGCTTATTTGTAACAGCTACGCAGTATGCTCGATATGTTTTCCTATTAAAGACTACAAGACCAGTTCAGTATGAAGAAGTAGGTTCTATGGGATTGCTTATTTGTAACAGCTATGCAATGCTCGATATGTCTTCCTACAAAAGAATACAGGACCAGTTCAGTATGAAGAAGTAGGTTCCGTGAGACTGATTGTTTATAGCAGCTATGCAGTATCCTCGATATGTCTTATATCTTCTTACTAAAGACTACAGCACAAATTAATTGCGTGAAGAAGCTATCTGACCCAGCCCCGCGTCATTCCCTCCCTTCTTATTAAAACAGGACGAACGACAAGTCTTAGATACCCACCTGCTACTCGCTACTCCCTACCACACTGCTTCGCATTCTGTCCACACGATCACCTACTGCTTCCACACATCTGATATAACCGTAAAAATAGATAAGTAAATATGATGGTGGTTTATTTCATAATCTCTCGCCTGACGTATCTAAGAACTCATTCTAGTTAACTTCCGATGTAGTATACGATGCATATGCATAATTGCTCTATATCTGTATCTAAAAAAACTATTTAGATAATAATCGTCTACCTATATAATCATGTTTATAGGGTATTAGTGAATATAGAATGGCATCGCTTAAAAAAGTGCAAGGGTACTGCCATAGAATAGCTCGCTTTTAGAAGAAGAGTTAAATTAGTTTGCTATTAGTCATTGATCTTAAATCAGGAACACGCAGTAAAGCTAGAAACGACTTTATCCTCTTTTGAAACATACATTTGAATCCTTAATGCAATCAGTTTATGAAGCCCGTGTTTGTACGTAACACTCCCTGTCTGTATATTCAGAGTGGTATACAATACAAAAAAATGTCAAAAGATACCCTTGGCCCAATTTTTGTGATTTGGAGAGTGGAATCAGTGCTCTCTAAATCTATCACAGTAAAGCGAAACAAGAACTAAATTTTTCCATCACTTCTTTCTCTGAATTTTAATTTTGGTACATATATACTAATAAGTTAATCAAGGTAGTGGTGAGTAAGAAATTATTGTCATTTTACATATATTGGCAAATGGGTTAGAGTGTGCTTTCTCCAAGAATCGATCCTAGCTGCTGGTTTTACTCCGTGGTACCTTTGCTGGCAAACCCTTTTTACCCCCCCCCCTTTTTTTTTGTTATTAACTCAATGTTAAATTTTTATTATTTGATATTTGTCAGTTTGGGATGTGTCGGAGGAGAGTGGACACCGTGGTGTTTTAGTCAGTGGGAGTAGTGGTCGGTGTGGTACGGGTTTAATCAGCTGAAAGGCCGGTATGCAAGATCAGGAGAGGAGGGGGACATAAGTAGGCAGCGCCAGCATAAGGCCAAGGCCGATTCTACCAGTGTCCCTTCCAAGCGAGTCAAACAAAGACGGCCTGATAGCGTCACAGCGCCGTACCCGGCCCCTGGGTACCGACAGAGAACTCCGAACTAGAGAACGAGTTACCACCGTCCTGGTTCTCTTCAAGAGAAACGGCGATGCACGTAACAAAAACACCAACACACATGGACATCTATCTGATTTATATACCTGCCCCCTATACACTACACTCAATTAGCTACATTATTCAGTCCGTTATTTTAATATCTTATATATATATATATATATATATATATATATATATATATATATATATATATATATATATATATATATATATATATATATATATATAGTATATATATACACGTACACCTGGATTTATACATGCCTACTTACATGGCGACTCTGCAGTCGTACGGCAGCGGCTTTCTCGACTGTACAGATCCAGCCCCCAGGCGCCACTGCACCGAGCAGAATTGCCGATCATTACCCTTGCACTCGAACAGCTGAAGATCTCGATTTTATTTTGAAACACGTGTTCATTTTACTATTGTAATACCCGGATATTTTATACATGTTATCTGTGTTGTGTTGATCGATGAAGTATATTCACTTTTCAACAGAGAACCCTCTTCAAATTGTATATCCCATTTAATACTTTGTAGTTATCATCATAAGTGGGGTCCTAGAAATTCTGACATTATTCGTCATCGCAATGTTAGGATTGTTCGTATACTTTATCTTTACCTTTTCTTTTCGATTCATCAGTTAATTCATTGATTTTATTGATAAAAAATGTAAGTATTAAGTGATTGACTTAGAGTCAACAGAGCAACTTTTGACTTTGAAAGTTACTGATTCATATTATGCTATAATATTATTTAAGTCTCATTGTGAACCTGGATCGGTATAGCATTAGCCTTCATCAACCGTTTAACATTTTATTCCCTAGTATGTACTCTGAGGTAGCGTCGTCTTTAAACAAGAGTTTCTTGGCGTTATATATTACTAAATTTAATCAAATTACTATTTTTAATATTCGATACATTTTGAGTTATTCCAAACGGAAGTTTACAAGTGATTTGTTGGGTGTTTATAGTATGATCCGGAAGGTTGAGAGAGCCACTGAAATTCCTCTATTATCCAAGGAACAGCTGATATGTGAATATTGAGTAAGGTGAATTGAGCCGGGTTAGGAGTGACGTCATGGCAAGGCCCTGTTCCAACTTGAATCCCATCCAGATACTCTTGTCCAAATTCCTTAAAAAAAAATCTTGGATGCACTCACTATACCCGTGAATTCACCGAATTCTCTAACACTCTTTTTTACTGACCTATATAATTTATAACCGAGTTCGGTCTATCTCTTTAACGTTGTGGTTAAATCTAGGAATGATCTGCAATTATTTTTGACACTCGGCCAATGCCAAAAAAGAAAACAGCTCTATATTTAATATTGTGATCATAATTTGGCGGGTTGAGTGTCGATTTACATTCGTTTAGTGTTAAGAATTGGGGAATATTATCATGTGGTCGACATATGTTCACCGTGAACAGAACAGCAAATAGCTCTAGGAGTAAATAACTTCATTATTTTATTACAGTGCATTAAACTTTTGCTGTTTTTTTAGTAGTTACTTGATTTTTACGTTTTTCTTTCTTTGACATTCTGGCATGTTTACTCGAGTATTCTAATGAAATATAGCCTCTTATTTCATCTAGCCTCGGTTAATTGTAACTGAAATAAATAAATTTATTTAAATTTAGTCTAAAATAAAATAGTAAACGTATAGAAATATTTTTTAGATATCATGATTTACAATATTTATTCTACGGTGGGGAGCTTGATGGAGGGTCAAAGTCCAAGAGGGGAATGTCCCTTAAAGTATTCTTTATCTACGGTATCAGTAACGTACATTTAAGGATTAAAAAAAGAGAGGTGTAATCGCAAAAAGAACGATTTGGGTAAAGATCGTTGCAGAATTAGTGCGATGTCCAAGTACAAGAGATCGGTTGTTTCAACCCGAAGTCCGTATCAGATTACCTAATAGATAATCGACCTGTTGACATTACCTGGTATCGGTCCAAACACCGAGAGTTATTTTCGAGCTCGCTTTTTCGTCCTTTTAAGAAACGGTAAAGGACTGGAAGTCGTGTACCGGTTCAGACACTGGGAAACGAGTATCCGGCGGACGTTTAGCGTCGGACGAGATGGTGTCGTGCCGTGTCGCCAGTATGTAGTCCTCTTGTCGGATGTCCGAAGGTAAACTTGTTCTGGCGACATGTAAATGCCCACTTGGTAGAGATTTGACAATAAATTTCATTCAGGTTGGCCTTGGGAAGGTGGGGGCCAGGTCGGGTGGATGCCTGCCTTCTCTCGGTATTATAGCATCTACATACTAAGCGCCTATTACCGAACTAGCCCCGTGTCCGAAACAATATCATTCCAGGATTCCTCGTGTCGTTTCTCCGTTTTCAAGGACCCCACGGCAATCGAAAAGACCGTCTTCTGACGGTTCCCATTTCTACTCGGAGGATAAGAACTCCCTTAATCTCTTTTTCATCTCGGACCCTGTTGAGATTTATGTGAGGTATTTTATCCGTAAGGAAAAGAAAAAAATATTTGCTAAATCCTTTTATGCTCCTTTTTATTTTGTTCGTAATTAATTCTAATTTTCCTTTGTCGGATGATTTATATTTACAATTAGTTTCAAATAATTGTGATTTATGTTTTCGCGGTATACCAGGTAAAGAAGTGTGTCGCATAGAAAAATTAGATATTGCAAACTTAGAAAATAGCCAAGCTAACAGCATTGATCAATATAATATTTACTACCATCCCATAATGAAAGAAATTTTTTCAAAACTTCCATCTTAAGATGATTTTTTAATTCTCTAAGTCATCTTAAAGGTATCAAACAATGGTAAATGAGAGCATTAATATGATCATATAAGTGCTTATTACCGAACTATTACCCTGTCCTAAACAATATGTTCCCAGAATCTCGTGCCGTTTCTCAGTTTTAAGGACCCCTCGGCTAAATATTCTCTTTTTCTCTCTTTAATCTCTGATACAAAATACTGTTGAGATTGTCAGCAGTAAAATTTCATGCTGAAAATCACAAATGCAGGAATACAATACATGCGAAAGCGGTAAAACATTTGTTAGTGGCTGATATTGAAGAGCTGCCGCTTGATTATTCACCAAACAAATCTCTGAGTAAACATTTCCTAACAACACATTTTCCTCTATAGAATAAGATTCTTAATATAGATTTCAATTTTAATACGCACAGGTGGATATTGGAGTTTTGCGCATCATTCCACGTGACCATTGTTAACAATAATGCTATATTTTATCCTACCTGTTGGAGACTCCCCAGATATATGTCTGAAGCAATAACATAGCTAGTTTGTTTTACAATCCATTTGCTTCTAAAATTGTATTCTACTTTCACTATTTTCATTCCTTACTATTGGTATACAGATTTTCAGATATATGTCTGAAGCAATAACATAGCTAGTTTGTTTTACAATCCTTTTGCTTCTAAAATTTTATTCTACTTTCCCTATTTTCATTCCTTACTATTTGTATAATTTAGCATGTTTGTTTTACAATCTTTTGCTTCTAAAATTTTATTCTACTTTCCCTATTTTCATTCCTTACTATTTGTATAATTTAGCATGTTTGTTTTACAATCTTTTGCTTCTAAAATGTTATTCTACTTTCCCTATTTTCATTCCTTACTATTTGTATAATTTACCATGTTTGTTTTACAATCTTTTGCTTCTAAAATTTTATTCTACTTTCCCTATTTTTAGTCCTTACTATTTTTATACAGATTTTCAGATATATGTCTGAAGCAATAACATTGCTAGTTTGTTTTACAATCCTTTTGCTTCTAAAATGTTATTCTACTTTCACTATTTTCATTCCTTACTATTTGTATACAGATTTTCAGATATATGTTTGATGCAATAACATAGCTAGTTTGAACCTAGTAGCACACTTCTTCCTTATGAATTTATTTTACAATCCTTTTGCTTCTAAAATTGTATTCTACTTTCACTATTTTCATTCCATACTATTTGTATACAGATTTTTTATCGACGATCTACTAAAAGAAACTGTCTAAATTCATTTTTATTTTTGTCAGGAAATATATCTATATTCTTCTTTTATTTTTAACCATTAATTTTTATGGAACCACACAACCTATCCAGAAATGGAATCAATTCCTTCTGACGATTCCGTGATATCCTTTTACATCTCATAATTTATTCCCTTTTTTTTTTACAAAGTTCAGCCTTTTTTTCTTCATAGACCTGATTTTTATTACATATATATATATATATATATATATATATATATATATATATATATATATATATATATATATATATATATATATATATCTTATTTATTTATTATTTCAACTCCTGAAAAAAATAACCCTGAATCTCGAATTCTTTGGACCTTCCTCATTAGCCTAATCGAAAGTATTTCCATAAATCAGAAAATAAGAAAAGCTTGTGTTCAGGAACAAGAAATATTTCGAAATTCAATTTTTTAAGTTTTTGGTAGTTTTCATACTACGGAAAGTTAAATTTTAATTTAAATCAAATTATAATTATTATTAACTACGGGAAACAGACAGTGAAAAATACACTCCTGTGCCGGGATTTGAACCACGGGCCTCTATATTTCCAGTATAGCGCTCTTCCATCTAAGCTACGCAGGAGAATGATATAGAGGCCCGTGGTTCAAATCCCGGCACAGGAGTGTATTTTTCACTGTCTGTTTCCCGTAGTTAATAATAATTATAATTTGATTTAAAAGAAATATTTCGTCAATTAGAGATCGGAGTGCTTTTCTTCCGATTTGGACTACTAAAGAAATTTATTTTGATTTGAATGTTACAGACGAAAGACGAATAAATTTATAGATTGTTTCTTAGTCACTGAAAAACTTCATTTTTATTAATCAAAATTTATTTTATATTTTTTGAATGTATAATAAGACAGTGATAGAAATCAGGAAACATCAAAGTGATAAAAATGAATTGTTAATTTTCACAAATTAATTAATATGTGCCAGTATTATTATATTGAGTATGTATTAATTTATAATCTCCTATTATTCGTGATTAATATAATTGATAATGAATATAACATTATCAGTCAATTGATGAACTCTAAATGTGTGCACGCATATTTTGGGTTCCTGTATATTTTACTAGCTTAACTGAACTGAAATTAAATAATTTCTAAAATTGTTTCAATTAGTTTTGGAACTTATTTTCTCTGTGTTCTTGAAACTAATTTCACTTTAAATTAAGAAAGATTGAATAGGTATGTTATAAGATCTAAAGATGTAAATACATTTTATCTACGATTACGATTGATACGAAATATAAACATTATATCTCTGTTTAGATGCGCGTAGAAAGTGATTCTTTTCGTAGCTGTATTCATTGCGCATGCGCGTTCATAATGAGGTGAATAATTCCTCTTTTTTCCACCCTAGGTCGGAAAAAAGAAGAATTCTTCACCCTTACGCACGATTAGCGAGTTTGTTTATTTGTTTGTCGATTTGCTGTTTTTTTAATTTAAGTAACTGGTAAATCGTGCGATAAGGTGAAGAATTCTTCTTTTTTCCGCCCTAGTGCTCTAGTGGTCTAAAATACCACTAACTTGTAGGGTTATTATTAATTCACCTTAAAGTGCAATAAATAGGATAAGATGATTAGATAGTTTGTTAAAATTGGATACCTGAGTGAAAAGAAACCAACCTTAACACCAAAGAGACAAAAGAATCTCAAATCCCTATTATCTCACACATGATATCTCATTAGTTTTTTTATCGTAAATTTAAACGCCGGCAATCTCTCCCCCATTGTTAGCTCAATTAGTATTTTCTACAAACAGATAATTTATATTGTAGTCCTAATATTTCTTCTTAAGAGTAAATCTAATATAATGCATTTATTCTTCGGATATTCTCATTCGATTTTATATCCTTTATGTGGTATAAAAATTCATATTTCAAACCCCTTACAATCTTCTTTTACTCTTGGTTATCTCTTCTTACTCACTTTTTTGTTTTTTTAAAAACAACATAATTTCATTAAACAGAAACAAGACTATAATAAATAATGTTTTCTCTTTAATACGAGACTATAATAAATACTGTTTTCTGTATAATACGAGACTATAATAAATACTGTTTTCTGTATAATACGAGACTATAACTATATTCTGTTTAATACGAGACTATAATAATATCAATAATAATATGCTTTTATTTTGTATAAAGATAAAAAATAAAACGTATTGGTTATAGGTTATTGGTTAAAGGTAATAGTACATTACGCGTCTAGTGCGGAAAGTAGCATTTTGTATGCGTGTGTGGAGTTTGCACCAGAACGACAGCGAGGGTAGTAAAACTACACGAGCAAAGCAAAATGCAGTTTTCGCACGAGTTACGTACCGTACTTTATTTACGATTGTTGGACTTGTATAATAAATACAGAAAAAACAGTTACATTAATTAAACAAACAGAAAATTAGTTTTGTTAAATGTAAACAAACACACTAATCGTGCGATGAGGTGAAGAATTATGAAACGCGCATGCGCAATGAATACAACATAAGGATCACTCAAAAAAGAACAAAATATCATTTTCTTCACATCTAAACATAAAATATTTAGAGATAAAATATTTATATTTATTCAATCGTTAATAACTACTATTTTCTGTTTAATACGAGACTATAATAAATGAAATTTGCTGTTTAATACAAGAATATAATAACTACTGTTTTCTTTTTAATACGAGACTATAATAAATACTATTTTCTGTTTAATACGAGACTATAGTAAATACAATATTCTCTTTAATACGAGACTATAATAAATTCAACTACAATTTAATACGAGACTATAATGAATGCGGTTTTCAGTTTAATACGAGACTATTATTATTTGCTTTTACGCCAATTACCTACAATTTTCTTGTCAAATTGAATAAAAATAGAAATTTGGTAAGTTGACAATAGTACATTACGCGTCTATTGCGAAAAGTAGCATTATGCATGCGAGTGTGGAGTTTGCACCCGAGCGACAGCGAGGGTAGTAAAACCACACAAGCAAAGCAAAATGTAGTTTTCGCACGAGAAGCGTACCGTACTTTATCTACGATTGTGGATTTTAATAATAAATTTAAAAAAAAAAAAAAAAAAACAATTAATAAACTTCCTGTATGTAAGTAGGTATTTCCCTTTTGATTAAGATGACATTAATTCATTAGTTGTATTTTGTGCCGAATTAATTATTTCGGAAGGCGTATAACTCTTCTCATTTTCTACATAATCACTTAAATCACTCATTGTTTCTCTAAAAACTCGACATAAACAGTTACTTAAATTAAAAAAACAACAAATTAGAATGTAAACAAACTCGCTAATCGTGCATAAGGGTGAAGAATTCCTCTTTTTTCCCACCTAGGGCGGAAAAAAGAGGAATTCTTCAGCTCATTATGAACGCGCATGCGCAATGAATACAGCTACAAAAAGAATCACTTTCTATGCATCTAAACAGTGATGCATGTTTATATTTCGTCATGTTTATTTTCGTTATGTATGTTTATATTTCGTATCAATCGTAGATTAAATCTTTAACTAACCTGGTTTTTCTAATAAGCTAGCTTTATTATTATTATTTTTTTTTTTTTACAACCGAACTGTATCGATGTTTTATTATATAATCCATGTAAGTGGCATCCTGTTCGTTATTTACAACATACCATACAGATTCCTGTTGGAATAGTTCTCGAATGTGTATGAGAATATATATACTTTGGAGCAAGTTCCCTTTTATAAAGTCCTAATAATTCAACATAATTCCAAAGGCAGAGCAAAATATTTGAATATATATAAGCAGCCGCAGATTATCCTAAGCCGACGCGTCGGCTCGAGCTGAAAGATAATATTTAAAAAAAAGAAAAGAAAAAACTACATTGATCCAAATCGATTGCATAGACTTTCTTGTCGTATTAAAAGCAGGTCGTAACTCGAAGTTTAAAGAAAACAATATTGACAGATTTAAGCATGGATTTCGAGGGAGATTTAAAACGAGTTTTACGGTTAGACGGTAAGAGACAGAACTTATTGGGGCTAACACGTTTGATATAAGTTTACGAGCTTAATGCTATCAAGTATGAAGCGTTAAGGTAGGGAAACAAGCCTCTAAAGAAGTAATCTTCAATGCATTTTAATGCATAGGCTTATTTTTTAATATATAAGGAAATAAATTCCTTAGTTGAAAATACCAGTTCAAAAATTCAACCCAGACAAAGATATATAACTAAAAATATTAAGGATAATATTTTTATTTTTAGATCATTATCGAATATATACAAAGAATTGAAACCTTGTTTAAATATGGCGAATGTGTCATAAACTGTAAATAATTGATGTTATTATTTAATGTGTAAGACATTTAATTTCGTATTTTTACAACAGCACTATTTGCACAAAAAATAGTGCACCTTGTTCGACAAGAGCAATACTCATAGGGTTGCAGTATTATTAATACTGTTATCGTGAAAATCAATCAGCTATCATTTGGTAACTCTGAGTGATGGTTCCTTTAGTCTTAACACGGTATTAGTTATATATATATATATATATATATATATATATATATATATATATATGTGTGTGTGTGTGTGTGTGTGTGTGTGTTTTTTTTTTTTTTTTTTTTTTTTTTTTTTTTCAGAAACTACAGCATGCTCCACCGAAGTACTACATGCTTTTAAAATCAAATTAGAAATAATTATAAAACATAAAATTAAACTAACTATAACAAAATAAGTCGAAATGGCAAAGACTGTTTAACTGATTGATACAGAGAAAATTATAGTATAAACTTAAAAGTAAATTAGAAATAACAAAAACAAAATTCCAGGCTTAAATTAACTTTGCAATCTTGCAACGCTTGCTTTTTAACTATAAAACCTAACTTGAACAGTAAATCTAAAACATAAATTACTAGCACTTAAAATAAGTAAACTAATTATGCAAGCATAACTCTGAATAGAATACAAAAGATAACTCTAATCTACGTGATTACCACCAAGTTTTAACATAATGATAAAGTAAACAAATTATTAAACCATATATATATAAAAAATATAAATATAAATAATAATAGTATATTATAAAGTGAAATTAATGGGAGAATTAATTTGTCGTGAATAAGATCTCAAAAGATTTGTAAACAAATCTTATGAAATTGTCCCAATATTTAACAGACAAACATTTATCTTTTGGAAGTGGCCAAGCTTTCCCTTGTGTTGTGACGAACTGAAGAAGTTGAGCTCTAGCTGGATCTAAAGTAGCGCAGTCCCATAAGATATGATCTACAGTTTGAGGTGTAATGTTGTCACAAATGCAAGCTGGGGAGTCTCGGAGGTCGAATCTGTGCAGATAGGAATAGAATTTCCCGTGGCCAGTGACGATTTGAGTCAATTGCCAGCTGATGACTAAGTGATTCATGCCGAGGCACAAACGCTTCTCAACAGAAGGAAGAAACTCTCTAGTCAGACGACCGGTTTCAGAGACCTGCCAGGCTTCCTGCCACTTCGTAATGCTACGCTTGTGAACCCAACATTTCACTGCTGATAAAGGTATCCGATCGTAGTGGGGATCTTCCTGGAGATGAGATGCAGTCTTTGCAAGTAAATCAGCTCGTTCATTACCTTCAATCCCAACGTGGGCCTTAACCCATTGAAACGAGACCTGGATCGAGTTATCTAGAGTAATTAACTTTGTCCTGATGTTTTCTATTAGCTGAAAATGATTCTTATAATTGTTGAGAGATTCTAAGGTAATTCTGCTGTCCGTCTTAATGCATACAGAGTTACCAGGTGGAATAAATCTCTCAATCCACTCCAAAGATTTTAAAATAGCAAGCTGCTCTGCTTGATTATTTGAGCATCTTCCAGCTAAACGAAAACTTTGCTCTGCTAACACTCCTCCATTGTGATAAACTACAAAGCCGCAACCTACATGCTCATCTTCCTTGCTACCATCTGTAAATATCTCATAGCTTCTTAGAGGTGACTGGTGTTCATTAATTTGCTTAAAACAAGAAGGATGCTTCCAGAAGCGGCATTTAACGGGATTATCAACCAGAGATCCATCCATTGTCTCCAAAAAGCCCCCTGATTTTAAGAAGTCTAGTGTAGATAACTCTTCAGCCAACAGACATATGGGAGAGATACCAGCTATAACACATGAAGCATTGTAAGATATTGTCCTGTAACCCTTAATCATACGGATAGCAATTAGCCTTTGCACTCGTTCTAACTTTACCCTATTCTTCTTAAACTTTAATGCATCGTGCCAGATTGAAACAGCATAGAGCAACATAGGTACAAATGCACCTTTATAAATAATACTAAGGGCGTCGTGTCCGATACCCCAGTAAACTTTGGCAGCTCTGGACAGTCGGTTCACCACTTGAAGGCTTTTGTTTGCTATATAATCAATATGGTGATCCCAAGAAAACGTCCTGTCAAAGTAGACCCCGAGATATTTGAATGAATCTACTGACTCCAGTGAAACGTTTATGCGAGTAAGAAAAGTGAAGTGATTGCATTAAAAGAGAATATGAAAGTTCAAGAGTCTAGGTTACCTGTTACGACTGATTATTCGGCAGTTGTTAAGCGTTCTACACCAAGGTTTGATAAATCTAAGATTAATAAACCAACTTTTAAGGCAATAGTTAAGCCTATCAAAGCTAATAAGACTGACAAAGATCAAACTAGCGAAGAAACTAAGTCAGATATTAAAAAAGTTATTGATCCTCGTAAGTTAAAAATCGGGGTTTCAGGGATGAGAGCAGTCTCAAGGGGTGGGGTTCTCCTCGAATTTCCTACAAAATCTGAGGCAGATATTTTGTGCAAAGAAATAAGTACTAAATTCTCAAGGCAATTTCAAGTTACTCAACTTGAAAAATTTTTACCAAGAATAAAAATATCTTTTGTACCAGAGGAGGTTACAAAAGATAACGTAGAGCAGGTTATACGCGAACAAAACAGTGACATAGTAAGTGATAGCGATCATGTCAAAGCAATCACTATTTTTAAATCTAAAAATGGATTTAAATTTTTAATATTAGAAGTTTCACCAACCTTACGAATTAAACTTCTTGAGAGAGGTGTTAAACTCTTCTGGAACTTGTGTCGTGTTAACGATAATGTTTCCGTCACAAGGTGTTACATTTGTTGTAGGTTTCACCACCTTGCTAAACACTGTTTGACACCAACAGCACCTACTTGTTCACAATGTTCAAAAAATCACGAGCGTAAAGATTGCACAGCACAGGAAAATGAATTTAAATGTTGTAACTGCGAGATATATAATAGCAAGGTTCCGGAAGCACTGAGAGTAAACAGTAAACACTCGGCTCTAGATAATACCTGCCCTAGGTTTCTTTATCAGTTAGAACAAATGAAACAAAACATCGATTATGGAGTACAATAACAATACCGATAACATTAATAAATCTCATTATAATATTATTTGTGTGTGTGTGTGTGTGTGTGTGTGTGTGTGTGTGTCCCTGTATAATGATAGTTATATTGTGTTATCTCTTATATTATATATAAGAGAGATCATAACGTTAATTGAGTTTTTTTTTTTAGTTACATGTTTTACAGTAGTTAAGATGATAACTAGTGCTCTCTCAAATTTAATAAAAAAATATTAAAAAAGTATATATAGTTTTACCAAGTATACAGAAATAGTAGGTACAGTAAACTATTATTGTGTAGATGGCCCCGATAAGGATAAAGTTAATAGTATTATATTAGTACTAGACAAATTAATTTTTTGTTATTTAAAAAAAAGGCACTTTGTTAAAGGTGAACAGGATTTTAAGAACAGATTATAATTTTTGCTACACTCTCTGACAAGGTTCTTAACTTTTTTTTTAATATAGAATAAAGCAGTGTGAAATAACTCAAATGTTACATTAATTGAGCGGGTTTTACACGTAGCAGTTCCTTCCTAATAATTTAGTAACCGTCCAATACGAATCGAACCCCCAGACAAACCGTCACGGTCCAATATTATATTTTTATATGGGTACGCAAATAAAATATTGATATAAAGTAGGTATATCTATTGTAGAAGAAATATTTATCACAGACAATTGTTATTAATTTTAGACGTGTCATTTATTGACAATTTTTCAGTGAAATGAATCAGTAAGAAGGTATGAGAATAACAGGTGTTATAAGAACATTGTGAGTTACGGTCTGGTTGTAGGTTCCGGGAGCGTTGTACGTTATACATGCTACATTTCTTGTGTACGATCGTTTTAACCTTTGCTAAATGACAACGGATTCCGGGATGTGTTTAAGGATCATTTAGGGCCTTCGTGTGACAACTACAAGATTTATGTGGATGCGGAGTGCCGGGTAAGTCGCCTCACGAAGGCCGAACCATTACGCCCACTCGTAGCAGTACCTTACCATTTGTTTGCCGCCCCGTAGTCCGTGGCCCGGGCACACGGATCGTTGGCCTTTTTGCCGTCGCATATTTCCCTGTCACTGTCTTTCAGATAAGGATAAGTTAATTGGCCGAGAGTTCACCTGCCATTCTTAAAAAGAAACGGGTCTCGAAAGCTCAAAGGTTCTTGTGATCAATCGACTTGTGACGGTGATTTACTATGAAAGTTTATGTTATTTATAAAAAAACAATTTTGATTTTAATGATTACCTTAGTAATCATGTGACACATAATGTGTTAAACAATAAGGAATTATTTATTTATTTATTTATTTATTTTAATGTATATTAAAAGAAGTATGCTGAAAAGTAAAAGAAGTATCACAAGGAAGGACAGAAAGTCAAACACCTGGGTAAAAAATATGACTAAGCTGGAGGATATCGGCGTAACTATGACAGAGAGGAAGTGGAACTGGGCAGGACACATTTCGAGAACCAAGGACGGTAGGGTGGCGAAGGAGATGATATCCTGGTATCCTAGAGGATTTAGAAGAGCAAAAGGGAGACCTAGTGTTAGATGGGACGAAGAAATGCGTAAGTGTTGCGGAGGAGTTACGTGGCAGCTAGTGGCAAATGAAAGACGCAAATGGAACCGGATGAAGAATGTATACTGCCAAGAATGGTTGAACAAGAATTAAATTCCACAAACAATAATAATAATAGCAGAAGATATTTAGTTTAATTTCATTATAAACAATTTTATTATACAATGATTTTTTTAGATATATATACATATAAACATATATACAGTTATATTTTATTTAATAAATGTTATATGATATTTAAAAACAAAAAAAAAAAACCTCAAACCCGTAACAGGGTACCACGGCTGTTGCCGATTTGGAGCATAAAAATAAATGTACTAATGTTATGTGTATTACGTTCCAATAAATGGTTATTTATTTATTTATTTATAATGTATATTATTATTGGCCTTAAAAGGTTAAATCCATGTGTCGGCAGAAACTGAATCGTTACCGCTTAGAATGCAGAAATTTGTATATATTTAAGCAAATACGGTTTGTTTCATCAATTACATTATGTATTCGTGTACATTACTGATGCTATATTTATATCCATGATAACTCATTTAATTGATTTATTTTTAAACACAAATAGTGTAAAACAGGTGGTTGTTTTCGATATTTTAAAAAAATCGGATACATTTTTATCAATATCTCGGAAAATAGATTTTTTTCTGAAATAACGACACATCGTATATATTCGTATTTAAATGGAATACATTTTAGAAGTTTTTAATACAATTTGTTTAAACTTTTCTGGGGGGGGGGGGGGGGGGGGGGTAGCGCCTCTCAATTTTGAGCTAAAATTAATTGCTCGATTTTGCCTCGGGTCATGATTTATCTGAACCTTTATGCCAAATTTCATTGCATAATATATTTATAAATATGCGATATATATCCATCTTGTAATGGATATATTATATCCATTTTGTAAAATATTTTTAAAAGGATTTTAGTAATTTGTTATCCTTATAAAACTTACTTAGCGGCTGTCAAACATTTCAATAAGTTCTAAATTTGATGTTTTTTTTATTATCTATTTGGTTTTAAATTTATTTGTTATTTTTAGTATAAAAAACAGGTTATAAAATGGTGTTGCAATAATATTATGCTTGTCAATAGTGTTGCAATTCTACTTATTATACTTGTCAAAGGTGTTGCAACATTTTTGATTGGGAGCATACCATAGCGTTTCGAGTCGTGCTACAATTTCTATACCTCAGAGGTCCGACAAAATTCCAATATTTTTAAAATTATGACTTTTTGTAGTATGTACAGGGTGGGCCAAAAAAACCCGCACTTTTTTTGATATGGGGTTAGCAGGGTCTGAAAACTACATTCTTCTACTTCAAATTTTATATCTATAACTTTAAAAACTATGGGTGAAAGCCATGAAAGAACAGTTTGAAATAGGGTCTTAAAAAAAGTCGTTGTCCGGGTAGTAATCTTGTCTGGTATTATACTTTTGATCAAATAAATTACCATATGGTGACGGGGCGTTCACTTCTTTGATTAAAATTATTTCACGCGGAGAAACAGTTTGTGTTTTGCTTAAATAAGTGGTTAAAGTGCTTAAATGTGACACAATAACTCACCTTTGAGATTAAGGTATTACCTTTAGTGTAATTTTTTATTTATATCAGTTATCTCCATCTTTAGCAACTTTACTGTAACAAGCATCAATTTCTACTATTAATCCTACAACAATAATGAGCTCTTCTAAACAATAGATGTTTACATTCCATTTGATAAAAAATATTAATGACCTATTATTGATAAATCGTCATCTACCCTTTTTCAAAACAAATAGTATAACGAATATTAATTTAAATCAAATTATAATTAACATTAACTTACCTAGTACAATCAATTAGAATTCAAATTTTTAAGTTTTAGGCAGTATTTATACTATGGAAAGATTAAATTTTACTTTAATTCAAATTATAATTATCATTAACTACGGGAGACCTACAGAGAAAAATAGACCCCAGAACCGGGACTTGAACCACGGGCCTCCTATATATCCATTACAGGTGCTCTGTTTATAACGGATATTGTTAATTTCTTTATAAAATCGAAAGGGTTAGAATTACAGGGTTAGTTAAAGAAAGGCGAGATGTGGCACAGGAAAGGTTAGAATTGCAGCCCGACAACGCTATTTTTACACCAACAGAAAGGTCACGTGCGAAGTTATTTTTATTTTATTTTTTCTCTCCCTCTCTTTCTCTTTCAGCAAGTACATTTTGAAAAAAAAATGAATAACACTGATGTTATTTAATTAAACATTTTGAGTTGTTTCTTCTTGTCTTCTTAACACTAAGAAAATAGAACTATAGATTTTGTTCATTGTTAGTTCACTATGAACCAACAATGTTTGTGTCTTTGTTATTAGTTTTTTTTTTCATTATATTAAAATTAACTTTATCTTCATATCGATTAAGAAACGTTTTTACCCTTCATCATAAGATGATCATCAATTTTTATTTCTAAATACACTAGCCGTTAAGCCCCGTAGCAACGGGCAGAATAAATGTGGTTGCCTTATCAATAAAAAATCATTTCAAGGTGAGTCGGGACACTACACACTACTCAATTATGAATGAATAAATAAATAATTCAAATATAAATAAAAAAAATAAAAATGCAAGAAATAGTTATATTTAATAAGAATGAGTCTCGCGGTCTCCAGTTATACATAAACCCAAAGAGCCACGTGATGTCTAGTTATTTCTTATTGATTGCATTTAAAATAGAGCTGAGAGATAATTAGCTATATTTAAAATGAATCAGTCTCGCGCTGTCCAGTTATACTTTCTATAAATAAATAAATATATACTGTTGAAATGGAAAGTTTTAGGCCGTGGGATTATTTACGAATGGTCAGCACTAGTGGTAGAGCCCCCTGCTTCATGTGCTAGAGGTCACAGGTTCAAATGTAAGTTTTAGCTCATCAATTTTTAACGTTATAAATCATTTCGAGGTGCGTCACCGTCGCCGTCGTCGGGACACTACTCGATTATATAAAAGATGTGAGAGAAACATAGAACTAATAATAACAAATAACAATGTATATGGACTTTGAAGTTTAATAACATTAAATTATGTTAATCAGAAAGTAGATGAAATGACCATCGGTCATAGTTGTTATTATTAAATTTCGGTACTTCTCTAGATTGTTACTCCCCCACTTTTTTTAAAAATATAAATATCTTTGACTAAATAACTATTAAGACAAAGGGATGTTTACTCCAATGTACTTTGGGAGAAAGGAATATCACACTTATGTTTTTATAAGGGGAGTAACAGTCTAAAGAAGAACATTCTGTACACCTATTTTAGACTGTTACTCCTCTATATTTGTTTTATAAGAGGAGTATAACAATGTAAAGAAGTGCCTAAATTTCTACAGTAATTACCTAATATAAATATAAGACATCAATTTAACTGATTATATTTTTGTCATTTTAGAAATAGAGACTGATGATGAATGAAGAGTCGAAACGTTTCTTAATCGTTATGGAATAATGTTGTCATTATCATTCCTAAAAATCCATCTACCATATTAACAATTCGATTATATAGGTACTTTCTTTAACGTATTTTACTAACTTTACTTTCAAATTCAAATTAAAATTCAAAATAAAATATATTTCACCTTCATACAATAAATTATAATTATTATTTTTTAAAACATGACTTTGACTCTATCCTTTTGTTTAACGCATAATATCTTTAGTATATATATTTATTTATTAAATATTTTTGTAAAAAAAAATTCTAAATCCTCGTACTTCTTATATATTTGTTTAATTTGGTAGGTGTACAAACTACCGTGAAGAAACTAAAAGAAAATTCAAATCAATATATTTTACTCATCGAGAATATCTATAAACGTGAATCTCATCGTATTCCTCTCGTATTTTAATTGAAATAAACATGGTTGCCCTGGCTTAGTAATAAAATTCATTTCGTGGTGAGTCGTCGATGTCGGCACACTAATAGATTGAATAAATTATGACTTTAATTAAATGTTGTTATAAACAAAACGCACCATTGAATTTATTAAAAATATTATTTTATCGTCCCCTAATAACCAAAAAAAGGGGAAAGAGAGTGAGAGAGAGAGAAGGAGGCAGGGGTGTAATATTGTAATTTACAGGGGACGCATTCTCAAAAGTTGCGGGGAGGCGCGGGATTCCTTAAGGCCCCTATACACGATTAAACATTTTGCGCAAAATGTTTGATCGTGTATAGGCCTTTACGCCACTGTTTGAAATGTGTAAATAAGTATATTACATGCTTTGCTTTAAATTTATATTTTCAATAAATGGAAATTAAATTAAATATAATGTTTTACATATTTAGAATATCTCTTATTTCAATTGTACTTTAAAAAAATGCTAATTTATGTTATTCTAAAACTGAAGCTGTTCTCTCCTTAATGTTTATTCAATGCTAACAAATAAATAAACAAGTTTTAATAACTTTGAGCAAACCAAAAGAAAAAGAACAAAACCAACAATGAAAAGGAGATTTAATTTTAATATTGAAACATTCAGAAAGTAATTATGTAGCATTAATTACAGATTAACATTGAAAGATTATAATTCTAAGTTATATGGTATTTTCTATAAAAATGTCAAATTCTACTAAAAAAAACAATTCTTTTGACCTTTAAAAGCTATCTAAAGTCACCCTACTAAATAAATAAATAATAAAAGTTGTCTAGTTACAATACTGCGGGTTCTATGGCTTAAAAAAGTTGTTCCTAAGTTTTTTGGGGTTAAAAAAAAGAACTTACTTTGACCACAAATCCTTTTTTACCTTTCACAGTGATTCACATTTTTTGAAAATGTTTTGTTTTTATTTTTAGTCATAAATTATAAATAATTTATGTGACAGTTATTTTTATGTCCGTTACCGTCAACATATAACCGAAAACTACCAACTTGTCAAATTAAAAAAAATAGAACTGTAACAATTATATAATTATTATTGTGAATATGACTTCATTCTTATTTAAAAAATATTTGTTAAATCTGCTATAAATAGTATGTTAAACATTTACTGTGATCCTATAAAATAAATATTTCATTAGAAAAACAATAAAAATAGTTTTAATTTATTTTTTTGTGTTTGTAATATTTTGGATAAAAAATATTATTTATCTACGATTGATACGAAATATAAACATTGTATCTCTCTGTAAATGCGTAGAAATGATTCTTTACGTACTTGTATTCATTGCGCAAGCGCGTTTCATAATTCCTCTTTTTTTCCGCCCTAGTGCGGTAAAAAAGAAGAATTCTTACCTTAACGCACGATTAGCGAGTTTGTTTACATTTAACAAAACAAATTTGCTGTTTGTTTAATTAAAGTAACTGTTTATATCGAGTTTTTAGTGAAAAACAATGAGTGATTTAAGTGATTGTAACGAAAATGAGAAGAATAATACGCCTCCCGAAGTAGTTAATTCGGCACAAAATATAACTAATGAATTAATATCAACTTTATCAAAAGAGAAATACGAACTTACATACAGGAAGTTTATTAAATATTTTTTTCTGTATTTATTATTAAAATCCAACAATCGTAGATAAAGTACGGTACGCAACTCTTGCGAAATGCTACTTTCCGCACTAGACGTGTACTATTTTATTGCTACAATAGTCCCCGTTTTAATACAAACCGGTTTTGATAACTTTACATGGATAGTTGTATTATTAGTCATTTCAAAGAGTTCTCAATCATTAAAAGTTTAAATCTCTTTAGGTGTTTCTTTCATGAACTATATATTATTCTCAAAATCCTCGTTTAATCTACTTATTTAGTGATAAAAATTTGTTTTTCTTTCAAGTGAAGAATCTTATACATCTAGTTGGAATCTTATTTATCTTATTCTTATTATTTTCTGTATTATGTTTTTATTTGATCAAATATTTTTGAGTTCTGAATTTGGCTGTATAGTTGAAAAGCTAATGCCAACACAAAAAAGAAAAAAAAAAAAAAAAAAAAAAAGAAGAGTTCTGAATTTACGTCTGCTTTACATTTGTCTAAATGAAGAAAGATTTACACATAATTATTCCCTTGAAGGGCATAGTCAGTAGAAGACTGCCTCCTTAGATGCACCATAGTCCTGCTAGTATGCTCCCCTTTATCTTTTTCAACTCGTCCCTTCTATGACTTTGGCCCATGCTCATGCTATCTAACCACCCCGACTACCTCCTGCTTCCAGCTGCTACCCTAGTCCCCTGAATCCTTAGCACCTCATTTAAATGTACACCACCCTATCTCTTTAGGGCAATAGGACGTTTTCTCTTACTCTTTGTGCTTTTCTAAAATTTCAAGTTTTAACTCTTAATTTCTAACTACTCATTAAGTAATTAATTCTCTTTCGACATTTTCTGAGACTATTAGATCTTCTTAGTTGTTTTGTTTACCTTTATCTAAATTTTTATTTATACTTTTAATGTAATTTAAAAATATTTCTGTACTTAATATTCTTGTGAATAAAACTTAAACAGTTGATAATTATATTAATAGGAGGTCATTATATCATAAGTAGTCTTAATTACAAATGATTGTGGTAGAAAATCTTGAAGATATTTTCTCTTTCTATAAAATATTAGTTATGTTTTAAAACACAATACTTTTAGTTTTTTGCTGCTATACTTTGATCATTTAACGTTATTATTTTTATAATGAAGAATATGAAGTACAATGCGAGTTAAGCGTAGAAATAGATAGACAAACTTCAATATCAACATTCCATAAGGACTTTCATGAAGTTAAAAATCAACAGAATATGAAACAGTGCTTTAGGTACGCGACAATCTAAAATGATGATCCAGGAACCATCTCAGCGTTTTACCAGATCGCTGCTCTCGCTCAAAAAACAATCCTGTCATCTTTTGACAGGCATTCTTACTGGACACTGTAGACTAAATCGACATCTAAATCTGCTTGGCCTAGCGCAGAAAGCCCAGTGTGCAGGCTGTGCGAGGAATAGGATGAAACCCCTTCTCACCTTATTAGCAGCTGTCCTGCATTAACAAGCCTGAGATGGAAAATCTTTGGCTTTACCATCCTGCCGATTGAAGAACTAAGGATACTTCCCCTAACTAAACAAGGTACTCACTTTCTGTGGGTCTGTCAGCTTGCTTAGAGGATAGATTACTAGAAGATGGATTATTAAACCGGGTTTGCACCTTGGATCTACATATGAGACTTTTTTTAAAAAAAAAATCCCCCGGGATGAAAACCCAACTTCAAAATCTAAGTTTTAACGTATAGTTATTTCTTTCTTTAAAGAAAGAAAGAAAAAAAAAACGAGGAAAAAGTTATTCATATTAAAAAGTATCCAGTATTTTTTTAAACGATAAATTTCTTTGTTAATGCTAGCATAATTTGTTGTCCTTTTCTACGTTTAATGTCAAAGAACGTTGACAGACTAAATTCGAGTTTTTTTTGTTCATCGCTACACATTAAGGAGAGTTTAGAATTTATCACCTTGGCAAAAGATTACATTAAGAGGTCTCCATCATCTAACTGTTTTATTCAACCTATAATTATCCAATTAAAATGCAAATCACCCTTTTTTATGTCCCAAATTAAAGAGAAAAAAAAAAGATAAGAAAGGAAAATTATTTTAACAGAAAAAGAGAATTGTTGTAAAGGCAATGGATGTCAGATCGAGGGGGAAAAAGAATGTTTGGTTTATTGCTGAGGTTAGACGATAGCTTGAAGTCGAGGAGTTATGATGTGGACAGTTTAAATGTGGCTGAGACCGGTTATATTGCATCGAGTTAAATGTTTTTCGGTCGGAAAGCAGGCAATCACATTAATGTCGGTTATGTCGGGTCAGCGATTGTTATCTATATTACTGCCACACTAAGAGTATCCATTGTAACACTCGGGGACAGGTTCGTGAAACATCAAGTCTGTTTAGGACCTGAGCAAGTCGGTAACTCGGCCTTTGGCGAATTATCTCTTCGTCTGAATCCTTGAATTCTTGGGTGTTAGGAATACGATTAACCCGTCAAACAAAGTTCGAACCAAAGCGAGATTATGAAACTCTTCAACAAGTCTTCTCAAAAGATTCTTCCAATCGAAAAGTGGATAAAAACAGCTTCTGCCTTAGAGAAACTCGTCAAATGGTGAATTACGTTAATACGAGTATTTAATCATTAACATTAACATGTAAGGAATCTGATCGGTGTTAATGTTATTTCACCAGAGATACTTATACCACTACTATACACATTTAGGTACTTATTAATATTATTTTGTATTTTGAACGACTGTTTTTTTGGTCTAGGACTAAATATTTAATTGATCGTACGGAGCGAGAAAAAAGCGCGGATATTTGACCGAGGTACAAAAAGCAGTTATGTTAATTTGATAACTTCGGGGACAAGATCGCTCAGAACCTCAAGGCTCATCGGGGACCCCAAGAAAAAAAGAGGTTAAAGATACTAGGAGTTGTTTTACATAATAAGCTTAAGAGCCAATGACACGAGACCTCCCAGAGAACCTCCTACGAAACCCTTTTTAACACATGCTACATTTTACACACTCCTTAAGTACTTTCTATCTGTACTTTACTTAGCTTAATATAAATGTGCTATACCAACGATTTAGAGTGGAACTTAGTATTCTATAAGAATATCGAGAGTGCTTCGAGCTCAATGCCTACATTCAAATTCCGAGTTTACTTTTTCTACCATTTGTTTTATTAATTATACTGTGTTGGCGATTTCTGTAAGGCCCTACGCTCACGGAGAAACTCAAAAGATACTGATTTGAGACGCAAATCCCTAACCACTCCGCTATGAGTTTCAACATTTGTACTTGAATTAGACACCACAGACTCCTTACAACTAGTTTATAACGCGTTTGCAATTAGTTGCCGGCACTTCAATTTTTCAACTCGGAAATGACTTGAGCTTCCAGTTGCTCGTTTGATTGTGTGAAAAGTGTATTTTTCTTAGTATAGATAATTATAATGTATAAATATTGTATACATTTACACATTTTGTGTGAGTGAGAGATACCAAGGGATGTGCCTCACAAAAATGGCACATAGGAACTATTCCAACATCTTGATGACGTAAGTCTGATGTTGGAACAGTTCCTATGTGCCATTTTTGCGTGGCACATCCCTTGGTGTCTCTCACTCACACAAAATGTGTAGCTAATTGCAGTGTGCAAACACAGTATTTTTATCGCTAATTTTTTACATTTATATATTAATGTATCAATGTATTAATAATCAATATATATAATGATTTTAATAAACATAATTACAAATATATAACTTTATAATTGCACTAATTCTAAATAACTATCATTAGGTATTATACGATAGGACCTTAAAAACTTGTTTTCTAAAAGTTGGAGTTTTTCTGCAATAACAAATATTCGATGGTTGATTTTTTTTTTTTTTTTTTTTTTTTTTTTTTTTCAAGACATGATGAACCACCATGAACATGGAATTCGTATTAATTTTCTTCTTTAATGGTATTAATTTATTAATTAATGTTTATCCATGGCAATATTGTAATGTTCCACCTCCCTAAACACAGTGGAAACTAACGATTTCGATTAACTTTTGTGTTGGCCTCGTGGTGGAAATGCATCGCTTATGAGTTTGTAACCGGTTAGTAATTTTATTCACAAACCTTTTTTTTGAGTAGATCCGTGTGTGTAGGGCCTAATACTAATTTATGTACAAGTACAATAAAATAATAATTTTTCCTTTGAATCTTTGCTTTACTTGATTATGCGGGTTATAAAATAGGGAAAGAAATTAGAGCAGTGAAGTATCCAATTCGACATCATTACCGACATAAACATAACTGAGAAAAGGGTATATGATTGAGAAATTACCTTTATAAACGGGGTTAGCCTAAGCGTCGGTTTACGGCTTCAATAAAAGAATGTTTTGTGGGAGGAGATGGGTATTAGAAGAAGGCGTGGAAAAGAAGGGTGTGTAGTGTGTAGAGGAGATGAGGGTAGAGGTGTAAGACGTGATGCAGTCGAATTGAATTGTGTATGTGCAAGATGAGTGGAACGAGGGTGGCTGCAAGAAGGAAAGGTATGTATAGGAGGGCTTGGCTAGGGCCATGTCAGACCCTAGCGCACAAGGATTCCGGTCCCTCCCGTACCGTGTCTCCCGAATACACAGACCCATTGTTCTACAAGGCTAGCTTTAATTAAAACGCCTAACCACCCCTGAAAACAGATTTATGCTCTTCTGCTCCCGCAAGCTTTTCCGCATCCGTTTTCCCTACCGGCCCTTTCCTGTTTATACCTCGCCGACTTTTAGTTTTCCCCCGACAACTGACCCCTAACGGCTTGCTCGTAGGCTTTGTTCTGCTTTCGCCGGATTTATATACACCTGCATAAGGTTTCGGACGACAGACACACGCCCTTTCCTAACAACTTGGTATTTTTTACCACTGAAACCAGAAAAAAAGCCGCCGCCAACACTCACCCTTTACCTATACTCGATCCCCTCGACAGGGGAAGAATTAAACATTGCCTTTCCCTAAAAGAAAATTAATCATGATGTATTGTATACTCGGATTAGTCTCTAATCCTCTCTCGGTATTAAAATCAACCAACTTAACGACTACCCATGTCAAGCAAATTCAGTTTAGCAAGTTGTAACCCTGAGACCTGTAGGATTTCATTTTAACGTAAAACTTCTTATCAGTAGGAAATCTCAATTATTTATACCCGTTGTGAGAGAATATTAGTGACTTTGAACTTGGTGATTACAGTCTGTCCCAAACGAGAGTTGCGAGTGCGTTAACAGCGCGGGAAAACTAGCAAATGCGGTTAAGAAGGTGAATGTAGTGGCTTTATTTTTTCCCTTAGAGGTTGGCCAATCTGTGTGTCACTCGATTTCCCGCGATGTCAACACACTAACTCTTGTTTAGGACAGACTGTAGTAATGTATGGAAAGGTTATCATGACTAGATCAGAAATGGGAAATGTTCTTCCATTCATTATTTAAATATAATCGAACTAAATAAACCAAGGTAAAATAACATTGGACATTATTGGTGTTTTCAATTGATTTGGAAATATCGTAATTTACTATATCAAAAAAATTTGACGAGCGACCCAGTCGACATAAGAACCGAAATTCGATCGTCACAAAGATAGATTTCCTCTAATGAAGAAAATTATTAATATTTATAATTTATGTAAAATAATTTAAATATGATAAACTTAATATTTATGCGAAATTAATTTAATTTTTTTTTAATCTCGATAATTCTTTAACATACAGTGTTTGAAATAAAACTATTTAAAAAGCTACGTCATAATCATTCCAAAAATGAACGTCCTTATCGGTTAAAAATTAGAACTCTATTATTTGCAAAACCTTACCCCTACATGGCTCCACAAAAGTTTAGGCCATTAAACATTTTTAGGAAATTTATCAAAAATAATTAATTCACCCCAGAAATTAGTCGATGAAACTCATTAAGCTTCCTAGTTTATTTCCGTTACGTTAACAGGAAAAAAGTTTTTAAGCGGAGGGAGTAAATAAAATTACTGAGAAATTAGTGTTATGACCCTAACTTTAAAATGACAGGGGCCCAGAACGAGATTGTTTTTATCTCCGTATATTATATATATATATATATATATGCAAATATTCTTGATGGGGTAGAAGTAGCATCGCTTTGTTTTTGATCAGAATAATTGAATTGAGCGTCCCTTAAAATATAATCTTTTCTTGTTTTCAGGGGGAAGAGAATACTTTAAAAATTTTCTTTATTTTATCAAATAAATCTTAGGTTCAATATATAAATCGTTTTTGGAACGAAGTTCCTTATGGCACATTCTGGAGCCCGGGAGTGAATCCAAAAGAAACGACCAAACTCACCTTTACAAAATCACCGTCACAAAACCAAACGTCACAAAATCTACCGATAACGATAACTTGAGTAAAATATTACCGAGTGAGTTGAAATTTAGTACACATGTTCATTTTACCAATGCCCAGGCTGAGTTTGTCGGACAACGTTATCCGCCCAAGCGTTCACGCGCAACGCTCGCTTAAATGTAAGCTTCAAATTTAATATTGGAATTTTAGGACGGGAAAAAATTCCAACTTCATCACTCAATGAGACAAACAACTTTTTTAAATAATTTTTTTTTAGTAAAATGAACACCGACAGTGCTATAAAGTGATAAATATCGCTAAATTTTTTAAAGCGGACCTAAACGTTTAAAATAAAGAAAACAACGATATTACCGATATCTTACGTTCTAACGTAACGATTTTAATAAAACTTCTTACACATCGTCTAAAGTACAATTGAAACAGGCACGTAAAATTTCAACCTAATTCAAGCAGAAGTTTTTGAATAGGGAAGAGATATATTTTTTAATATTTTAAATTTGTAGGCTGGGTAGGTATCCCTCAGGCTATATACTACAAACATACTCTTTAACTATAAACTCATCATGATAAACTTTTTTCTCAATATTCAATACATATTTATTGTAAGACGCTTGCTTTAATGATACAAATAATTCTATATGTTTCTTTTAATTTTGCCTTAACTCCGCATAGGTGCAAACAGTTAGTTACTTTTAATTTTGTCTCTAACTTTGCCATGCATAAGTAGTTAGCAACGTACCTATACGTACTTATCAGTGTGATTTTATAATTAATATTTAATGAAAAATGTAAAGAACTTCGTTCCTATCGGGTGTCCCGCGACACCACACGTATTTTTTTAATTTTTTATTATCGGAGCATACTTACTTGATGTAAGCCCTCATATTTAGTTTTCGAATGACAAATAAGATATTCTTTGTCTATCATCGCCATTACTAAGTATTAAAAAATGAAAATATTCCTAGGACATAACAATCAAATGTGAGCAAAGAAAAAAGTAATTTTTAATTTATCCTGTTTTTTTAAGTGCGAATATTCCTGTCACAGTTTTTAACCTTCTTCTATAAACTACATTTTAGATTGATGACTCAAGAATTTTTTTTATAGATACCAATATAAATTTTAATTCTACAATGATAATTCATACAATTTATTTCTTCTTCTTTATTAGTTTCTAAAAAAATATCTCATTTCTAATAATAAATCTAGTTAAATTTGAGCTTCTTTCCAACTTTAAAAGGCTAGTAGCTCTGAGAAGCGTTAGAAGGCTAGTATAGCACTTTAGAAGCGTTAGAAGGCTAGTATAGCACTTTAGAAGCGTTAGAAGGCTAGTATAGCACTTTAGAAGCGTTAGAAGCTAGTAGTACTTCAGGAGCGTTAGAAGCCGTTAAATTTTTATTTTTATTTTTCTCTATTCTCGTCTTCAGAAGGTCTTTATAATTCTGAAGCATGATCAAATAACATGGAGATCTATGGGACATTTACGCTTAACTTTAAATGTCATGCTTAATTTAAGACGGGAATGCATATTTCAGATGACATTCTTCAAATAGTTCTGAAATCTCAAGGTTTCTCTACAAATCAGCCATTAAGAGAATTCTTATCTATAGGATAAACGGCTACAATTTGTTCTTATATCTACCGCCATTTTAATTTTATATACCGTGAGAATAATTTTTTTTTTCAATTTAATAATCTTTCGCAGCATGACATTTTTCAACTTAAAAATAAAACTTAAAGAGGATTCTGATTTTTTCTTCTTTTATTAATTGTTTTTTTGTTCAGCTTTTTATTTAAATAAGATAAAATTAAGATAAGTAAAAACCTTTATATACGTGTGTGTATATATATATATATATATATATATATATATATATATATATATATATATATATATATATATATATATATATATATATATATATATATTTATATGAGCATTTAATAAGAAAAGATAGAATAAAAGAGGAATATCTCGTAAATTTTAAATAAATACAAATAAAAAGACAAAATAGGGGACCTGGTACTCGCGTATGCAAATTAGATAATAAGATGCAAAGAAAGGTAACTTGAATGGAATGATACAATGACACTAATAGTCCTTATTCAGGTACAGAGTTTGCTTTTAACCTGCTTTCATCTTTTTCCTACACCCTTTATTCCGTCCGTTGTTCTAGGTCCGAGGACATGGGTACTCGCCAAATTGGTGGGTCCAAATATTCGTGGTACCCCCCCTTTTAAATATACTATGTTATAACATGTCTTTTATATATATATATACATATATATATATATATGTATATATATATATATACTAGCTGAATACCCGTGCTTCGCTACGGGGTGTTTTATTTTCAATTTAATGGATTTATACCCCCCCCCCCTCCCCGTGTCATTTTACATCCCTTGGTTGTAAGTGGAATTATCTTTGATTAATATACATGCTTAAATCCAAAATAAGAGCTCTTTCTCAAGTATTAAAAATAATAATAAAAAAAAAAAAATAATAATAATAAATACAAAATTTTAGCCCAATCGGACAAATGTACAGACACAACAATTATTAGTTTTTTTATACATAGATATAGATATTTTTTTCCATTTTACCCCCCTAAATGTACATAACAATAATTGTACAGCACTCTTAAAGAGCTTTTCAACGGTATGCATCGTGAAGGGTTTTCATTACTTTGACATTTGTACCCCGTACCCCTGTGTACCAAAATCAAAATTTCGAAAATGCATGAAGTCAGTGACCTTCCCCTTTTCTCCTTGCTTTGAAGGTCAAGTGTGCAAATTTTCATTGGAATCGGAATAAAACGGTAGATTTGAATAAAGAACACACACACACGCACCCGTTCGTGCGCGCGCGCACACACACTTACGTTGACATTTCCTATTTACCCCTCTCCTAAATGAGAATAATGACAAAAACGTACATTATAATTACTTTTCTCTTGAAAAGCCTTTCAACGATATGCATCATAAAGGGTATACCTATCAATTACTTTGACATCTGTACCCCGTACTCCTGTGTACCAACATTTTAACTTTATAATCTCATGTAAGCAGTACACTCATAAACACTTCATTTATATAAGACAAAAGACACATAGGCACTCTACATTTATATAAGATGTAGTTGTACATATTTTTCCATTTTACCCCCTCCTAAATGAAAATATGACAAAACTGTACATAACAACAATTACTGTACTTTTAAAGAGCTTTTCAACGATATGCATCATTAAAAGTATTCATTACTTTGACATTTGTACCCCCTACCCCTGGGTACAAAAATAAAAATTTCGCAAAATCCTTTCTTAGTGGATGCCTATGATATGAACCGAGTATATTCTCAAAATTTCGAGTCTCTCGGTTAAGCAGATTTTGCTGTGCGTTGATTCTATGTCAGTCAGTCAGTCAGTCAATCAGGACATTGCCACTTATATTATAGATATATATATATATATATATATATATATATATATATATATATATATATATATATATATAAATGAATTTTGGTTTCAAGTGAGAGTTTGTGACACTAACCACTTCACTATACCCATCCCGAATTCCCGTCTTCCTTATATATTACATTTATTTTTAGGTTTGTCCATATTGCTCAACTTATCAACATGGTCAAAAAGATTTTGAATTTCGCTTCTATACCAATACTAAAAGCATCTTCTCTGGAGTGTGTCGGACTTGAACTTCAATCTTACGAAATTATTATTTAAAATTTTTCGTTTCCCTTATTTTTTAAGTCACGATTACAAATATTTAAATTTTATGAACAAGAGATTGAAATGTCCACAATAATGTCTTATTGTTAAATATATTTAAAATAGAAGATAGAAGAGCCACTGCTTTTGTTGAATCTCAATAAGTATTAATCTCAGTAATTATAATTATCTACGATTGATACGAAATATAAACATTGAATCTCTGTTTAGATGCGTAGAAAGTTATTCACTAGACTAGGTTCTCCTAGTCAGTTATCCCTCAATCTATACCATTTACCACAGATAAATTTACCCGCTTGAAACCGTGTAACGTTGTTTTATCACCACAAATATCCAACACTCTACAGTGTTGTGAATGTTACCCTTGTTTAATAAAGCAACAATCGTTTTAAAACACACAACTTCTCAACAACTTTTTTTTTTTTAAATTAAGCGTGATGGTTATCTTTCACATGGATCTTATAGAGCACATACATGTTAAGAGCAAGACCACAGCATTTGCATTATGTTTAATTAATTTTATCCGGTGCATCCCATTAACATAGTAAAACCTACCTTTTTTTAAACTCGACCAGTCGTCATTTAATTTTTTATTACCGTTTTATTATTTCAATGGAGAAACATAATCTCAATTATCCACAGTGCGTTTTATTTCTTCCTCGTCACTTCTAATTATATAAAATATTATAAAATTTACTGTTGAAGGTGCATTTATGACTTTAATTATAGCTCAATTTTTTTTATTAAAATTTCGTTTCCGTTAGATATACGCATAGTTTTATTATTATTTTTAAATCGAGTGCGTGAGGGGTGACATTTAGGGAAGTGGAAAAGTGTAATTAAGATGTTTAAAGTTGTCTTGCAGTTTAATTCAAGTTTAATTGCTTTTCAATTAACAATTATCAGACGTGTTGAGATGCATACTAATCAGGGGTACTCGGTACTTGTACACTTACTTCCCGTCCCCTTTACCTTTTAACTGTACAACGCGTTATTACTTCTTTACAATTATTTTTTCTCCACTTTTTATTCGCTATCTGCCTTCTAGTACGTTATCATTTTAAAGCCAATGCCATTTTTATTTTATAATATTTTAATTATCAGCTGATAACCGTACTATGATTCGTTTGTGAGATTGCTAGCGTAATAAGCAGTTAATGCACTTGGATAAATAAACTAGAGTTTGCTTGTAATATAGAAGATAATAATTTAAATAGAGACATCATGTTACAAATCATAAACTTGACCTGACATAGAGAGGGCATTTTTGCCACATGTTAATATCGTTAAGATTGCAGTTAAGTTGGAGTCAGAGAGTATGTCTAGTATATCGAGAACCATGAGAACCTGACCGATAAAACAAAACATTAACATTTGCCAACGATACATCTGCATTCTGTCCATGTTCTATAGACCAACAACAAGACAATTCTAAGATCCACATGAAGGATGCGCCTGTCATCTTGTCTCTTTTCGTTTTTTAACAAAGGCATTCTATGACTGTTCGGACGAGATGCCAAATGCACTTTATAAAATCTTTACTACGTCGGCTCATTCGTAAGTTTCTTAGGCCCTCAAGATAGTCAAATTACACATGTTTAAAATTCATGTTTTATAAGATTGCACCACAAACATTACTTACGTCTTTTTGGCCTTGAAGTTACAGTAGGTAGGATCTGATACCTTCCTAAAAACATTGACCCACGTAAGATTCCAGTTCCCAATAACGTTAATATTGTTGCATTTGAATTATGAGTTGTAGTGAGATAGTGTACTTGTTCATAGATAAAATTATCGATTCGTCGGACTTTCATTGCCTTTTCGTAATATTTCTACTCTACTAATTATCGTTGTCGGGATTTTAGTAAGATTAATTGTTTTATCTAGGCAATTTAGCGTTGTAAATTAAATCTTGGTTTTATTAATTTAATCGTAGTCAGGTTGTAAATATTTTTAAGTGTTTGGTTAGCCAGAGATACGTTTTCTCGCTAATTCATTCTGACGTTTTGTAAAACCGACCCTGTTCGACCTCAAAAAAACGTAATAAATAAACTTGATCTTTAAACTCGTCGTAAAGGTATAACTACCTGTGTTTAAAGAAATAAATGTGTGTGTGTGTGTGTGAGAAGAAAGAAGATGTATGAGAAGGCGATGTCTAAGAGTGGTCCAAGGTGTTAATGTGGGGCGGCGCTAGTAAAGCGGTGGCGCTCCGACCTGGGTCCGTTCTCCGCCGGGAGGAACCGTAACTCTCCTGGACCGCACACCGATTGATAGAGTGAAAACTTTTTGAATGGGAAGTGAAGTCGAACGGCTACCGGCGGACGGCGGGTCAGTCCGGGTGTAATTAGGGCGGTGCTCGAAGCTCGTAAATCCGAGGCCGGTTGCGCCTTAACTCGACCCTTGGGGATATGAGTGAGATATAGCCTCTTCGGACCGACCCGTGTAAATCAATCCCGACACTGTTCGCACACACCGACATCGGGCCCGCCCGTAATAACCCCTACTTAGTGCTCAGCTCCTGACTGTCGTCTTCTTCTTGTTCTCCTTCTGAAACGAGATTCGTCTCGATACGAGAACCCCCATTAAGAATCCATTTGATTGATTCGTCGGCCACATCGTAATTATGATGACATAATATCTTAATCACAAGCCTTCTACTCTTTAAAGGGGATAATAGTTGTATTGGTTTTGTTTTATGGTTTTTTGATATAGCTTCCCTCTCGATACTTCTTGTGTGTGAAGTGAGAAATTAATACTATCATTAATTCTTTTCAATCATCGTTAAGCCACTCATTTATCGAACAGGTTTAGGGATATCGTTTGTTTTGCTTATTCAGTATGAGGTATTTAGAAAAAAATAAGCATTCATATTTTGATTTCGATTCCTTTGGGGAGAGGGGAGATAGGAAGAAGATGTAAGAAATTGTTACCTCACAGTTGCAAGTTAAAAGGAATTTTGCCCAAATTTAAAACCAAACGGAATGACATTGGGAAGGGAAGTTGAAAGAAAAAAAATCAAGACCAACACATACTCCAGAAGAAATGAAGTTGGTATGTAATAGGTATGATACCATTTTTACTCTCCTCGAGAAATGTCATACACATATGCACGACATAAATCTCTAGCAATTTCTATCAATATGTAAACACTCAAAGCTATTTCTCTCTAAGACGACATATATTTCCGGTGAGAAGTTTCAGATGTAAACGCACCTTTAGATTTTTACAATTTACTCTCCTTACCATTTTTACTCTATTTAGATGTTGGTCGGCCATAAAGCGACCGTGTGACCAGGTAGTTAATATTATTATTTATACAGTCCATAATAATGGGTCTACTTAAATATAATGAATAGATACAAACTTTGCTAAAATTATTGTTGTCTTAACTTTCTCGATACTTTTAGATCTCTAAAGCTGGGGGGGGGGGGGTCTAAAAAGGGGCTTTTTGGTGTTTGCGCAAACATGATGTTTGACGTTTATGGCCTAAATTTGCCTCTAAGCGAATGCTCTTGTAATTTAAAAGTTAATCTCATAACTCAAACTTTTAATTTCTACCAATTCTGCTGAATATAATATAGGTATATTTGATATATGATAGTATTGAAAAATAAATCTTAATAAATACTTTTCAATCAGAGTAAGTATGAGTTTTAAATCATTTTAGAAAAATATATACATAAGAACATATTAGTTTTGAATATAATCCACATTTATATTTATAAATCATCTTTGACGTAGATACGTAAATAAATTGTTTCCTTATCTACTTAAACATTTATTTAAAATAAAAATTATTTAATTCAATTGAAATGAAAATAAATGACCCTCTTAAACTTAAAACTACTTTTTGCAGCTAATTGGTGCTTTCTTATTCAAGTTTTTTTTTCCTAATCTTGATTGTATTTTTTTTTCAAAAGAATCTTTTTTATAATGTTTCTTTTATTTGATTTGTTTATCTTTGCATCTGAAACATTTGCCAGGTTCTATGACATCGAATCTCGCTAGAGATTCAGAGCGACCTTCAAACATCTTGCACTGACTTAAAGTCAATACCCAATAATTTATAACAGAAAAATATATTTGTAAATAATTTTAATTTATTTGTCTTTAGCAAAAAGTCGTTTATTAATTTAATTTTTTAATCATTCATATGTTATTATTATTTTCTTATAATACTTGGATTATTTTTTTTTTTTTATTTGTTCCATTTTTTTTATCATAATTTATTTACCGTGGGTACCTTAAGAATAATTTTTAATCATTTGATATTAATAATAAAATATCACAGAACTTGTTTTTTATTTATGATGAATTTAATTATATTAAAATTGATTGTAGCTTCTGTTTTTTTCGATTTCTGACTTTATATTCCTTTTTTCACAAAAAAAGAAGATAAAATCCCTGCTTTTTATGTATATTTATAAACATTAATTTATAGCAGGGCTATATATATATATATATATATATATATATATATATATATATATATATATATATATATATATATATATATATATATATAATGGATTTGTAATTCAATGACAATAATATGTTAATAAATTTCATAATCCTTTTTTTTTAAAATGTAAATACTCATACTAACTCCTAAAATGTGGGAAATATGTTTAAATGTGTCTGTCTATAAATACCACTTACAGAGTCAATACGATTTCTCTGTGATCAGAGTTATGATTTGTAATGAAGGAGCCGGTGTAAAACTTTAAAACGATGTTTAGTTTCTTGTCTTTTGAATTTTGTGTGATGTTGCCAGAATAACGTTTATCAATGTGTAACCAAAGGTAGCGGACAGTACTGGAATGAGGAATAGGAATTTGGTTAATAGATACAGGTTCGCAGATACCTTTTCTCAGAGCGAAGGTCAAATGGTTACTTTTATTTTGGTTTATTTTGGTTTATCTTTTTTCTCAATTTCTTCATCCAAACTCCTGAAGTATGAAAGTGAATTTTGGAAAGGGCTTCTTCTTATGTCATATATGTATATCCAAATATAAGAGATATTTTTCTAATTATAGTTCGTATGTGGCAAGAAAATAAACGGAAGTTACCGATATATGATGCATGTAATTGCTATGATCTGTGAATGCATTTATAAGATGCTGTCTGCAAAATGAAGAATTTTATGATTTAAAGATTATTCTATTCTTCAATTTGATCCGTTCATTCGTGTAATTATATATTTGTCTAAATATTTTTTGTCGGTTTGTTTTGTTTTAGGATGAGTTCCACCCGTTCATCGAGGCTTTGTTGCCTCATGTCAAGTCGTTCTCATATACGTGGTTCAACCTCCAGGCGGCTAAACGCAAGTACTTCAAAAAGCACGAGAAACGCATGTCACTCGAAGAAGAGAGGCGCTGCAAAGAGGAACTCATGGTTAGTTTCATTTATTTACAATTATACTCAAATATATTGTTAATCGTTTGATAGATGCTTGCAGTGTCGGACTGGTAGCTTTCTGGGCCCTCGGCAAAAATTTGTCTTGGGCCCCCTCCCATGTTTTAATTTTTATACTGAATACTGAATATACATCATAGTAATATTGTAGAGGATTAATTATCAAATATTAACTATAATGTCATATCCACTACTTAGGCCACAATGTTGAAATGAAACTGTGGTTAAAATGGATATTTTAAACATTTTCTTGATATTGTATAGGATTCGAACGGAGTAACCGAAATCACATAATTAGTTTTTTCCTAAGTTCGCCCCTTGCACCTGTTAATAATTTGGGTTTATGTGTCTTTCACAGTTCATCAGCATTAAATAACTTACTAATTCCTGCCCGAGAGAATACCTTAGGCTGATTGACAAAACAGATCATACAAATATTTGATGGGCTTTATCTTGAGAAATACTTGGCAGGAAAAAAATGTTTAAGAACATTTTTTTTTTTTTGAAAAATCATATTTCCGACCATATACATTACTTATCGGATCGTCGACCAAAAAAGTTCCTACATTTTAGAGCTGAAAAATCTTGCCACTTTTTTTTAGAAAAACTTAATTTATGGTCCGAATGTCACCAAATTTGGTATACAGCCGTTATTTGACAATAAACAAAAGGATTCCGAAAAAAAATAATATTCCATTTAAATCCAGTGATTTCCGGTTACTTTAGATTACCCTAAATTTTTGGGGCTCTCCCGAACGTGCTCATATTTCTTGTCGTGTAGGGCAGCTGTTCTCAACCTTTCTCAACCCACGTACCCCTTTTTTGTATAATTAACTGTGCGTAAACCCCCTAAAAACAACCCCTAATTTTTATAAATAATTTTTAAATTAAATGAAGTGTTGTTAAACTACTGCTAATATTGTTACATAATAGAAACAGCTGTAAATAGGTAATTTTAATTCCAAACAAGATTTTTTAATTGACATTTTACTAAACAGTTTTTATTTATTAGACAAAAAGTAAACAAAAAACTTTTTTTAATTCACCGCGTACCCCTTGGGGGTACGTGAAAATGTGTACCACAGGTTGAGAACCGCTGGTGTAGGGAAACCCTAATAAATATTTGTTTGCGAAAAATTATGTTGCTAAACCTTATAGTTTGCGAGAAAAAAATTATATAGTTCGAAGAAGTTCGACTGCTAAAATTCGAAAACCCGCGCGGTTTTCGGGGCCTCCGTAAAACCCCCAGAATTTTTTTTTTTTTTGGGGGTGGTCGGAGTAAATAAAATTTATTTTGTTTTATCCGGTCAGTTGGGGTCCACGAAAAATCCCTTTTGGTCCAGACCGCTGCGAACCGTTTCCGAAATACGCATGAAAATGAATTTCACGATTCCTTTTTAAAAGAAGCCTCGGGAAAACCGTGAACGGGGAACGTTTTTACACTTATTATTTTTTTAGAGGGATACCCCAGGTTTTTCAAAAATAACGATAACTAAATTTTCGTAATTTTTTTTTTGGGGCAAGTAAGAGTCTTGAAAACGCGGTTGGCACGGCGGACGGTAGCTTTCGGACACGTCCTCCGAAAAAAAATAAGCGGGAACGTGACAGGCGGGCCGGCGGCAGCGGAAAGAAATACCGCGATATATTTGATATTTTAAGCCGATAACGGCTCATTCCCGAGGGGCGCTACCTTCCTACACTTAAGCATTCCAATCACCTAATAATATAAAAATACCTTGATTATACAAGTACCTGGCACATACAAAGTACCAGCCAAGCCTAGCTGGAGCTCACTGGCCGGCGCTTGCGCTGGCCAAGAGACCAGCTAGTATTTATGCTTATCGATAGTTTATTTCAATTGAATACATCTTACGGCATTGGATAAAAATATTTAAAATCGTGGGCCCTTCCTGGGGCCCCTTGAGTCCGTGGGCCCTCGGCAAATGCCGACTTGCCGACCTGGCCAGTCCGACACTGGATGCTTGTACTCTTTCAAAACGATTTACATACCTTAGAATAGTTACATCAAGTATAGCTTTAGCCTTTAATTACTGTTTCTATCAATTGTAGAGTTGGACAGTTATAGGCATGGCAAATGATGATCTCTTTTACAATGCCTAATTCAAAATTACTTATTTTACCAAATATATAGGATTATAGGATTGTTGCGAGTTAAATTAACTATGTTAATTACTATGTTATGGGTGAGAGAGGGTGGGGCTAGACGCGAGTCGGCACCTCGTAGACCATCGTCCAAACTCGGCCCGACGTCATTAGTGCTAGACGCGAGTCGGCATCTCGTGGACCATCGTCCAAACTCGGCCCGACGTCATTAGTGCTAGACGCGAGTCGGCACCTCGGAGACCAACGTCCACACTCGGCTCCGGCGTCATTAGTGCTAAAGGGTTTCCTTTTTCTACCGCAAGCTTCGACAACCTGTTGTAACCTGTTTTCGTAAAAAAACTTCGACTCTGAAAACCCGAGGATTATGGGTCAAGTATGTTTGCTAATGGTGGATTGTTTAATAATGGATAAGGCGCGTGTAATTTATACTGTTGTTACTTATAATGTTATTTATATGGGTGAGACGGGGTGGGGCTTGACGCGAGTCGGAACCTCGTAGACCACCGTCCACACTCGCCTCCGGTGTCATTAGTGCTAAAGGGTTTCCTTTAATCTAAAAAGAAGAAGAAATTATTTTACATAGGCGATGATGTTCACTCAGCATCACCGTATATATATGGACAGCTGCTTATGTAAAGTGGTGAATAAATGGTTACGAATGTCAATAGTATAAGGTTGAGGTGATGGAGCGACTCACTAACCCCGTGTCATCTATTAAATAGTATTGTTGCATAAGCCTTTTGGCAGGCCAAGGCCAGCAAGGGTTACAGCGCCATGTATTTAGTAAGTTTAGTTAGAAGTAAGTACATAATATACTAAATTGCTGGTGCCAATTAAGTAAAAGGGCTCAGACATGTTTCTTTAACCCTTTCATTTCGGGTGTTAGGTTATGTTTTATTTGCAAACTCCCGTTGTAGTTATTGTTGTATTTTTGCCTGTAGACCGTACGAATATTTTCATTTGAACAAAATGTTATTCAAATGAACTAATTTAGCTTTATCAGACATTACCTTTCTATTCCCAACTATTTATTAGTTCCGTCATAAACTACTGTATTGAGATGATGCTACTATGAAACATTCTATATGTCGTGTTGCATACAATATATAATATTACTTAACAATATATCAGAGGTGCTTCGTTCATAGTATACTACTATGTTACCATAAAAACATTTGCACGTTGGAAGAAGAATATTTTATCGACTGTTGAATCGAAACGGGACTTGTACCAATTTAATAGTTATTTATTATATTTCAATACGAATCTTAAAGTTTCTTTTAAAATTGAAGTTTCGACTTTGTTACTTGTCCTCCTCGGAATAGTAAAGAATCCGAATATATTGCACTTGGTAAAGCTGTACAAGGGATATCGAATATGATTGTACCTGAGGACGTGTGTTAGTTTAGTAGAATAACAGGTTTGGGAAGGCTACTAAGCAATGGGTTCATTCAAACCTACGCATGTACATCTACACTTATGACTTTCTAAGGGTCAACGGTCCCTCACATTGGCATTTATATGCTAACCATGTCATAATTGATTTGAGTGCCGTATGAGACTTAAAGTAAAATAAGATACACTACTTCCATATGTAGTAAAATAAGTTTTCTCATTTAGACCGTTCCATGTATAATATTTCAATTGTGATTTAGTCAAAAATCCATTATTTAGTTGTAAATAGTAGAATAAATAAATCATTTGAATTACCATGTGTAAAGATGTATCTCGATCAGGTTCGATTACTTTTCACTTTCTCATGTAAAGAAAAAGTATTGTGATACTGCGCGAAAATTCTATTTGGACGGATTTACTTGTTTTGAGGTCCCCTGAGTCCAAAAAAGCAGTTTTAAAAAAATTACAGACATTAAAAATGTAGAACCTAAACCGTTATAAAGTTCGTGATCGGGAGGGAGGGGGAGTAGGTGGATTGAAGAAGGGGAGGGGGGTTTAACTTATTACGTATTTATGTGTTTTATGATATGTTATACCTTCCCCTGTGGGTGTGCCACTGATTATAAACAAAGTTTAACATTGGTTGATTACAAAAAGTTTATAGTGACTTTAGACACCGGGTAGTTCTGACTATGAAAACCCGAGGATTATTATGGGTCAAGTATGTTTGCTAATGGTAGTATGTGGTAATTTATACTGTTGTTACTTATAATGTTAATTATATGGGTATAGACGCGAGTCGGCACCTCGTAGACCAACGTCCACACTCGGCTCCGGCGTCATTAGTGCTAGACGCGAGTCGGCACCTCGTGGACCAACGTCCACACTCGGCTCCGGCGTCATTAGTGCTAAAGGGTTTCCTTTTATCTACCGCAAGCTTCGACAACCTGTTGTAACCTGTTTTCGTAAAAAACCATTTGCAATTACAAGACGCCGCGCCAAGGAGAACCCTGTAAATCATTTCATTTGTCCTTTCAAGAGGGTTGTTTATTTTTATTGTTGGTTCGGATTATACCCGAGCTAACCCCTTTTTTGCATACGACGACAGGTGTAAGTGAAAAACCGGGAGTGGCCAGTTCGTTTGTCGACCGCGGCCCGTCTTCACGCGTTCTCAGATATTTTTTTGCAGATTACTTTTAAAGTCTTGTATATAAAGTTTCGCCATCACGATTCCCTTTTTTTCCCTCCCCAAGTCGAGAAAAGAAACCCCGGACGAATAAAAAAAAAAGAAGAAATTTTCCGGTTTCTACATAATTGTTTTCCGATGCAAATGCGCCTGGAGGGAAGAGAGAGTCCTAATCGAGCCTATATGCTAATACGGCGCTTATATCTTCATTTCAACTCCGCGGGCCAGGAGGGAGCGTCCCCCGGAATATCGTTTTCCAGCTCGTTCGCAGGTTTTATGTCGCCCCATAAAAATGCTCGGGCTAAATGTTTATCTGGGTCCGACGCCCTTGCCTGTTTGGCCGGTAATGAATCAAGAGACCATCGTCTCTCCATTCTAATTATGTCTTACACAAGTTTATCCCCGTCCGTTTAAACTTCAAATAGAGGTGTCACCGCAACCTCGACCAGATCTTCCACGTGCATACTCCTTAGAATGCCGGTTTCGCACTTTGTTTAATTAGTCGTCACAAATTGATTACCGCGTTGGTTTACTGGAACGTCGTGACCATTAGGAATGTCTCTGTAAGGAATTAGTTTCTCAATTACTCTTTTTACACTTGCAATCGTTCACTTATTAACCTTATCGTTACATACAAGTTCTTATTTATTGTATTTCTACGCGGAAACTTTGATCTTTCCTTGCTTGAATCATAGGTCTGTCTATTGAAGTTTTATATTATTTATATCGTTCTCTTGTTTGTTGTCTGCTTTATTTCTCCGCATACAATTCCTCTGTATATTTGAGGTGGTACACGGGAATGCCTTTGAGCAAATAGGATAATTGTTTAACTATATTTTCTATAACACACAAACAATCTAATCAATCAATGTATTCTTCTTCTTGCTTTTAAATATTTTAATATTAAATACTACTTAATAAATACCGGTTTAATACAAATATTCGCCATATTTACCTGTTTAATTTTTATATATGCATGTACATTACGGGAAGGTAAATCCTACTAATAATCGACCATTGGGTGTCACTAATAATCGACTCTGTCTTTAGACAACTATAAGTTTCCGGACACTACAAGTTTATCTTTGTTGGAGGGTAGCCGAATAGCGTGCGAGGCTCGTCTGGCCAAGTCTGGAACAGTCATGACTAAACCAGAAGGAAGCTTACTGGAATCTGACGTCTTGCTGGCTGTGAGCCCTCCGATCAGCCGGTAGCTTTTGGCTCGATGCTGAGTCGTGGGACCGGTCTCGAGGTCTTTGGTCTTTGGACCTTGAGAGAAAGTAGTAGGGAGTGACAGGAGGGTAGATCTGTAGATCGATAGGGATTTGGCAGTATGCACGCTTCCCCTGCGTTTCCCCGGTCGCCAGCCAACTCCCCCTTCCCGATCCATTTCATTCACTCCTTTCTCTTGCCAGAAATTCTTTCCCGGATTTTATAGTCCACCCCCCTATCCGGGTCCGACCGTTCCACTTATTTCATAAAACTTACCGTCCTAACATTTCTTTTTTCAAGGTCGTCTCCTTTTTTTCGTCATCCTGGTATTTTTTGACGTCCGAAACAGAGGATACTGGGGAAGCAGTCGAGTTTCAGTGATTTAGTGGATCAGATCCAGTTCAGCCAACTTATTTACTACAAATCACAACAAAGAAGGAAATGATCAAAATTAAATGAATCACCGTTGACTTTTTAACAGTCTCCTTGAGATTGCAGTTTCCAACCTGATCTGCGGTCTCACATTAATTCACTGATATTCGACACATCACATTACTTTACTATAAGGGTAGATTGTTTCTTTATTAAAGAGTATAATTTATTTTTGACATGTTGTCGCGTCTGTCTAGAGAAACCACATCCTTTTTTTTGTCATCCTGTTCATTGCTTGACAGCTTCACTAAAAAAACAGACCACTCATGTTTTAGTGATTTATTGAACCGGGTTTATTATGAATGACTTTAATATTAGATGTACTTTTTCTAACCCCAACTGATAACCGTAAAATTGCCGCTATCTTTTAAACCGAATTGAGGTATTCGACTGCACAAGGTGAATTTATTAGTTTTTTTTTTTTTTTTTAATATTTCCTTGTACTTTATTTTGTTTGCCTGATAGAAAAAAAGATGTAACTTTAAGGAGAGTAATGAAGAAGGAGTTTATTTGTTTTGTGACAGGGTGGCTGTGTGATGGGAGATGTGGTGTGGTAGGATGTAGTTAGTTGCAGTGTGTCGTGTAGGTGTCGCATCACATTGTTAGCCCATTGTTCATAGCTCATCCTTGTTTATTATTGCCAGTGTTTAACTATACTCAGCCCGTCGTCTCACAACTCTAGCTGCTTAATAATTTCTTTCTTATTCTTCTCTTGTATGACCGATGCCGTATAATTCTACAGCACTCTCTCCTCCCTTATTAAGCGTCGAATAACGGGTGACGAACATCCTATTCAATAACTCAGCATTTTACATTTAGTCAGTGAAACATCGTTGCTGTTAATTGATGTTTTATTCTTTCTACACTAAGTCTTCCTGTACGTCGACTTCTTCTCTGGATAAAGCCGCTTATTTCTATTTCTTTGTTAAGAGTAGCTTGACGTCTTACTAGCCCAAGCGAAAACGTTCAGACTAAACTATACGAACCTTTATATTTGACATTATTACAATTCTTATATAACGTTTTACGGCAAAGAGTGCCTTTTCCAATTATTTCCACACTCTTCGATAATGCGCTCATTAAGTATTCAACTTAAAGAGTATATACTAAGAGCTTACTCTAGATTTCACCAGGCTTTCACTTAGTAAAACAGCTTAATATCCATATCCGGGATTTACTTATTCTGTCGGCTAAAGTCAGTTTATCAGCTTTGTTGTATCTCGAGAAACATGTAGAATATTATTTTTTATAAGATTAGGCTTTTTGTTTTATTTACTTACTCCATCATGTCGTGTTCGTTTACTTTTATGTTTGAATATCAATTGGAGTTAGAATTATTTATATTTAGAGTTGGAATATTTCATTTTTATTTTTGTTCATTAATAAATTACTGGCCTTGGTCATCTCAACCTATTTAATCGAAAAGTGATTGATCTATCAGTAATAGTTGTAACATAGAATAAAATATCTTTATCTACGATTGATACGAAATATAAACATTGTATCTCTGCTTAGATGCGTAGAAAGTGATTCTTTACGTAGTTGTATTCATTGCGCGTTTCATAACTCCTCTTTTTTCCGCCCTAGTGCAGTGTGGTAAAAAAGAAGAATTCTTCACCTTAACGCACGATTAGCGAGTTTGTTTACATTTAACAAAACTAATTTACTGTTTGTTTAGTTAAAATAACTATTTATATCGAGTTTTTAGTGAAAAACAATGAGTAATTTATGTCATTATGACGAAAATGAGGAGAATAATACGCCTCCCGAAATAATTAATTCGGCACAAAATAAAACTAATGAATTAATGTCATCTTTATCAAAAGATAAATACGAACTTACATACAGGAAGTTTATTAAATATTTGTTTCTGTATTAAATTATTAAAATACAACAATCTTAGATAAAGTACGGCACGCAACTCGTGCGAAAACAGCATTTTGCTTTGCTCGTTAGGTTTTACTACCCTCGCTGTCACTCGGATGCCGACTCCTCACTTGCATGCAAAATGCTACTTTCCGCACGCGTAATGTACTGTTGTTTATTAATTTGGTATACTATCTTGTATCAGAGAGATCAATTTGATTGAAAACATTAAAAAAATAATTTAAAAAAAAATATGCTTGTGGTTTTACAATAAATATACAAATTTACCAACATTTACCTACATTACCAACAAATACCTACATTTACTACAGGTTAATATAAAAAGTTGGAGGGAATTATAAAATAAAATGAAATAAAAAAGGTTATTTTACATATTCGTATTATATATATAATATAAGATATAGTTTTTATACTTAGTTTAAGAAACTGTCACGTTTTTAAAATTAATGGTATATTTACGTAAAAAATAATAATTATTACTGTGTTATTGCCCTTGAATTATCTATTCTTGCGAAATATTAACAGTGCTTCACATAATGCGTTAAAAGCAATTATTTAAATTAACTGCAATTTAGGGTTTTGGTTAGGCGCGACATGACAAGTCCCTGGGTATAATTTACTACATTTTTCTTATGGGGTTAGGCTCGGTAGCGTAACATGCATGCAATTTTTCCATCTTCACCCCACTTTTAATACTTTAGGCGAATATTTTGTATGTATTCTTATAGGTGCGCAATTAATGTGCAAACTACCCATATTATTTATTCTGTTTACCTTAGGAAGTATTTATAGAAGATTAGAGGATGAGGTAAAAAGCTAGTAAACAATTTCTTTTTTATTCTGCTTTCAATTTCTTTCTTTTTTTAAAAAATAAGAAAAGAAACAGAGACGGAACTAGACCTGCTGAGGCCCGTGTGCAAGATTTTTTTGAGGCCCCCCCCCCCCCCCCTCCATGATGACCAAATATTTGTGTAGCCTCATTTTTTAGGATACACGTAAGATTTGTAATAAATTGCATCAAAAAACATAATTTTATGATAAAAAACAAATTAATTTAAATTCGTATTTAAATGGACTACATTTTAGAATATTTTAATCAAAATCGTCGGAACCGTTTTCGAGAAATACTTTTTTCATAGTTTTTAAGGAGTAACGCCCCCAAATTTGAAGGTAAAATTTATTTCTCCTCGGGGTATGATTTTTCTGAACATATATGCGAATTTCGTCAAAATCGGCCCAGTAGTTTAGGCTCCAGGTGTCTGCACACACGCAGACGACAGACATTTTTTAAAGACTACTTTTTTGGACTCAGGGGACCTCAAAACGTGTAAATCCAACAAAATCGAATTTTCGCGCCATTACAATACTTTCTCTTTTTATGGAAAGTAAAAAGAGCAAAAAAGTTGCCTGTAAAGGTACTTTTTTACTTTAGCACCCCCATATATCTCTTTGTGTTTATAGTTATTTCGCCAAAGGAACATTATACAGAGTATTACTGTTAAGACGAAGGGATATTTATTCTAATGTACCTTGGGACAAGGGAATATCACACTTGTGTATATAATTGTGATCATATCCCTTAGTCTAATCAACTATTAAGATAAAGGAATATTAAATATATAGAACTTCCCCAGGAGTCTCAATGTCTTGGGGAGACAAACACACAAACCTTTTTGACTTTTGTAGGGCAGACTATTGATTTGAACCAAGGGGGGGGGGGGGGAGGGGGGGGGGCGCTAAAGTAAAAAAGAGCCCTTGTAATTAATACAAAAGAATGGATTTCGAGTTTATGGCTCAAAATAAGAACTCTTTATTTTAATTTTTTTTTCTTAGATCCATTATTTTAGCTGTTAGACTTGAGTTGAATTCTCATATTTTGAAACTTTAATTCTTATAGAAAAAATGCCAAGAGTAATAGTTCTTATTAAGTCATAGAATTTAACTTTAGCCTTAAAAATATGTCTTCATAAGAATAATACAAAACATTAACAGTCTAAAATGCCCAAATGTATAAAAATCACGTCATGTTGAAAGTCAATTTTTTTATATTAATAATATTATCCAAATAAGCATTTAACATCAATTGTCTCAAAAAATGATAATAATAATTATTATTATTATGTGGAAAAGAAAGGAATAGGTACCTACCACATAAATATAATATTAATAATAACAATGGTAATAAATAAAATATAAACTAACTTCACCTTTTTAGTAAAATTATTCTTTATTTTTTATTCATTTATTTTTATTTTATTATTTTTTATTTTTATAACTGGCCCAGTGGAAGTGAGGCCCCTCTTACCTGGAGGCCCGTATGCGGCTGACCCCATGCACACGGCTAGTTCCGGCACTGAAAAGAAAAAAGAAAGCCAATAACTATGGGGAATAAGCTTGTGAAAGTATTACATATACATTTACACGTAAAGGATTGGATTTTTAAGTTTTTAGTTGGAGATATTTGTAATAGTAAAATAATGAATTATGTTTTCTTGTGTTTATAATACGAAAATAGCAGCTAATATTATAAAAACAAGACATCCCCAGGATCTTAATGGTTTCTCCCAGGCTATTAACCTTTTATTGTTTTCAATTTAATTTATTGCCATAAACAAGTTTAAATATGTTACTTTTTACATTTTCAATTATGGGTCTCCTAAAATACACATTCAAATTTTCATGTAATGCTGATTAATAGTTGTAACTTGATAACCAACTGCTGAGCAATTGTATGCACAGTTTACATATCCGATTTTGTAATGTAAACTTATACAGTTTAGAGTCAACTACTATAGTCATTGGACTTAAGGCAGGTAAAATCTAAGGGTTTAAAATCATTGATATTTTAGAACTCTCCATCGTTTGTTCCTAATGATATAGTTGAATCGCGACGAGCATATAGTTTGACCCTTGCTTCCGCACGCTCTTATGAGATGGTGATGGGTACCCCCATCCTTCTGCAGTGCTTGCGCTAGTTCGTAACGCACTTGCCAGTGTAGCAGTAGTCCTTTTGAGCATACTCGTTTTCTGGTAAATTCCCGTCAAAGATACTTCGTCGATATATTCGACTAACGTTTAGTAATAAGCGTAATTGATTGGTCGTTGAATGAGCCTATGACCTGGAACAATGGGCCTAGGGTAATTGGCCTTGGGCCAGAGGCCAGCGGCCGGTAACTTGGGACCTGGAGCCTTGCGTAGGGCCTAGGACTTGTGG